>BDMB01000014.1:5482590-6219139 GCA_016859785.1 Macrotyloma uniflorum
ATATATATATATAAACATATTTTATGACTGTGTACTAATTTACAGTGTTATGGTCCCAAATACAGATGCTGGAATTTCATCTCATCGGTGTTGAAGTTTGGGAAAACTCTGATTGGACCACAGTACGATGGCAAGTATTTGCACAAGCTTATTAGGGAAAAACTAGGGGACACAAAACTGGACCAAACATTGACCAATGTTGTCATTCCAGCATTTGACATCAAACGCCTTCAACCAACCATCTTTTCCAGCTTCCAGGTTCATCCCTTATTCATTTATTGTATAAACTATGTTACTGATTTATTGTGAAGAAAAACATCAAATTGAGTTTTACTTAGAAACAAAAAATATGACAGAAAGTTTTGTTTTGGCAGATTTTTATTTGAAAGTCTCAAAAACTTGTTAAATAACAAGCATTCTAATAACTTGTGTGTGTGTGTATTTCATTCTCATTCATATCAAATATTTATCTCAATTATGTTATATGACAGTTGAAGAAGAGGCCAGATTTGAATGGATTGTTGTCTGATATATGCATTTCAACTTCAGCAGCTCCAACCTATCTTCCAGCTCATTCCTTTGAAACTAAAACCCACCATGGTCATGTCATGGGCAAATTTGACCTAATAGACGGTGGTGTCGCAGCAAATAACCCGGTATATACACAATCTTCTATTTCAAATGAAAAAGATTAAAATCTCAACCATATGATTCAAATGAATCACTAAGATTAAAGCAATCTTAAAAACCATTCACGAATGATATCATATGATATGATGACTAAGTAAACCAACTTTGACAAGTTTAAACAATACCCTAAACCCTAAACTAGTAGTAGCTTAGGCCATTTAATTGATTTTTCTGTCAGCAAACAAACTAGTATATTTATAATGATGCTACAAGCAATACCATTTTACCTATTACAGATACCAATACAGCATAATATAGGTGTCAACCATAAACGAACATCCACCACCATTACAATCACTGCAACCGTTAAAATAGAGAATAACAGAACAAAAGACAGCATAAATATAAAACCAGAAGGGCCTAACCTAAACCCTTGCCAAAGCATTTTCTTAAGGCTGTTTAATTGATGATAAAAGATGTGTGATACATATGTTAATTTGGTCTTGCAGACACTGGTAGCCATGGCAGAAGTGACAAACCACATTTCCCATGAAGGGCCGTATGCTAGATTGAACGTGGAACCGATGCAATACGATAAATTTTTGATGATATCATTGGGAACAGGTTCTCAGAAACAGGAAATGAAATACAGTGCTGATGAAGCTGCTCAATGGGGTATCTTGAGTTGGGTTTCCACAACCAATGGTGGCACCCCTTTAATTGATGCCTTTAGCCAAGCCAGTTCTGACATGGTTGACTTTCACATCTCTTCCGTTGTTCGAGCACTCAATTCTGAACACAACTACCTCCGAATCCAGGTTCTCATCATTCCACATAATTTTAAGTCAATAAATCATTCAAAATATATAAATAATGATTCTCATATAATGGATTGATGAATTCTTATATTCAAATCTTGTAGGAGGATCAATTAACTGGGGAATTATCTTCGGTAGACATGGCCACGGAGAAGAATTTGAATGAACTGGTTAAAGTTGCGGAATCATTGTTGACGAAACCTGTTTCAAAGATTAACTTGAGGACTGGCGTTTACGAAACTTCTAAATTTGCTGAAACAAACGGAGAAGCCTTGAAGAGGTATATATATTAAAATTAAAATCTCATACATGTATAACAAAAGAAATCAATACATATATAACTAATTCATCATACTCATACTATGATGATAAAATTATTAGTATATACTATATACTTATAAGATTTATACTAACAACTTAATCTTGATTATACAAATCCAAACTCATGCAAACAGTGTTAATTAAGGATTGAATTTTTTTATGATTTTTCAAATGTGCCTATGTTAAGTCACTTGGTTAACTATTTTGTTTTACCAGGTTTGCAGAACGACTATCCAAACAGAAGCAATTTCGTAAATCTCAAATGTCTGAGAATAATGGGAATCTTTAAAAGATGAAGGGATAAGAGATACTTAAGCTTTGTTTATGATTGATGTTGTGTCAATTATATATCTTTTTTTATTACAAGTGTTGCGTTAAATATAGTTTATGATGAAGGTGCCCCATATGTGACTTAAGCCTAAGGGGCATGAACTGGGGTCAACTATGCATAATTGATCTTCAGTTTATTGTAATGAATCAGAAATAAATTAAGTGTTCCTTTGAATTGTATTCATCTTTATGTCAAAGAAAGAATGTAGGTTTAATACTTATTTAATTTAGGGTTACAAAATGGTCTGTAATTTATCTCTTTGAGTTGTTATCATGAATGAAAGTCTATATCATGGTTACGTTTGTGTTACGCTGTTATCTTTAATATAAAGACAACAATAATTTTTTATAGAAAACATTAAACAATAAAACAATAATTACCCATTTCTGCATCTTCTGAGAAACCGAGTGGGTGCTACAGGTTAAGGTTTTGTTGGTGGTGAGTTGTGAGTTTTAGGTAATCATAAGGGTGATTTACAGTGTGACAACATATATTTTAGGTAAACATATTTCTAGATTGTATCCTATAAATAAAACTGTTAAACCTTGTCTATATAGAAATGAAGATTGATACTTTATGAGATTTTAGTCTCTTTAAAAACTTAATTTTTGTTTATTTGATTTTTATTTTGAAAAGTCTTTTTCAAATTATGGATCTACGCAATGAAATTTATTCTTCTCCCTCAAATTTAAGGTGTCGTGTTTCTTTATTTCTGATTTTTGCACAATATTTTAACCTTTGTTTTCTTGTTTGCTCAAATCATTCATCATATTCCTTTAAATTGTCTGGTTAAATACTTGAAGTTGATAAATCCTCATTTTTATTGTTATATAATTACTATAATTCATAACGTTGTTTCACTTTTGAATTTGTTTTAGGGTACATCGAACTAAGAATTTGAGAATAATAATCAAATCAAGAATATAAGAATTTATATTATTTGAGTTGGAATACAACAGATGAACAAAAGCCAAGTAAAAGCAATTAAAAATACAATAAATTAGCCCCTGAAGTTACATTTTATTCTATGAGAAATTTTTTATTTCCTCTATCTAAAACACTTTCTATTAAGAAATGCCACAAGAAAAGAAGAAGTAACGAGAAAAAAGTATGATTATTGATGAGTGATTAAATCAGTTAAGCTGAATGAATCGAATGAAAGGTCTTTTTAGTGTGTGGAGATCTCATGTCACGGAGTCTCCTCTCTTGTGAGAGTATTTTTGCAAACCTGAAAGCATCAGAATCAATGTGTTATTCTAATGTAATAATTCTACTCAGTAAACGAATTTCAACGTACGTGCCAATTAAATGCAGTTTTTTAGCTAACCTTTTAAGAGCATGTTCATTAGTTTCTCCGTTTTTCAGTGGCTCAAATACACCATTCTCTAGATTCACCCTAGAGACTGGTTTCTTTAACAGATTTTCTCCAATTTGACCAAGTTTCTCCAGGTTCTCCTTCGTAGCAATGTCAACTGAAGAATCCGTTCCAGTCAATGTGTCATCCTGCAATATTTGTTTAGCAAGTTAATTTGATCATTTACATGCTTATAATATTTGAGTTGTACATAAAGAGAGAGGTATACATATGAAGATAGACTTATAATAGGTTTAGGAAAATATTACCTGAATTCGAAGGTAATTATCTTCTGAATGAAGTGCTTGAGTGACAGTAGATAAATGGAAATCCACCATATCTGCACTAGATTGAGTGAAAACGTCAGTTAAGGGAGTACTGCCGTTATAGGTTAGCCAATCCAATAATCCCCATTTGGCTGAAATTTGAGCATTGAATTTTTCCTCATTTCTGGCAGTCCCTGTCCCTATTGAAATTATTAGGAAACGACTATATTCCAGAGGCGGGATGGGAAAGAAATCAGAATTTTGCTTAATGATTTGCTTTGTAACTTCGTTCATGGCAAGTAAGGTCTGCATCATGAAATTCCCATAAAGAAAACGAGTTAGTGATGCATTCCAATATGATTAATCATTATATATATAGTAATTAGTTAAATAAAATTTGAAATACCGGGTTGTTTGCACAAACGCCACCATCAATGAGGTTGAATTCGTGTATCTTCCCTTCAGAATCTTTGTTATTGAAATTGTGTGCAGGGAGATAAGTAGGTGCAGCGGAGGTGCTGATGCATATGTCTGACAGTTTAGCATCCATGTAAGAAGTCGTCTTCATCTGCACCAACTCATTTCAAACATCCCTGTTATTTTCTTTCTCCCCTTATCGTTTCTTTTAATTTAATATTCTCATGTGTGTAATAAAAACCTAAATATAAACATTGACATATATAAAAAGCGGAAAGAAAAGAAAGAAGAAAGAGAGAGGAAAGTTAACCTGATAAGAAGAGAAAATAAAGGGTTGCATAGTCTTGATGTCGAAGGTGGGAATGACAACGTTGGTGAGAGTCTCATGCAACCGAATCTCTCCGAGTTTCTCTCTCACAACCTCATGAAGGTATTTCCCGTCGTATTTGGGTCCTCCCAGAGATCTTACTAAGTTTGCTAATATAGTCCCTCCGAGGCCACTGCAATGTAAAGCATGCCATATATTAACTAATTTCTCGATTATTCTAATTACAAGTGCATTCAAAATAAACAGAAATTAATAAAGAAATATAGAAATGCATGCATGAATTCATCTAGATACTACAATATTAAACAATTACCTATGCTGAGGGAAAATTTTAGGGCAGTGGTCCATGTAAAAAGGTTTGATATCTTTGGCAGCAAAAAGTGGTCGATTGTTGCTGTCTGGAGCAGTTAGCATAGCTGTTACAAGACCTCCTGTGCTTGTTCCTGATATCACATCAAAGTAATCTGCAAGCCTTGCCTCTGGACCATCTAACTCCTGCATTTCATCATGTATATATACATATTATTCTCTCAATACTATGTATTTAACATGTCATTTAATTTGGTTACTCGTGAATGGAATTGGTTCAGACTTAATAAACATTAAGTCATGGTTTTGTTAACGAAAAAATAGCTCAGTGAAGATTAATCAATAATAAGTACTTATAAGGCTAGTTAATTAGGTTTGAAGCATTTGATATATAATTACCTGAAGCTGAGACTCAAGGAAATCAATAATGGTAGCAGGGATTATGCCCCTAATGCCACCCCCATCGATGCTAAGAATGGTTACTAAGTTTCCGTAAGTTGGAGGCTGAATTTGTTCGACGGAAGACTTTGATCTCTCCATGGTTAAGTAAAAAATTTCTCTCTGAATAAGGGTAATGTTAAGAAAGAATGCAGAAACCAAAAGGCTGTAGTTTCTTTATGGACAGAAAGCAATCTGCAACAAGGAGTTATTGGTAACCAAGAAAGATGAAGACTTGAGTGGTTTGATTGTAGCAAACTAGGCATGGTGGTAGTGGTATTTATAGTGGGAGTTAGACCAACAAATATAGATTAATGGCTAGTTGAATTGAACAAGAAGAGGAGAAAGTGATGAATAGTGAAGGAAGACACAGTCAAATGGTAAAATATGAGGAAATGGTGTGCTTAATAGGACAAACACACTTGGTCCTGTTGTTTGAAATGGTTATTGCCCAAACAGTGAAAGACTGCTGCATAACTTTCATAGCTTACCTAACGAAGACTACGAAGCATGGAGACTTGCCAGGAATGCACACGTATAGGTCAAGAGGATGTATATGTTAGGGTTTCAAAAAGAAGGCCAAACATTATTATTTTTTATTTGTAGTTTTATTAGACTTGTATAAAAGTGGTAATTTTTTCTTGAAGTGAACATATATTATATAGGAAAGAGTCATCTTCTTGAGTTTGGTTCCTTTCTAAGTATGAATTAATGAGACTTTTCATGAGAGGCGTGTTAACTCTAGAATGGGGCAAAATCATCATAGTAAAAATTTGTTCTTATTTAAAATTTAGTAAAAAGGATTTATTTGCATACAATTTTTTTATATAAAAAAATAAAATCATATCTCGAAATACTATTTCAATGTAAACATAAAATAAAATCATGTTTCGAAATGACTTTAACTTAAAAAAAAAAGTCTTAAAATTGAATATATATATTATTTTAATACTTTTTTCATAAAATAGAGATGGAAAATGAGATTGAAATGATTAGAATGGTGCTAAGAAGGATTATAATATTTTAAAATTGGTTGGTGCATCTTCGAAAGTTTAAGATATGTTAGTTTAGTGCATCTTCACCAACACTTTGATTTCGAAGCCGCCATTGCTCGCAAGACGCTTTTAGAAATTTTATGAAGGAAAGACAAATAACTATTAAAGATGAGTATTTATAAATAAAAAAAATACAAGTTATTTAGACATTGTAAATTGTAAGTGATTAGAAATCAAACACATCCTATATTTTTGTATATCCATTAAAAGTAGCATGATGATCTATAAATAAAAACATTCAGAATAAATATATTACACAAAAACTGTAAACTTCTATAACTCCTGCAGAACTATGTTTTCACTATTCTTGTTCATTTATTTTAAATCATATTCTTGCTTTACATTATTTAAATTTTTGCAATTTAGGTTAATCTCATTACAATTTCTTTTTCGATATTCTATTTTCTTGCTTCAGCTTCATCTGATTGTTTTACATTTTTTTTTCAATTAAGTTACTTTTTCTTCTTTTTTTTTTTTATATACAAATTTTTATATTGTTTCTTTTAATCGGAACTTATTCTCTTAAAATTTTTTATCCATCAATTATTAGGTTTTAAAACTTATTTTACTTCATTTGATACTGTTTGTAATGATTTTTTTTAGTTATTGGAATCAATATTGAGAAATTGATAATTTAAAAAATTTCTTAATGTTTAGTGTTCTATTTTCTTTTTCAACCTTAATAATGGATAAAACAAGAGTTTTTCCGATCAATATATATTTCCTTAAATAATTAATATTACTCAATAATAATTATAATTATTTCTTATTTTTTGAATAAAAGTTTTGATAACATTATTCTTATCTATTTCAATCAGATTTTCATAAATAATGAATCATAAACATCCATCCGCATTAAAAAGCTTATTTCAAAGATTCATTTTTAAATCATATTTTCTCATTCTTTCAAAAGATTGTTTTAAATTATCAAAATGATTTTTTTTATTTTAATTTTATAACATCACCATTAATATAAAATTTCATGAAATCACTAATTAAATCATGAAAAATTAAATTCATAGCTCTTTGTTAAATTATCCCAATATTTTTTAAGTTGAAAGACATTACTAACAATTCATAAGTTCTGAATATGTAAGAACATTAAATTGTTGTTTGTTCTTAAGGACATTAAATTGTTGTTTTTTGACATTATTTTGAAGAATAAAAATTTGACTGTAACTAGAATATTTATCTTTTTGAGTAGCCAAATTTAAATTTTAAAAATCAATACAAATTTAAATCACTAAATCCTTAACCTCTTTGTCAAATCTTTTGAGCATTGATTTCGGTAGAATATTGACAGCAACACCTTCCATTGACCAATATTTTATCAACTCTCAACCCCTCAATTTGTACAATTAATATAAGAGATTTTAAGTGAAACCTCATTTCATCATAATAAAAATCAATAAATGCTACATGCAAGACACTCAAGTAAATTATACTACCTTTGGTTCCAAATTTGGTTCATAATAGTTTTGTCGATTATCATTGATCTTTATCTTGTAATTCATATAATTGTTTTACATATTCAATGGGTAATATTAAAATAATCCCTATTTCATTATCTCCTTGATTATTATGTCTTGTAAACTTACATTAACATTGGCCGATAAATAACTATCTGTTTCCTTTTAAAGTTGTAGTTTTGTTGTTAATTTATGACTTTTTTTGTTCTCTCAAGCTTGAAAGCTTTTGCAGTAAATCTATCAAAAATAACACTACACCTTATACAAAGTACTACATCTTCATTATTATCTTTCTTTCAATTCAGAAATCCAATTAATAAATCTCTTACTTTAGGATAAATTTCTTTTTTTATCTACTCAAACTCATCTAACTCAAGTTCAAATTTTTCTTTTACAAATATCGATCTTTATGTGTCTTGGATTAACATCATTAATAATATCAAACATTAAAATTTAAGTAGGATTAGACATCTTAATGCTATCAACAACATTAAGATTTGGCTCAAAATAGTTGGCTTATGTTTGAAAAATTTAGTATCTACTTACATTAGCTTTTCTTTAAATTTTAGTCTTCCTTGTTCAATAATTCCTTGAATAGTTATATTGAAATTGATAGGATTATTAGTCCAATGACCATATATATTATTATGATATTTACAATACTTTCTTTCATTTCTTTGTTCTAAAGAAAACAATTTATGATCATCACTTAGTTTAATTTGTTTATCATTTAATAAGATATCAAATATTTAATCAACCTTAGTTATATTGAAGATATATGTTTGATTAGTTATTTTATCTTGAACCTCACCTTTTTACAACCACTTACAAATATATAGAGACTTCATTTTTAATTCAGCTATATGTACATCACCATTCTCACAAAAATTATCTTCTTCAAGTTTAAATGTTTCTCTAATAATATGACTTGGTGTTCCTACATATGCTACCTTATCTTTCCTAATTGATTTCTCAAATTTTTTATATCTTTTATTTTTAAATTTAATCTATTTTGTTCTTCTTATTTTATTAGTTTGCTAGGCTATATCTCTTAGTGGCAAATTTACTAATTCTTTCTTCTTGAAGCCTCTAACCCAAGTGAAATCATATGAACCAATTTGTGCTTAATTTGAATGAAACATCTGTGAAAATCTATTCAGATAATAATTAATATTTACATAATTATATCTTCTTATATTTATTAAATCAATTAAACTTATTTGTTTTTCACTTCTAAAGAATTGTTTATGGAAATTTCTTTTCAACTGAGCACAATTATATTTAAATTTGGAGGCAAGGTTGTGAACGAAGTAAATACATATTTTGTCAATGAATTACGAAAATACTTCATCTTTGAATTTTCATTCATTCTGTTATGCCCACACTCAATTTAATACCTTACAATGTGTTTTACAATAGATTTTCCTACTTCTTAGAAAATTTTGGAATTTTATATATCCTTGGTAACTCAACTTTTGAGTGGAAGTAAGGAAATAACAATATAAAAATGGTTGATGAAAATGACTTACTCCCATTCCTTGTTGATTCATATCTTATCATGTGATTAAATTACATATTATTTTGGTTATACTAACTTTGATTACCTCTTTGATCGATTTGAAATCTTTTAACATAATTTTCATTTGCAACAAATGATCAATTATTGGCAAACTGACCATTATTATTGGCTACCCCCATATCAATTCGAGGAATTGCTAAAACATCCCTTATTTTTTAAAATTATCATTAATGGTTTTAACTAAATGATTTAGCTCTATGGTTATTTGTTAAGACAACATATTTATCATTTCAAAATGACTATCATCATTTATTATCTTAATATTTCTAATGAATTGTTTGATATTCTCATCTTAATATTCTCGATATCTAAATTGTTTTTTTTATAAAGAGAATTCTTATCGAAACCAAACTAACTTAATTTTGACTTCTATTATGTCTCTTGTTTTGAATTGAATGATATTCCTTGATTATTTTGATGCATCGAAGAACTTGTCTATTTGTATTATCCAATTTGATGTAGGGAATATTTTCATCCCTTGTGACCACATGTGGGCTAACATATGTTGTGATGAGGCTATTCATTGTTTGCATGTTTTGCATTAATGGCCATTCGAATTGGTATATTAGAAGTAGAAATAGAAACAATCATATTCTCAATTTTCCTCGCACTTTGTCCTCTATTGTTTTTTACGTAGGTTATTATTATTATTATTTGAAGAAATGTTTTGATTATTTGTGGAAGTATAACTACTTTGAGCGATATGACTAATCAGCCATTCCATAATCTCATATATTTCTCATGTCTTTCTTAATGCACTATTAAAAATAATTAATTTATAAAAAAAAAATACCAATTCTACTAAACATGCCTATTTCTTTTCAATAGTTTTTTTATTCAATATAATTTTGATTTTAACCTAAAAAAACAAATACAATTTGTGTTTTATTTAGACTAGCAAACCTTTTAATTTTTCAATCCACAAACATATTAAACATATAATGAAACTACAACACAATAAATTATAACAAAAAAAAAACATGAAACTAACAACTACAAATTATTCCAAAAATATTATTTGTATAACGTATTGTTATTAAATTAAATTGATTTTAAACATAAATACAAATGATAACAGTATACATTGTTTAGAGAAATCATAAACTAGATACTATTTTTAGAAAATAAATTTGCTTTAAAAGTGAATTCTAAAATAAAGAAGTAAAGTAAAGAAAAGTAAAACATTTTCTAGAAATGCCTTTGAAAATTAAGACTAAATTTAAAGAATGCATGATTAAAATTGTAAAGAAAGCAAAATATAAATAAATTGTACGAAAAGAAATATTAAAAAATAAATAATCATAAATAAAACAGAAATTGATAAAGTAAAGTAATTTAAATAATGACCCAAATAACAAGAAATTTGACCAAATTTATCATTCTTATTTTCAATGTTTCTCACAGTATATTTTACAATGCAAATTTGTCACTCCTTTTTCAAACATTTATTCTATTTATATTTTTTTTTTCCCTTTCTAACCATTCCTTTATTTATTATTATTATTTTATAAAATATAAAACCAACTTCCTCTCCCTACTCCTTGTAACTTCCAAAATGTAGAAGTTAGCTATTCACATAATGATTGACAAAAATACTAACTTTTTCATACTTATGATTCGTGTTTCTTCGATACACCTCATGTAACATCATCAAATCTTCAATGTTTAAATCTTTAACATCTCCTCATTTTATACCTAAATCTTTTTTTATTTTACTTATTAATTATCTTTTTCAATCTATTCAAATTTTTTTATATATATATAAATGTCACCTTAATAATTTTGATCAAATTTCAAATTTTGGTCATTCTTTAATATTGATTTTCATTATTTCGATTTTGAAGAATTTTTCAACTACTCTTTGAAGGAGCATCGTATATTTAATATCCATGTTTCTTCATTGACACTTCAATTATCATTCGTCTTCCTTCCTCAATTCACAAACAAATCATTTGATATTATGTGATTTTAAAATTATGAAAAAACATTTTAAAAAATAATTTATTTCAAATATAAACATGTTTATCTTATAACAATAAATTTATTTATTTATGAAATATTTTTCATGAACTTTATTTTAAAAAAAATTAATTAAAGAATAATTTTTTATTAATTATTTGTGAAAATTTTTTCATAAAAATTTTTTCTTATAAAAATAATTTTTTATTAATTTTTTACTTATCAATTTGTGGTAATAAAAGTTTTTGATATATTAATAAAAAAATTATATTTTTTACTGATTTGAATTATTATTCACAAATTTATTTTATAAAAAATAATTTTTTTTTTATAATATTATTATTAACTGGTTTAGTTTGTCTAAAAAAGCAAATACGTGACTTTTCTCTATAACTATATTTTCACTGTATAAAAACGCGACATTTCTATAAACAATTTGAAGATTCACCTCCTATTGATCCCATCAAGTCCTAGGTGACTTCAAACGTTCAATTCACGTTATTCATCACTATCGATACATAAATGGTGAGTTAATTAGTCTTCGCTCTGAAAGAAAAGTTATGGAGTCCTTTAATACTGTTTTTGGTCAATAGGACATTTCTAAGACCGTGTGCCCTGTTCATTAGGGAGATCAGTTCCACACTTCTGACTATGTCTTCCTTCAGTATTAATTAATATTTCACCTCTTTCAACTCAAACTCTGCACTAACCAAAATTTTTCTGCCACTATAAATATCACTACAAGCATGCCCAGTTTGCTACCAACAAAGTTCACTTAAACCTGAATCTTTCATCTTTAGCAATAGCCCTTGTTGCATTGTAATTTCTTCCCATAAAGAAACCAGCTAGCTAAGCTTTTCTTTTCAGCATATTCTTGCAACATTAATCCTTACTCAGAGGGAATATATTTTGTGCACACACAAAACTTCAATAAGCCTTGATTTTATATGATGGAGAGAGCATCATCCGTTGAACGAATTCAGCCTCCAACTTATGGAAAGCTAGTAACCATTCTTAGCATTGATGGGGGTGGCATTAGGGGAATCATCCCTGCTACCATTATTGCTTTCCTTGAATCTCAGCTTCAGGTATAAATCAAATGCTCCTCGACCTAATTAACCAGCTACAAATACAAGTACTTTTGTTAACAAAACCATGACATAATACCTATTGAGTCTGAACCAATTCCATTCACGAGGAACCAAATTAAATGACATGTTAAATCATAGTATGGAAAGAATAATGACATTGATGTATATGTATATAAACATTGTGAAATGCAGGAGTTGGATGGTCCAGATGCTAGACTTGCAGATTACTTTGATGTGATATCAGGAACAAGCACGGGAGGTCTTGTAACAGCCATGCTAACTGCTCCAGACAGCAACAATCGACCACTTTTTGCTGCCAAAGATATCAAACCTTTTTACATGGAGCACTGCCCTAAAATTTTCCCACAGCATAGGTAATTGTTTAATGTTGTAGTATCTAGATGAATTCATGCATGTCTATCTTTCTTTACTAATTTCTGTTTATTTAAATGTTAATATATGGCATGCTTATGCTTTGCATTGCAGTGGCCTCGGTGGAACTATATTAGCAAACTTTATAAGATCTCTGGGAGGACCCAAATACGACGGGAAATACCTTCATGAGGTTGCGAGAGAGAAACTTGGAGAGATTCGGTTGCATGAGACTCTCACCAACGTTGTCATTCCCACCTTTGACATCAAGTCTATGCAACCCTTTATTTTCTCTTCTTATCAGGTTAACTTTCCTCTCTCTTATTTCTTTTCTCCCACTTTCTGTGTGTGAGGTTGAGACCTATATTTATTTATTTGTTACTTGGACTCCTGGGTTTGAAATTTTGATTACAAAGGACGCGCCATTGAACTGTATCTCTAGCAGTAATTGTTGACTAATAGTTGTTTTTCTGTCCATGTTCATCCATGTAGATAACTTATATTTTTATATAACAGCAACTAAAGGAAGGAAGAACAACATTACTTCGTTTATTTTGATTTTCTAGTTTTCAGTTACTAAATTAAAATTACATATCAGTGTTTTTAAACTAGCGTTGTATTATGATTTTTCTTTTGAATAAGTATATATAAATCTATAATTAAGAGAATTAAAATAGATTATGAATATGATTGACTAAAGGTGAGAAAAAAAAGTCAGTTAAAATAAGGTTTGTCACTAAATTTAACAAACTCAAGTCAGTGATAAACCATATCCTGAAATGATTTGAAATGAATTGATGCAGATGAAGAGGACTCCTTACATGGATGCTAAACTTTCAGACATATGCATCAGCACCTCCGCTGCACCTACTTATCTCCCTGCATACAATTTCAACAACCAAGATTCTGAAGGGAAGATACACGAATTCAACCTCATTGATGGTGGCGTTTGTGCAAACAACCCGGTATATATAATTATTAACTAATTAATTGTCAGTTCAATTTAATTAACTAATTACAATATATAATGATGAATCATATCGGAATGCATCTCTAACTAGTTATTTTTTGAACTTCATTATGCAGACTTTAGTTGCCATGAATGAAGTAACAAAGCAAATCATTAAGCAAAATTCTGATTTCTTTCCCATGGAGCCTCTGAAATATGGTCGCTTCCTGATAATTTCAATAGGGACTGGGACAGCGAAAAATGAAGAAAAATTCAATGCTCCAAATTCAGCCAAATGGGGGTTATTGGATTGGCTAACCCATGATGGAAGTACTCCCTTAATAGATGTTGTCACTCAATCCAGTGCAGATATGGTGGATTTCCATTTATCTGCTGTCACTCAAGCACTCCATTCAGAAGATAATTACCTTCGAATTCAGGTAACTCCTAAACCTATGTGTGTGTGTATATATATATATATATATATATATATATATATATATATATATATATATAAAAGCATGTATATGTATTAATGGTCAATTAATTTGTTGAACAATTTGCAGGATGACACATTGACTGGCACGAATTCCTCAGTTGACATTGCAACAAAGGAGAACTTGGAGAAACTTAGTCAAGTTGGAGAAGATCTGTTGAAGAAACCAGTCTCTAGGGTGAATTTGGAGAATGGTGTATTTGAGCCACTGAAAAACGGGGAAACTAATGAACATGCTCTTAAAAAGTTAGTAAGAAAAAGGGCGTTTTCATATGATTCTTGCACTTTATTTAATAGCACGTACATGGCAATTCAATTACAGAAAACAATTATATTATATTAACACTTCTGATTCTAATGTTTGCAGGTTTGCAAAGACACTTTCGGAAGAGAGGAAACGCCGTGAAAAGAGATCCCCACACACTGAAAAGCTCTTTTAGTTCCATTTATTCATTTCATTGCATCAACATAAGTGATTTTATTACTGATCATATACTATTTTTTTACATGTTTTAGATAGAAATAAAAAACTTAATTGCTTACTGATTTATATGTTACTTTAGGGGCTAGTTTATAAGTTTTTCTATTTTCTTTTTTGCTTAGCTCGTTTGCATCAGTTGTAAATCACAGAAATAATATAAATTCTTACTCTTTCATTTGATTGTTATTCTCAAATTCTTAGATCCACGAGTAGATTTTTTTTTTATTTTTTTTTTCTTTTTATGAAGTTTAGAAACGAACAAGGTTTTGTCTCTTTTAGAAGATACACTGAATCAGATACTGGAATTTTGAGTTAACATTCAATTAATTAACTTCGAAAGATCCAATTTTTGGCATTAAAAACAACAACCCTATTAATTAAGGTTGGGTGGTGCGATTACAATCAGGTTATAATTTACACTACCACTTTCAACATTAATATCATATTGAATACTAGTCTTGAAAAAAGCATCAAGACTCCAAATGCTACAGGAGAGTGATAACAAGACTAGGAACAGGGAAGAAGATAAAGAGAATTTTATAAATTTCTTAAAGTATGTAAAATTATAATTCTTAGTATTTTTTTATAATAATTTGGACAAAATTTAAAGTATGGGTATTTTTTTACTATAGACTTTAAGTACATAAAACATAATTTAAAATATCTACAATAAAAGCAACACATATGAATTTGATCATATATTTAAAAATATAAATATAATCCTTAATGTGATAGTGTTAAACAATTTGTATCAATTTTATTAAAATTACTCATTAACAAATATATTTTGTTTTAAAAAGTATTCTTAAAAAAACTATTTTTTACATGAAAAAGAAAATTTAATTTGAAGGAATCAATTATGATTTCAATGAATTTAAAAATAATAGTTTTTTTAACTTAAAAATTTTGAATAATCTTTCTATTGAAGATACTAAACTTAGAAGTTTTATAATTTTTAAAAATATTATAATAATATATATAATAACATAGAGTAGAGGACGTGAGAATGTAAATCATGGAAGTTGGAATGAATAATTACTTAGTTCTCACAGTGATTTGATTAATAGTGGATTATAATTCATTAATAATCACCAACTAACTTGGGATCCACCTAGAAATTGAGATAAAACTTCCAAAGAAATTTCTCCTAAAAGTGGACCTCCACTTCAACCAAGGTTAGGGCTTAGATTAGTTTGTTTACTACAGTTAGTAGGTTTAAGTAGTTTAATCTTACTAAGTTTCTACACCAAATGGGGTTAAGTGAAGACTTTCTTTTAAGACAAACGTGTATCACTTTTTATCAAAATTTTAGAGAATCAGAACTTTTTTAATTTTAATATTAGTATTTATTCTTTTCTAGAGTTTGAAATTATTTTTTTACTTATAATTATTTTTTATACTTTTATTATTATTTTTATTAATATATTTATATATAAATATTTTTTTTTTCTCCCTTCCATCTTTTTTAAGATTTCATTAGTTTCTTTATGATTTATATATAAATGGATTTAAACTTAATTATGAAATTATTAATTTTAATTTAGATCATAATGATTAAGTGCCATTTATTGGATTTTTTTTCGTTAATTTAATTAAAAAATATACTAATAATTTAAAAGAGGCTTATATTTTTCTAAATTATTATTAATATTATTATTATAATCATTGGATTAATTAAAATTTAATTTTATAATCAGCGTTTATTTAATTTAATAACATGTCTATATTTAAAGACCATGTAAAATATTTGAAGAGTAAAAAAAATAGAATAAAAAGGGAAGAGATGAATACAAAATTAAAAATTGATTATGTTTAAATACATTTTCAAATGAATAATTTTAAAATAAACTAAAAAAAGTAATTATAACATTAAGACTCATCACACACAATATTCAAGTTTAAATATATTTATAATTAATTTATTTACAATAATAATAATAATTCATTAAAAAAATCAATTAGATATTATATTTTTTAGATTTTTGAAAATAAATTTAAAATGTAACAATTTAGTATCATCGATTTTTTTAATAAAAAATTCAAAAAATATTAGTAATATCATTATTAATATTCCTAAACTTATGGATGGATTATCAATGACTAACATTTTAGTGGTCATATTTAAACTTTAAGGATTATTTGTATATAGAAAGTATCAATATTCGAGAATGAATGTTTGATAAAAAAAAATTAAATAATGTATAAATATACAAACTTAATATCTTAATATTTGAAATTTAAGTTTGACATATTTATTTAATTGGTAGTCGTATAAAGATCTTTCTTTCTTCCATTTCCTACTCTTTAATCATATTCAACTATTTTATCACTTTTTTCCTTTCTTATATCACTATATTACTTTATCAGAATTTGTGGTTACAAAATTTATAGAAAAATTTAAAAAATTTATTTCGTGTGAATTTTTTTACAAAATTTGTAAGAAAATTCATATAAAATATGAATAATTATAATAGTGAAATGAAAAATATAAACAATTTTAGCAAAGTGGTGACAAATATTTTCATAGAAAATAGTGCAAAAACAATTTCTTAAAACCAAACACCCGTCCCATTCACGTACGCAACAATGAGACAAACTTGTGGCGTCTGTATTATTCTTCTTCGCAACTCTCCTTTGAATCCAAACGAGGATCTTATCACGTGTTGGAGGTGGCTACCTCGACAATTCTGAGGATCTTATATCGCCACGAGCAATTCATTTCTTCATAAGTATATCATCGTACTATGATACTAAATAGCCATCGCTGTTGGATTCATGCATGTTTAGTCTTCGTTAAGCTATGAAAGTTATGCAGTCATCTTTTACTGTTTGGAAAATTGCCATTTCAAACAACAGGACCAAGTGTGTCCTATTAGGCACGCCATTTCCTCATCTTTTACCATTTGACTATGTCTTCCTTCAATATTATATACTTTTTCCTCTTTTCTATTCCATTAAACTAGGCATTAATCAATCTTTATTGCTCCAACTCCCACTACAAGTACCTTTACGACCATGCATAGTTTGCTACCAACAAAGCACACAAGCCTTAATCTTTCTTAGTTACCAATAACTCCTTGTTGCATATTACTTTCTGCGTTTTTTCTTAACATTAATCCTTGTTCAGAGAGAAAATTTGTTGACACACAAATTAACCATGGAGAGATCACAGTCATCTGTTCAACAAATTCAGCCTCCAACTTATGGAAACCTAGTAACCATTCTTAGCATCGATGGGGGTGGCATTAGGGGCATCATCCCCGCTACCATTATTGATTTCCTTGAGTCTCAGCTTCAGGTTATATATCAAATGCTCCAAAACCTAGTTAACTAGCCATAGAAGTAATTGTTATTGATTAATAATCATCACTGAGCTATTTTTTCGTTAACAAAACCATGACTTAATACTTATTAAGTCTGAACCAATTCCATTCACGAGTAACCAAATTAAATGACATGTTAAATACATAGTATTGAGAGAATAATATGTATATATACATGATGAAATGCAGGAGTTGGATGGTCCAGAGGCAAGGCTTGCAGATTACTTTGATGTGATATCAGGAACAAGCACGGGAGGTCTTGTAACAGCTATGATAACTGCTCCAGACAGCAACAATCGACCACTTTATGCTGCCAAAGATATCAAGCCCTTTTACATGGAACACAGTCCTAAAATTTTCCCACAGCCTAGGTAATTGATTAATATTGTAGTATCTAGATGAATTCATGCATGCATCTCAATTAGTAATAATTGATAAATTAGTTAATATATGGCATGCTTTACATTGCAGTGGCCTCGGAGGGACTATATTAGCAAACTTAGTAAGATCATTGGGAGGACCAAAATACGACGGGAAATACCTTCATGAGGTTGTGAGAGAGAAACTCGGAGAGATTCGGTTGCATGAGACTCTCACCAACGTTGTCATTCCCACCTTCGACATCAAGACTATGCAACCCTTTATCTTCTCTTCTTATCAGGTTAACTTTCTTCTCTCTTTCTTCTTTCTTTTCTTTCCGCTTTTTATATATGTCAATGTTTATATTTAGGTTTTTATTAAAAAAAAATATATTAACCCACAAGAGAATATTAAATTAAAAGAAACAATAAGGTGAGAAAGAAAGTAACAGGGATGTTTGAAATGAACTGGTGCAGATGAAGAGGACTCCTTACATGGATGCTAAACTCTCAGACATATGCATAGGCACCTCCGCTGCACCTACTTATCTCCCTGCATACTATTTCAATAACCAAGATTCTGAAGGGAAGATACATGAATTCAATCTCATTGATGGTGGCGTTTGTGCAGATAACCCGGTATGTATAATTATAAATATTCACTAAATAATTCTTATTTCAAATTGGAATGCTGCACTAACTTTGTTTCTTTTCCGGAATTTCATGATGCAGACTTTAGTTGCCATGAACGAAGTTACAAAGCAAATCATTAAGCAAGATTCTGATTTCTTTCCCATGACGGCTCTGGAATATAGTCGCTTCCTAATAATTTCAATAGGCACCGGGACAGCAAAATATGAGGGAAAATTCAATGCTGAAGTTGCAGCCAAATGGGGGTTATTGGATTGGCTAACCTATAATGGCAGTACTCCCTTAATTGACGTTTTCATTCAATCCAGTGCAGATATGGTGGATTTCCATTTATCTACTGTCACTCAAGCACTTCACTCAGAAGATAATTACCTTCGAATTCAGGTAATAAGTCTGTTATAAACCTGTTATAAGTCTCTCTTCATATATATACCTCTCTCTTTATGTACAACTCAAATATTATAAGCATGTAAATGATCAAATAACTTGCTCAACAATATTGCAGGATGACACATTGACTGGAACAGAATCTTCAGCTGACATTGCTACGAAGGAGAACCTGGAGAAACTTGGTCAAATTGGAGAAAATCTGTTAAAGAAACCAGTCTCTAGGGTCAATTTAGAGACTGGTGTATTTGAGCCACTGAAGAACGGAGAAACTAATGAACATGCTCTTAAAAGGTTAGTTAAAAAACAGCATTTAATTGGCACGTATATTGAAATTCGTTTACTGAGTAGAATTATTACATTAGTATAACACATTGATTCTGATGCTTTCAGGTTTGCAAAAATACTCTCACAAGAGAGGAAACTCCGTGACATGAGATCCCCACACACTGAAAAGACCCTTCATTAGTTCCTTTTATCATTTTATGCAGCAGCCCTTCGATTCATTCAGCTCAACTGATTTAATCACTCATCAATGATCATACTTTTTTCTCGTTACTTCTTTTCTTGTGGCATTTCTTAATAGAAAGTGTTTTAGATAGAGGGAAAACATGATTTCTCATTGAATAAAATGTAACTTCAGGGGCTAGTTTATTATATTTTTAATTGTTTTTACTTGGCTTCTGTTCATCTGTTGTAAATCAACTCAAATAATATAAATTCTTATTCTTGATTTGATTGCTATTCTCAAATTCTTAGTTGTTAATTATAGTAATCATATAAAAAAAAAAAAAATATGAGATCTATCAATTTCAAGTTGTTAACCAAGCCAGATAAAACACATTGACGAAAGGTACGATCAAGAAAAAAAAAATAAAGGTTGTTTATATTTTTATCTCTAATTTATATTTTTCATCTCTATTACTTTTTAAAAAAATTATAATTTATCTCTTAATATCTATAAATAAAATTTAAGTTATTCATTTTATGTCCATTCAATTATGCTTAGAGATCGATCATCATCTGAGTTCTAGGATTATGCACCAGCAAGCGTAAATTCGACTAGTAACAGAATAGAAAAGGAAGAGTATTCTTTTTTAGATATTGAAGTTTACCAATTATTATATAAAAATAACTTTAATTTAATTTATTTTTATAAAATTAGATTAATAAAATGAAATTTATATTTATTTTATATCTATTAATTTTATACTTTAAGATATTTCTTTTATATTGAAATATTTCAACTAAACGTAAATATAATTCATTATCATAAAATAAAATCAGTTTAATAAAATAAAATTTATATTTATTTTATATATATTAATACTAATTAAATAGTTTTTGAATTCCTTAAATGAAGCATTTCGAGAATTACTATACGAGAGATTCTTCTAATTGTATGGATGTCAAGGTTTGATTTTTCTGCTAATTAACATTTTGAAAAATGGTTTCCCTATTATCATAAGTCTAAGAAAATTAAATATATTTCAACCCTAAATAAGAGACCAACTAAATGAGTTTTCATGCACTCTTGCAAGGCTTGTGCTATTAAATTGTTTCGGTTGTTAGGATTTTGCATTATTTCACATGCCAAGTCAAAGAATGGGTGGTTGAAGGTTTGCATAGCACTCTATCAAAGAAAATGTAATACATTTTTTAATTTTTTTTTAATTTATATTTACAAAAAGGTGAAAAAAAAATGAAAGTAGAAAACAGAAATACATTTTTTTTTACTTTATTTATATAATATTTTTTAAAAACAGAAAATAAAATAGAAATAGTAAACTAAAAAACCTTTAAATTGTTTTGGGACATTGTAGGGTTTTCCATTTGCTTAGGGTTTTTCATTCATTGTAACTATTCTTGTGGTACCAATTTTTTCAACTTTTCAATAAAGACAATGACGAGTGCATAAATGGAACCGGTCATACACGAATAGTAACAATTTGTTTTTGTTACTCCTTGGATATTCCATTGAGAAAAAGAAAATTGTGGATTATTTTATACTTATGGATATTTATGCATATTTTTATTTTATTTTAAATAAGATTATTTAATTATTTTTTAAAATATAAATTAAAATAATTTTTAATCTTAAAATATCATTCAAATAAAATTACATTATAAAATATTAAATTGTAAGAGACCAAACCACGCATTAATCTTTTATTTGTAGTTATGTTTTTAATTACTTTCTCTTTTTTAATTATAAGAAATTTTCAGTTAATTTATAAGAAAATTAATTAAAAAGTCTATAAAATTATTATATTTAAAGTTAAAATAGTTAAGAGAGACTTAGGTATAAACATCTATATTTTCAAATTAGATAGAGAGAAATTTATATAATTTAGTTTAAATATGAAAAATGATAATTAATACATTATTTAATTACAAATGAGTTTATAAATACGGAGGGTTAATAATAATCATCGAATATTTTCTATCATCAATAAAAATATATCAATGGGCCCTTTCTAAATGGAGGCCCGAATCACAGTTTCAGGCTTTCTTCTTCTTCCTTTTTTTTTTTTTTTCTATTAGATAGTTTCTTGACCGAAACGTCAACGTGTTTGCAATGTCCTATTTAACCATATCACCGTCTTCACTGCGGAACCATGAACAGTAACATAACAGCATAGTTTCACTTTCTCCAAGAGAGGAAGCAATCTTTCTTTTCGTGAAACAAAAGAAAACTAAGATTTCAGGTTCGTTGTTCCATCACCATCATCATCATGTCGGGGATGGAGAGGCTTCAGAGGATGTTCGCGGGTGCAGGCGGAGCCCTAGGCCACCCCCCACCGGATTCCCCAACACTCGATTCTTCCGAGCAGGTCTACATCTCCTCTCTTGCGCTTCTCAAAATGCTCAAACACGGTACTTTTTCTTCTTTCTCGATCCCTTCCATTTTTTTTTTTTCCTTATTTGCCCAATTGTTTCCAAAACCCTAATTTGTGTGCAGGAAGAGCTGGGGTACCCATGGAAGTGATGGGTCTGATGTTGGGGGAGTTCGTGGATGAGTACACCGTGCGCGTTGTGGATGTGTTTGCGATGCCTCAGAGTGGGACCGGTGTTAGCGTTGAAGCCGTTGATCATGTTTTCCAGACTAATATGCTTGATATGTTGAAGCAGACTGGAAGGTACTTTTGGGTTCTTTTAAAGTTTATTTCTTTCTGTGCAAGACCATTTGCTTGTAGTTTTTTTGGTTGAAACGCTGCTTTTTGTTGTTGCAGGCCGGAGATGGTTGTGGGGTGGTATCACTCGCATCCTGGATTTGGGTGTTGGCTTTCTGGAGTGGATATTAATACCCAACAGGTTTTTGGGTGCTTCTTTGATCTTTAGTTTATTATGGAGGCATTTCTTGTGATATTTTGCTCTGTTTTTGTTTAAAATTTGAAATTTGAAACTAAATGGGCAATTCATAAATGTTTATAACATTTGTTTTCTTTTTTGAAATGACAAATCTTTAATTGAGCTGAATGATACTGTGATCCATATAGCCCTCTTCACATGATGGGATTTAGGTTTTGTTGTTCTTAATTGAAAAAATGAGGCACATGCTAATTTGTGATTTAAATTATAAGTTGCGAACAAACATGGTCAATGTGGCCACAATTGTTTTTATGTTATGGTCACCAAGACTCCAAAATCACGGTGGTAAACCATTTTTAAGAAAACACTAGAGATGGATAGTGTGAGAGAGAAAGAGAGACACAAAAAGAGATGAGAATCTGCAGTGCGGTTATGTAAACAATTGTTATGTTTTATTTTAACTGTTTGCAGTTATAACCTCATTTTTTATATATTTATTTATCAAACGTAACAAATTTAAACAGTATATCGGTGGTACTTATAACTTAAAAGTGAAGATGGGAAAATTACGGTTTGTTATTGGTAATATGGATGTATAGACAAGTGATATCCGTGCTTATGTTTGGCTGTTCATAATTTCGTATCAAAGGAGCATTAATTGATTAAAACTATTTTTTATTAAGTAGATGATAGGCAAGTGTAAAAGGGGAGAGGGATGGGTTGCCAGGTGTAGGATTGTATCTCTATCATCATTGCATCTCAATCTTAGATTGGAACTGTTTCTAGTTGTGAGGGATGAAAACTAGAGAAGTGATGATGCTTGAGTCATAAAATTGTACTGCACTATTTACTATTGAATATTTATTGATAGAGGAATATTTAGTATTTCTATCCTTGCAATTCAAGTAGCTCCAAGGGAATTAAGAAAAGTTGGTAGCATGAACTCTTTTATCTGAATTTCAAAGCATAATCCATGTTAATGGTTAAAACTTAATGTAGATTTAGAAAGGTTAGATATGATATTTAGTTAAGGGAAAGTGAGCCATTATAAGCCCTTATTCCATTACTGATTTTGGTTTTAGATAGTTGTATATAATATATATGTACTTTCATCTGATGCAGAGTTTTGAGGCTTTAAATCAACGTGCAGTGGCTGTGGTGGTGGATCCCATTCAGAGTGTTAAAGGTAAAGTGGTGATTGATGCTTTCCGGCTGATTAATCCACAAACTATGATGCTGGGTCAGGAACCACGGCAGACAACTTCCAACCTGGGCCATCTAAACAAACCATCTATCCAAGTGAGTGTTCTTTTATTTTATTCAAAAAGCATATTTTTTTTTTTTTTTTTTTTTTTTTTTGCCTTTTGTCATTGCTAATTGTCCTTGCATTCTCTTTTTTAGGCTCTGATCCATGGTTTGAATAGACATTATTACTCCATAGCAATTAATTACAGAAAGAATGAACTTGAAGAGAAGATGTTGCTTAACCTTCACAAAAAGAAGTGGACTGATGGTTTGACACTCAGGCCCTTTGATTCTCATTCTAAAACTAATGAACAGACTGTTCAGGTAAGCTAAGAGTTTTCATTGTGAAATATAAATGTAGATCACTCAACCTTTTAATTTCTGTTTTCTACTACCACTTCAACTTCTTTTTTTCAAACGTCTTCTTTGTTGAATTTATTGCATATATGCTTGCACAAATAATACTACACAAAATAATGTTTAAATGTTACCACACACTTTCCTGACATTTGAAGGCCAATGCTAAAGTGTTAATGAATGTCCAACAAGTCTAGCATTGTGGTGAGAATGGAGTAGTTGTGTGATTCCATTCCCATATCAAAACCAAATTGATGCTGATAAATCATGTAAAGAGATTGATTGAGGTGGGACAAGAGTCCGTTTACTGTTTTTTGTGAGAGCAATAAATTCATCTAACTTTTTTTGCATCCATCTAGTTTTCTTTTGAGCTTGTGAGACAAGTAGACTCGACGGAGTTTGGAATGGATATCTAGTGATTAAACTTAGCTGTTTGGTTATTTTGGTACTAAAAGCTGCATGCTCGGCACAGAGTTGTTGCTATAGTAGTGTATTGGTGCGGAGCAGCCTTGTTCTACGACAGAGTATAGACACTTAAGCGTTAATTTCAAAATGTTGGAATAAATATTTAAATATAATTGATAAGTAACAAGAAAATAAAATTGCTGCTGGCCGGAAATATTATGTTAGAAGTTGCAACCTGTTCATAACCTATATAACCGTTTGGTGATGATGAAACTATCACTTATGAGCTCTTTGAAAGCAGACAATTTCAAAATAAGTTAAAATTAAACTACAGGTTGGGATTATATTTAGACAAATAATTGCCTATATTTGGAAGATTTTCTCTGAAAAATAGGGGAAAAAGAGTAGCATTTAAAAAAACAAAGCTGAATGACACTAATTCAGGGGATAATATTTTATTTCTGGTAATGCAGGAGATGCTAAATTTAGCAACCAAGTACAACAAGGCAGTGCAGGAGGAAGATGAGCTGCCACCAGAAAAACTCGCTATTGCGAATGTGGGAAGACAAGATGCTAAGAAGCACCTTGAAGAGCACGTTTCCAATTTGATGTCTTCAAACATTGTTCAGACTTTGGGAATGATGCTCGACACAGTTGTTTTCTAGAGTTAGCATTGTCCAATGTATTCTTCCTTACTAGGATAGCAACATTTCATTAATACTCTTGACATGTTTGTTAACAGAATTTTTTTTATTCTATTGTGTGTTCTTTAAAATGCAGGAGCAAAATTAGAGGATGAAAATCATATTTTAATCTATCTAAATGTACTGGAGTTCTTGATTGTGCGCTGAAGTTTTATTTATTTATTATTTTGGCAGCAGTAGGATTGTCTACATAAACGTGATGATTCAGTTGTAACTGGAAATGCCTTTAAAACTGCATGTTAGCTTCAATACAATTTACAATCTTGAGTGAATAATATGCTTTGAAATTTATAAATAACATAAGTCTACTAATCCATTCTGCTCTGAAAATAGATGCTATTTAATGCAATTAAATATGTTTAGTCTTTCTTTTTAAGTATGTATGTTTCAGTTTCACACAACTTGTTCTTGAGTGGTTAATTTAGCCTACCATAAATTGGTTGTTCACAGTTGGAATATTTTAAGGTAACAAAGAAGTGGGATGAGTTGCGAGACACCATGCCACTTTTGAAAGTCTTAAATCTTAGTACAGTATAAACAAAAGTAAACATGGTATGAAAGTTAAACAGAATTCCAAACTCAAAACACGAATGAATTGGAACCAATGGCTGTAGTTTTCTAATACTAGTTGAATTACACAAGTAGTGCATCATTAAATTGAAGGAGGCTGATCTCTGTTGAAGAAAAGAGCGAAGGTTTTTATCAAATCCTGGGTCTTGTCACTTGCCAAGTCATAAAGATGAAAGGCATGATCCTCCCCTTGAGTCTCCTTAATTTCTGCCACCCCCATCCATCCACTTCTACTCAAAGCATTGTAGTAAATCCACCCTCTCTCCCTCAGCACATCCTTCTCCGCCACACACACCAGCACCCTCCTGCACCCCAGCCACGCCAAGCTCGGTGCACCCTCCCCCACCGGATTAACCCGCGGGTCATCGTTGTCCGGTGACTCCGGACACACAAACGGCCACAGCCGGTCTATCACGGCCTTCTTATCCAAATCCATGGCCTCGGATCCGACCGGAACCGAACCCCAAAAATACGGATGGACAAGACAAACTCCTAGGATGTCTATGCCAATGTCCCAATCTGGGTCACCAAGTAGCATAGTTAGATTATGGACTATGTTGGCACCAGCACTGTCCCCAGCCAAGAACACTCTTCCAAAGTCTACATTTTCATTTAACCAAGGCTCTGGTCCTGTATTACTCCGGTGTGACGCGACCCATTGTAGTGCGGCCCATGAGTCCTCGTACGCTGCCGGAATAGGGTGCTCCGGGGCCAGTCTGTACTCCACGGAGACGACGACGAGCTTGGCTTCGGCTGCGACGGTGGCGATGTAGTGGTGGTAGGTAGACGTGAAGGGGGAGGAGGCGCAGAAGCCGCCACCGTGGAAGTAGACCAAGACAGGGAGGCTGCGGCGGTGGTTGGCTGATGTTGGTGGTGGCGGCGGGAGGAAGAGGCGAGCGGAGAGAGTGGAATGAGGGTGAAGAGTGACGTCTTTGGAGGAAACGGGGTGAGTAGTGGGGGTGGAGGGTGGAACGACGTCGATTCCTTTGAAACGTTGGATGCGACCGTCCGTGAAGACGCGGATGAGACCGGGAAAATCGTGTGCTACTTCTGCCTCTGGAGTGGTGGTGGTTTCGGTGGTTGGTGCCGTAGCGTCGTTGTCCATGGGAGTGAGTGATTGAGAGAGAGATGCAGATGGAGAAAGATAACTGGATGGTGTAATGATGTTACGAGAACAATCATCTTCCACTTATGTTTGTGGCCACTTCTTCCACCTTTACGATAAGGTTTCATCATGCAAATTTCTAAGACCACGCGATTAATTATGTTCTTTATATCAAAGGACAATAGTAACTTTGATATTCCCAAATTTTAGTTTACTTTTGAAAAACATTCAAATAAAAATATAAATTGATAGTGTCTCTCTTGTACTAATGACCAAAAGAAGTATTAGACACCTAGCTATAGTGTGACAAAAGAAATAGGAAAAAAAAAGTGATTAAGTTTGTCTTATATTAATATATTTTTCACCACTACTCTTTTCTTTTTCTGATTTTTTACAAGTATAATATTTCTCGTTTTTAATTACTAGAACTTTGGGGTAAAAATAATACAATAAATATTATGGATGAATTGTAAGTTTACTGACATATAATTTTTAATGAATTTCATGAAACCTATTTTCAAGGATTTTCCATACATAGATGTTTTTATTAAATTATATATATATATATATATATTCTTTTCCTGGACCGAAAAATACAGGGACTAAAGTAGGTCGCGAGCATCTTCGGAGTTTTCCCTATTGCAGGCGTTGAACTGTGAACTGAAGAAAGAAAGGAAGAAAGAAAAAGATGGAGAAAATGATGCGACTCAGATCACTGTTCCGATCGCTGGGTTGCAGATCTTATCACGCGTTTTCGTCCACCAACTATATCCTTCGTTCAACCTCTCTTCTCTCTTCTTCTCCCAATACCCTTCCTTCTCCCTCTTCCTCAGGTACTTTCTCTCTCCCATCGTTTCCTCGTTTCTATTCTGTTAGGTTTTCGTTTCCGCATCGCTTTTACCGCTAATCCGACGTCGTTCGCTCTTTTCCCGCATAATAACTCGATCCAACTTTCTTTGTTTTATCAAATTCAATTCAATTCAATTAATCTGATTGAATTTCAATGTACTGCTATATGACGCTTATACTAACAATAAGATAGTGTGATAGTGTTCGTGTTCCGTTTATTGTGACCGGAATACATGTTTCGGTATTTTTTATTGCTAACTAACTCCACAATTGAATCAATCCGTTGTCATAGTGTATAGACTTTGTATTCAGGTTAAAAAATTGACAATGATTTTCGTGTTGTTATTGGCACCGTCCTCTTTCATTATGAAATTGGTTATTCAGATCACAACATCAGTAAAGAAAAAAAAAATGTTGTATCTGGTTCACTCTCGACTTGCTTCAAGGTTTTTTTTGAGACATTAGCTTTGTTTGGGTGAATTTCTCAATGAGAACATGCCGGAGAAGAAAATAAGAAGATTAAATTAACTAAGTAATCTTGTGAGTTAGAATTAGCTTTGTGTAAATTAAAATCAACTTTTGGAGAAGCTGAATCAGAATGTTTCTATAAATTAGTTTAACTGATGAGAGAAGTTTAATTTATTGTGTCTTCTTATTTTCTTCTTCCTTAAGTGTTTATTGAGAAATTTATCCACATAGAATCTTTGTTGATTGAGCTAGAGTGTTGTACTTGAGGATGGCTGTTCTATGCTGAATTTGTTTTGCGTGGAAAAACATGCACAGAATGCAGGTTTCCTTTCTCGATGGGTTTAGGGAGCGTGCGATTTTATAGCGAAGATGTGACTCACTTGCCCAATATTAAAGACCCTGAACTTTACAATGTTTTCAAGGATTTGTTGGCTGTAAATTGGAGCGAGCTTCCTGATTCTGTTGTTTATGACGTTAAGAAGGCATTGTCGAAAAACACTGACGACAAGACTGGCAAGGAGGCTGTGGAGAATGTGTTCCGGGCAGCCGAAGCCGTTGAGGAGTTTAGTGGGATTCTAGTCAGCTTGAAACTGGAAATTGATGACAGCATTGGAGTGAGTGGCGAGGTATTTCTCTTTAAACATGTACCTGTAAAAATTGCACTATTGCATTCTATTCTCATTTACCCATCTCATTAGGCTGCTGATGATTGGATTTCATTTTATAGGATGTAAAGCCATTGCCTAATCATATAAAAAATGCTCTGAGTATCATTTTTGATCGCTACTCCACCTATTTGAATTCCTTTCGACCTGATGAGAATTATCTGCGGAAGAAAGTGGAGATAGAGTTGGGCGCAAGCATGATTCACTTAAAGATGAGATGCAGTGGCCTTGGTGCTGAGTGGGGAAAGGTATCACTTTTTCACTTGTTATTGCCTATTTATCTAGTAGTTTGTGTATGGTAGCCAATGGCACTGCTTCTCTCTTTTTCTCTCACAAGGCCTATACATAAAATCTCTATTCCATTACTGAATGAGAAATATGAGGTTAGACATACAAAAAATCTATCACTTTCATGCTGTCATTCCCTTTGGCTGACACCACAGCACTGCCATCTGAAGATGCTAACACCATTGGAAATTTATGATGAGGGATCCCCAAAACCAGCATGGCAGATATCATCAACAACTCTGATTTCCAATTTTGTGTGCACTTGCAAGTTGCAACATGATTTAATTCTTTAGATCTTTGAAAATATGTTGTCAAATTTATCGTGTGTCTTGTTGCCAGAATGTCATTTTAACGTTTTGCATGTGCTTTCTTAAATTCCTCCTTGCATGTTTTAGTTGGTAGTCTATCCTATATAGTTTATTAATAGGAAAAATGTAAGTAGCACGGATATGCCTTCAGAAAATAACTCAAAGGAGAAAAAATGTTAGGAAATTTGTTGTGATCGGTTTTGTTTTTCAACTTTGCTTTTTACTCTTCCCCCCCCCCCCCACCCCCATGATTGATTAGTACTTTTAGCTATTCTCGGCAGTCTTTGTTCAAATACTTCCGTTGCAAATAGCATTGCCACATTCAAAATTGCAGACCAATTCCCATTCACTTATCTAATCTGAGGTTTCTGTTGCAGGTTACGGTTCTTGGAACTTCTGGACTTGCTGGTTCATATGTTGAACAAAGAGCTTAGAAGAAATATTCAAGAAACAGGGCATGTAATTGTTTGTTTGTGTTTCATATCATGCTTTTGATGCCTGCAGACCCTTCAATCTGTTTTCTCCTGACCTTTTCGTTGTCTAGAGTTTGATAGCATAGAAATAAGAGCGCTTAACTTTGTTAACTGGGATTATCCTTAAACATCGTTTTCTTTCATTTTGAATGTCAATTTCCTCAAATTAACAAGTAACAGTGTTGCCGAAGTTTTACGGACCTGTGTATATCTTCTTGACCATATGAATAAGACAATTCAAGAAGATAATTAATTATATCGAGCTACTCATTCGTATGCACCAACATCTGCAAGCACATACGGAACAGAACAGAACAAGAAAAGCTAGCAAATACCTTTTCGTCGTATTTATACTATCGATTGAAATTATTGAAATTCACAAAATGCTGCTTCTCATAACTAGGGAATATACATGGAAGCAGCTATGATAGTTTACTGAAACTCATATTTAGTAATGAATGCGATGCCATTTGCACTAGAAAAAAAGGTGTCTCGTCCATGGCCAAGCCAAGCAAAAGGAAGGGTGAGAATAGTTTTAGTTTTCCAATTTTTAGTCCTTGTCAAATAAATAGATTGAATACGGATGCTATTTTTATAACGATAATTAGAAATTGATTCCGTTTGTTAGTTGTGAGATGAGATAATTACACCTTTGGACTTTCTGGTATATGCACCAACATCTGTTCCTAATCAACAATTGAAGACCCTTTATAAACTGGGATAGAAGTGAATGTATTCATAAGTTTTATCTACATCAGAGAAAAATATTGAAGTTACATTTGTTTGATGCAAATACAAAATGATATTCTTCTAATCAAATAATCTAATCGAATGAATGAATAAGTTCACATCTAAATTTGGTTAGCAATCAAAGATCGTGTGATTTTGGTAAGATTAAGCAGTCAAGTGTTACGCAATTGGCAAGAGTTTGTTTATCTCAATTCTCATGCATGTTAAAACTAAATATAGTCTATGTATTGAACTATATATATCCATTATTCTATAATCTTCAACCAACTTCTCTTACAAGTCCACAGAGATAATTGGAACAGGAAAGGACAGAGTAAGTAAAAAAATTCAGGTAACTTTGGTACTTCTTTGTATTTTGCGCGACAACCATGACTCAGACGGTGACTTAGGCAGTGGTGGAAGCAACACAGCTTTACGGCACAGCCCAAAAGGCCATCCTTCGCAGTGGCAAAACTCTTGAAGTATTGAACGCCTCAAATACTCTGACATGTCAACCTCACTCATGCTTGAACATCTAGACAGGTTGGTCTTCACAGAAAAAAATGCTTGCTCACTCACAACACTCGAAGAACAGCATGACAGACAACTTTTAACGGAAAAAAACTCTTCTCTTTCATCATCTTTTCCATCACCTATAACCACCCTTTGTTGTGGTGACATTCTGACATATAGTTCCCTTGTTGCAGGAGAATATCTCCAGGAAAAGCCATCTCTCAATGGGCTTTGCTTGTGCTTTTGTTTCTCCATGGCTCGGCTTCTAACTGCTGAAACAACAACCTGAGAAAACAGTACACAACAGCAGAACAATAACAACTGAGATTACTTCATAGTTCAACATGGAATTCACCTTAACAACATGTTTGGATTCATTTTAGACGATCCAAAATCATGTTGAAATATCAGCTAGCGTGATCTTATACAAATGTTCACATGTTTGGTTTCAAGTAGAAGAATTGATTGAGTTGAAACAACCTAACCGATAAGAATTTTATTACTAACTTGCTCTCAAAATCAATTTTTTAAACGCTCAGCCAAGAACAATTAACTTATCAAAGAGAAGAACTTTTCAAAAGGGTTTGATGAAGGTACTTCGTGTACCTCATCAACGTCATCAACGATGGGGCACTCCTCCTCAAGGCTTGCAGTTGAAAGCCTCCGTCTAAAAGTTTGACAGTGGGAAAATACTTCTTTCAGAGTCCCTGCAAGGAATTTGCATTTCTTGGTATGGTTTGGTGGCTCCTCATGGTAGAAGACACCAGCCATGGTGGGAATTACTTAATCAACTTTTCACAGGAGAGGATATATATTACAAACACTTTGTGAGTGTTGATACTGAAATTGATACGCTTCATTGATAGTGGCCCGGTACTGAAACCCCCACTAAGCTTTCCGTTCTTAAAGGTAAAGGAAAGTTAAAATGAATGGCAAGAAAATCCACCTAGTGGATTCAAATCTCTGTTTCACAGTTTCAAGTTGCAGGTCCCTTTGGTATATATATTTTTTTAACCATGTTATTTGATCCTAAGTAATTGCAAACTTTATTGATTTATGATCTTTGTCAAGAAATTTAGCTGGCTAAGTGGATTTTTTTTTTCTTATGATCACATTTTTTTCATTAACAAATCTTAAACTGCAGGACCAACTGAGTTTGGTTCTGAGTTGGAGGGAGCTCAAAAATAATATGTTGATATTTCAAGAAAAAAAAAAAGATTATTTACATTTTGACTTTTTAGTTTCTGTCATTTAATTATTTAATTAACTAATTATAAATTCTACTTTTTTTTATATATGTTTACACATTCAATTTGTCCAAAACAATAAAATACTCTTGACTTTTTTTAACATTTAAAGTAATGGGAAATTTTTTAGATTAAAAGGCATGAAGAATATTTTTTACAATGAACTACCCTTCACTTTTTTAGATATTTACAGAAATTCTAAAGTCTTCTTTACTAATCAAATTATTCTACTTCTAGAAATATACTCCAAACATATGTGTGTTTTGTTTTTTATGTGATAGACTTAGACATACCAATTTTAAAATTAAAAGTAAAATAAAATGATAAAAGATGACATGAGACTTAATCCCAAAATAAAAAAAAGACATCTTTTTCAAGTTTATTTACTAAGACAGACAATTTTTAATGAAAATAAGTATTTTTTATTATAAACAAAATATTTATACATAAGAAGGCCCTTATATAATGTTAGGTGTTGAGTCCATAAAATCTCTAAATAAGCAAAACTGAAAAATCTTATTTAAGAAAATGTGAACCTACTTGAAGTCGAAACAATGAGTTGTTGGAAATGTTGTTGTTGTATTTTGATATTTATCTGATTATCTGTATGTTTAAGTAGTGGTGCTTATTCAGAGTTACACTTGAAGGTAAAGTGAGGGTTAACAGGACGTGCCACCGAACAAAAGGTTCTGCAGTATCTGATAAAAGTGTGTTAATTGGTAAATAGTTTAGCCTCCAATTGAAGTTATTTGGTGCAAAAATAAACTCGAAAGGGACAAGAGAATCGCTAGGTTTTGCTCTTAGTGGCCCTATTCCATCCTTTTCAAACTTCAAATCCACTCCCATGACATGACATCAAAGCAGATTCTGTTGTACGTGCAAAAACATTATTTCCCACAAGAAGAAGAAGAAGAAAAGTTTTGAGTTATAAAAAAAGAAGTAAAAAGTAAAAGAGACCAATTATTTAAATTTTTTTCTCCCACCACCAATAAAGATGTAAATCAGTTTCAGACAAAACCTTTCATTTTTCTTCTCAATTGATGGTAATCCAAATATTATGTTATTTTGAAATAGCAACATAAGACCATGTGTGTTTAAATTATAATGAATTTAAATGTGTGTTTTATTTTTAATTATTTTTATTTTTTTTACAATAAATATATTAAATAAGTTGGTTCCCTATGTATGATGAAGTTGATTCCCACTCTATTTATCATTCCTTCTTCAAGGTTGCGATCATTCTACGATGTTGTTGTTACCACGAGATTGTGGCAAATTTCACGCTGAATTTCATATTGCGTGTTTCTCTTTCAGAAATTCCCTGTCAATGTTGCTATTGATTAGAATTTAGAAGAGTAACAAACCAGGAATCATCGATCACAATCATATTCAGAAAATATTGGTACAGAAAAAACAAGATCAATTCGAAACAAACAATTTACAGTTCAAGATTCACGAGATTCATCAGAAACGCAACAAAAAGAAACCACGCGGCGTCATTTCGAGGAGCCTTGAAGGTGGTGAGAGGCCAGAGCGATGAGCGAGTTGAGTTTTGCGAGCGCCGAGGCCTTGTCGGGAGGGCACTTCGCCAGAGAGAGGTTCAGAGATCGGAGCGCCTCGTCCAGCTTCCCGGCGGCGAGGGCGGCGCAGCCCGCCTTATAGGCCTCGTCGGCCACGCGCGCGTCGTATCCCTCGTCGGCGTCTAGCAGCGCGGTGGCGCGTGAGTATTCCAGAGCCGAGATCGCCGAGTCGATCTCCGCCATCAGCGCCTCCGGCGTCGCCGCAATTATCTTCACGCCGTCGAACACGTTCCAGTGATGAACCTTGCCGGAACCCGAACCCGAACCCGAACCCATGGCCACAATATCGAGTTAATTAATAAGAGCGATTGGTGAGAAAAAGAGGTAAATGATGAAAGGGTTGTGTGAGAATTCTTGCATCGAAAACGATTAACGAATTATATGCTGAGTGATTACTGATTACTGATTTTCTTACACGTTCTTATCTCAAACCCTAACCTTTTGAGACGCGCACCTCAACAAAGACATCAGAAGCTGTGAACCCCAAACTAGTTAAAATTTTCTAAGCATTTTTTTTATTAAGAGGATAAGTTGCTTAAATCATAAATATTCAAAAGTTTTATACGATCATCTATCAAAAGAATTATTAGATATCAATAAAACTATTATATATTTATAATTTGTGATTAGATAATAATATAAAATTATTTTATATAATTATAATTAAATGAATGTGAAATTAGTTTCTTCATATAATTTCTTTATCGCTTACAATAAATGTATAAATAGTTTGAGAATTAATTAAAAATAACTAATTCAAGAGTTAATAATTAAGAATATTTTAAACCTTAAATGGTTACACATATAAATAATTTTTTTCTAATATTAAATAATAATAAAAAAAGTCTTGTATCATCAATAATTTAGAAACCTGAATTATTCTTTGTTTAAATAAATTTATATTACAAAATATTCCTATTTTACTTCTTTCTCTCTCCATCTCACACATCGTATTTAAACATTATAAGACAAAGGTATAATTGATAAAAAAAAATATTAATGTAATTTTAAACTTTGTAAATAACAAATAAATAAAAATCTTTTTTTTTTTTTTAAATCTTACACTTAAAAAGAATCGGGTGTAATAACTATTTTAAGCAATATATCTATGTCTATCTATCTATCTATCTATCTATATATATATATATATTCACATTCATGCATACATACGTGAATGGATCAAAAGGAAGACAGGATTTTGATGATTACCGTCAAGATGAAGAACATTATAAATCCCAGATACAAATGAATTGTGATTTCAGCTACCTCAGAACAAAACAATTTCCCCATCAGTTAGTGCATGTTAGGTTCACCTTTTGGTGAAGACTAACAGGAAAACAACACTTCCCATTGCACTTTCAAAGGGGCCAAATATTTGTCCAAGAATCTACAACTCATCTTCCAACACTGCCCAACACAACCTTTTGTGGTTGCAAATCCCATTACATCATCTAAAAGAATCTAAGAATTTAAAACAAACAAATCTAATTCACCCCACCTCTGTTTCAGACCGGTCTTGAGAAAAAATCCTCGGCACTGAGATGGAAACCAAGTCTTAATGAAAAAGGACCATTAGGGGGAACTATTTGATCCCCATTTCAACCATTGATGATAAAGGCATAAACATTAAGAACAAACAGTACAAGGTCAAAGACTTTGTCAAAGCTAGCTTTGCGTGTCGGCAATCTACAAGGTAAGGTCTGGACTCTACTTGATCATGTTACCTTTGATGGCGTTGGTTGTTAATCTCATGCGCTAACAACTCCAGAGGCCCAAGGGACTACCAATGGTGCAGATGGGCGTGAATTTCGATACCATTCAGGATACTTATCCTTAAAATTTAGTTTGGGTTTCTCAGCCTGTGTTCAGAATACCAAGTATATTAACCAGCAGGGGGAAAAGAAAAAAATACACTTGAAAGGAGATTCATGAAAGAATTTAATTGACATGCACTATCAGTGCAAAACATTTTGTATTATTAATCAATCAGAAATCATCCTTAGAATGACTTTTAAGATAATTATTATAAAAGTTAACAAACTTATCATAATAAAGTAGCAAAGGCTATTAAGCATTTTGTATAGAGAAGCAAAGCAAAGTAGTGAATCACATTCATGGGTTGCAACTTACATATTTCAGCCAGCATTCCTGATATTTGTGCCGATAGATATCAGGTGAATGACACCCAAATTGTGATGGGCAATAAACCCAGATATTGCATTTCTTTTCACCTTCTTTGGCACGTTTAGCCTGGTCCAAGCAAGCCTGACAACAATCAGCTGCACTATCTTTGTGATGAGTAAGACCCCATCTCACGGCAACGCCATCATAGTCCGTATGAAGTTCAGCCTTGCATTGAGGTGGAAGGGGCTTACCGGGAAGAACTTCCTCCTCTGTAGACAATATAGACTTAGTACATACAGTGCATGCATGATAAGTTGTCAACAGAATCTAGTTAAACCACTTCAGTGATGAATTGTGACTGTATAAAGATTACTGGGGAACTGAAAGATTACAAAAGATGGGGGGAAATTTTTTGACCGAAGAAACTATTACCTATCTCTGACTCGCCCTCAGGTTTGTCATTATGTTCTTCATTAGCAACCTCAACAGGTATCCAAAGGCCAATTTCTTCAGAAACCACAGCCCAATCAGACTCCAAAGCTCTTACTAGCATTCCTATGAAATTGAAAAGAAAAAAAAGACCATTAGATACAAAGATATGAAAAACATTCATTGTTAATGTACAAAGAGACAAACTTCATCTAAATGTGTCACCAACCAATTCAAATGTCCAAGATAGAGCATAAAATTTTTGTTCATACCTGCCTCTTCATGTGGAATGGTTGAGTTGGAAGTCCCTTTGACAACAGCCAACTTGACTTCTTCCAATTTTTGCTTGCGCCAATTTTCAACTGCTTCTGTGTAAGTCAATGTTAAAAATATATCAGCAGTAAAATATCCTCCACATTGTACAAAATTTTCATTTACACAACAACTTGATATAAAATGACCTTCAAATACAAAAAGGTGAACTCCATTCTAAAGCAGAATTTGGCCATAGGACGTAAAAGAAATGATTGGCTACGCAATAAAATAATCAAAATACAAACATATACAAATTGGGAAAATATCATATAAAACATCTCAATACAACAGAATGAAAGCTTTCCTTTTCTTATTTTTCATTTTGGTCTAACACCAAAGGCTGTTGTCTATGGGGGGATACAGTAGGAAACCAAAAGGGGGTTTTTCACCTTAAACACCATGAACACAATCATTTTGAAATGGATAAACCCGTACAAATCTACATGATATGCAAGAATGAGGAAAAAACAATTATAAAGGCCTTCTGCAATAAGCTATAAAATAACTGTCTCATGTTAATGTTTTCTATTCCCCCACTTCCCAACCCCCAAAACAAATGATAGATCCAAGTAATCCAACAGTTCCAGATAGAACCTTTGAGTAAACATCCTAAAGCCAGATACATTGACTATGTTAGGATAGGACTTAAGCACAATAGAAGAGTCTAACCCAAAAGACTAGTACATTAGGTGGGAGAGCCTCAAGGCTTAAGTGCCAAGTCAAATATAGCTCATCCTATTCAATGTGGGAGTCCTAAATTGTCACTCCCTTTAAGGACTAACGTCCACGGCAGCTTCACTCTATTGACTCTAACTCGGAGGTAACTCTTTTCTCTGTCACTTTATTCATCTATCATCTTAATCCAGCCTATAGGTAGTTCTTTTTGTGGCCCAACTCTCAACAAAAAACATCAATTATTAGGACTTAAGTACAAAGGGAAGCCTAACCCAGAAGACTAGTCCATTAGATGGAAGAGTCCCAAGGCCTAAATCCTACATCAAGTAGCTCATAATACTCAACCTAGAATACTGTCACAACCCTCCTTCACATTTTAACTGCTTAGCTAATACACTTGTCGATCTCTCAACCTTTACCTATGCATGGTGATCTTTAACTTTTGTTTCAACGGATATTTCATGGCAATATTAAATTTAATTGAATAGCGTGGTCTTATTTCGTCCCAAAAATGTCCCTGTTAATTACACAGAACACAACATCAGCTTTTGAATAATTTAGTTAATCAATGATCATCATTGCTCTAAATTTAACATGAAAATACTGAATAACTCCTTCCTTTCATAAATCAAATGCATAATAAAATTTTGGACATTCATGAGTGTTAAAGATGTCCCAGACCAATAAGGAATATGGCCAAAGTACTCCTTATCAGGCTTCGACAATCCTCACCCCTTGAGCTAATTTTTAAGTTTGATACTGCATATTATCCAAATGAATAAATCCATTTTCTTATCAAATATTTAAAATTTTTGCCTCAAGATGACGTAAACAGGTCTACAAATGGAGTAGATGAGTGATTGTCAACTTCATACACTATGTTATCATTACGTATTTCAAAATCTTTGAAAGCAAATGTCCCTTCAGGCCAGAATATGGGTCAAGCGTGTAACAAACTGCATTGCCAATGTCATTCAATTGTAATATAAGGCTTTATCATCCAACCCAATAAAATATCCAGTAGTGTAGAACAATTAAATTCTTCTCCCCCCACCCAACCAATATTTGGATTAGGACCAAAGCTAATAGAACCCAAATGGTCTCTTTCTAAGTTTAAGATTGAAAAGAGTAGGAAGAAAAAAAGGATAGTGAATGATCAAATCAAAGCAATTTCCTCAGAAACTTTAAAAAAGAAAAAAGAATGACAAGTATGTCTTCTAATTGTGACTTGAACTATGATTTATTACAGAAAGAAATTCGTATAGTCCAACTTATATTTGAAACACCAAAAATCTAGTTTCCTCATTGAACAACAAAATACATACTATATGACTAACCAGAAACAAACAAACATTGAAGTAAAAGGAAACATTAATGAATGCATCATATCTAAGCAAATTCAAGTTTACTCTAGAACTTTTAACTGTGCAGTAGTTATACATGCAAGGGGCAATAAGAAAAAAAACCTATGTTTTACAAGTCTAGTGTTAATGGTCCTATTACTGAAATCCTGTTCCTCTTGCATCATATAGCAACAGCGTTAATTCTAACACCAATTCAAAAACACAAGCAGATACGGTTCACTACACAATGGATATACTTCACACATACTTCACGATAACAATATAATTTGCAACGTAAAATTTGTACTCCCACTCAAATATAAATAAAATAACTAATTTCACACAAATTATGAAAATCGGCTAACATTTAATTTCACTAATCACAATTCAAAAATAACTTTTTTAAAATGTACCTCATTGAAACTTGATATCTTGAATAAAAAAGAATCATTGAAAATAGAATTACCATAATTGAAATTATTGTTTTAAGAATGATATCATTAAATAAAGTGACATTTGTTAAATTTGCTTATATTTGAGTATAGAGAAAGTATTAATTTCCAATAAGGCAGATGAAACTTGACCAACAAGAAACAGAAAAGGCATGCACTTCCCCACCTCCTAGAAATGAAATTGACCAGGTAAAGATGATAGCTTCTAGTCTCCAACCAACCTTTTTGCTAATCCAAGTTAGATGGTAATAATATTATTGATACAAAAAGCTTTTCATGTTAAATTATAGAAGGAATAACAAGAAATTCTTATCAGCATACACTCACCTCGCTCCTTAGCCACGACCTGGGGGTAGGAGACATTTTTGCTGCTTCCATTAAAGCTACCTAGTCTCTGCATGACCTCATCAATTATTTTCTGTTTCAAATGGCGTGGCAACTCAATCACCACATCTTCTCTTGAAAACTCCCCTTCTAATTCCTTCACCTATTTGCACAAGTATCACGACACAAATTTGAGGTTAACTTCACAAAAAGTGTTTGCTCAAGCCAGGTATAGAAAAAATGGTTCATAGTTACTACCAATTTCAATAACTCCACCGGTTTGTAATCATTCCTGATTCGGTTAGACTCTTCCATCCTCCGAATCTGATCTGGCCTATACGCCACAACTGAAAACACAGACCAAATTTAAAAAAAAAAAAAAAAAAAGTGTTCGAAAAAGAAACTGAACTTTTTCCTGTCTCAAACAAAAGACCCTTTTAGGGGTGGTTCAAAAGTTTCCATAAAGGATAAACTTTTCGTCACCCTTTTCTTTGTTTGTTTTATTCGGGGAAATAGAAAGAAAAACATTCTGAAAAGATTGACATGACTTACTGTTTCGTGCAACGCTACCAGAGTAGATATAAAGAGAAGCATAGAGAGAGCGAAGAGAGTAGAGAGCAACAACAATGTTGAAAAAGCAAATTAGAAGAGTGAATTTCTTGTATGAACAAATCGAGTTCCCTCTGTGGTGAAGTTGAAGCCCCCACTCCCCTCTCGCCATTTCCCTCCCTTTTTCTTCTCTTCCCCTTTTATCCTCATCCCACCATTGCCCACTTTCTCTTTCCGAATCGAAACCAGAAAAAGGTTGCACCTTTGGCAAGATTTTGCGACCCCAAAACGGAATTAGATCGTGGGTGCCTAGTTTTCTTGTGGAGGGTGGAGCATTTAGACAGAACCGGGTCGGGTGCTAACGTACGTTTTGTCGTCTGCGAATGGTGGGAATTCGATATATCAGCTAATCATTTCGGTGGTTCCCCTCATCATTCATGGTGGACCTGCTGCTCCTGCTAAGGTGCGCACCTGATTCAAACCACTGTGTCGTTCCTGTGCATGGCAGCTAACGTGCGCCGCTTTAAAAAATTGATGTAATTCTGTTTCTTTTATGCTTTTCTATTTACTTTGAGAAAAATAGTTTTTATATTTATGTTTAATAATTTAGTTTTTTTTATTTGATATTCTTATTTATATACATATTTATAAAATCAAACAGTTGATATCAATAATTTATCAAAATTAAACTTATTTATATATCTACTTGTGTTGAAAAGTAAAACAACACCATGAACATGATTTGTAATATATTTCCTTAATTAGTTGTTCTAGTTTAAATTTAAATTTTTGAATTGTAACTTTGATGTGGTAATTTTTATTTTTTAATAAATATTCTAAGATGTTTCATTTCTTTGCTAACGTGATTAATTACAATGCAACCTAACTAAATATTAATTAAATAATGTGGAAAATATGTATGTTTAATTACTTATAAATTTAACTACTGCATACAAATATTTAAAAAAACATTATTAAAGCATTGTAAAATACAAAAAATAGCTCACAAATAAAATAGAGTGAGTAATTTATGCATTTACAAGAAGGTTGAGTTTTATAACAATTATTTTAAAATACATATTTATAATAACTTTTTATTCGTCCTTTGAGTAAAATTTACATTGATATACATAAAATTAAACTTTGTTAAATAAGTCCAATTTAGTTATTATTTAAATAAATAAAAAACTTAAATGATTTAACAGTGTCCATATAATTAAATTAAAATTACTGTGATATTATTTTTAAGATATTTATTATAAAAATAATAAATTTATCGTAAGGTGATTTTTATTAAACAATCATACATAACCTATTTTTTTAAAAGATTAAACGAAAAATTTTGCAAAATACGCAAACCGGGTATTAGGAACCGTCAATGATTTAGTAAAACCCGACCCGGTGGTTCAGATGAATTATGGCGGGAAAATCGTCTAGGGCACAAAAGAATAGAGAAGAAAGAAACTGCATCATAAATTTGCGTCACCACTGTTTCCTTACTTTGGTTGGTTGAACGATGGACACCAATGACAATTGGGATGAGGATGAGGACGAAGAGTTCGAGTTCTCACGAAACTATTTTCTGGCGAAGGAACTCTCTTCCTCGGCCAAGAAATCGAAGCACAAGCTCACCGACATCGACGTCGTTGATGAACAGGTATCACTCGTAATTATAGTTCTTGAAATGTTGTTTCACTCCCTATTATTCTCTCCAGTCACTGCGATTTCGCAATTTACCAGGAATTGAGGGAAGCGGCATCGCAAATTCAACCCAAGCATGAAGAAGAGATCGCTCTCTTATTGGATTCCTACAAAACCATGTACCCTGAATGGCTTCTCGCGCTAAGGTTCGTTTGCATATGATTTTATTTGTTTGCTAAAGTGCTTTTATTGTGCGAAGCTTGTTTCCTTATTATTATTTTTTTGTTACTTGGATGATTCAGGTGTGGTTTTGGGCTTCTAATGTATGGTTTTGGATCTAAGAAGGCTCTGATTGAAGATTTTGGTTCGACTGCACTGATTGAGTATTCTGTAGTTGTCATTAATGGGTATCTTCAATCCATTAACTTAAAACAGGTTTGTTTTTTTCTTCCCTAACTTTTCCCATTTATGTGCTATGTGTGATTAGAACTCGTTTTTTTGTGGCAAAAAAAAGGAGAAAAGTAAAAGACCAAACTTAGGCCTTGTTTCTTTACTATAAAGGAGTTTTATGTGTTGTAAAATTTGTTTGTCTCTAGAGCACATTTGCAAGTGTTTGTTCCCTTAACAGATTTTTTTTATTTCTTAAAGTCTGTCTCCTGAGCACTTGAGTAGAGCATTCGAAGAAAACAGAAAAGGATGATAAAAAATCTTCTTGTTCTGTTTTTTGGTTTTTAAATTGATTTTCAAAACTTAATACATTCTGGTTATGAGTAATTGTTTGTTAAGTTGTGTGAAATTGTTTTAGAAAACAGTTTTCTTTTTAAAAGTGAGAATAGTTCCTTAGATTTTTTTTTCCTTAAGCATATTGGAACTATTCTTCAATTAGAATTTCACTTTACATCATAAAAGTGTAATTAAAATTAAAATAGGTTACTAAGGTAAAACTCTAAATCACATAAGAGAAAAACACCAAAAGCAATAAGGAACTGCATCCAAGTTTTGTCCAAAAGTAAATGTCTGTATGGATATTCTGAGTGTGATGTGCTCTAAGCATGTTCTTCTCATCGTACATCACTAATATGGTATATATTTTCTGAAAAATATATTAGGTTCTGATAGCTTTAGCTGAAGTTCTGTGGGAACAAATGAAAATCAAACGAAGGGTTTCATATCGGGAACCACCCAAGAGCCAGCAGCCATTCAATTCTCAATCAATGGAAGAACTTCTTACATTTTTGGATCAAGCAGAAATAGATGATGTTGATTTTTTTGTTTGTGTCGTTATTCACAATATTGATGGACCTGGATTGAGGGACTCCGAAACCCAACAATATCTTGCTCGACTAGCTGCTTGTGCCCGTATTCGCATTGTTGCCTCTATTGACCATGTCAACGCTCCACTGTGTAAGTATAGTCAACATGTTATATTGTCTTTGCAGAATGTTCTATTCCTTGTAAGTTGTAATTTGTAAGTTTCATCTTTTTGGATATGCCTTAAACATATGTATATTTATATTATTATTTCAAGGTTTATATTGTTCTGCTATATAATCTATTTGTTATTTATTTTGAGTGTTTGAATAAAACTTGAATGATGCAATATTAATTTGCATTAAAAAAGGTATAAAATGCCTTTGTAAAACGAAATGATATAACTCTTTTTATCTATGCTGCACATTCTTAGAGGTCGTCTGAGGTTCTGATCATATGACATATCTCTGTTTAACTGACAATAGGACTAAGTGGTATCAACCTTTCATAAAAGTTGAAGAATCCCAACACTTCTTGGTCATGAGACATAAAATTGCAATATAAATAAGGTGCACTTTTTTTAAGTTGTTTGTAGGAAAAAGAAAATAATCAGGTAAATCAAAGTAGGAATCCACTGTCTGAGGAAAAGATGGTGAAATCACTTCTGGGTTTGGTAATGTGAGAAGAAGACCTACTGAAATGCTAGTAAGAGGAGTTGATCAAGTGAGAATAATCCAATAGTTATAATTAGAGGCAGTGGAAGACCAAGCAAAAGAAACATTGAAGCGAACTTCTTAGTTCCAAATGGCCTCTTTGAATGCCTAGTTCTGACATAATTCAAGGCTTTTGGAAGTTCTTTTTTGTTGCTTTAGCAATAGAAATGATGGACATGTGATTGAAAGGTTTTTTGTTGTCTCTGTCTATTGCTTAACAATTTCTTCTTCTGTTGGCAGTTTGGGACAAGAATATGGCTCACACACAGCTCAATTGGTGCTGGTATCATGTTCCTACTTTTGCCCCTTACAAGGTTGAAGCCATGTTTTATCCTCTGATTCTTGCTCATGGCAGTGCCAACCAATCTGTCAAAACAGCCACAATAGTTTTGCTAAGTTTGACGCGCAATGCTCAGAGTGTATTCAAAGTTCTTGCTGAACATCAACTCTCTCACCCTGACGAAGGCAAGTTTCTATCATTTACTTGGGTTTGTTGTTCTTTTCAAATCTAATTTTTGTTAAATATTTTCCTTTATTTTTATAGGAATGCCAATCAGTGATCTCTACTCAGTCTGTCGAGAACGTTTCCTTGTTAGCAGTCAAGTTACGCTAAACTCTCATTTGACTGAATTTAAAGACCATGAGCTGGTCAAGATTAAAAAGCATTCTGATGGTCAAGATTGCTTTCACATCCCACTGACTGCAGAAGCACTTCAGAAAATTGTGCTTGAGATCAATTAGTAAATTCAAATGAAATTGAATGGGAAAGCAAACTAGTTAAATGGAAAAATTTCCACAATTGGATGACAAGCAGGCTCTGTTTATGAATCAAATGTCTGTTCTCAAATTGAGGGTAATAGGATTGTTGTCTGTCTCAAGTTTTAGGTGTAGGATGTTGTTCTTAACTATAAAGTGAGAAAATGTATAAAAGACAATAGAGTTTTTCATACCTTCAAATTTTGTCCGTATTAAAATTGGTAGTTCCATAAGTTTTTATGTTCAATATTTGGTCCTGGTAGTTATTATGTTATTTTTTAATTGACAATATTGTACGTTAATTTTAACAATATCATATATTGGCTGGCATATATGTAAATATTTGACTATTGGATAAAATGACAATTCAAAAGCAACAAAATTTTTTAGAGATATAAAAAAATGATTTAATCGAAAAGTAATTTATGTTTATGAGTTCATCTCATTTGAAATTAAAAATTCATATGCTTCTATATTTTTCTTTGTTTCACAATTTATCTTTCTTGTTTTGTTGAAAAACAAAATCAGAGATGGAATTTCAAAGGGAGAACAGGAAACGCGTGCCAATTGTCAACCTTGTTGGATGGGGCAACATGTCAAGAGAGTAGAGGCCATGTGTTTTCCAAATCCAAATCACACATAACGTGGGTGGATGTAATCATTAATGAATTATTAATTCATGGTTTTGACACGGTCGCACCAATACCCTGCATGGTAACATAATCACTGGATTTTCATGGAAGACATGTATTACCAAACTATAGTTCGCATATTAATAAGCAGAAAAAACATCATTCAATCCCTTGGTTTTGGCTTATAATGTCTCAAAGTAGCACAAGTAATCAATGAGGTGTAGTGAGCTGTACCCAATACGCGTATTTGAAGTTGGATAGATATATTTGATGGCAACACTTGCTTCACAAGGTGGATGTTTACAGCTTCCACAAAGCTTTTACAACTCCAACTCTTTCTGGCTTGACTAGTTGGTGCAGCATCTTATGCGCCTAAAAAGTAATAAAAAAAAAAGAATATCACAACGTTCGGTTTGGGTCTACTCTCTTCTTCTCATCCTCAATATAATGCGTTACAGAGGGATGGAATCAGAAAAAAAAAAAAAAGACAATTTCATTGCATGGTAAATGTCCAATAATTGATTCTTAAACTAATTTTACATAGATTTTGGGTTGTATAAAATTAAGTATACTAAATTTTATTGTTAATTAATGATTAGTTGTAGCAAATAGTATGAGATGTAACAGTAGCACAGAAGCACTTAAGTCAACGTAGCAATTGTGATTATTTGTTTTGAAACATTTTATAATCGAGCCAAATAAACTTCTGATGTATACATTAATACATACTTTTCCAAGAAGATTGTGTCTTGAATGACACCCTATGCCAAATGGATTTCTGCCAAATAAGGCCTTAACTGGCGCCAATTCGGATGATAAAGCAACAAAAACAAAGCAATTTGTTTTTCTTTTTCATTTCATTTCATCATGTCCCAGTCACGTCAGAAACAAGTGTAGGACCAATTAAACCTTCAACACTCCACATATCCTCTATTTTCTTTTATATATTACTTAAATATAATTTCTTCATTTAAAAAGAGATAAAGCATTTGTAAAGTTAAGGAATGAATCAAAATTATGAAATTTTTAAAATATAAAAACGTATGGGATATAAAAACTAATATCACATATCACATTTTTTTTTTTTAAGAAAACGGTTAAAGATAAGGTCGAATAATTTCGATTATAAGACATGAACGTAATAGTTGTTCCCTTACTTTTTTTTTTATCTATTTTTTTTTAAATATATAAAAATGAAGAAATATTGTAATTTTTTTAATTTATTTTTTATTTCTATATGAAATTTTTTTATTTCTATATATAAAAATACATATTATCTTAAAAAATTAAAATAATAAATAAATAAAACAATTTTGAGAAGTCGAGGGTGCAAGAGAATATGATTATATGAATACTCTAGGCTCGCTGCATCACAGAGCCGAGCCAAGTGAAAACGATGCGTTTTTGCCACGTCATCGCATCATGCTTTGTGTCATTTTTTTTCCTTTCAAAAATGCAATAGTTCATTTACTCTTTTTAATTTCTATTCTCTTTCTTTCTTTCTTTCTTTCTCTCTTTCAACAAAAACCAACAATGGAATATTTGCAGGACGTTGGGATCCGTGTTTCTCGATCACACAGAACAATCCAATTCGGCGTGCCTCCACATTTTCGTGCGTGAACCTCATCGACATTTTTATCTTCTCCACTGTAAATTCTCCACACTCACGTTTCTCGATTCCGATTTGCAATTCGACGATATCCTACTTTCACCAATATATTTCTCTCTCATTGCGTGTTCCTCTCGGTTTAATTGAATCTCTTGTTGCGTTTCTCTTTATCTGCTCGATCAACGACGAACTTTGAAGTTATTTATTAATTTATTTTTTTTGTTTTTTCATCCTATCCTAGCGAGTGGTGTTGATATAACTTTTTCGTTACTCTCGTCGTTTTGTATGCATTACGATCTCAATTGTTGCTGCATAGGTTTTGCTGTTAATTTGCGTGAAAATGTTGGATTAATTGGGAAATATGGAAATTGGCGTTAATGTTTTGATTTATTTGCTTATTAATTAACGCGTTTGTTTTGTTTCCTTATTTAGGATTGCATTTAATTGCACGGGATGGAGGTTTAAAGTTGCAAAGAACGTGATGTTGTTGTTATAATTGTTGTTGTTGTTGTGGTGGTTGTAGAGTTATTTGGAATTTAAGGATTTAGTGGGAGCGAGAAAAATGGCTGCCAAGAGTGAACACCAAACGATTCCTCTTTCGGTGCTCCTGAAGCGTGAATTGGCTCATGAGAAAATTGAGAAGCCTGAGATTTCTCATGGTCAAGCGTGCCAAAGCAAGAAAGGGGAGGATTTAACACTGATCAAGTCAGAATGCCAGAGGGTGGTGGGGGATGGGGTCTCTACATATTCAGTTTTTGGGGTATGTTACTCACGGCCTGCATTTCCAGATTGAATGACATGTTTTTTTATATAGGATTTGATGGGTTGAAACTCGTCTCTGGATTTTAATGTGATTTGTATTCTACATGTTATCATTCTGTGGCACGGGTACATAATGGATGAGAGAATAAAAAGGACTGAGCTTCTTCCGTGTCAGTTAACTATCTTATTGCAAACTTGGCAAATGATAATGATTTGGGGCCTAAGGGCTGTGACTTCTTTTCGTACATTTATTCAGAATTCAATGTGTTGTTTTTATTCTTATATTTGATGTACTTGACTTCATGGCTGAGTTTGAATGTGGAAAGACTTTAGCGAGTTACATATAGACTTTATTGGCTCAATTTTCGTTTTATTTTTAAAATTTGTTCATTTTAGTTGGATCATAGGAAGGACTATAGCCATTTATGCTTTGAACGCTCATAACTCTATGCACTACTATTTGTTTTGTTTTTTTTTCCTGGTTTCGTTTCTGATGTGGAGGTTTTGCAGCTTTTTGATGGACACAATGGATCTGCTGCTGCTATTTATACCAAGGAGAATCTTCTAAATAATGTTTTAAGTGCTATTCCTCCGGATCTTAACGCAGATGAGTGGATAGCAGCATTGCCCAGGGCTTTAGTTGCTGGCTTTGTAAAAACTGATAAAGATTTTCAAGAGAAAGGTATGAATAGTTAACTCCTTTTAGTGTTTGCTTTTTCCTTTGTTAACTATTTGTTTAAGAGGGAATTCATGTACATCAACTTGAATATTCATGTTAATATAACCAAAAATATTTGTACATATTTCTAACTTCTATTTTCATCTAATTCTTAAAGTTAAAACGTTAAATAATAAAAGATATAGAAAAGCTTTGAAGATACATTCGTTGAACATGCTGACCGTATATTGAAACCTTGGTATATTTCTAACCTTTATAAGGAGATTTGCTACTGACTCTGCTTGAAAACTTTCATAATCTTGCCTCCTGTCACGGTTCTTCTGAGTTTTAAAATCTTGATTGTAAATATTCATTGATGAGGAATACCTATACCAAGAGGGAAAGTTTGTTTTTCAATCACCATGTATGCAAGCCTTTTTGAAAATGCCTGTAGGAATTGATTAACTTGGTTTGAGTATTTTTTTTCCTGTTTTAAACTGGACATAAATCTTTCTTCTTCCAGGATCAGTTCAAGCTACCTTTTAACAGTTTGACGTTGTTTTCGCCTGAGTATCCAAATTTATTAAGATAACCAAATTACAAAACAAAAGTTAATTATTTCTTAAATGTCCCCATGATAGGTTTTATAAGCAATTGGTGCATTTCCATACTTTCTTGATTTAAAGCTAGTAAAGTGAGTAGTTGCCTTTCTGAAAAATATTTACATAATTTCTCCTTCTCGGAATTTTAATGAATTTTGCTTAGTTTCAGCTTCAGATTCTAGAAATGAACATACTGGATTCATTTCTTCCTTCTGTAACATCTTTCCGAAGGGTGTTTTCCCCTAGCTCTTGGGGGATTTAATTGGCTCATGTTTTTAGAGGGGGGTTAATTGGCGATGTTGGTACTATTTTTACTTAAGATGGTCTAATGCATAATGCATGGTGTCTGTTTTTTGTTTATTTATATGGACAGTAGAGTTAGCTTGGGAGTTAAATTACAAATTGCATCACATGATGCACTACAATTGCTGGCACATTTTGATTTGCATCAGCATTATTGTGACTACGATTGCACTGCAACCTAGATTTAAAACATCATGCTAGTTGTTTACATATTTGAGTATTAGATTGTTGTTAAGAATATTAATTACTAATAGAAGTTATTAATATGGAGTATCCGAGCGGTGACTGCTAGTTTTTAAAAAAATAATATTCTTTTGTTATTTGTTTTTACAGGACAAAAATCTGGAACAACTGTCACCTTTGTGATTATAGAAGGTTGGGTTGTAACAGTTGCATCAGTTGGCGATTCCCGTTGTGTACTTGAATCTTCTGATGGTGAGCTTTATTACTTGTCTGCAGATCACAGGCTAGACACGAATGAGGAGGAGTACGTTATTTGAATGTTTTTTTCTTTTCAACAACTATTTGGAATTTCTCTGTTATAACACAGACTTACCCTTCTTTTACTTATATCAGGAGGGTGCGGATCACCTCTAGCGGAGGTGAAGTTGGTCGGCTAAATACAGGGGGAGGTGCAGAGGTACATCCCCTTTTAATCATGTCCTTTTAACTTAAAGTGGTTTTTTCCATAACAAACTTCAATGCCCACTCCCTATTGCCACGAAATAAGATAGAGAACTGTTTGTTCTTGTATATGATTCCTTTTGATTCTTATATTTTTGGTACAAGATGATGCCTATCACACTCCATAAACAGAGATAAAGAAGTAATCTAGATGAATCACATTCCGGAGGACTGAGAGGCGAGTGTATACTTGTTGATTAGATTGGATGACAAGACCATATCAACATAAAAGCATAATATTCTTTGCATTTCTTTTAAGACTTTTACAATATTTTGGGGACACTGTTGTTTAGATTTTGTACTATACAGACTATATTTTTTGTTTACCATTATTCTCTTTATAAAATGTTTGTCATACCAATACGCCTGACTAGATTAACTTTTATTGTAGGTTGGTCCTTTGAGATGTTGGCCTGGTGGCTTGTGTCTATCACGATCTATTGGAGATATGGATGTTGGTGAATTTATTGTCCCTGTACCGCATGTAAAGCAAGTGAAGGTTAGTCACTACTCTATGTCACTTAAAGCAGTGTCGGACTTTTGTTGATTAGTTACTTTTCTCTTGCACACTATTTGCTTTAAAGGTACCTAGTTAACGTAGCTCCTTTATCTTCCTCTGTTTGATCCCACACGTATTTTCATTTGCTTCATTTCTCCTAAGCTAGTATTTCTATCAACTGTATAATGGTTCAAGATATTGTGTGGATCAAATGATTGGATTCTTTTGTTGTGAATTTATCTTTGTTTCTATGTAATCCATTGGTCTCTTTCTTCTTTTTTTGATGAAGAATTTAATTTCTTCCTTTTTCTCTCCCAAATTTTTTTTCTCTTTATTTAGCTGTCCACTGCTGGAGGCCGGCTTGTTATCTGCAGTGATGGTGTTTGGGATTCTTTACCTGCAGAAGCAGCCCTTGATTGTTGTCGTGGGATGTCACCAGAAGCCGCTGCACCACATATTGTTAAAGTGAGATTAATGTACATGTTTTGAATCATTTTTGTTCACTGGGCTTGTTTTCATGTTTAGTGTAATAGTAATCTTGACTCAAACATCATAAGATACCTTGTTTGCAACTTTGTCTATATTCTCCTGATAACTCTTACATGGTCCATTAGTTATGTTTTTGTCCCTGTTTGTTCCCTGTCTCTTTCTATCTTTAGGAAGCTGTACAAGCAAAGGGACTTAGAGATGATACAACCTGCATCGTTGTTGATATATTACAACAGGAGAAGCCTGTTTCTGCACCACAAATAAAGAAGCCTGTAAAAGGAATGCTGAAGTCCATGTTTCGTAAAAGGTCTTCTGAATCATCTTCTAATGACAAAGAGTACGCTGAGCCAGATGTGGTAGAGGAATTGTATGAGGAAGGATCTGCCATGCTTTCCGAGAGGTTTAGTTTTGTAACAACTTGTCAAAGTCAACCACTTGCTCTCTAGTTTTTTCTCCTGACAGTAGAATATTTTTGTTTGTCTAAAACGCAGGTTCGATACTAAATATCCAGTCTGCAACATGTTTAAGTTGTTTATGTGTGCAGTATGTCAAGTAGAGATAAAACCTGGTGAGGGCATTTCAATACACGAAGGTGCATCCAACACTGGAAAATTTCGTCCCTGGGATGGACCTTTCCTGTGCTCAAGTTGCCAAGAGAAGAAAGAAGCCATGGAAGGGAAAAGATCAACAGGTGTTTTGCTAACCCTTCATTATTGCCCATCTTCCTTTGAGAGATTTGTCCATTATATAACCCGATATGTTATTCCGATTACAGGTAGACATAGCAGTGGAAGTGACGAATGAACTCTCATGTATATTTGCATTTTGAGAGTGAAAAAAATTGTTCATATGATGGCAAGGTCCAACATCCAAGCAACAAAGATTCCCTTCTATTATCACAGGGGCTTTATGGATATAATTTGGAATTCCACATGAAAATGCATATGAAAACCAATAGCATCCCGTTAGAAGATTCTTGACTTGAAAGTATGAAAATAGCAACAACCAAGTATTGTGAAGGGTTGTGTAAAATGTGGCAGGGCACACCAAGATGTCCGAGGTAATGCATTCTTTTTTACATATATATATTTTTGTTTTTTTGGATCCGTTCATTTGTATACGGATCTATTGGAATCACTATAGACCTTTAATGAAAGTGGCCTATGTTATTGATATAGGGAGTTTAATTAGATAGAATTCACAGAATCAATTTACTGTAGGCTAGATGTGTATTTAAGCATTTTGAATGATTTGTTTCTTCATCATTCGATTTCGACATTTCCTTTTGCCATACCAACATTAGGTCTTTTGTAACAGATTATGTTAGATAAAATTATCGCTTACCTTCTTCAACCCCCCTACACCCCTCTCCAAAAGTCTCCCAGAAAGAAGAGGAACAAAAAACACAGTATATTACACATCTACACCCACCCAACTTTTCTGGTTTTTTTTTTTTTTTTTCATGTTAGATGTATGAGCATCATTGCATGCGTTTGCACTTACCTCTGTTAAAATAAAAATTGTAAATTACACCCCAACCTTGAAAATTGATGAACCGTTTTCCCTACTCTAATGACTTTGTTTTTAATACTATTTATAGTGTTTGTACGACAATTCCTTTTTTTGGAGAATTAGATTAGAATCCAAGACCCAAAAATAAGAGCAATTTGTTTACTTACTATTATTCCATTCGCGTGGATGGGGGCACTCTAAATGGAAAATTAGTAGTTACTTTCTCTACTAATCTAGTTAAAAGCAGAAGAATAACACTATCTCGATCAAGAATAATTAAGAATTTAATTATACAAGAATTCTGAGAGTTAACTATACTCCTATTCCTTGAAGTTTATTCGAATTACACCCTAAAATCCTTACTTTCAAAAACATCACACTACCACATTGTTTTTTACTAACACTCCAGTTTGTATAAAATCCTTAATTTTAAAAAATCAAATTATGACATTTTTTTACATCACGCATGTATTTTTTTTTTAATTTTAAATTATTACACCTATATTCCTATCATTTAATTTTGGTTTAATTATATTCATAGTTTGTAAAATTTAGAATGATTCGACTTTTGATCTCTTCAATTTAAAATTTTTTATTTTAGCCCTTCAAAATAAAATAAAAATATTAAATTAAATTTTAAACACTAAATTCAAGTAATTAAAATGAAATTTTTGAAGTTATGTTTAATCATCAAATTTATTATTTAGGGACTAAAATCATGTTTTATTAAATTTGATGGATTGAAATAATTTTTTGAATTTAGAAGACAAAAAAATGATTTATTAGAAATTTTAAGAACTAAAAATATAAAATATCAATATTTAATCAATTATTAAATGAAAGTTGTATTCCAACAATTGACTGTAGCTAATTGTAAAGACTGTAAAAAATGATTAAGTGAGCTTGTATATGATAGAATGGACACGTCCTATTTAGATTTTAGATTTGTAAAAAGTGGAACAAAAAAGATTTGTATAAAATTTGCAAGTTAACTTGGCATAACTATGGATCTATAGGTTAATTTATATAATAATAAAAAATAAAATAATGTTGAAAATTTTGAACTAGCATTAGTTATTGAATTTGTATGTAATGTGAGAAGCAAGTGTGATCGTGCAAAAGCTATATGTCAAGACATTTATTTAGAAAACCCATTGAGAATTTTGAAATCATGATCTAATTTCTTGATTTCTGCCGAGCAATCTTTTCACCAGTTAGTCCCTGTAGCTTTGTCTATTTTTTTAATTTCGTACTTATACTTTCAACTTTATTAATTAAATCCTTCAAAATTAACAAAAGGGACTAATTTTAATTCCCTTCTTCAACAAAATGGATGAAAGAGAAGTAGAACATTTTAATTTCTTTCATCTTACTTAGAAACCTTTTATCCATTTTCTTTTTTTATTTTTACCTATTCATTTTATTCAAATTTAAAACTACTTCCCCTTCAAATTACATCGATAATATTAACAAATTTTCTGTTCCCCACAATAATTATAGGATCTAAAGATTTTTGTTTTAGTTGGTATATTTGATGGATAAAAGAATTCTATTAAGAAATTAAAAATAAGATAATTCATAATTTAAACTAAATCAATTTATATAGATTTAATATTAAGTTTTTTTTTTTTAAACAAAATTGAAGTTTCATATGGATAATTTAGATAATAAATGTTGTATTAAATATTACAATAATAGATTATCGAATTGAAACTCCACGATTCCACTGTTATACTGAAAATCAGACGCACGCTTCTCCAAGGATCTCCAAATTGCACGTGTTTAGACATTAATATTAGTATAACCACTAAATCAAAACTTTTTTTCCTTTAATTCAATTATGAAAATTATTTTGATACAATATTTATAATATAAGACGAAATCAAATGTTAATTATTAATATATTTATTTTTATTAAAATTTAAAGTGAATTAAAATCTCAGTAAAAATATAAAAGTTAAATAATAGAAACTGAATAAAACCTAAAAATATATGACTTTAAAATTTTAAATTAAAGATAAAATTATATTTTATTATATAATTATTGTTTATAAAAGGAAAATGTTTTATACGCACGTGAGAGGCCCACAACAAGAGTTTCCATCAAATCCAATACAAATTGAATCATATCAGACCAAAAAAAAAAAAGTGACTTTGTACACCTCACAAAACTCTCATAGCATTTCCATTAATTTCAAATTAGGGTTTTCAAAATGCAAAAGAATACATTACGAAAATTTGAAATGTATAAAAGTAACATAAAATATTTGTGGAATACGGAAAAAAATACTCTAAAATAAAAATAAGAAAAGAAAGAGGTATATTTTTTTATTCATTTCGTTGAATTAATTTTGGAATATTATTAAAGATTGATCCAATTTATCTTGTGTTTTCTGTGAAAATATAAATTAAATACTTTAAAAAAAGTATAATTGTAAATCATTTTTGTTTATGTTAACAATATTCTATAATTCTCAATTAAGATAATGCATTTTTTTCGAGCTTTTATAGATTTACTGGAAAAATTTTAATTTTGGTACTTAATTCTTATTATAAGGATTAAAACTTATATTCACTATTAACATAATTTAATATCTTAATTAAAAACATATGGATAAAATATGTCTATTTTCTGTTTATTTTTTGTATCTTAATTATAGAAAAATAAGCGTTTAAAGGAAAAACTAATTTAAGTTTGCAAAATGGTAAAGATTAATTGAAATAAGATAACAGTAAATGTAAGTGAATTTAACAAAATGTAACAAATAAATTTAAACGAGTTTGATAAACTGCAAATTGCATGAAAATAAATTGAAAAAAATATAAATGACATGAAATAAATGATGGAAAGCAATAAAATAATTCTAAAGAGTATTGAAAGAAACTTCAATGCATTTCTTATTAGCTATTATAGATAAAAGATGATTTATAAAAATTAAAAACTAAATATACTTAATAAAAATATTTTAATAAGAAATGTAAAATTTGAATTTCTAATTTAATTTGATTGTCTAATAATTTAGTAGTATATAACTAAAAAAAAAATCTTAAACCATGTCTTCAAATAATTTAATACAAAACAAAGTTGAACCAATAAGAATTATAGTGTAAAGAAATTATGCAACATATACTAGAGATTAATTGAAATAGAAGACTTCTATCATCTTTTTAAATAAATTTTTTCCTTAAGATCATTTAAATTTATTAATTTTTTTATGTTAATGATTAGGATAATGCCTTGGAAAATAAAGAGAATAAGACAAAACAAACCAATACTTATACATGTGGATCTAAGAGCATTGCACAAAAAAAAGATAAGATAATGAGAATTATAAACATTTTCATATTAAAGTTTTTGTTTATTTATGACATATACTTAATATATGTGAATCATATCTAGAATAACAAACCAATCTTTATGAGTTTTTTTTTTTTTTTTTCATTTTATCAATAACACTTTAGTAACTTGAAAATATAAATTTAAATGACCTTAAGTAAAAGTTATATTGTTTAGTGCATCTTCTAAATTTTATAAACATTATAGATAATTTTTCTATTTAAAACAAATAAGTTAGTATTATTTTTTGAATTATCTAGAATAACATTTAGCGAGATATTTCCAGACCAAAATTTAAAACATCATTCTCCAAAAAGAAGCTACTCATTGAATTTTTATGTGTTTAAATATTTTAATTTTACTTGGATTTTCAATTTTTCGAACCTTTTATTTTAATTTAACTAAATCAAAAATCGAACATATTCATTTAATCAATTAAAACGTAAATTAAGAGAGATAAACGTATATAAGAAATAATATCGTACTAGAATGACAAATTTCTAAAATCTGAGACTAAGAAAAAAAAATTAAAAATATGAAGAAAGAAAACCATGATTGAATTAATATAAGCAAATGAAGGAACAGTTCTCCATTATAGAAATCCGCGACTTGGTGTGTGTATTTAAATATTTTAATCTTGAAAATTGGAGGTTAAAGTATTACAAAAATAATTGTATATCTTTTTTTTTTCAAAACACTCCATTTTTTATTGAAAATATCATAATTTATTAAATATACATTTAATTGATTTTAATTTATTGAATTTAATACAAATATAATATACTGTTATAAATATTATATGATTGTATTTAAAAAAAATATATATAAACTTCACTTTTTTTTTTTAAATTGGTTTTAAAATTGATTTTGAAAGTGTATTAAATTTATAATATTTTTTATATATATCAATATCGATGTATTAATAAAATTCGAATCATTTATTAATATATTAAATTTTAATTAATAAATTAAACCTAAATTAATTGAGGTATTGTTAATAGATTATATATATAAAATTTATTTCCTGAATCAATTTAAATCAATTTTAAATGTGAGTAATTCTGAAAAATTTTTACATTAAAAGTCGTATGTTTCTATTTTCTCATTTTTCAAATTTTGAAACACCATATTTTTTTTGACAAGTAGATCTCTCTTATCTTGAAAAAAGAGAGTTAGAACATGGATTTGGGTGGTGAAAAGGGTGAGGAGGGTGTGGAAGCAAATAATGTGTCCATGATTAAGATGTTGACCTAAACCATGCATACAAAATTCCTTTAAGTTTCCTTCATGGACCGACCCCCTTAAACTTATACACGTGTGTCTGGGTCCACAATGCACTACCTAAGTCTTCTTCTTCATCTTATTCATTTTCATTCTCATTTTTATGTTCCCCTCTCTTTCTGTGTCCTTCCCAGTCAATGTAGGGCCATGGCCACACACAGAACTTTGAGCCTCATTCACATGGCCACTCTTCCATAAACGACACCCTTCATTAATAAAGGCCAAAAGTACTAACACAGTTGCATGAATCTCTGAACCAACAAGCTGAACATTTACAACATGTTAGTATTCAACACTAAACAACCCCTTCAAATCACCCATTTCAATTTATTGATTTAACCATCAAATGGGTTAAACTATTTCCATTTACATCATCAACCAAATAATATCAACTAAATAATATGATTTAACCAATAAGTTAAGTCTAAAGTTACTTAATCACATAAAATTGATTTATTATATGAGAGGCGAAATTTGTCCATATTTATATATATTAATTTGATCATATTTTTAAGTGATGTAAGATCTCTAACATTCTCTTTTATGTTGAAATTTCATTAGTTCGAACATGGAATTAGACAATTGTGACAAAACAATTATAGGGTGAGAAGAAGTGTGATAGAATAGATTCTAATATCATAACAGAAATGAATTTTGAATTTAATTCAACTTCATAAAATCAGCTTATGGAATGAGATTTATCTCACTTTTTTTTTAATTAGCAATAACATATATATTAATAAAAATTGGTACTAAAAAGTACAAAAAACAATTATAAGATATAATTGAATAAAAATATACAAAAATTTATCTTATTTATATATATTAATTTGTTTATATCTTTAAATCACTTTCGATCTTTAATAAATACACAAATACTTTAATCATTTTGATAATCATGCATGATTTTATTAGCTGTTATAAAGGATGATAGAAATGTGAAACTCAATGAATCACTATTCACTTGGTGATGATCTCATTCTCGTCTGCAACAAATTGTTTTCACTCTTTATATATGATTGTACACATTATTGGGTCAACCTCTGTCTCTGCTTTTTATATTTCCAAGAGCATGAATAATAATCCACTGTTTGGATATTATTTGCCTCATTATTCAAGTAACTAAAGTGAAGAGGTAACAGCTGCTGAAAAACTGTAACAGGGAGATTATTATAACATAAGTGTTATATGAAAGAAAGAAAATGGAAAATGGAAAATGGAAAATGAAAGAAAATGATAGGAATAGAATCTTGAATTGCAGAGAGAGATAGGGCCATTCACTAGTTGACATAAGAAGAAGATTAGAATTTGGAGAGATATGTATGTTTGGGTACTCCTTTTTTGACTCTTTCTTAGGCCCTTCTTCTCTCAACACCAAACATCTTTGAGTGCACGTGGGGAACTCAATCACAAGGACCAAACTACACCACACACACACAACCAATATATACATATAAACATACTTACACACTATTTATGCACCTACATCAACTTATCACACTTCTTTTGTTTTTTAAAGAGTGGATATACTACAGTGATATTCAACTTATTTCTTCTAAATAAAGTCTCAAAATTATTTTTTATTGATTATCACTAAAAAAAGTTTAATAAATATTAATAATTATATTTATAGGACTGAGTATTTCAAAATAATTTTCAATATTTCTTATTATTTTCTACTTCAAGTAAATCTTTAGAACCACATGTGATTGTATTTTACCACTTAAATCGATGAAATGCTATAAATAATACTAAAAAAAAAAAATTTATTACTCATATAATATTTTTTACGAAATTTTTTTTTTAAAAAAATTAATTACCCATTAAATATTTTTCACAAATTTACTTTTATGAAAATTTTTTATAAATTTATTTGTGAGAAATTTTTTATAAATTTGTTTATGAAAAAGTTTCCCATAAATTTGTTTGTGGAAAATTTCTCAAGGATTTGTTTGTGGGAAATTTCTCATAGATTTTTTGTGATTTTTGTGAGAAATTTCCTACTAGCCTTTTACTTACAAATTTGTGGTAGTAGGAAATTTGTGGGTAAAAAATTAGTAGAAAATTTTTCACAAAAAATTTATGAAAAATTTCTCACAAACAAATCCATAGGAAATTTCCCACAAACAAATTCATAGGAAACTTTTTCGTAAACAAATTTATAAAAAAATTTTCACAAATAAATTTATGACAAATTTTCAGAAAAATAAATATGTGGGAAATATTCAATGGATAATTAATTTTTTTTTCACAAAAAAATTTCATGAGAAATATTTCATAAATAATAATTTTGTTTTTATAATTAAAATTTAATATATAATTGAAAATAAACGATTATATATTATTAATATTTTTTATTTATAATATTATTTAATAAAAAATTATCTAAATTCAAATTATAAAATTTAATAGATATTATACGTCATTTTTGAATAAATTTAACAAGATAGCGAGTCTTAACGGATTTTATAAATATAACATATTATTAAATTCAATTGTTTTAAATCCAATTCTGTAAAATTATAGAGATAATGAAATAAAATCCCTTTTAAATATTTTTTAAATATGATCAAGAATATATCAACCATTATTATTACTTAGATTTCGATTCTTATAATACAATTAATAATTTTAATCATGATATAATTAAAAGAAATTATAATTATTTATCAAATTAATTATAAATCATACGAGAGTAAAAAATTTAAAATATACAACTAAAATTTTACCGATATTATTATTTTTTAATACAAATAAATAATGGTAATAAAAATATAAAATAACGTGATTGGATAGAAGGAAATAAAGATATTAATTTAATACAGTTTAATGGAAATATAAAAGTCGGTAAATAATTTTAAAAAATGATAGGATTTATCGTACTACTCTATTTTATCTATAATATAGTATAAAACACTTATAACATAATCACATAAATTAATACAAATAAATTTTTTTAATGGGTACCAATATTTCAAATTATTAATAAATTTTAATATTTTCTTCTCACGGTTTATTAATAAAAGATCTATATCTTCATTATATTTAATAAAAAAATAATATAAAAATTATAAAATATCTTATAACAAAATTAATAATTCATTTTAATTGTCTTATAATAAAAATCAAATCGAACATTTATTAGCTATTTCTACTAATATATATTTATATTTATTTTTTTTCAACCAAATCATTATAATTTTTACTTATATCTATTATTTTTACTCAACTTATTTCTACCATCTCTATCGGGCATAATATTAATAGGTGGATCGGTTTGAACCCTTAAAGTTAAAATTCCCAAAAATTTGATTAAATTAAAAGTTTTTCATTGAAAATAAATCAATTACCAAACCATTCCAAAAGAATAAATTATTCAAATTTTGGGGTCACGAAGATAATGGAATTAATTTTTTTATCCATCTATATTACTCTTGCTCTTATCTCAATCTCTCTAATATCTAATAGAACAAAAGTTTCCACTTTTAATTTATTTTTTTGCTATATTCAAAGATTCCTTTTCAAATAGTCGGTGCAATTTTCAAACTCATAGTGTAAACGGAAATGAAACTTTCTTTTTCAGGAGACTCACTCATTCAAGAACAATTCTTTCGGAATATTTTAAAAAGGTTATATTTGCATACATTGGAACAAACAGAATCGGATGCTATTAATTGTTAGATTTTTAAATTTCTTTACAACTGGAAAAATATATTATTAATTAAAAATTCCTTAATTAATGAGTAACATACCATTTTCATTAAAAAAAAATTACGATAAAAATACATTGAAAAATATTAAAAATGCTATAATTTTTTTATGATTTTTTTATTTATTTATGTAGATAAAATTCATCAAAACAATTTCAATAACTATTCTACATAATTTTCTCAAATCAGGTTAATGAATGTATTTATAATTACACTTCAACATTTAAATAAAAAAAAGTAAAAATAAAATTTAATATATAATTATAGAAAAAAATGTACTATTTACTTATTTATAATATAATTTAATAATAAATTATTTTAATATATTTTAACTTACAAATTTAATGAAAATTAACTGATATATTTATTTTATGGAGACTAATTTATTGATATATTTATTTTATAGAGACTAATTTATTGGAGTTTATGTTATTGAACTTAAAGCTAAGATTTTCCAGTAAAATTTTATTTATATTTTAAATTTATATTTAATAAAGTTATTTTTAAAATTTAATTAAAGTTAATTAATTATTCTAAAAATTTATTTTTAAAGCAGATGGTGCGATATTGCCTTTATATAGATGTTATATTTTGAACGAGAGAAATTAGTAAAAAGGATATTTTAAATATAATATCGAATCAATTATAAGTATTTCAAAATTAAATTATATTCTCACTTTAATAATTTTAATATTTGAGTGAAATTTTGTATAAAATGTTTAATCTATGATATTGTAAGACTCACAAAATTAAGGTAGGTTACTCATTTATACAAGTTTTTGTCGTTTTTTTTTTTATATATATAGTTTTCTATTGTTGAAACTAATTTTAGTCAATAATGGTAGTTAGATTATGTTTGTGTTTATCTTAATTAAAGAAAAATCTTTTTTTCTGAATAGTCAAAGTTATTCAGAGGATCATTACATCTTCTACATAATTACATGAATAAAATAACTATAACATTTATTTCATTTTATAGGCCTGCATGAATGCACATATTACTCAATAAGAAATTTTTATTCTCAATTAATGATCTTAATTATTTGACTTGAATTCAAATAAGATAAGGTTTTTCTTTGGCATAACAAATAAAATAAGTTTTTTTCTCTTTTTAATAGAACTTCATATATCTCTCTTTTATGAATATTGTTAATGTACACTAATTGATAAAAAAACAATAATATAATTAGAATCAAAATTAATGGATAAACTGGAAACAGAAATGAAATTAGATATATGTACAGTTATATGATAAATTATTTAAATTCTACAAATATATCCAAAGTTATATGAATAATATAGTATCTAATGTACTCCATGATATTATTTTGTAACTAAGATTTCAAAATGTTTAATTTTTGGATGTTTTATTTTCAACTAATACTTATGTATTTACTTTTGAAATTAATAAAATGTTTTCTTTCTATTAATTTTTGAAAAAGGGTAAATGAAAATATTTTATTTAAAGAAAATTAATAGAAAGAAAACATTTTATTATACTTAAAAATATCATATTGTATTATTAGGGATCATGTTCTTTGGAATATTATACTTAAAAATATCCTCTCATTTATATGATTGAGATTAAAAAGAAAACTCTAAAAATAGAGTGTTACATAAAGTTTTAAATTTTTTATGAGTCTTTAAAAAAATAATGAGACAGTTTTATTAGAGATTAAACAATTTGATTGAAGATTGTCTAATATTTAATATTTTTAAAAATATTTTTAAATAGAAAAATAATTGTAAACATTTAATAGATTACAAAATACTTATTTTATATATATTTATTCACTTTGATCTATATTTTGTTATCTTTAAATAATTTTGAAGAAATTTCATTAATTAATAAAATTATTATACAAGAGTATTATTATTTTTTACTTACAAAATGCATAATATTTTTTTTAACAAATATATTTAACTCTCTAAATTAAAATATACATATATTCTTTCTTATTCTTAAATATTTTTTACAACTTTTAAGTATAAGTATCTGTATTTGGGTTATTAGAATAAGAAGTTAACTTATTAAAATTTAACTAATCTTTAAAAGAATAAACCATTTTATATTTAAGAAAACATGTAATAATTACGTATGAAAGTTATAAGAAGATTTATCTTCAAATTTTATGTATATATAATATATTAAATTTTTTATTAAGATTTTAATAATGGTAGAATCATTAAAAAATAAAAAATTGACATTATTTGATTATATAAAAAAATTTATTAGATGATTGTGATCATAACAAGCATTTAATAATATAAAAAATTAAATTTATTTAATTTTAAAATTTAAAATAATAAAAAGATAGAAGAACGTAATAGAAAAAAAATTATAGAATAATGAAAATTTTAATTTAGATTATAAATTAAAAAAACTCGATACTCATATTTTATTTGATTATGTTGTTAGATATTTAAAATCTATTTAATGTTAAATTGTATGTTTTGAAGATTAATATTATATTAATTTATACTTTTTATAATTTAGATATTAAATAAATTTTCCGATGGATTAAAAATTAAATTGTTATAAATTGTGTTAGTCATTGTTTTTTCAAGAGTATTTACATATTAAGATATTGTTCTAGGGCATAGGTTAACATTGAGAACAAGTATTCTTAAGAATGTAATCAACTCTTCTATTGAACGCTTCAAGTTTTAGATCGGGAGACTTTTGTTTTTGTTTATGTGAGTGTACTTATTAATTACATATATTATTTATTTTTAATATATAATATTAGATGAAGATAAGTGAATTTTTAGGTCAAAATTATTTATTAATCTAATATTTAAATAATACATAATTAAAGTGAATAAAGATTTTTCGAGAGGTTAACAGATAACTTATCTCGCATTTATCTTTTAATTTTTTTCATAAATTCCACTCTCAAACCTAATAAAACTTTAGATTAACCAAGTTATTTCCATTCCAAGTTTTGATATATAATTTGTGATAAAAATTGATAAAAAGTGGAAAATGTGTGATGTGAAATGCAGCGTGGCCAATCCCATCATGTTCTGGTGGCCAAATTTGGCTTTTTGTGACCTTATTTCCCAAACCAGCGCAATTGCTGGTCGACCTGACAAGGATTCAACCAAAGGGCCAACCCTTTTCAACACCACACCCCAACACACAAACAAAATCACACTGCTCCATCAACTAAAATATGAGTAATGCTACACTTTCCATTTTAAAAAGCTAAACATTTATTAATTATTTCAAAACATTAAAAAAAAAAAATTCAATAATTATGGTGTCTACTTTATCTCCAAAACCGATTCAAAAAAAGAGATTTTTTTAACCTTAACGTGATCCGTTATCAAGTGATCCAATTTAGGTCTAACAACTTTACTAATAATAATACTCTACATAGTAGCGGCTAACCTGCCCATCACGGTATAATATATTTACTAACAATCAAAATTTTACATAACGATCAATCTACCAATAAGGGTATAATATATTAACAAGTGACACAATTTAGGGACAACAATCTTGTTAACTAGAGTTTAATACATTAATAAATGGTTTAATCTAAACTTAACAATTTTGTTAATCAAATTCTGATATAATGTAAAAAATGATTATAATATTTAATTTACTCTTAAAATTGGCTTAGAAAGTAAGATTTATACTTCACTTATATATTATAATCCGATCTCATTTTTAGTTGAGGAGTGATTTTTCCGAGAAATCAAAACGAAATTTGATGTTAAATGGATCATCAAGAAACTAAAATTTAAATTACTATTAAGAAAGATATTTATATTTGATGTTGAGGAACAACATTTCCTTTGAAAGAGAATACGTGTGGAGAAAAAAAATGGTCTCATCATGCGTGCATCATGTGTAGGGACACAAGTTTATAAAACATAGGTAAAATATGTACTGTAAAAACGTGAGAATCAGTTTTTATGGTATATAGGATGCCATAGATGGTTAGTTTTTGTCAAAGAAAAAGTTGCTAAAAAGACTAAATGCTGTTTGACAAAGACTCCCTCTCTTTTCCTCCTTTATCATTCCTTTATCCCCTTCTAAAGGTTTATTTGACACTCATACAAGGAAGATTACAAAGCTTTTCAATTCTCTGGCTACCAAAAAGAAAAGACTAAACACCAAGAATTTCATATATTGCATCAAATCTCGTTAGCCTTCAAGGCAACCTCACTGTTATGGAGACTCATCAGCACCAAGAGAACACAGAAAACGATGTGCCAAATCAACAAATTGAAGCACCACCACCACAACCACCACCACAACAGATATTATGGCAACAAGAAAATAGAGAAGACCAAACTTCATCATCACCACAATCTTCAACACCCTCTTCACCTTCTCAAGAGTTCTCCTTCACAATCTCCCTCCACCATCCCACATTCCCTGAAGATAACTCCAAAGCTCAACCATCTTCTCTTGCACTTGATTTATCTCCTGCTGATGACATTTTCTTTCATGGTCACTTGCTCCCTCTACACCTCCTTTCACACCTTCCTTCTTCACCTCGCTCTTCAACCAATTCCATGGACAGCTTCACCCTTCCCATCAGAGAGTTATTAGTAGATCAAAACCACCCCATTAAGGATAGTAGCAGCAACAGCAACACCTCAGACAGCAACAACAGCAGCAAAAGAGACCAAGACAACAACAGCAACAATGTAGGAAAAAAGGTACAAGGTAAGTCCAAATTTACTTTTTCATTATTTGGATTTGCCAAGGGGCACAAAGGGTGCCAAGATAGTAAGGAGGATAAAGTGAAACACAAGAAGAAGGTAAGGTTTGATGTGATCCATGCAATAAAAAAGTACTTGAGAATGGTCCAGCCTAGGATGCTTTTCAAAGGACAAAGAGAGAAGATTAGACCCCGTAGTGAACAATGTTATTCTTATTCAGGAAATGTAACTCCAAGAAATTATAAGCAGGGTTGGAGAGGGCAATATTCAGCACCAGCATCAATGAGGACTTCTCCAACAAATAGTGGTCTCTTGATTGCAACCACACCTCTTCCTTCTTCTGCTAGCGACAGTACCATGGAAGAGTTGCAAACGGCCATCCAAGCTGCAATTGCTCACTGCAAAAATTCAATTGCAAAAGAAGAGAAATTGAAATGCTGATTTTTTCGGTGTTTTCACATTCAGAGACAATCTGTTAGAGACGTGTCAGACACGGACACTTCTCTCAATGAACCATGATTCATCACATTGTGAAAGACTATACTCAAATTACCTCGGTTAAAATGCATGAGTTGAATCATGGATAGGAGAGAATTTTTCTTTTTCCTTTTCTGGAGTTTTATTTCCTATAATTGATTTTGTTTGTGATCTTTAGATAATAATTGTGTACATAAAAAAATGTACCATAATAATATGATGGGAAAAAACCAATATCTCAAATTATTTGATTAAGTTCTAGAATCTAGAGCAACTTGTATTATATTATAGTATATAGTGTATATATGTGTGAATTTTTGGAAGCTTCAGGTATTGTCAGGTTCTGTTTCCATTTAGATCATTATATGTATCCATAATACACGGGGTGATAAGAGAGAGAGAGATATCCACACGAAACTATTTGTTATTTTCTTTGTTAAGAAAATGGTACTGATTCTCTATGTGGCTATTTTGACATGAATATGCACCATCTAGCAGGCTGAGATGTGTCAGATTTTATCTTATTTAAGGCCAATGTTTTCTCTGCATTGTCCTTCCATAATCATGACCCATTCTTTTTCTTTCATTTTCCTTTGCGTTGGTATTTTGTTTTCTTTCAAAATCATATCCAATTGAGACGTGTTTGGACCAGATATACCTGATTGATTCAATTTCCTTGCCAAATAATCTGTTCTTCCCTGTCACAATCATGTCACGAAAAGTTTTATGAAATTTTTTTGAAGGGTAAGATTAAAGCTTACAACTGTTGGTGACAAATCAGAAGGTACATATATATACATATATATATATATATATATATATATATATATGCATAAAGGGTGTGAACAGGTTCCTGATATATATGTACCTAATAGTGACGAAAGCTAAATCTACACACCAACCAAATTATTTGCTTATAAACATAAGGAATATCATCGTTGTGTGATTATAGTTTCAAACACAAACTAATTACAAAACCTAATAGTATTGGTTGATGGTCATAGTATATATCTTATTAGGACATAAACAAGGAAGGATGTGATATGAGAAAGGGGAGTTCATGGTGTTTGGATTCTTTGTTGAGAACTTCAAAGTGAGTTTCCTACTTGGTGAACTAGAGAGTCAAAGTTAAACCTAACTCTTTGAATATGAACAAACTTTTAACTCATTCAATTCAAAGAATTGTGATTTAAGACAAGTTGGAATATTATTTTAATGGGAATGTCAATTATAGAAACTTTTTTTATAAAATTATATATTGAGATTGTTTAATTGAGCTTTCTTTGCATAATAAATTAATACAAAAAGAGTGATGAATTTCTAAAAGAAACTACTTGAAAATGTGACAATCAATTGTGTTTCATATTTTTTTATTGTGTGTGATTTTCTCCCCTAACATTGAACCAAATATGAACTTGGGTTGAGTTGATGTAACAATCAATAAAGTTAAAAATAAAATAGAAAAATCTTAGTTATAGACCCCACCCATAATGGGAAAGAAAGTGAAGTAGAAAGTAGGGTTATATTTTAATGAAAATAATTATGAGTGAAATTAAAGGAAAGACATGATTGAAGAGGGATGAAGATGATTGAATAACAATTAAGGGAAGTTAATAGAGAAGCAAGTACGACAATTATATCAGAGGCATATATGATGCCAAAGATAATAAATATAGAGTTTGTGAATCTTGTTCATATTTCAAATGTGTAACTTTCATGATAGACAAATGGTGGTGAAAGTCACAAACACCACACTAATCATAAAGAATGAACACAATGATGAAGTCTATATATAGATGTGAACAGAGATAATCACAAACTATTTTCCATTTTAAACATGGAAACCTCAATAAAAGCCCAATTCAAATTCAAGCCCATTAAAAGCAGGTGCATGTATTGTTTTGGTCAATAGAAAGGTCACCTCACCAAGACTATATAACCTATAATATTCTTTACATTTATCAATAATCAAGTTAAATAAAATTACAATACTTTTATTAAATTACATCATATTAAAATAAATCAGAAATACTTAATCATATTTGTACTCCTTAAAATTTGAAATAATTCTGATTTTTTATCTCATCATTTAAAAAAAATGTTAATCCTTTTATTTAGAAAAAAAAAAGTTAGTCTCTCAAATTTATTATTAAAATTAGAGAATTAAAAATATATTCTTTTCAAATTTAAACAACCACTTTTTGTCAAAAGGATTAAACACTCCTTAGATTGAACACTTCTTAGTTCCGCCCAGAAAGTTGTATTTGTTGATTATATTCTGATATTAATATAAAATTTAATAAAAATTTTAATAAAAATAATAATGATAAAATAATAATAATATATAATTAATAGTGAATTATATTACGGTAATCATATTTATGCGATCGATCACTTCTTCCCATAAAAAAAATTGAATTTATTAAAATTGAAGATGGTGAGCTTCCCATTCTTAATTATTCTCTGAAACTGTTAATCTCTTCCTAAGTTTGATACGTTTGGTCAGCTCCTTTAACTAATGTCAATGGCTACTATTCTACCAATAACAATGTCTATGGTGATAGTGTTCACAACACAACATAATTTTTATTTTTTTTTAATGAAAATGACTTATTTTTGCAGTTAAACATGACGAAAGCATAATTTGGGTTGGTAAACTGTTGCTGATTATTCGTATTTGTCTATTGACTTTGTAATACCTGAAAAATTCTGAAACTATATTGAATAAGTGGCAAATTCACATGCTTAAACTTATTAATCTGATAATTTTGTCAGACCCTAGATTTGGACAATAACATTATCTTGTTCACTCTATAAAGAACACAAACCTTCACTTTATCGGTCAATTACGTGAAGTTAAGAGGGAGAGTAGAGAATTTTGTATTTTTTATTCATGCTACTCTTCAATTTCACTTAATCACCAACAAATTTCAGATATAATTTGAATATGATAACATTGTATAAATTTGATGATACTCTTTTAAAAAATAATAACATATATATTTGTATGATGGAATAATAGTTTCTATCATGTGATATTGGTTTATTTTTTATTTTCATGTTAAAACCCTTATTTCAAAAGTTAAAACATTGCGTGATTTGATGTTAATGGAAGTTATATAAATAGGTATTGACGTTAAATAAATAAATAAATAAATATATATATATATATATATATAAAGCATATCTAATAATTTTTTTCGGATTTAATTAATTATTTTTATATATAATTGATTAAATGGATAAAAATATAAAAATAAAATTTTTGCATGAAATAATTAAAAAAAAAATCTTTCAAATGATTAGTTTGGTAAATTTTCTAATCGTATTATTTTGAAAATTAGAAATTTATTTATTTAAATGTTATATAGACAAATAGATATTTTACTAATATATCTATTTTGATAAAAAGAAAGAATTGAATTATAAATTTTTTAATAATAGAAAGAAATAACTTAATGTTTGAGTGTCTTTGGAAGATATAATACGATAAATTATTATTCAAAATTATATTTATAAAGAAAAATATAAATTGAAAAATTAAAAAATTTCATGAAAAATGAGAAGAGATAAAGTTGAATAATAAAAAATTAGGAAGTGAATATTGAAGGTTATAGATACATATTTATTTATTAACGAGGCCATTTGTAATATAATTTATATAATAGAAAGTATGTCCTTAGGATAATAAATAAAAATTAAAAATGAGAAGAAGGAAATGGGCTTAGGCCCAATCACTTATATATATATATATATTTTAAATATTTTTAAATATAATAAATAAATAATAATTTTTTATATATAATTTCTTCATATTAATGTGAACCCATCGATAAACTATTAAAAATGATTTTAGTATTATTTCAAATTTTGTTTTGGCAATAAACTTTTCATTCTAAACAAGGAAAACCTTTCCAAGAATAAAAAGTTTTAGTTCTCGAAAATTTGAAATTTTGGAAAATACTTTTATCAAAAACGATTTTTAATTAAGTTTCCTATACAAATATTTTTATAAATAATAAAAAAAATCTAACATTCTTGAAATAAATATATTTATAAAAAAGAATTTCATATCATTCTTATTAAAAAAAAATGTATATTAACAAATTATATAAATATTTGTTGTGACATAAGCATAATTTAATCACTAAAAGTTATAATTTTGAAGATTGGTTCTAATTATCCTCGTTCTACTGCTAAAGGTAACTTGTCTTATGTTAGTTCCACCCTTTTTTTATTAAACTCCTAATTGTATAAAGAAAAAAATAGCAAATCCTATAACATGTAATTTTAATAATTCCCTTAATTTAATAAATTGGTATCTATCTTCAACCCTTCCATTCAGAATCACGAAATTCAAACATCAAGGTAGCACCCAACACACGCAATTTCATTACCTCAAACGCAGTCCTTTCAACTTTCAATTCAAACTCTCAATTAATTACTATTTTTTTTAATTAATTTATTTGTTTAATGGAATTGGAACAGGATTATTAGGTCTCAAGAATGTTCTCAAATCCACGATAATTGCCTCGGCACATTCCCCACTTTCCAACCGAATATTCTTCCATTCGCATTTGGCGGTACCTTATTTAAGTTTTGTAAGTCGGTGCCCCACACAACACAACATCACATGTATTGTTTAACGTACGAGGTTCAGCTGATCTCTAATTAAGACTTTTTCTCTTGTTGCAAATTCATCATATCAGGAAATTTCGTTGGTACCATTTTTTGTTCTGAATTTTGAAAACGTACATACTTATATAGGTTGGGAAGAGAATCATTGAATGATTGATCGTGTCACCGTTGGATCAACGTTTGTATGTACGCTTTGCCATCTTAAATTTTCATAATGTTCTTATTCAGCAACGACAAGATTAGTGTTCATATTGGGTTTCAGCAAGATTAGTTTTTGAAGGATAGTTGTGGTTTCATTAAAATATTAGCATGCAAGCTGTGGGGAGGCTTCGCAGCTACATCAGCCGCGGCGTGTGCACTGTTTCAGGGCCGTTTCTTCCTTTTGGTGGGGCAGTGGACATTGTTGTGGTTCAACAGAAAGATGGGAGTTTCAAATCCTCTCCTTGGTATGTTAGGTTTGGGAAATTCCCCAGGGTTTCGAAGGAAAAGGTGAAGGTTCATGTCAGTGTTAACGGTGTAGAGCCTGATTTTCACTTGTATTTGAACCTTAAAGGGGAAGTTGTTTTCCTCCATGGAGATACACAAGAAGAACAAGAAGGGGAATCTATGTTTCGTAGTGAAAGTGAAAGTCATGTTACCACACCAAAGGTTCGTAAGAGGCATTTCAAGTCCACAAGTTGGAACTTTGATTCATCGGACAATTATGGGGTGGATTCCATGGAGCGTGCTGAGATTGCAGCCAACTTGTTGGAGTTGAGGTGGTCCACCAATCTCACTTTTGATCATCAACTGCCTCTTACAGACAGGGAAAAAACTGGGGGTGAGGCCTTGGGCAATGGTTTACCCTTACCACCGTTTGAAATGAAGGAGGAATCTTGTTCTCGTGGCAAGCAAGATGGTGTCAGATCGAAGCCTGTGTCTAATGAGATGTTGTCCCTTGCAAGTGCAGAAAGTGGAGAAGTTCATCTCCATGCTGAGGAGGTCTTGCAAGCTGCAACTCTAGTTCTACCAGAGGTAAATCATGCTAAATTCTTCTTGGTGAACTAGTTAGAGCTTTTGTTCTTAGAATTTGAACCTAACATTACTACGTCTACCATAGTAGTTGTTGTTAGTAGTATTGAAGTATCCATTATTGAGAACTTCATTTTCGATATATTTTGTCCTCATGGCAAGAGTATATAACAGATTTTCCATTTATTAGAGATATTACATAACTAGTAGTATATAAGTGGAGTTAGCTTTTAGAGTTGAGTTTGACTCAAAGCAAAATTCTAAGATTTATATGTCAACATCAATAAAAGCTTCTTTGGATAAATTTCTCAAAGATGACCACTTACATTAAAGAAAAAGAAAACGAACCGATTTTTTTTTCATAAATTACATCAACTTATACACCTCATTTTTTTTTAAAAGTTTCCTTATTTAGCTTCTCCATGAGCACTTGTTGGGTTTCATAATTGAAAATCTCTTATAAGTTAGATGCTAATATTGAGTTTAAGTAAAACAAGCAAAAAGTGTGAAGAGTGCATTTCGTTTTGGTTGACACTGATATGCTTTAGTTCATGTTTAGGATAAACAAAGTGAGGAGGTCACTAAGGATTTTGACATTGGTAGAACAATAAGGGATGCCGGGGGTGTTGGAGACACACCAAAGTTTCGAAAGTCTCAAACTGTCACTATTGGTCGAAAAGATTTTTCAATTAAGAAGAATGCTCGTTCAAATACTCCAACGTCTGAGCAACTAGAATCCTTAAATCTGAAGGAAGGAAAGAACACAATAACCTTCAGTTTCTCCACAGCTACGGGGAAGCAGCAGGTCAGTAATCAATAACATCGAAGAATTTTATTTCAAGTACAAGAGGCTTACTTCACCTTTTACTTTGTTTTATTGTTATTTCTTTTGTATTTTAAATTACTCTTTTGACTATCAGGTTGATGCTCATATATATTTGTGGAAATGGAATACTCGTATAGTGATATCAGATGTAGATGGGACAATTACAAGGTGAGGATATATACATTGAAAAAGAAACAGTTTTCCAAATACATATTATACTGACAGAAAACAGTTAATATTTATTCTTATAATACTTTCTTGCCTTTTTGCTAATTTGATATGGCAAATAAAGATACTTCATACTTGGTATCTACCAAAAAATGATCCTCAGCAATCTTGCTGAAGTATCGTCATTGATTGAGTCAATGACTCAAATTCAATCAGCTGTGTCCTGCCTATACCAACAACAATAAGTCAGAAATATAATGTATTTCTAAAGAGCTTCCTGAATTCTATTTTTTTAAATCAATGAGAAAACACACAGCACTAGACTCTTTCTTCTTATATAAGTCAGCAAAGCAAACTTCTATTTTAGTTTTTGGTGCTTTACAAGATGCTCCATGGATCCTGTTTCTTTTGAACCAAGGGCGAAACATTTCTATGTCCTGTTATCACTTGAGAACTAGACATAGGATCTCTGTTTTCCTGAAGTGCATTTTTAGTTTATAGTATCAATGGGATACCAAGATCAAGGTCATATGCTTGTTCAGTTGTTTGCTGCTGTGTTCAAGGGTCTTACAAATCTTATTCCTCTTTTTTTCTCATTTGGTTGCCATTTTGTATCAAGTCTCTCCTATTGCATCGTAAAAATTGGTATGTTCATGACAAAATATCCAAGGTAAACATAGAACAAGCATGAATAAACTAAGTTGGTAATACTACCATTGATGTTATACTATCACGGTGCTTTTGAGAATTACAATTGGTTGTAAATATAATCTACAAAGTAGGTAAACATAATTTACAAAGTAGGTAAACATAATTTACAAAGTAGGTAAACATAATTTACCAAGTTGGTAAACATAATTTACAAAGTAGGTAAACATAATTTACCAAATACTTTAATATTAGTATTATTATTTATGACATGTTATTATGAAAATTTCGTGGTTGCAGTAACATCTTGGTTAAATTTTAGCTGAGTTGATGTTATATGACATGTTTTTCATATTTAAGTGAGCTTGATTTTGTTAGAATTCAAATTGCATAATGACATTAAGCTAGAAAGTAGGCAAAGGATGCTACTGATAGTATACCTGTAGAAGTTAATTTCCTTTCTCCTTCCTTGTGCAAGCATTTTTAACATCCAAATATATGTCTATGCCTATTAGTCTCCATGTCTTCTTTTCTCTTTTTTTTTGTCTCTGTTTAATTCTACTCCATGGTTTGACAATGTTAAATTCTTTCTTTTATTTTACACCAACAGATCAGATGTTCTAGGTCAATTCATGCCATTAGTAGGAATTGACTGGTCGCAAACAGGCGTTGCTCATTTATTCTCAGATATCAAGGTTTGTTTGTCTTGCCTGTGAGTTTAAGTGTTTTGAGATTACTACAACATGAACATAGAATGTTCTATAGTTAAATCTTGAATAAATTGATCATATACATGAATGTCACTGTTTATATCAGCAATTTTCTTTGGCAGGTTGTTCCATAATAAATAAGTGATTGTCTGTTAAGGTGTCAAAATTGATGACTTCTATTTTACACGTTTGTCCATTCATTGTAATGATCAATTAATTGTCTAGGGAGTTATAGGATCGAAAATTTCCATTACCCTGCCCATAACAACTATGTTTTTGTGCGTGTGGGGTGTTGAATCTTCTCTTGTCTAACGCACGCTTTACAGGAAAATGGCTACCAGCTACTTTTTCTCAGTGCTCGTGCAATATCTCAGGCCTATCACACCAGACAATTTCTATGCAACCTTAAGCAGGTGATACATAGGTTTCAAATCAATCTTAAATATCAAGGATGGACAAAACAAGACTATGAAAGAAAGAAAGCAGTTTGTATTCTCATATTCCTTTTGTTATGATGCAGGATGGGAAAGTTCTACCAGATGGTCCTGTTGTTATTTCACCTGATGGACTTTTTCCTTCTCTGTATCGAGAAGGTAATTAGTTTGCACATATTTCTTTTCTGTTTCTTCTTACTATTCCTCTTCTCACTTGTAGGAGTACTATGATTTATTTATTTATTTATATTTGGCATAAAAAGGTTGCTGATGTGAAGAGGCCTCCCTATTGACATACTATAAGCCTTGGATTCTGATAATTTGAATTATAGACAAGAATCAAAACTCTAAATTAATCACCAATTTAAAAAAATGTCAAAAACACATTGCATTTCAAATCTATTTTTGCATGGCATAACACTTTTGAGTAAACCCTAAAAAATTTGCAGGGCTATGCTCTTTAGTCGCTTTTATTTTAAAAATTCTCTATTATTCCATAACTTCACAAAAAAGTTATCCATTTTAATCTTTTTACTTTATTTTTTGTTGTCGTTTTATTTGGGTCTGCTAACAAAATATTTTTAAAATCTCGGGCATTAAAATTGTCAACTCAAACATCTTGTGGACTAATATGAGGTTTAAGCGCTAGTTTTTGTTGGAGTTATCTTAAGTGATTCATTAGCTTTCTTCAATATATTGTCAAGGCTTTGAGTATGAAACACCTTGATCATGATGCCTTCATAATATTTGGGATTATGACACATTTCTTCTCTTTTTCCAGTTATCCGGAGGGCTCCTCACGAGTTCAAAATTGCATGTTTAGAGGTTAGGTTCCCATTATACTAAAATTGGCAAAAGTTAATTTTTTTCAGTATCGTCATGTTATTAAATATAAGTGAAATTTTAATGCATCCAGGACATTAAGGCACTTTTTCCTCCAGATTGCAATCCGTTCTATGCTGGTTTTGGAAATAGGGATACGGATGAAGTCAGCTACCTTAAGGTTGGAATACCAAAAGGAAAAGTATTCATCATTAATCCAAGGGTACGTATTATTTTTTAAAATGTATAAATGTTCCTGAGTTGTTCATAGATTGCAAAACTTCTATTCTCATGTCTTAAGTTTTCAGGGAGAGATTGTTGTAAATCGTCGTTGTTTTGACACACAATCATACACCTCTCTGCATTCTCTTGTGAATGGAATGTTCCCTCCTACAAACTCATCTGAACAGGTTCCCCTTTAAAGGGTCTTTTTTCCCCTACAAACTAATTTTGGGTCTTCCTAGAATTTAGTTGCAAGTTCGATGATATAAGGATTTGTTCTTGATGTAAATTATTTATTGGACTTGTTCTTGCTGAATATTGGTTGCAGGAGGATTTTAATTCATGGAATTACTGGAAGTTACCCGAGAGCCCTTCTGCTATAAATATGTGAAAGGGTCTCTTGGCATATATCTTGTTCTGGGTGCAGATAGATGCAGGACTGCAAGTTGTGCTGCTACAAGAATTATATAGGTAAATTTAAGTATGTTTAGAATTCAGTAGGATTTTTAATTTGAGTGATGATGTACATGATATCATTCCCATAGTTATTGGCTTGAGTTCTTCCTTTTATTAATCAGATTTCTGAAGTTGTTTTGGGAAATGTCTTTAATCTAATCTACAATAATTTGTTTGGATTGTTGTGTAACTATTGTTGAATATGAAATGCAACAAATTTAGAAGTTAAAAAGATGATTCAAGTCGCGATATTAATATTTCTGTATAAGTGATGTGTAGTAGCTAAGCCTGATGATAGCAGCATCATTCTGTGGAATTCGATGGACAGAGGATTTATGACAGCACAGAATACAATTTTGCCTGCTTCCTGCTTCAGAATTACAACTTGTTCGGCTCAATGGTGTACATCAGATAGCAGATAGCATTGTTTTCTTCAATGTACAGTTTCTTGTAAAGATTATTAATTTGATTCAATTCTCATGGACATGGCAATAGTAATCGTATGATGAGAATAGCATCAATTTAACATTGATCACTTCTCATTATCAATGAGTGGCTTCACCTTGTATGTATATAATCTTAAATGGTTGTCTTCAGATTCATTTTCTCACCTTGTGAACAAATGAACACATGCTCATGAAAAAAAAAATCAAAAAAGGACTAGGTTGTATGTTTAAAGCATTAATGACAATATCTTTTTGTTTTGAAAATCAAACAATAATATGATTGTTGGTGGGAAAATAAATATAAGAATCAAGGTAAAAGTGTTAGTAGAATATCAGAAAGACAGAACCTTTAAAATTTGGAGAAAAAACACCAAATTCAACAGGGATTTTGAACAAAAGTTTATAGGTCTAAAAATTAAAGCAAAAAGTAATGAACAAACAAGTGAATATAGTATCTGTCTAATTTGCTTTATAACAACCTAAGTAATCACAAATTTGATTTTCTATCCATATTTGATTCTCTTGGAATTGATTTTAATTTTTACCACCAACCTTCCAATAAAAGTGAATGCCAACAATTCGATTGGTTAATTTGTCTATTGTCCTCGGAGATGTTGTCATGACAAATCCAAACTATACCTTCAGTAATGTCGCTAATATTTCATCAGTTTTTTCCTAATTTTGTTATAAATCTTATAAAAGTCATAAATTTATTTGTGATAAATTATTTTTATTTCAATTTATTTTAAATAGTTGTAAAAAAATTCGCACCGAAGATAAATATTAGTAAATATTATAGATGTATCAGTCAGTTATTCATACACATATTATAAAGTTGAAGAAGGAAACCTGGTTAATTAGATACTTAGGAGAAGAAAGTTATATGTTATATTATAATTTTATAATCCATCTTCAGCAGACACGCAGGGCTTATAATAGCACAAACACAGATTATATTATATAATGTATGATTACACAACACACATATATGGATGGATATAATTGATTATTTGATGAAACAATGATGAAGCAGTTATTTTCCAAATCCGCAGGAAAAAAGATACTGAAGGAGAGTGTCGATTTCCTCGCCACTAATTTGACCGTCACAGTTGTTATCAGCTTCTCTGAAAGCACAGAAGGCTCTCCAAGCAGGGAAGAGGGCACCTAAATCTTTGAGAGCATGCTTGAGATCATCCATGCTGAAACAACTATCTTTGTTTCTGTCTACCTTCTTCAATGCTTCCATTATTTTATAGTATTTGAGAATCTCAGAAATAGGCTTTTCTTTGCCTGGCATGATATTCGCCTTCAGTTGTGTACTAGAGTTTATCCTCACAGGCATTTTGGTTCCACGGACAAAAGAGTTTTTGATCTCTCTCAGAAGAGTGGAAGAGTGGAAGAGGATGAATGGCTATGATCCCACCAAATGCCATGAAGAGGGACTTATATAGAGATAATCGTATACATAATCTTCTCTTCTTTTCTTTTTGTTAATTATTCTCTTTCTATTTTTTATGATGTAACTACGGTGAAGAAAATAAAGGAGATAAAAATTAAGAGTAATGTTATGTTAAAACGTTAAAACGTGTATTAATGGCATCCTCAAATATAAAATGATGTTCTTTCACAAAACAATTGAAAGGGAGTTGATGATTCTTCTAAAAGTTGTCTTAATTATTGTGGTGGCATATGATTCTTTCTTGGGTGGGTCATCCAATTGCATTAAAATTTGCTTTTCTTCACAAATATTGAAAGAACTTTGCTAAAATTATAGAGTATATGGAAGAATCTCTGTATATGGTATGCATCACATGTTAATCTCTTCATATGTTTTTTTGTCGGAAAAAGAATACTAATTACACTAATCATAAACTCTTTTTAATTTGTAATTAATTAGTGGTTACATGCAGACATTCTAATGAGTGGTAAAGGTTTGAATAATTTATAGGACACCAGACCTTTAAATATCCTTTATTTACTGGAAAAAAAAGTTTAATTTTTCTTCTGAGTATGTAAAAAATATTACGAACTTAATTCACTTAAAAGCTGATTCAGGAGGTAAAGTTTATTTTTCTCTTATATATTATAATTCGGTTTTATTTTTAATTAATGTGAAATTTTCTCAACACTTTTCCTTCATGTTGAGGAAACTTTTTCAACTCAAAAATTATTAGTTAACAAGTGACTTAATCTAGATTCAATAATCTTACTAACAATTAAGGTTTTATATAACTGTCCGTTAATAATTTTATTAAATATCAGGACTTCTCAAACTATATAGAATGAAGAAATTATAATTAACATATGACCTAATCTAGACCCAACCATCTTGTATTCAGAATTTAATATATTAATAAGTGACTCAATTTAAATTCAACAATTTTATTAATTTGACTCTAATATTAGGTAAAAAGTTATTACAAATCTAACTCATCTTAAAACTAATTCAGAAAATAAAACTTTTATATGATATAATTTAATCTTAGTTTTAGTTAATTTGAAATTTGTTAAATAGGAAAGCTTGTAAAGTGATGACGTCACAAATATTAGGTCAGAAAGCACCAAGTTTACCTAAATTATTTTTTCATGGGTCAAAATTTCACGCAGAAGAACATTTTGATTATTGCATACATTCAAAGGGAATGTGTTCTGATTAAGATCATTGCAGGAAACATTAATTTGGAAACAAACTTTATTGCTTTTTAAGTTCCAATAAAGAGTTAACCAATTATAGCTTATCAGAGAATAAGCATTAACGATAGAATATTTAATTTTTAAACTGATTTTATTGTCCTTCTAATTAAATGTATTTTAATTTTAGTTCGAGTAAAAAAAAAATGTTCCTGCCCAAAACATCTAAATAATATTGTTTTTTATTCTTAATCTCATTTTTCATTTAAATTAACTATCTCTTATAACATTGATTGATTTATATCTGTAATATTGGCACGTGACCTGTATATTTCTTTTGTAGATTTTTAAAATGAATGTTAAAATTAAAAATAATGATTCAATATCTTCAATAAATAAAATTTTGTATTAAAATTTTAGATTAATTTTTACATTTATTTATTTATTCGTGAGAATAGAAATTTTAAGGTTCATTAAATACGAATATGCACTGCCATTTTTAATAAATCATTTTAATTATACGAAAGATATAAGTATTTTTTTTAATTATTAAATTATTTATGAATTTATCAAATATTTTTAGGAAATATAACATTGGTTAACAAATCGTTACAACCTTTTCAATTATTAGATCTCATCATCTAATGTTCACTTAACAAATATTTTGAATTCTTACCAAATTACTTATCATCTCAAACATCGAATCAGAATCACGAGGACCTAATAACAAAAGTGACTCATGACAATAGAAGGAGAAACAAAGGAGAAACAAGGCTACAATTTAATATTATTAAACGAAAGTGGCATATGATTCTTTGTTGGGATAACTCACCCAGTTACGTTAATATTTGGTTTCTTCCTAAATACTCAAAAGAACTTTGATAAAGAATGATAAGGAAGAATCTCTATCCTTTGCTTTACATCACATTTTAATCCCAAAAAAAATTACAGACATTAATTTAATTTGATAAATGTATTAGGTTACATAATGAAGTTAAATTAAAGGAAGTGATGATGCAAAGTACTATAAACTAACTTGGCCTGAGACATGTTTGGTGAGAAAGCACCAACTTGACCTAAATTCTTTTCCCATTGCTCAAATTTTCATCCACAACAATATTTTCATTATTGCAAATATACAAAGTACCACTTCAAAAGGTAATCCAAAACTAATTAAGATAAACTAATTCCTTTTAAATTAATTTTTCTGGATAAAATTAGAGGAAATATCTACAACAATAAAAAATAGGAAGAATCTCAAGCTAATAATTATTCAGATTAAGATCATAATAGGAAAGAAGATCCATTCTATAAATTAAATATAAGAACCCTATATTTTATTTACTATTTTTCTTAATGTAAGAACCCTATATAAGATCCATTCCACAAATTATATTTACGACTATATTAAATTTAAATTATATTTACGACTATATTAATGCTTCACAAGTTATATTTACTATCAATTTTTGTTACTAATGCAAACTCTCCTTTATTTGTGGAAAATTCAAAACTCTTCTTAAAATGCAAGAAAATGTAAAATATAAAAGTTTCAAGCTTCTACCAAAATTAAATTATGCAATTATCACCTTCAATTTCGTTGTTTCTGAATTATTGTGTTTCACTAAACTTCATTCCAATTTTATAAGCTTTTATCACATGTATATATATCTATCAATCCGAATTTGATGTTCTTCAACTTTTCATACAAAGAAATGGTGATGATATATATATTCATCGTTTTTGAGCAAAATAAAACTTTAGTTTCTAATTAGAATCAGTTGCCAGATTCCATGCATGGTTGTCATAACGATAAGAAGTCGAATTAAACCAAAAAATATGAAAATTTGACAGAATGATTACGAAAACAGAGTTGCACTTCGCCAGCGAAGAAATCTCCAAGGAGAAGTTTTATTGTTTTGGAAAAATTGGGCAAGATTAGAGCAGAGGACGAAATAGGGAGAAAGAGCTTTAACCAAAATAGTAGGGAGTATGATGATGGTTTCAAGGTGAAAGAGAAGATCGGAAATGAATTTTCAAAAATCAATACCCTTATTCCTGATGAAAGGTCGATTTGTGATAAAAATAAGAAAGGTCGATTTGCTCATGTCAGAGAAAGAAGAAGTTGATGGAGACATGTTAAAGGAGTTTTGTATGAAATAGTAGGGTGACAAAGCAGAGTAGAAAAAAGGTGGGGAAGGAAGTGTGCCTATTGCTATCGGGTAGGATTGTAGGGTGAATTCAAACTATGACTCGAGGCGTAAAATAGGACAGATCGAAGTGGGGCAACCAACTCGGATCTAGGGGGGAAAATTGCAGTTTCAAAGAATGAGGGAGAAAAGGTCAAAGAAGGGGTATTAGATGTTATTATGAAAGCAAGGTCAGATATACCTTTACTACCCAAATGGAGTGAGGTTAGTGATAAACTAAACATCTAACCCGTTTAAACCCATTCTGTTCATCCCTGTTTAACAGATTCAGTTATTGTAGCTATCTTTTCTGTTGCACTCGTTGCACTTTTCTCACTCCAACTATTTGCTATATATTCTGGTGTATATCAACTATTATGTGCATCAATAACAGATTAAGTGTTTATGTACTCTGTATCTTTCATCTTCTTCTATCTCTCTCTTTTCGGTTTCCATTGTTCTTTTACTGTTCACCATGCAATTATCACGTTCGTCGAATTATATCATCCACATAAATTAAGAGTGCAGTAGTGAGATTGTTAGAGAATTTTAAAAACAAAGAGTGGTCAACAGAAGATGGGCTGTAACCATGTAAAATTAAGAATTGAGATAATTTTTCATACCGCTGTCTACTGGATTGTTTTAATCCATAAAGCGATCTTTGCAACTTGCAGACTTTGTTGATATTGACATTGTGCATTCCAGGTGGGAGCTTCATGAAGACTTCCTTCTTGAGATCTCCATGAAGAAAAGTGTTATTTACATCGAGTTGCTTTAAATCCCATTGTTTTATAGCAGATACAACAATGAGTAATCTCAGAGTTGTGAGTTTGGCAACAGGTGAGAATGTGTCCATGTAATCTATGTCTTCAATTTGATTATATCCTTTTACTACCAACCGAGCTTTAAATCGTTCAATAGTTCCATCAGATCTATACTTGATTTTGTACACCCATTTGCAACCAATAGGTGTTTTATCCTGTGGTAAATCAGTAATGACCCAAGTTTTATTGGATTCTAGAGTAGCCAATTCTTGGTCCATGGCTTGTATCCGGTGTGGGTCTTTAGATGCCTCATCGTAAGACTTTGGCTCAATTATGGAAGATATAGAAAGAATTGTTTTTCTGAAACTTTGTGATAAAGATTTATAACACAGAAAGAATTCAATAGGATATTTACTCTTGCCTATAGAGGCAACAGACTTACCAATAGTGTCAAAATCAGTAAGGTATGCAGGGATTTTCTTCAATCGAGTAGATCTCCTAGGTATATCCTCAGGATTAGAAATTACATCATGATTGTTTGAGTTCATTATGCTCTTGTGTATTAATTTCATGATTATTAGGTGTATTATGATATACAGGAAAATAATTGTTTATATCAGATTCACAGTGAAAATATGAGTCATTAGGAATAGGCATAGAAAAATTACTATTTTCAGTTACGTTTTTGTTATATGGAAAACGATTTTCATAGAAAATTACATTCCTAGATATCTCTATTTTATGATTTACAGTATTAAGATACCGGTATCCTTTAGTGTTAGGTTTAAATCCAAAAAAAATTCCTGGGGAGATCCTAGTGTCAAGTTTTCTCCTATGATCTGTAATGGTAGTAGTATAACACAGACATCCAAATACACGTAAGTGAGAAATAGCAGAAACTTTACCATATAATTTTTCATAGGGAGAAACATTTGAAGAAGGGGTGTAGGAATACAATTGATCAAATAGGTAGCATGATAGACTGCAAAACACCAGAAATTAATAGATAATTCAGATTGAAAAAGAAGAGATCTAGTAACATTAAGCAAGTGTTGGTGTTTCCTTTCAGCTATTCCATTTTGTAGGGGTTTCAATACATGTGGTTTGGTGAATTATGCCTTTAGAATTAAAAAAAAAACTTTCATAGAAAATTCTGCACCATTGTTTATTCTGATAACTTTTATTCTTGAATTGAAGTGGTTTTCATTTTGCATAATAAAGTCCACAATATGACTCCTAACTTCAGATTTATTTCTCATGAGAATAATCCATACAAAACGGGTATAGTCATCAATTATAGTTAGAAAATACCTATAACCACGCATAGAAGTTGTTTGGCAGGGATCCCATATATCAATATGGATTAAATCAAAGGGATTTGAAGAAATAGAAGTGCTTAAAGGAAAAACCAGTTTTCTTTGCTTAGCCTTATGATAAGTATAACACACATAATCTTTATTATGAGAGATATATGGATGAGAAAACTTCATGATTCGCAATCTTTCAGTAGAAGGATGTCCTAATCTAAAATGTCAAACATCAATTTTTCTATTTTTACAATTGGTTTCAACAAAAGACAAAATAGAAGCATCAGTTTGCATGTTAAGAAGATATAAGCCACCAATCATTTCAACTAAACCAATCTTCTCTTTGGTTCTCATGTTCTGTATAAGGCAATAGTTAGAAAAGAATATAAGTTCACAATTTAAAGAAGTAGTCAATTTTGATATTGAAATTAGATTAAAAGAAAATGTAGGAATATAAAGAACATTGCTGAGGTGTAAATTTTTGTTGATTTTAACTGTTCCAGAATGTGTGGCATACATAATCTGGCCATTAGGAAGCTTAACATAAACATTTTTTATTGGTTTATATGAAGCAAAATTAGATAGAGAGGCACACACATGGTCAGCAGCTCCAGAGTCTATTATCCAAGAAAAATTGTGAGGTTTTATGTTACCTGTAGGTGAGATTTGATGAGTAGAATGTGTGGAGATGGATCCAATTTGATTAATTTGTGTTTGTTTAGCAGTAGTATCATCCCCAGTTTGCTGTAGAAGATTTAAAAGAGCTTGATACTGTTGTGAGGAGAGACGTATACTAGATTCAGATTTCTTGAAATCTTGATTATTTTCTTCTTGAATTTTCAGATTGTTGACCTATGATCCATATCTATGTCCTGGTGGGTAGCCATGCTTCCGAAAACATACTTTAATGGTGTGGCCATTTTTTCCACAATGTGTGTAAACTTTTCGATTCTTGACAGCCTTGTTATCTTGATTAGTGGGAAATCCATGTTTTCTATAGCATACAACATCAGTATGGCCATTTCTTCCATAGAACGTGCATGTAGCAGTGGAGTTATTATGTCTGGTGTTGATATTATTTGTTGTGGCGATGAAGAGATTATTACCGAGTTGTCTTTCTTGCTTTGTTACAAAGGAAAATATCTTTGTAATTGGAGGAATTGGATCCATCAAAAACACGTGAGATTTAATGTTGTTGTATTGTTCATTGAGTCCACGGAGGAACTGCATGGCCTGATCTTCATGCTTCCTCTGTACAATTATGTTAGTCACAGAACATGAACACTTGGTCTGACAAACGCACACGGGATCGGGCCTAAAATTTTCAAGTTCGTCCCACAGTACCCTAAGCTTGGTAAAATATTCAATAACCGATAGTTCTCCTTGGTTCAACGAGGCCGCTTCCATTTACAATTCAGAAACACGGAGAAGGTCACCTTGAGAATATCTGGTTTTAAGATCGTTCCAAATGTCAGCAACAACGTCCATCCAGATTATGCTTTGTCGAATTGTAGGGGAGACAGAATGTATGAGCCATGAAACTCAAGAGATCTGTTACCATATTCGACGAACGTGATATTTGCATGGTGAATAGTAAAAGAACAATGGAAACCGAAAAGAGAGAGATAGAAGAAGATGAAAGATATAGAGTACATAAACGTAATCTGTTATTGATGCGCATAATAGCTGATATACACCAGAATATATAGCAAATAGTTGGAGTGAGAAAAGTGCAACGAGTGTAACAGAAAAGATAGCTACAGTAACTTAATTTGTTAAACAGGGATGAACAGAGTGGGTTTAAACGGGTTAGATGGTTTAGTTTATCAGTTCCCCTGCAAGTTGAGAGTATATATCCAGCATTCCTAGCTTGGAACGGATGTCCTGGAAGTGTGTCAGAGCTAATGGTTTGGTGAGAATGTCAGTCGTCTAAAGTGAAGAAGAGATAGGTATAAGCTTGATTAATCCATCTGCGACTTTTTTGCGAATGATGTGGCAATCAATTTCGATGTGTTTAGTGCGCTCATGGAAGACTTGGTTGCAAGCGATTTGGATTGCGGACTGGTTATCGCAATAGAGTAGAGCATGACTGATATAAGAAATACGTAAGTCATGAAGGAGGTAGGTTATCCACTGAATTTCATAGGCTATGACTGCAAGGGCGCGATACTCCGCTTCAGATGAGCTTCTGGATATGGTGCACTACTTCTTGGATTTCTAGGAGATTAAACTATCACTAAGGTAAACAGTATAACCGATCACAAATTTACGGGTGGTAACGCAGCTAGTCTAGTCGGAATCGCTGTAACACTTTAATTGGAAATTATTATTTGTGGATAAAATTATTCCAGATCCTAGAGAGTTCTTGAGGTATCGAAGGACGCTATAAGCGGCCTGTTTGTGTTCACTGGTAGGCTTAGAAATGAATTGACTCAAATGGTTTACAACATATGTTATGTCGGGGCGAGTATTTATGAGGTATATGAGTCGTCCAATTAATTGGCTGTAAGCAGAAGAATCTTCATGGTTTAGTATTTCTGCATGGCTGTTGTTATCTTTTGCAGATTTGGTCATTGGGGTTGAGGTAGGAGCACAACCAAGCATTCCTGTTTCGTGAAGGAGATCAAGGACAAATTTGCGTTGGCAGAGATGTACTCCATTTTTGTTTCTTGCTATCTCTATTCCAAGAAAGTAGGTAAGATCTCCTAGATTTTTTATTTGGAAGGTGACATGTAGAAGGTTGGTAATGTTGGTTGTTTCCTCAGTATTGTTTCCAGCCACGATTATATCATCCACATAAATTAAGAGTGCAGTAGTGAGATTGTTAGAGAATTTTAAAAACAAAGAGTGGTCAGCAGAAGATGGGGTGTAACCATGTAAAATTAAGAATTGAGATAATTTTTCATACCCCTGTCTACTGAATTGTTTTAATCCATAAAGCGATCTTTGTAATTTGCAGACTTTGTTGACATTGACATTGTGCATTTCAGGTGGGAGCTTCATGAAGACTTCCTCCTTGAGATCTCCATGAAGAAAAGCGTTATTTACGTCGAGTTGCTTTAGATCCCATTGTTTTATAGTAAATACAACAATGAATAATCTCAGAGTTGTGAGTTTGGCAACAGGTGAGAATGTATCCATGTAATCTATGCCTTCAATTTGATTATATCCTTTTGCTACCAGTTGAGCTTTAAATCGTTCAATAGTTCCATCAGATCTATACTTGATTTTGTACACCCATTTGCAGCCAATAGGTGTTTGATCCTGTGGTAAATCAGTAATGACCCAAGTTTTATTGGATTCTAGAGCAGCCAATTCTCTTGTATCACCTGTTCTTGATCCAACCAATTACCACTCATGGAGCAAATCCATGATCACTACCCTCAATGCTAAAAACAAGATTGAGTTTATCCAAGGAAATATCCCACAACCATGCAAGACTGATCCACAATTTTCTGCATGGAATCCGTGCAACAACATGGTAGTTTCATGGCTCGTACATTCTGTCTCCCCTACAATTCGACAAAGCATAATCTGGATGGATGTTGCTGCTGACATTTGGAACGATCTTAAAGCCAGATATTCTCAAGGTGACCTTCTCCGTGTTTCTGAATTGTAAATGGAAGCGGCCTCGTTGAACTAAGGAGAACTATTGGTTACTGAATATTTTACCAAGCTTAGGGTACTGTGGTTAGGGGGAAATCTCAAGGGTGTACATCTACCTATAGATAACTTTAGTTTGTCATCCTCCTTTATTACTAATGAAGTGCCTTCCCAAAAGCAAGCGAAGAGCCCTTTGGGGGCGCTATCATCGAGATCTGTCGGTGGAGCGTTCCAACCAGTATAGTATTTCTGCAAGTGTCTATCATAGACGCAATTTACGGTTAGCAATGCACTCGTTGAGTAATTTCATCTCCGATGATAGTATCTTTAACTGCAATAGGATATTTTGGATTAAGAATAGTCATGTGGAGGAAATGAGACAATGGGAGCTGGGTAAGAAAATTGAGGTTACATTTAATGGGATGATGATATTATTGCTAAAAGTTTGAAGAGCTGGAAGAAAGGGACACACATGATAGGGAGAAGGTAAGTAAGTTTACCAAATGAAGGTCCTCTATATGAATGTAAGGAGGCTGGGAGGGGGAGAGAAAAGGAGATATCTTAGGCAATGTATTATAAGAGAAGGGGTTGAGATGATATGCTTACAAGAAACTAAATTGGAATACTTCAATGATATGATTAGTTAGACGATTTGGGTTGATAAGGAGGTGTCATGGTTGACCAACTCGACAATTAAAAAGGTTGGGGGATTGGTTTGCTTGTGAAACAAGAACGTATTTACACTGTTACATTCCTTCGTAGGGAAGAGATTCTTGGGATTACAAGGGCTTTGGGGAGAAGGTAAAATTTCATATATAGTGGTAAACGTGTATGACCCTTGTGAGAAGAGGGAGAAAAGCAAGTTGTGAGAAGAGTTGAAGGAGATCAGAGACCAGCATAGTGTTAGGAGGTGGTGTATGTTGGGGGACTTCAATTCAGTAAGATATGATTGAGAAAGGCAAGGGATTAAGCAGGGAGGAAATGGAGCGCTCAAGTGAATTTAATAACTTCATCAAACAAATGGAAGTGGTAGATATTCCAATAATAGGGAGAAAATTCACTTGGTATAAACCAAATGGTTCAGCTTTGAGTAGATTAGACAGGATCATGGTATCTAGGGAATGGATGGACGTTTGGCCAGGATACATTCAAGTTGCTTTGAACAAATCAGTATCTGATCACTGTGAGCTGGTGTTGAAGTATGACGTAGTTGATTGGGAACTAAAACCTTTCAAAGTGTTAGATGCTTGGATGAAAGATAGCGAATATGTATGTTATGTTCTAGAAGCCTGGAGGAGCTATTTAGTTAATGGGGTAGGCTTTTATGTGTTTAAGGAAAAGTTGAAACTGTTGAAGAGAGATCTTAAGAAGTGGAACAAAGAGGTATTCGATAATGTAGAGTTGAACATTCACATGATAATAGATTATATCAATAAATTAGATCTTTTAGATAAAAGGAGGTGCTTAAATAAAAAAAGGAAAAAGAAGGAGATAAAAATTATTTACTGAGTTAAAAAAATTAAATGTTTAAAAAAAAACTAAATGTAAGACAAGACTCTATTGAAAAATAAAATAAAAAGTCATATTTAAATGGTACATCAGATAGCAGATAGAATTGTTTTCTTCAATGTACAGCTTGTTATAAAGGTTATTAATTTGATTAAATTGTCACGGAGATGGCAATAGTAATCGTATGATGAGAATCACATCAATTTAACATTGTTCACTTCTCATTATCAATGAGTGGCTTCACCTTGTATGTATGTAATCTTAAATGGGTGTCTTCAGATTCATTTTGTCACCTTGTGAACAAATGAACACATGCTCATGAAAAAAAATTAAAAAAAAGACTAGGTTGTATGTTTAAAGCATTAATGACAAATATCTTTTTTGTTTTGAAATTCAAACAATAATATGATTGTTGGTGGGAAATAAATATAAGAATCAACTAATCATAAGTAGCACATCAGAAAGATAGAAAACCTTTTAAATTTGGAGTGAAACAACCAAACGCAAATCGAATTCTGAACAAAAGTTTATAGGTCTAAAAATTAAAGACAAAAAGTAATGAACAAAAACAAGTGAATATAGTATCTGTCTAATTTGCTTTATAACAACTTAAGTAATCACGAATTTGATTTTCTATCCATATTTGATTCTCTTCGAATTGATTTTAATTTTTACCACCAACCTTCCAATAAAAGTAAATTCATTTTTTTTTATCGAGAATAATTAATTTTCTTATATATTTATTATTTTATTTAATTATAAATTGTCAAATATGATAAATGTGTTGATTTTAATAAGTTAATAGTTTTATAATAGTTTTTTTCAACGAGTTGATAATATAAAAAAAATTAACACCTATTAATACATGAAAATTAAGCTACTTTATCATATGCAATATCCCTTCAATCTCCTTCATGTCTTGTCTCTGTTTAAAGCTCATTGAAGTTTTATAATATTTTAGCAGAATCACTTTTCATACACATAAAGTTGAAGAAGGAAACCTGATTAATTAGATACTTAGGAGAAGAAAGTTATATGTTATATTATAATTTATAATCCATCTTCAGCAGACATGCAGGGCTTATAATAGCACAAACACAGATTATATTATATAATATATGATTACACAACACACATATATGCATGCATGGATATAATTATATAAGGGTGATTGATTATTTGATGATTATTTGATGAAACAATGATGAAGCAGTTATTTTCCAAATCCGCAGGAACGAAGATACTCAAGGAGAGTGTCGATTTCCTCGCCGCTAATTTGACCGTCCTTGTTGGTATCAGCTTTTCTGAAAGCACAGAAGGCTCTCCAAGCAGGGAAGAAGGCACCTAAATCTTTGAGAGCATGCTTGAGCTCATCCATGCTGAAACAACCATCTTTGTTTCTGTCAACATTCTTCAATGCTTCCATTATTTTATAGAAGGTGACAATATCAGAAATGGGCTTTCCTTGTATACCTGACATGATTATTGTCTTCCCTGGTATAGCAGGGATTATTCTCACAGGCATTTTGGTTCCACGGACAAAAGAATTTGACATTCTTTTGATCTCTCTCAGAAGAGTGGAAGAGTGGAAGAGTAGAAGAGGATGAATGGCTATGATCCCACCAAATGCCATGAAGAGGGACTTATATAGAGGCAATCGTATACAGAATCTTGTCTTCTTTTCTTTTTGTTAATTATTCTCTTTCTATTTTTAGGATGTAACTACGGTGAAGAAAATAAAAGAGATAAAAATTAAGAGTAATGATACATGTGATGTGATGTTAAAACGTTAAAACGTGTATTAATGGCATCCTCAAATATAAAATGATGTTCTTTCACAAAACAATTGAAAGGGAGTTGATGATTCTTCTAAAAGTTGTCTTAATTATTGTGGTGGCATATGATTCTTTCTTGGGATGGCTCATCCAATTGCATTATTTGCTTTTCTTCATAAATATTGAAAGAACTTTGCTAAAATTATAGAGTATATGGAAGAATCTCTATATGTGGTATGCAGCACTTGTTAATCTCTTCATATATGCTTTTTGTCGGAAAAAAAAGAATACTAATTACACTGATCATCAACTCTTTTTAATTTGTAATTAGTGGTCACATGCAGACATTCTAATGAGTGGTAAAGTTTTGAATCATTTCTAGGATACCTCACTCTTAAATATCCTTCATTTACTGAAAAAAAAAGTTCATTAACTTGTTTGGAGTGAAAAAAAAAAGGTTTTATAACCCTAGACTCAAAAACAGATAAGATAGTAATTTTTTCAGTTAAACTAACAGTTTTGTTTATAAATTTTAATCTTTAACAACTAGTTATCTTTTTATAAATAAATTTACTAAAATATAAAAAAATTAATCGTACTTATGAGGCTGGAAAGTACCTTAATATGTTTAGTGACTTTTATACTCTTTAAGTGTGTAAGACCGAATGGACGGTGTATTCACGATTATATTCCGACGATGCTCATATTAATAAAATTAATAAAAGTATAATAAATAAGATTAGAGAATTATTAGATGATTATTTTACTTGATTTAGACAAGTATTTATAACATGTTCTAATAACTTATTATTTATAGTATTGAATCCGTTATAAAAATCTGTTTTAGATACATACTAATTGAGTCTAGTTTCACGTTAAGTACTTATTCTTTATGGTCTAGTAAGTGTATTCCAAAATTTTTTTATACAATTGTCAACTAACGAATTAAAAAAAGTCCGATACTTATTCGATACATTAGTTACTATAAATAAGTATTATATTAAATAATTTTATGAAAAAAAAAAAGGTTTTGATTTTCAAATTTGTTAAAAAAATTTTATATTAACTAAAAATGAAATCATATATAAAGTATAAATCTCACTTTTTGAACCAATTTTAGAATAAATTAAATATCATAATTATTTTTTACAAAATCCAATTAAGTGAAAATCAACAAAGGTGAAAACCAATATATTACGGTGTTTATTTTATAGGTAATCAACTTTAATTAACGGAATTTGCGTATATAGAGTAACACGTCAAAGCTCGTAAAGCCATGACGTCACAAATATTAGGTCACAAATATTAGGTCAGAAAGAACCAAGTTTACCTAAATTCTTTTTCCATGGGTGAAAATTTCACGCAGCAGAACATTTTGATCACTGCAGACATTCAAAGGGTTCTGATTAAGATCATGGCAGGAAACAAAATCAAGTTTATACATTAATTTGGAAACTAACTTTATTGCTTCGGAAGTTCCAATACAGAGTTAACCAATTATAGCTTATCAGAGAATAAGCATTAACAGTAGAATATTTAGTTTTCAAAATGATCTTATAGTCCTTCTAACATAAATTTATTTTAACTTTAGTTCTAGTAAAAAAAATATGTTCCTGCCCAAAACATCTAAATAATATTCTTTTTTTTATTCTTAATCTCGTTTAACACTCGTTATATCACATTTTTCATTTGAATTAACTATCTGATGGATTTATATATGTAATATTAGCACGTGACCTGTATATTTCTTTACTAGATTTTTAAAATGAATGTTAAAAACAAAAATAATGATTCAATATCTTCAATAAATAAAAATTTCTATTAAAATTTTAGATTAATTATTACATTTTTTTATTTGTGAGAATAGAAATCTGAACATTCATTAAATATGAATATGCACTGCCATTTTTAATAAATCATTTTAATTATATGAAAGATATAAGTATTTTTTTAATTATTAAGTCATTTATGAATTTATCCAATATACAAATTTATTTTTAATTTATAAAAAAAAAATTGATAAAAAGATTGTAATAATAACTCTAAATAAACAATATAAATTTTATAAAGAATAATTACAGAGAATTTCTCTGAAGTATTTTTCATCGATTCTTACCTGCGAGATTTGTCTTTTTTATAAGAAATTTCAAGTTTGTAATAATAGTGAGAGATTTACAATTTTTTATTTTAGCTAACGTGTCAAAAGATAATCTCACATATAAATTCGAGATCAAACAAATATATATAAAAAAATTTACTTTTGAATCCATCCTAATTGTCAGAAACGTTGTCTATAAGAAGAAATTTTCTTTTTAACTTAACTAACTTCCTGGTTGTGATTGTGAGTCGAATCTAAGGTTTTAATAGTTGTTGAATTTTTTACTATAAAATTTTTTTTATTACTAATGAAGTATTTTTTATGGAATTTTTTTATAGAAAAAAAATTAATTACTCATTAAATATTTTCCACAAATTTATTTTTATGGAAATTTTTCATAAATTTATCTGTGAAAATTTTTTTATAAATTTATTTATAAAAAAAATTTTCATGGATTTGTTTGTGGGAAATTTTCCATGGATTTGTTTGTGGGAAATTTTCCATGGATTTTTTATGGTTTTTTTGTAGAAAATTTCCTATTAGCATTTTATCCACAAATTTTCCACTACCACAAATTTGTAGGTAAAATGTTAGTAGGAAATTTTCCAAAAAAAAATTCATGAGAAATTTCCCACAAACAAATCAATGAGAAACTTTTTCATAAACAAATTTATAAAAAATTTTCCACAGATAAATTTATGAAAAATTTCCATAAAAATAAATCTGTAGGAAATATTCAATGGATAATTAATTTTTTTTCCACAAAAAATATTCCGTGAGAAATATTCCATGAGTAATAATTTTTTTTTGTAGTGTTTGCACAATAGTGTATGGATCCTTAGTGTTGTTCTTTATGTGTTAGATAATCTACTTGATGAGTATTTGTTAACCATTCAGTAGGGAGAGAGATAATTATCTAGTTAATTATTTAATTCTTAGTTAACTATTTAATTCTGCACATTTTTACTCAATTATATCTTGTAATTATTTTTTGTATTTCTAATACCAATTTTTATTAATATATTTGTCATTACTGATTAATAAAAACAACGATTAAAAAAAAAACAACACCTATCAACATAATACTTAAATGCTCCGAAGTTGCAATCATGCATCGATTATTAATGTAGGTGTTCAAAATCATTGCCCAATGATACTTTAAAAAAATGTTCATTAACATTCTTATTTATCAACTCATAAACACCTAAAAATGATAAGCTCTCTTTTGCCTTCTCAACAACCTCATCCACAAAAACATGGTCATCATCTTCTTGATTTGAAATATCATTGTTGGAATTATCATGGGACAAAAAGAGTGGATCAGAACCATTCAACAAAGAAGACCTACCCAAGGAGGCATTCCCAATATGTCTCTTAAGCGATCCTATAAAGACTTCTCAGAACTAAAACAAGACATTATTTACCTAAAGAAAAACTTAAAAAGACACAAGTAAAAGCTTGAAGAAAAGATAGTAAGGTTGAAAATTATAAATCTCTCATACTAATTTTTTTTCTTTATTTTTTCTTTATTTTAAATATGTATTTATCATTTTTAATAATTTAATTAATAACAAAAATAAAAATATACATAAATAATATGTTTTAATAAATAAAAAAATGATGATATCAGGAATTTTTAAACCACAGTATAGTGTAGGCATTACTAGAGATTTTAAAACTACTGAAGAAAGTGGCATATGATTCTTTGTTGGGATGAGTATTTGCTTTTGTTGATATATATTGAAAGAACTTTGCTAAAAGCATGGAGGATAAGGAAGAATCTGTATCCTTTGCTAAATGAATTAGGTTACATAATGAAGTTAAATTAAAGGAAGTGAAGATGCAAAGTACTATAAACTAACATTGCCTGAAGCATATTTGGTGAGAAACCACCAACTTCACCTAAATTCCTTTCCCATTGCTCAAATTTTCATCCACAACAATATTTTCATTATTGCAAATATTCAAAGTACCACTTCAAAAGGTAATCCAAAACTAATTAAGATAAACTAATTCCTTTTAAATTAATTTTTCTGGATAAAATTAGAGGAAATATCTACAACAATAAAAAATAGAAAGAATCTCAAGCTAATAATTATTCAGATTAAGATCATAATAGGAAAGAAAATCCATTCTATAAATTAAATATAAGAACCCTATATTTTATTTACTATTTTTCTTTAAAAAAAACGAGAGTATATATAATAATTTCACGTGAAGCATATGAACCCTAATTGCAGGTGTTTGCAACTGTAGTTTAATTTAAGAAGGAATAATTAAAAGAATATTCTTTCAATTATTATTATACCTTCCTTCTCTTTCACATAAGATATATTTCAAGGAATAAACAAATATCCTAGTATCTCATTTTGTACGTATATCAATTTTGCATTAGTACTAAATTTAAATTATATTTACGTCTATATTAATGCTTCACAAGTTATAATCCAGCTGAATATATTAATTATTATTATTATTATTATTATTAACGACGTGCCTGTTATTTATCAAACTATTTCTCCTCGTTTTTGTTATTAATGCAAACTCTTCTTTATTTGTGGAAAATTCAAAACTCTTCTTAAAATGCAAGAAAATGTAAAATATAAAAGTTTCAAGCTTCTACCAAAATTAAATTATGCAATTATCACCTTCAATTTCGTTGTTTCTGTATTATTGTGTTTCACTAAACTTCATTCCAATTTTATAAGCTTTTAGCACATGTATATATATCTATCAATCCCAATTTGATGTTCTTCAACTTTTCATACAAAGAAATGGTGATGATATATATTCATCGTTTTTTAGCAAAATAAAACTTTAGTCTATTGCATGGATGCCATAAAGAGAAGAAATGAACTAAACCAAACATTAATTAAAATATATTAAGATAAATATAAATCATGAATTAGTTTTAAGAATAAATTAGATTTCAACTTGATTTGAAAAACAAATTTATTTATCAATTTGGATGGAAATTCCTATGGCTAGAAACTGATTTCTAACTTGCCCTTGTGTTCTTTCATGATAAAGATACTGTTCTCTAGCACCTTGATCCAGAGATAAAAGAAATGTTATCTTCGTACTCCTCTATGATTTTTCACTCATTAAATATTTTTAGAAAGAAACATGTATATGCAGATAAACTGCTAATTTTGACATTGATAATAGGGATTATTAATGTCTAATTTTATAGTTTATAATTTTTTTAAGAATAGGAATGATCTTTATGTTTTTGTCATCTTTATGTAGACATGATCTAGCACATCAACCTTATGATTCATCATGAACCTGGGTTGTGTAGGGCATGGAGAGTACATGAAAACACAAACACAAACTATATTATAACATAGGATCTCACAACACACATATATGGATATTAGTATATAGGGGTTGATTGATTATTCGATGAAACAATGATGGAAGACTTATTTTCCAAATCCGCAGGAACGAAGATAGTCGTGGAGAGTGTAGATTTCATCGCCGCTAATTTGACCGTCGTTGTTGGCATCAGCTTTTCTGAAAGCACGGTTGGTTCTCCAAGCAGGGAAGAAGGCACCTAAGTCTTTGAGAGCATGCTTGAGTTCCTCCTTGTTGAAACAACCATCTTTGTTTCTATCTGCTTCTTCCAGTGTTTTCATTATTTTCTTCGTTCTCATTCTCTCAGAATCGTTCATTCTACCAAAAACTGACGCAGGTGGTATCATCGGTGTGTTGGTACGAGAGATTCTGTCATTACGAAATGTCATTTTGATTTCACTGTGTTCACCAAATGCCTCAAAGAGAGAGAGTTATATAGAGGCAATTGTAGGTCATCTTTTTTTTTTTTGGACTAATTACACTCTCTTGTTCTAACTCTTTCACAAGTATTAAAGAATAAAGTTACTTATTAGGGAATCTTTAAAGAGGGTTGTTGATCTTGGTTCACAAACATGAACTTTTACGGTTTTGTAAGTAGAAAAGAGAGCTTATAGACTCTTTTAAATTAATATTAAAGTAATTACAATGATTTATTTCAAAAGATGATAAATGACATGAGAACAATTTTATATATTTCAAAGCCCTTAAAATTTAAAGAATGACAGTACATTTTCTTGTAATTCATATACTTTTTAAAGTTGAATATCAAATTCATTAATATAAAAGTATAACCTTGACTTTTCTTATTAAAATTATATATGATTGAGGTTGTTTAGCCAATTGACGTATGAGTGTATATCTCAGCATATGATGATGTATAAAGAAAAGGAATCTGCGTCGTGTGGATGGTTGATGTCATATAATTCACAGGCCTTGTCGTGTCAGTCTTGAATTAACAAAAAAATTGGGACTAGTAGAACCAGTGAATTCATTTAATATGTCTCCATTCAAATTATTCTAAGTTATCTCAACAAAAATAAGTACAATTTACTTTAATCTAAACTAATCTAATTTAAGATAATATGATATGTCTCGAATTGATTTGAAAAAAAAAATTCTAATTTGCTCTAAATTGAGAAAACACAACTTAATTCAATTTAAGTTAGGATAAAGTAAACCGGATTAAATCTGAAAAGTAAGTTTATGAGTCTAAATTAGATTGAAACAAGTTAAGTTTTAGTCTAATTTTAACTAGGTTTAGGTTTAGATCTTGGTGTGAGTTTAGGCTCAAATTTAGATCAAGTCAAATCCAAATTTAGATTAAGACGAGATGAGACAAATCGAGTTTGAAACAGTTAAAATCATATTGATTTTTTGGTCGATTTAGAATTAGATTAGACTAAATTAATATCATATTGAATCAATTAAAAATAGAATAAAGAAAAAATTTTAAAAAAAGAAATATAAATTTAAAAGAGAGAAAAATGTATAAAATTTAAAATATTAATTTTTAGATAAAATTTAAAATTATTTAATTTTAAATAATCAAATTATTATCAAAATAATATAGTGAAATTTCTAAATTTTTATATAAATAAATTACTATATATCTAAATTCTTCATTCAAATACAAAATTAAAATATATATCAAGTTCGTAAGTTTTTTTAATTTTATTTATATATTATTTAATTTTTTATTTTTATTGAATATGAAATTGTAATTCATATTTAAACTCTATCAAAGTTACTCATAATTTTTTAATTTTTAAAAAAATTAACCAATAATAAAGATAGTTCAAAAACGTATATTACTACGTCCTCTAATATATAATGATGTTCTTTCACATATATGCAACACATTTTACAAATATCAGTGTTTTATAACATACCAAACGATTTGCTATAATTAATAATTATTCACTTTGCACTTTGAAAGTGAGCTAAGGCAATTAACTCATAACTTGAAGAATTGTAGGTTTAAATCTCCCTCTATGCATTATTGTTCACTGAGTCATCTTAATCAAACTAACAAAATCAAATTTGAAAGGAAGTTGATCAATTATATATTTTACGTGCAAAATTTTAAAGTTATCTAATTATCTAATATTTTTTTTCTTCTGAAGTTGCCCTAATTATTCTCTTCACGTTGTCCAAATATGATACGTTGTGTGAAATATGGTTCTTTGATGGGACGAGTCACCCAATTACGTTATTTGCTTTTGTTCATAAATATTGAAAGTAACTTTGCCAAAAGCATGAACGATAAGAAAGAATCTCTATCGTATTGTATCACATTTTAATCTCATGATATATGCTATTTGTCGGAAAAAAATAATTACATTGAACCCTTCCCACAATAAGAAATTTTCTTATATATATTAAATAAATAAAAAATCAAGTCTTAGCAAAATACGTTATTAGAGAATTGGGTATAACTAAAAATATAGACTTTTACAAATACATAGTTGGTTGATGTGAAATTTTAAAAGTTGTAACAACTATTATGATTGTTGATATATATATATATATAAAAAGTTTTATCTATCTCAATTTATAATATTTATTAAAATAGAATTATCTAGTTCGATAGATATTTATAAAAGAAAAATTTTGAAAGAAAACTCATATTGTCTATCTTAATTTATAGAGTGTGTGGTTTATATATTGATTAGACAATTTTAATTAATATTGATTTTAAACTAAAATCTGACTTAATATCATAACTTGTATTTCATATTTGTTTTCTATTATAGTAAATTCATTGGGTTTGACATGTATTCCTATAGAGTGTGACTTATATATCAGTTAAACAACTTCACTTAATATCAATTAATTTTACACTGAAATATTACATGATATCAAAACTTACTTATTAAGTTTATTAGGTTTATTAAATCACTTGCTATCGGGTTATTCTCATATATATAAACTTAAGTTCGAAATAAGATATCTTAATGTGAGAGAGATGTGTTAAAGATCTTATATATATATATATATATATATATATTACAATCCTTTCGCAAATAATAGGTCATCTTATTAAACCAATGATGGTATTAGGGTTTATAAAAAACATTGTCATGTTTCATTTGAAGTTATTTGAAAGAGATATACAAAACGAAATGTTTAACGAAGAAATAGTCTTAAAATCAAAATATAAAGAGATAAGGAAGAAAGGTTGGTACATATTACTATATAAAGTTCACAGTGTAGCACAGCGTAGGTTTCTTTGTACCGATAACTATGCTGAGATCCATTAAAAGAACTCATCTTATTAACATAATTATTTTTCACACAGAAGAAGTTGAGGAAGGAAACTCTGACTAGATGCATGAAAAACAAAGTTTTCTATTAATCATGTTATACCATGATTTATGATCCATCTTCAACCTTAGTTGAGAGTGCATGGAGGGTATATGAAAACACAAACACAAAGACAAACTATATTATATAATATATATGATCTCACCACACAAATATATGGATGTAAGTATATAAGGGGCGATAGATTATTTGATGAAGTGAAGATGGATGACTATTTTCCAAAGCCATGAGAACGAAGGTACTTAAGGAGAGTGTAGACTTCCTCTCCGCTAATTTGACCGTCGTTATTGGCATCAACTTTTCCAAAAGCACGGTTGGCTCTCCAACCAGGGAAGAAGGAACCTAAGTCTTTGAGAGCATTCTTGAGTTCATCCTTGTTGAAGCATCCATCATTGTCTTTGTCTGCTTCTGTCAAAGTTTTCATTATTTTCTGCATGATCATATCAGGACCCTTTTGACGTAAATCCGACCCTGGTATTATCACTGTCATTTTGGTTTTTCAACGTCTTATTTTGATATCTCTCCAAAGAGTGGAAGGGGAGGAATGACTATGGTCTCACCAAATGATACAAAGAGGGAGTTATATAGACTCCACTGTGGGGGCATCGATTCAAATTTTTTTTAATTAAAAATATAAAAAATTTAGAGTTCTAATGATAAAATTAATTAATATATATATATATATATAAAATAATATAAATTTCATTTCATAAAAAAATTTAATAAAAATAAAATAAATTTAAAATTTATTTTTTATTATAATTTCAAGTCTATCTTATTAAAATCGATCGATCATGAGTTTATCATATAATTCATTATCATAGTTGATAAAATAATATCAAATTATTTATATAAAAGTATATAATGTATAATTTATTATAATAATAAATAACACTAAAAAAAGTAATCTATTTATATTTATTATTATGTGAGAAAAACAATTAATAAAAATAATTTTTATAAAAAATTTCATTTAATATAAGTTACATGAAACATTAAACATAAAAAATAATGTTCAATATATAATTTGGTGTTTAGAAGGTATGATTTTTTTTTCTCCATCAAATCAACCCTAAAAACTATAAGATAAGTAGAAATTGATGTTATTAAAAATGATATATTATAGAGGTTCTTAACCTATTAAGGTATGCATGTATATCTCAGCAAAACATGTTTGATATATCATGTGGTAAAGAAATGGAATCTCTGTCGTATGGATGGTTGATATCAGATGTTCCATAGGCCAAACCTTCTCATCTCAGTCTTCGTTTGAATTTGGACCAGTTGACCAGGACAAGTCACTTTTATTCAAAGTTTTTATTTGCTTCATATTTGTTCGTCAATACAAAATCAAAATTCAAACATAGATGACCGAGATCGTGGGTGATTTTGCAAAATAAAAAAGTAAAAATATTAAAAAGTTATTCTAAATTATATATTCTTAATTAATGATATTTTTAAAATAAATAATAGTATCATTAACATGTATTATTGTTAATATCATAACTTTTACATACATCACCAGATCATATGCCTTTTAATGATTTAATTACACTCTTGAATTTTTTACTTTTTTAAATAAAGATCTTTCATGAAAGTGTATCACTACCATCCTCAGATATAATAAGATTAGGTTCTTTCATATATATGCAATACATTATAAAATATAAAAAAAAATCAAAATTAAAAAGAAAGTTGATCAATTATAATATTATAAGTGTAATATTCTGGTCACGTTGTCCAAATTAAAAAGCATATGATTCTTTGATGAGATGAGTGATCCAAGTGCATCAATATTTGCTTTTGTTGATATATATTGAAAGAACTTTGCTAAAAGCATGGAGGATAAGGAAGAATCTCTATCATATTTTGCTTTTTTTTCGTAAAAAATAAAATAATTGCACTGAAATCTTGTCACTATTTGGAATTTACTTATTAATTAAAAAAAATGAGTCATGAATGATCGATGGTTAAATCTTAGCAAAACATATAAGATATAACTACACTACACTACACAAGTAGTTTCAACTATTTTTTTTTTTCAAATAGATATTTTTTCATGTAAATTTTCAAAAGGTTGTAGAATTATTATAACTACTTTGTGTTTACATATATGAAATATATGTTAGGTGGTTCTATGTTTTCTAGAAATTCATTTCAATGAACTATGATAAATAGTGATTCATGTTATATTAGATATTAATTTAAAAAAAAAAAAAAAGACAATTTCACAATCGAAGTAGTGATAAAATTATTTCAATAACAATTAGCGACTGAAAATAGCAACATAATATATTTTACTCTATTATGGTTTTAGCCACCAAAATAACGACAGATTATTCCAATCACAAAACAGTGACTTTATCCCTAAAAAATGTAACTATTATTTTAATGAGTGATTAAGCAAACAAAAAATTAAGTTGAATTAGCCATAGAAATAATTTTGTTCAGCATGTTGTATTAAAATTTCAAAATAACGTTGAAACTCATATTCTTAGCTAACTTTTATTAAAAATATATTTAATGATCAATACGTTTAATATTAAATTTTATATTTTTACTACATTTTTATTAAAAAATTATTGTTAAATAATATAAAATACAGTTATGACTATTTATAAAAATATTATTTTACATAAATTTATATTTTCTTTATTTTTATTATTTATAGAATTAAATTAATTTTTATATTTCTATTACAAAATATTATTATTTATAAAATATTTAATATGTTATTATTACCAAATTAAAATTATTATAATTTTTTTATTAAATTAAAAATACTATTTATTATATATATATATATATATATTATAAAAAGACTTAAAGAAATAATTACATGTCAAAAATAAAATTAAGTAGAGGAGAAAAAAAAATAATACAAGTTATTTTAATCAAATTCAAACTTTCGTGAACTAATTCATAGTAAAATTTCAAATAACTCAAAACTAAATAAATTTTAAAATTTAAATAAATAAAATTATAGTTTTTCTAAATTACAAATCATTACAATTTAAATGAATTTATACAAAATTGTAAAATAAAATAAAATATATTTTAATATAAATTATTGTTTTAATTTCTATTTATTATTTATAAAATAATTAATATATTATTTGTAAGCGTCGAATTTAGAGTTATTGGTTAAATTTTGAGTAGATCGGGAAAAAGTATAAATAAGAAAATTTTCTAATTTTCTTTATTTTATCATTTTAAGAAATTCATTCTCTTTAATCTCTCTCAAATATTTTTCTTTTTTTCTTGATTTTTCACTTAATTTTTATTTGTTTGAAGATTCGAGAATATCAGAAGAAAGTTTGTGGAGCAATAATCCAATCTATCCAATTAGAAATTCTAATTAGGTAAGTTCTAAATTTCCTTAATTTTATTAGAACATTTGTTCAAATTCCTTAGGATATACATTTTTTATTAGATCTTAGAAAATCTTAGTCAAATTTATTATAATCTAGATAATTGTGTTTATGATTTTGTAAAATAAGATAAAAATAATCTTGATCCATCTTAAATTAGGGAAAATTTGGATTAGTAATAAGGGAAACTAATTAATATTTTTTGCTACAAAGTGTTTGATAAGATTGTTTTTATCTGCAAAAGTATGATTTGTGTGAAATCATGGATTGTTTATGGAATATGTGTTGTATGAAAATTTTGCTCATTAGGATTTGCATTTAAATCATTATTGAATTATAAGTAAGAATATATTAGATTGAGTTAGAGATTATTTGCTTCAAGATAACAATCACATTGTGGCATATTTTTGTTACAAATTTGAAAAAATGATCTTTATTAAAGTTGTAGTCTTAGATGTTAACTATCTAATAATTTTTGTTTCACACAAAAATAATGTGTATGATTAAAAATATAATTTTTTTAATGATTAAAGGTCATGTTGTCAACATGAGCGAAAAATAATTTTACTTGAGCGAAAAATAGTTTTACTTATATTAGAAAAACTACTCTCAAGAGTATTTTTGCTTTGAGCAAAGTCATTCTTGCTTGAGCGAAAAAAATACTGTTTCTAAAGAAATATTTATGTTCTAAATTAAATTAAAAGAGTATAATGTATTTTTAAAAATCAATTGAATATAATAAAATTATAATGTATTTATTCACAGATAGTATAGACAAATTTCAGCATTTAAAATATTAAAGGACATATATTTTAATGATCTCCTTTAATTATTGTAATATTTATGTGTTTTTAGATATTACGTAATAATCTTGAATCTTGAATATTAAATTTTTTTTCAAGTACTTTTTTATACATTTAAATAATTTAATTAATTATAATAAATACATAATTGATTATTTTAAATTCAGATTTATTTGAAATTATCTTGAAATAATTAATTATTTTAAGATATATCCTATTATTTCAAGTTTTAATTGATTTTATTTTATCTTTCTTTAGTTATTTTATTGATTTTCTATTTATATTTAGGTTTGGTACGTAGGTATAATAAATTTACATACATTAATTTTGCTTCTTAGTATTGAAGAAGTTTCTAATTTCTAATATTATTAAATAGAGAGTATATAATTAGATTTTCAAGAAAAATAGTAAAAAAATATAATTTAATTTGTGTGATTTGAAATAGATAAAGATTGGTGTAGAATCGAATCATTATAAAAAAAATTATATTTTTTTCTTATCTTAACTTTATATTGTGTTTTTTATGTTTTTTTATACATAAGAATTTTAAAATTTTCATTTTTCTATTTTAAATAAGAAAAAGGTAAAAGTAAGGATGGTTAAATAATTTTTCTCCCATAAATTTCTTTAAAATTGATAAATGTTTTATACTTTTATATCAATGGACCAATCTACTTTCATTCTTAAGTAAAACATAAAAATTAAGTTCATCATACAATATATAAATGTAAATCATATTAATGTTATCTTTTATTCCCTATTATGAAATATACAATATTGTATACAAAATATTTAACGATATTTATTTTAGATATATGATAATAATTCTATTATTATAGTTAATTAATTCGTCATTATATGTTGATACATAAAATGAATATAAAAAAATATTGTCATATATTACATACAACGAGGGTTGTTAAAATAACCATCATTGTATGTATTTGGTATAGTAAGTGTGGTTATATGTAAGAAATATATTATTAAGGTCAAGTGAAGTTGTGATTTTATAAATAATTTATCTAATGTTATAAGAAATATCATAACATAATATTAAAGTTTTAATAATTTTTCCTCGTTTAGAGAGTAAATAATTCTAAAATAATTGTGAGAAATTAATAAGTGAATAATTGTGAGAAATTAGATATTTGCTACAAATCAGTGAGAAAACAAGTGTAAAGAATTAGTTACAAATTAGTAAGAAATATTTATGAACAGTTAGCATGTAAATAACAAGAAAAAAATATTAAAATTTAACTTTAAATAATGAATAATTCAAGCAACTAATTAGTTAGAAGATATGAAACTTTCTTGGTAACAATTTAAAAATAGATTGACAATTAAAATTATTGCAAAATAAAATATAAAAAAAATATGACTTTTTAATCAATTACCTAAATTAGTGACAAAATATTTAAAATATATGTAATTAATCGTCACAAAGAAATAATTAAGAAATATTTCATATCTAATTTAAAACTTTCTTGTAATAAATATTTTGATTATTGAATTAGTAATCACTTTATCAATTCTTTTTTGTCACTAAATAGCATTTGTTTTATAACTAACAAAATCCTACAAGATTGAAATGAATAAATATTAATGATGCATTTAAATAGCTTTAGATTGAGGTGTGTTATAGAATGTCACTTGTGTCCATTATCTAAATTTGAATAGCAACACTATAATCAATTAAAAACTATAACGAAGTCAAACATCACTAATATTACATTCTTAAATTACAATAAATTTATATATTACATTCTTAAATTACAATAAATTTATCAATATATGATTCATAAAATATATAAAAAATACTTTGCACATCTCAAAATTCGTATACACAATACGTAATTGCTTTCAACATATTATAACATTTTTTTTTCTTCTTAACAAAATATCATTTCAACATAAGGTTTACATTAAATAATTATTCAAATTATCATAATCATATCCTCTTGGAGAATTACCTGTAAAAATATCTGCTCACATGTTGAAATACGATTGTAGTAGTCCAACAAATTCGCAAGACAAAGAAAAATAAGAATAAACTAATATAAACAAAACTCATCTTTATAGTATACAATTACATCACAATTAATAACATTCAAATATTCAATTCAACGCAATTCTTCATCTTTCACATCATTCATTTTATTGACATACACTGCACACAGTTTCATATACTCAAGTATCTAAAAACTAGACAAACTCATCCAAATAAGATATATGGAATCATTGATCTCAAAGGTTAACACCTGTCTAGCTTAAAGGTAGCCAAGCAATGAACGTTGTCCTATTAGAGTCTTTTTTTACCTCAGTACACCTGTTCATCCCTTTAATGACACCACATATAGGGTAGTTCTCAAATACCTATCTAGTAGTCACACCACTACCGAATAGTATAAGTGGAACTTTCACCGACCTAACACCACATGATAGTCCTGGTCTACGTGACTAAGAAAATCATTAGAAGTCTGGATACTTTCTTACAACGATAGATCTCAATAATCTCATATACACTAAAATTATGTCAAATAGCAACTCATGGTAGCGACTATTTGACTTGCCTCATTCAATACAACAAATTTTCATTTCACATCACATACAACATTAAAATCTTAACACTTTTATTAATTATAGTCCCAATACAATTCTCACATTTTCAAACACATCATTATAACAATATTCTCATTCCATTCCATTAATCTATTATATATAACTCCTTTTTATCTTGTCATTATAATAACATACAATCCCATCAAATTTCATACCATCATCACGTACTATATTGATCAACCTAATACAGATTGAGTTATCAACCCAGACAACAAAGGAAAACGTGCTTCCATCCTAATCCTAGTATTGATTTATAAAAAGTTTAGCTTATCTAGCTAACTCACGTTCTAACATACACTTATATGCGCCTCATTAAATGCTTTTTGGGTGTAGGAAACACCAATTACTGCATATGGGTGAGGTGATAGATCATGATATTACTATTTACTTCCTAAACTTGAACCTAGCAAGAGCTTAATCAACAATAATGTCAAATTCCTCTATGGCGAGTTGTCCATTGCCCTTGGTGTCAACTTTCCGTAGAAAACGAGATGCTGTCATTTCAGGAAACTTGAAACCAAATTCCTTGAAAGCTTTCTTCAGTTCCTCCCTGCTCAGATAACCATCTCCATTAGAATCTGCTCTTCTCAAAATATCCCTTATTTGATTTTCAACCATGAGTATACTTCGACGTAGGGCCTTCTCTTCAGCCAAATCAGGGATTAACACACCCATTTTGATCTTGTTTTTCTTCTTTCTCAAGGTAGCTAAGCTTAGTTGTTTTTGTGGGATGAGTGAGGCTATGGTTTTGGAAAGGCCAAGATCAAAGGATTATATAGCAAAGGCTGATGGGTCTGGTCATGAATTTTTTTATTATATTATTTCATAGGTCTGAGCTTTTATCTTTTTTATTATGGTTTTTTTAATGTTTAAAATTTGATCTTTTCAATGTAATAAACTATATTAAGAGGATATCTATATTATAAATTGAAGATGTATATTATAAGTTGAAAATGGTGAATAATCTTAAGAATTCGGGATTGTGTTAGTTATTATTTGTATTAATAATAAATTTTAAATTTATCTTATTTTTATAAAATTAATTCGATAGAATATATTTAATGTGAGATTAAAAGTATATACTTTGATAATAATTGAAAAATTTTATTAGTATAGATTTTGATATTATATTAATAATAAATTTTAAATTTAAATTATTTTTATAAAATTGATTTAATGAAATTTGTATTATTTTATATATATTATTTGTTTATATATCTAAATGATATGAAAACTCTAACTTTTTATAATGAATCTCATAAATATTATAATAAAAAAATGTTTTTAATTTTTTTTATTAAGTAGATTGATAATTGAGATTCTTCAACATGTTTTCATATACTAAAATTATAACCAATCATTTATGTAGGTGAAAAAAGAAATTTAGTCTCTAACTTTCGACATCAAAATGTGAAAAAAATAATCAGATAACAATTGCTTGGAGAAGGTTTATTATTCACTAATGACACTGTAGTTAGATATGATCCTAAAGTTTTATTTTTTAACATTCTCAGATATAATGATTCTAAAGTTATGCAATTATTTTTGTTCTTCTAAAGATTCGTTAATTGTTGTTTTCACTGAGTCCAAATCACTAAGTGTGTATATTCTCTGCTTGATGCGATCCATCCATACTTATCTTTTATTCGTAAAATCTTCAAAGGGAAGATATAGAATAATCTTTGGACGAAGATTAGTTATTAATAAAACAAATGATATAAAGGAAGAAATGACAAATAATTTTAGTAATTGAATAATAATAATAGGTTATTTGTATATATAAAAAGAATGTAATTTTAATATACCTGTTGTGTCCATTAAAAAATTGAATTATAAAAAATTATCTACAAAGTAGTAAGAAAACATTTATGATCGGTTAGCATGTAAATAGCAAGGACAGAATTATTAAAATTTAATCTTAAATAATAAGTAATTTGAGCAACTTTATTAATATAATTATCGAAAGATTTAGAAATAAATTGATAACTAAATTTATTGCAAAATAACGAAGAAATAGACATCTCTCTAATTAACTACCTAAATTAGCAATAAAATATTTTTTAACTAATTTATAATTAATCCATCACAAATAGTTAATAAGAAAATAACTAACAAATATTCCATAATTATTTTCCAACTTTCTTGCAATAAATATTTTGATCAATTGAATTAGTACTCAATTTTACTCATTTTGTTACAAAAAGTTTTGGTTACTAAATTGCATTTATTTTATAACTAACACAATCATATAAGCTTCAGAGTGAATGAATATTAGTGATGCATTAAATAACTTTAGATTGAGGTATGTTATGAAATTTCAATTGTGTCCATGATCCAAATTTGAATACCAACACTATAGTTAATTAAAAGTAATATAACATATTTAAATTATATATTTTAAATATATATATATATATATATATATGAGTTGTATTATGTAATTTAAATAGGAAATATTATTTAACTTTTTGAATACAAAGTTTAAACTTTGTCGGTAAATTATTTTGAATGAAATAAAACCAAAAATAACTTAAAATTATTAGAAACAAACACTTAAATAAACACTATCTCTAATATAAATTAAAACTCAACCTCATACAATCTAAACACACCCTTAGTAAATAAGTAATACTATATTTGCTCAACTTGATCTAAACCTAATAGGATTGAGTTATCAACCCAAACAACAAAGGAAAATGTGCTTCTATCCTAATCCTAGTATTGATTTATAGAAAGTTGAACTTATCTAGCTAACTCATGTTCTAACATTACTTACATGTACATACACATATATGCACCTCATTAAATGCTTTTGGGTGATGTAAATTCCAATTACTGCATATGGGTGAGGTGATAGATCATGATAATGCTATTTACTTCCTAAACTTGAACCTAGCAAGAGCATAATCAACAATGATGTCAAGATCCTCCATGGTGAGTTGTCCTTCATGGCTGGTGTCAACCTTCTTTAGAAAACGACATGCTTTCCATCCTGGTAACTTGAAACCAAATTCCTTGAAAGCTTTCTTCAGTTCATCCTTGCTCAGATAACCATCTCCATTACAATCTGCTTTTCTCAAAACATCCCTTATTTGGTTTTCAACCATGATTATATTTGGACGTAGGGCTTTCTGTTGAACCATGGGAGGGATGAACACAGGCATTTTGATCTTGTTTTTCTTCTCTCTCAATGTAGCTAAGCTTTGTGGAATAAGTGAGGCTATGCTTTTGGAAAGGCCAAGATGAAAGGATTATATAGCAAAGACTGATGATCTGGTCATGAATCTTTATTATTATATTATTTCATAGGTTTGAGCTTTTATCTGTTTTATTATATTTTTTTTAAATGTTTAAAATTTGATCTTTCACTGCAATAAACTATATTAAGAGGGATGTCTATATTATAAGTTCAAGATGGTGAATAATCTTTAGAAATCTGGAATGTATTAATTATTATTTCCGATGATGAATAGTTGATGAGAACATTTCATATTAACTAAAAAAAAGGTAAATCTTATTTTCTAAACTGATTTTAGAGGTGAATTAGATCCGTAATCACTTTTTACATAATATTAAAGTTAAGTTAACAAAATTGTTGGACTTAAATTGAGTCACTTGTTAATATGATAAACCTTGGATAGAAGATTGTCGGATCTAAATTGTGTCACCTGTTAATAAATTATGATTTCTTCTATATGATTTGAGTTCTCATAAAATCGACTCAATAAGGTGAGGTTTGCACCTACCTTATGTATATTAATTTGGTCTTATTTCTAGTTGATATGAGATTTCTAACACTATTGTTAACAAAGTTGTTAACGAGCCGTTATTTCTAGTCGATATGAGATCTCTAACATTATTGTTAACAAAGTTGTTAACGAGCCGTTATGTAAAGTCTTGATTGTTAGTAAGATTATTTAACCTAAATTGGGTCACTTATTAACTAGTCAAGTTAGACTTGAGAAAGTCTTCTCAACGTGAGAGGAGAATGTTAGAAAAATCTCGTATTGACTTAAAATAAGACCAAATTATAGTATATAAGTAAGGTATAAACATAACCTCCTAAACCGGTTTTAGAAATGAGTTAGACTTATAATTATTTTTTACACATATATTAAAATTATAACAAATAATATAAAAAATACTTCGTTGAAATTTTTGGAGAGAAAAGCTAATAACTTGTGTGGTTCAAAAAAGAATTTTAGTCTAACTTTCGCCATCAAAATATGGAAAAAAAAAAATCAGATAACAATTGCTTGAAGAAGGTTTATTATTCACTAATGACACCTGTAGTTAGATATGATTCTAAAGTTTTATTTTTTAACATTCTCAGATATTATGATTCTAAAGTTATGTAATTATTTTTGTTCTTGTAAAGATGCGTTAATTGTTGTTTTCACTGAGTTCAAATCAGAATGTTGGGTCAAATGTGTAAGTGTATCTATTCTCTGCTTGATACGATCCATCTACATACTTATCTCTTATTCTTAAAATCTTCAAAGGGAAGATATAGAATAATTTTTGGACAAAGATTATTTATTAATAAAAAAAATGATAAAGGGACAAAATGACAAATAATTTTTGAACAAGTATGAAATATCTGATTATTTAGCAATTGAATAATAATAGGTTATTTGTATATATTAAATTGTACTGTTAAAATAATAATAATAATAATATTCAACAAAAAATATTTATGACTAGAAACACTTAAAATTATATTCAACTTGAAAAATATATTGATATGATTAATGAAAACGTAGTTACTCTATATTGTTACCATATTTATTTTCCATACATTATTTAGTGTGTTTTAACACTTTGAATCCTCTATAATTTTTCTTACTTTACTTTACTATTAATTGTTTAATCTTATTGAATTTATTCATTTATTTTCAAATCATTTAATTTTTTTTATCATTTATATGTTTATAATTTACATTTTTTTCAATAATTTTACATTTTATCTTAATCTCTGTATATTTACTTTGAATTTATGTACATTACTTTATAATTATTACTTTAAGTTATTTTTTAGTTAACCTTTATTATTTCTTGTAATTAATTCTTCAATTTTTTAAACTTTTTTTTTCTTTAAAATCTAAACTTTTCATCATAAAATTAAAAAATACATATTGTTAAATTTTACTTACACTTTTTTGTGGATAATTATAAATATAAAATTTAATTATGATAGAAATGAATTAAGTATTTATATTAATTATGTTAAGAAAAAAAATATTTTCACTCTTTTAATCATTGCTAAAAAAATTAAATAAATTTGTGATGGATGAATTCACATATAATTTTTAAGAATTTTATCAAAACAATTTAGTGTTTTTGTTTTATAACAAAAGAAATTTTGTCACTGAATTTAATTAGCAACTTTCAATAATTTTTAAATCAATTTTAATAAAAAAAGTTTTACAAAAATTAAATTTCATTCCAAATAAAATCTGCAAGCATTAATAATTTACTATAGAAAAAAAAGTCTGCAAAACAAGAACGATTAATAATTTAAAAATAAATATTTTATTCAGTTTGGAATTCCTTTTTTTACTATTTTTACACAACTTTGACACCAAAATCTGTAAATTATTAAAAAAAATGGAAAAATAGTTCTTTTCTTTTTAGTTCTGAATGATTGACAAATTTAGTTCTGAAAATTGGAAAAATAAAATTAGAAGCATTTTTAAGTACAAAATAAATACGAAAAAAAATATAGAAGCTATTATTTTCTTTTCAATGATCAAAAGTTTTAAAGTGAAGTTTTCTCCAATATTAGAAAAGGAATAACCTCAGAAAATTAAACAGAATCTACATATTAATTTTGGGCACAAAAAGACTGACCAAAAAGATATATTCTTCTTCCCATGATTGATATTTTTGTAATCATTTATTTGCTTTGGTGTTTGTGAAGATGGAATAATAAAAGTGAAAGGACAAGACCATAAGAATTTTTTCTTTGAACAGAAATTTTCTTACTGTATTATATATATATAAAGAAATAAATTCGTTTTTATACAAAAGAAAAAAAAAATTACGAGAAGTAAAATAGAATTAAAGTTATTTGTGAAAATTATAGAATTTCATAAAAAGAAATATAGAAAAATGAATTTTATTAATATTTGTGATTGAGTTACAGTAATATAAATATACAAATTAATAACATAAATCTCACTAATTTAGCACTAACAATTAGTTTAAATAAAGAGAAAATACATATGCACAATCTGACTAGTTTATAATAATAAAAACTAATTATTATAATATAATAATTAATTTTTATTATGATTAATAAAAAACACATAATAAAAGTTAATTATTCATTTAAAATTGGGAGGCTCTATTGCCACTCCTCATTCTTCTATTGCCACTTCTTTTTACCCATCTTTTTTCTATTTTCCTAAAATACCCTTATTTAATTTGTTGTCTATTGCAACTCCTACATTCTTTTTCTTAAAAATAAATTAATATAACAATTGTTTCTATAAACACTCCATTTTCTCTATGGAATAACGACACTTGTACATTCCAAAAGAAATCCACCACCAAGTACTGCCTTGGCCTCCTTATAAACTCATTAAGAACAAGCAAGGTACGTAGACCACTAAGAAGCAAGGTACACATTATTGATTAACATCAATCCTTTAACTTGTATATAGTCCATACTCTAGAACATGGAGAGCAATCAACAATAGAGAACAAGCAATTGAGCATGCTGCAGCATATGCTAAATTATGAATTTAGGGGAAAAAAAACTAGTAAAATGAATCATGAATCCCTCAACCCCAAAATGCAATTAACTGAACCATAAATCCCTCTTTCTAATATAGAAATTACAATTTGCAAGATAAAGGCACAAGTGAAAATTTGGGATTTCTTGAAAGGAAGAAATTACAGTAAGGATAAAGAAAGCTAGTAACAAAAAAAAAAATCAAACCTGAGACAATCATTTGAAAATATGAATTCATCTCTACTTCAAAGCTTTCTATTGAATTAGGAGGTTCAACGTTATGTGCCATGTTTTCATTGGTAACATGAGCTTCACCTTCTTCCATAACATAAGAGAGTAACAGTAAGGAGAAGAAGAGTTTTGGTGAAAATAGTTTATGCAGAGAAGAGTTTTAGCGCTAAAATAAATTTAGGGTTGAAAAGGAGAGTAACCATGGGAGTGGGATAGTTTGAGTGGGAGTTGCAATAAATAACAAATTAAATAAGGATATTTTAGGAAAATAAAAAAAAAAAGTGGATAAAAAGGTGTGACAATAGAAAAATGAGGAGTGGCAATAGAGCCTCCCTTAAAATTTTGAATAATACAAATATTATCCTTTTAATTATAATTACATTTAATTTTTAAATGTCATATCATATCAAAAAGTAAATAAAAGTCATATTAAAATAAAAATAATTTTAATATAAATAAATATATTGATTATATTTCCTAATATGTGTTATTTTCTAAAGTAAAAATATACAAAAATAATATTCCATAAAGAATAAAAATAAAAATAAAAATAAAAACACTGTACAGTTCACAAGGTTTATCCATTGGTCAAATAATGAAAGTGTGTTGAAACTTATCTTTGATAATTTCGTTATTGTGGGGAAAGTCTTTTGAACTTACTTTATCGACTAAGTAACTATATTGTTCTTATTCTCTCGATTTTCTTAATCTATAAACTAAGTTATTTTTCCAGAAATAAACTAGAGAAAATTGAGTTAAAATTACGAAACTAAGTGAGTGTAACTAGTGATGATTAATTTTGTTCTATATATCATTGTAGAATCTGTTCCTTATGTTGAAAGTAATAGATAGTGTTGTTCTTCGATATGTTGAAAGTAATAGGAATAAAATATTAAAGTATTATAAGAAGATTTCTCTTACGAATGTTTTTCATTGTGCTTCTGTTCTTGATGTTTATGCATATAGTTAATATATAAAAATAATATATAATTTTTCTAAACTTTTATTTTTAACTTTATATACCATGAATCATGATTTATAAAAAAATTATCTCTTTTTTTCTTATAAAGCTTTTTTTTTTTGAAAAAAATTCTCAAGTAACTGTTTTACATGTTTGAGCACGGATATGGATTGATCCTTTAATTATATCTCTCCGAAAATTTTATTGGTGGAAATAATGTTTTAAAGTTAATTAGTTTGTTTTTTCAGTATTTTTAGTATTTTTAAGATCATTAGAAGTATTGTATTTCTTTGGTTTATGTTCGTTTTCGTTTTAGGTTCTGTCTGTCTCGATTTTGGATTTCGTTCGTCTCTGTTTTGGGTTCTGTTCATCCACGTTTTGGGTTTTGTCTATTTCGGTTTTTGGGCTCCATCCATCCAAGTTTTCGGGTTCCGTCCGTCCCCATTTTAGGCTCCATTCGTTACTGTTTTGGGCTCTATCCGTCCATGGTTTTAGTTCTGTCTGTCCATGTTTTTTGTCCTGTTCGTCCATGTTTTGAGCTCCGTCCATCTCCGTTTTTGGCTCTGTCCGTCCCCGTTTTTGACTCCATCCGTCCCCGTTTTCGGTTCCGTCCGTCCCTATTTTGGCCTCCGTCCGTCCCTGTTTTGGCCTTCGTCCGCCACCGTTTTGGCGTCCGTCCGTCCATGCTTTATGCTCCGTCCGTCCATGTTTTGGGCTACGTCCATCGCCATTTTGGGCTCCGTCTGTCCCTGTTTTGGGCTCCATCCGTCTCCGTTTTCGCCTCCATCCGTCCCCATTTTCGCTTCTGACCGTCCCCGTTTTCGGCTGTGTCACTCCCCGCTTTGGGTTCTGCCTGTCCCTGTTTTCGGCTCCGTCCGTCCCCATTTTAGGCTACGTCCGTCCTTGTTTTGGGCCCTGTCCGTCCATGTTTTGGGCCTTGTCCGTCATGTTTTGGGCTCCGTCCGTCTCCGTTTTTGGTTCCGAACGTCCCCGTTTTGGGTTCCCTCCGTCCCCGTTTTGGGTTCCCTCCGTCCCCGTTTTGGGTTCCCTCCGTCCCCATTTTGGCCTCCGTCCGTCCCCGTTCTGGCCTCCGTCCGTCCATGTTTTATGCTCCGTCCGTCCACGTCTTGGGCTACGTCCGTCGCCGTTTTAGCTTCCGTTCGTCCTCGTTTTTGACTCCGTCCGTTCCCGTTTTGAGCTCCGTCCATCCCTGTTTTAGGCTCCATCCGTCCCCATTTTAGACTCCGTCAGTTCCCGTTTTCGCCTCCATCCGTCTTCGTTTTCGTCTCCATCCGTCCCCATTTTCAGCTCCAACCGTCTTTGTTTTGACTTCCGTCCGTCCCCGTTTTCGCCTCCGTCGGTCCCCTTTTTCGGCTCTGTCAGTCTCTGTTTTCGCCTCTGTTTATCCCTATTTTCGCCTCTGTCCGTTCCCGTTTTAGGCTCCGTCCGTTCCCGTTTTGGCCTCGTCCATCCCCGTTTTGGTCTCCGTCCTTCCCCGTTTTCGGCTATGTCTATCCCCATTTTCGGCTCCGTCCGTCCCCGTTTTCGCCTCTGTCCATCCCATTTGTGCTCCGTCCGTCCCGTTTGTGCTCTGTCGTCCCGTTTGTGCTCCGTCCGTCCCGTTTGTGCTCCGTCCGTCCCGTTTGTGCTCCGTCTGTCCCATTTGTGCTCCGTCCGTCCCGTTTGTGCTCCGTCTGTCCCATTTGTGCTCCGTCCGTCCCATCTGTCCTCGTTTTCGCCTCCGTCCATCCCTGTTTTTGCCTCCATTCGTCCCGTTTGTGCTCCGTCCGTCCCGTTTGTGAACATCGCTTAGGAATTGAGTAAATTTTGTTTTTCTTAATACATTGAAGTGTCTTTCAATCGGAACAAAACTATGACAGAATCACAGTTTTAGCATTTGCAACTAGTCCAAACATAAATGAGTTTTTGCATCTCAACTGGTGTCACATTTTAATCATGGTGCTTTTTTGGTGTTAAGTTTGTTGATCATGTGATTCTTTTCTGAGGTGAAGTCTTGTATAGAAGAAGTGTAGTTCTATGTGCGGTTGATAGGTGAAGATAATTTTTTCTAGTTCTGTAATTGTTTTGGTACGGCAAGAGTTCAACATCGCTTAAGAATTGAGTAATTTTGTTTTTCTTAATATGTTGAAGTGTCTTCCCGTCGGAACAAAACTATTAAAACAATATGTTGAAGTGTCTTCCCGTCGGAACAAAACTATTAAAACAGAAGAAGCCAGGTCTTAACATTACTCAGGGCCAATACTAATATTTGATGTCTTTACTCCAACAAGGGACAAGTGGTGCCCATAGCATTGAGCCTCATTCTTCCACTTGGGCTTCTTCTATTTTAACTATCACAGAATCACAAAACTTGAAAGATGTAAGTAAGCTTGAAGTAGGAACATTCACCTAAATTACAGTTTTAGCATTTGCAACTAGTGATTGCACCACCCTCTTTCTGAACCAAAACAATCATTATCATATGCATGATTATGGTAATAGATAATCAAAATGTAGATTAGCTTTAGAGTTCAGACAACCAGTTGCTTGGATCAGATCCATTAAATATGGAAAATCCAATTTGATGTTTCTTACTAGGATGGGGAATTTTAATTTTATTCCTCCAGGAAAAGTTCACTTTCAATACATAAAAGAAAATAAAGCAATGCTAGATTCCCAGAATTCAAAGTTAAGCTACCATGGTTTTTATGTGGTTTCCCACAAGAAATTTTGATGTTGTTATTGTTGTAACATGTAAGTCAATAAATGGTAAGATGTCAGGAGCTGTGCTTTATAGTTGTTGTGTATTCCTTTTCCTTGTCTACTGACATAAATGTTTTCTATACAGACAGTGTTTTAAGATCTCAATGATGCAATGATGCAATGATTCAATTATGCAGGATTAGATGTAGAAAAGAGAACTTAACAGCTAACATTAAAGAGATTGATCCAATCCCATTTTGGAGTGTGAACAAGTAAAATGTGGGATTGTGGTTTGTTTGTAGTTTCTTTATTTTGGATATATTCGTATCCTTCTTCTTCAATCCTACTTCTCACAATATATTTGGATGTTAGGTTGGATTTGGAGTAATCTAAAACTTTTCTTCATTTTACAAAAATTATAATCTAAAGCTTTATTTAACAAGTTTCTATGCTGGGATTCGTGTTTCATGTCTTCCTCTATAGATGTATTCTTATCATAAATATATTTCAATGGTAAAATTAGGTTAATATCATCCTTGGTTAGGTTCATTTATAAAACGAGGAATGAGACTTTTATTTAATTATTTTATAATTTAAATTATATAGCTAAGATAATTAACTTATATATTTATAAAAATTAAAATATAAACATAATAATAAAAGATAAAGAATAAATATATTTTACTTTAGAATAAACATATTTCCTCTCTATCTATCCCTTTTTTTTTATATTTTTTAAATGAAAGTTGATTTTAAAGAAATTAATTTTATTTAAATTTATATTTTACCATACAACTTATTTGAATTTATTTTTTAAAAATACTAATTTTATTTATACTAATAGTTTATGATATAATTTTATTTACTTTATACTTTAAGACAAAAAAATTATGTAAGTTAATATAAAGAATAATTTTTAAATAATTTTATTTAAAGTTTTTAAAAAATGAAAATAAAATAATATTTATTGAAGTTTAAGATAACTTTTCTATATGGGAACTCAAAAGAGACCATCTAAATGGAATAACTAGTGGGATTTGTTAAGAGGAAAGGAAAATTTTAATTTTTCTGAAACTAATGGTACAATAAGTTTGATAATTTTTTGTGGATGATGGAGTTTTTAAAATATAATTATGATAATTATGTGTACATTCTAAAATGAAAAGAAAAGTGTGTTGTTCTTGTTCTTATATATAAACGACATACTTATATTTAACCACTAAAGATGAAATTAAAAAATCCAAGAAAATATTAAACTCAAAGTTTGAGATAAAAGATTTTGGTCCTAAAAGGCTAACACTTGGAGTGGAGATACAAAGGAATTAGACAATGGTGGAGTTGTATTTATCTCAATAAGGCTATTTGAAGAAATTTGTGTAAAAGTTTAGGATATATCCATCTAAACATGTGAGTACACATCTGGGCCACCATTCATTACTTTTGTTACCTAAGCTCTTGGTTATAAGGAAGAAAGGAAGAAGATGAAGACTATTTCATATACTAGTGGAGCAAGCAACATATGTGTGGGATGGTTTGTAGTATATCATATTTGACTCATGTTATTAATGTTATCAACAAGTTTATGGTAGATCCTATGGAAGCTCATTAAAAGATTTTGAAGTAGGTGTTGAGATATTTAAACAGTATATATCAACTAATTTGGTGTATAAACAATTTATTGGTGGTAAACGGTCTACTAAAGATAAAGAGACCATTTGAGGGGTTTGTAGATATAGATTATGTTAAGAATGTAAATACTATAAAGTCACTTTCTATGTATGTATTCACAATGTTTGGAACAATAATTTTTTAGAAGATAAACTTACAATCAATAATGACATTGTCAACCACCTAGGCATAGTATATCATGCTCATGAAAAAAATAAAGGATAATATATAGTTGAATGGGATGATAAGAGAATTAAAAATAATACAAGACTTTGTTATTGTTTATTATGATGGTTAGAATGTTATAACTAGTTATTGGATCTACCATGAGAGAACTAAATATAATGATAGAAGACTCTATTTTATTAGAAATATTGTTTAGATTGGGGAGATCAGAATTGTGAAGATAAGATAATCTATGAATATGTTTATAAAATTTCTACTAAGATCCAAATCAAACATTATTTGGAATTGATTAATTTTTTACTTGAGAATAAATAAGATAAAGAAAAGAAACACTAATACTAAAAAGTTTCTTGTCAATGCAGAAAATTGTAATGATAATCTCAAATAACATCATTTGATGGGTCATATAATAAAGATCATCTCATGAATTAGAAAAAAAATAATACTTTATATTATCTAGAGGTATTAGATAATAAATGAAACATGAAAATGTCTAATTAATTATTTAATTAAAAAAATTGATATGATAAAATATCATAATAAAAAAATTTGATAATATAAAATTTAAGTAATAATTTTTTATTTTTCTATTATTTTTATTATACATAGTCATGTTAATATTATAGTCATGTTAATATTGTATAAAGATATTATATATAATATGGGAATTTTTTTATATTGTTAATTTAATTATTTTTTCTTTATTTTTTGTTTTTTTATTATTGCCAATCTAACACGATAAAATACCTAAGTATATAAGAAATCAAATTTTCTAGAACACAAGCACCATATCAATATGTGTTAAACTTCTCCAACAAAAAAAGAATTAAGCTTCTAATAACTTTTTTATGTCTTACAAGAGGAGTTGAAATTTGAGATTAAATTTCATTTTTGAAAGTTTCCAGTTCTGTTTAGATCCATGTTGAAACCAAATGACTAATAGAAATGTTAGATTTTGTTGTCTCAGATTATACAAATCACGTCTATATATAGATTTTTATGTTGATCATTAAACATGTTGAAAATATAATTTCGTGATTTAACTTGTGTTCCCTATATGAGAAAATTGTTGGAGTAGTGCAGTCATTCTTTATACAATTATTTACCTATTTTGGTGCTGCAAAAATGAAAAAGGTGGAATCTGGTTTTGGAATGAATTCAAACATTAGTTCACACTTGTATAATTTACAAAGGTAAGATGTTGTTCTAAATTTGATCGATAATGGAAACCCCTTTTTGCTTTGTGATGTGTTTTAGTCTTAATTAATAATGGTAACCAATTTTGCAATGTGATGATGATCATGGAAGTAATGATCGAACTTTTAAATAAAAATGATGATGGAAGAAAAGAAGGAACTAACGTAAGATATTTGTTGAGAATAATATTAAAAAAAAGAACACAGAAAAGATAAGTGAATGTTTTAAATGACATGGCAAAATTGTATTGATGGCCCACAAATTGAGACACCATCACAAGTGATTTGAATTCACCAATTCAATATCAAACACAAACTACAGACAAAGTTGATTTGAGAATGAAAAACCTTCAAGTTAAATTTTTTTCTTTCATTTTTGAGGGACACCACTTTATTTTCTTATCAAAAAATAAATAATTTACATTAACTAATTAGAATATGAATATTCCATTTATTATACAAAATTATGTTAGAAATCGTGTTATTAGACATTTTATTTTTCTTAATTTGTATTAATATCATAAAAAATAAGTTTAATATATGGTTAGTGTAAATGTTTTAGCATTTGATATTAAAAAATCTGTTTAAAGAAATTATTATAAACAATTTACAATGGATCATAATTTATAATTTAATATAATAAAATAAATTATTTCATTATTTATTATAAACAAATTTTAAATTAATTATTTTATAAAGTTAATTTTTGAGATAAAGTTTATAATAAATATTTTTTTATATTAAAATTTCTTAATTCGAATTTGAATCTATATATTTATATTAAATTCGATAATAATTTAATAACAAGTGACTTAATAATAATTCTAACCATTATATTTAAATAAATTTTGATATTATATTAATAAAATTTTTATTTATTTATCACTTCATAGTTACATAAAATGCTACTAAAGCTTCAAATGTTGTCAAGCATAAGTTTCTCCCACAATTAGTCATCTAATCTCAAACCTTCTTCCGATCATCTTCCGATCATGATAAAAAAAGAAAAAGAGACCGAAACGAAATACAACTAAAAAAATCATAAACACAAGAAAATAACTAATGTAAAAAAAATGTTTTAGAAATTGTATTTTTAAAATTTGATTAAGAAAAAAATATATAAAAATTATATTTTGAAACAAGATTTTAATATAAAAAAAATATATTGTAATTCACTCACCTCCCTTTTTAACCTCCTTTATAAGTAATGGATATCAAACATAAAATTGAACATATTGAAAGTGTTAATTAAGAGGGTAAAGTAATGTTTCATGGTCCTATAAAAGTCATAGTTGACCTAATGGGTGTCCTATTGGGAAGGATAATTGGTTAGCTAGGACCTACGTAGTTAGTCCAATCGTACAAAATCATTACGTGGAAACAAACATGTGATAGTTCACCATTTTCTCATTGTTGTACTCGTGCAAAACATTTTTCGACAGTTCTCATGTACTGACCTGCAACCTAAAAACATATTTTATGCATCAACATAATAACCAAAAGGACTTTATAATCATGAATGTATCAGAAATTAGTGGAGCAAGTTTCACTGCATTAGTTTGTGAACAAATAACGCTTTGAACTTTGGAATCAAAATTGACAGGGCAACCGATTAGGTGTTGGTGAGTCTGCTCAACTGCCCTCAAAAAAATTTCTTCCATTTTTATATTTCCATGCTCCAATGAATTATTGAGATTGCTGTTTTACTACACTATCCCTCCTCTCTGGTTGTGAAATGATTAAGGGACATGAGACATTTTTGTCATTTGGAACTTCATCTAGAAATATTCACAGGTGTCAACTAAACCAGAAATTTAAGCAAACAAGTTTTACTTCTACTCTCTAATCTTGTACAGAAGGAAATTAATCTTCAAGGAAGTACAAATGGAGCTTCATAAAGGGCCTTTCTTGCTTTGAGATTTACTCATGTATATAATCCTCTAACAACTCCTTCCACATTAATCATCATATTTTAACCACAACTACTTCATCTAAATTTCCTAGAGGGATCATTTACATATATAGTCCATAGGTCCCCTCCATTTAAACCACTGTTGTTGCCTCTAAGGTTGTTGCTCAAGGGATATGGAAGTTTCGAGTTTTCAGAAGTTGGTGAAGACAGCACCCTCCAAAGCATTGGTCATCAGAATCAATTTGGTCTGTCTTGCCATCTTTCTGGTTGTTTATGCAACCCTTCTTCTCCGACCATCTTCTTCTGTCTACTTTGAGAATGCAGCATCCCTTGTTAGGTGCTCCTTGAGGGAGTGCCATCACAAGGTAAGGTGAGCCTACTCTAATGGCATTCCTTTCTGTTTCTCTTCTTCCTACTGCTTCTCTTTGTATGTTTTGATTATACTATAATTTAGGATCTTTACTTTCTTTTTATAGACAAAATCTCTTCCTATTAAATGAAGTCTTTTCATAGAAAAAAATAGTCTTTTCATTGAAAAAGAGAGAGTCTTTTCCTATTAAATGAAGTCAATTATATGGGTCATGAACTTCATCCAGGTCAGTTTCTTTAGTGTTTTCGTAAGTTATATATGTAAAATTCTGTATGTATGTGTGTATATATATATAACTTGTGTATGATATTCGAACTTGTAGGAAGAAAAAAGCATAAAGATGAAAGCAGTATTGGAGGAACCAGAACTGAAGCCTAGGATGCCAAAGCAGAATGCGACTAAGATAGAGGTGCCTAGCTTCTTTGCTGAAATGGGGAAAGGAATGAAGATGGGAATGGTGAACATGCATGAAGATGATGTGAGTGAATGGAACACCCTTGGAGAAACAGCACACGTTTATTTCGAAAGGGTATCACAGTTTTTCAATTGGACAGATTTATTTCCGGAATGGATAGATGAAGAGGAAGAGAGTGATGTTCCATCATGCCCCGAGATACCAATGCCAGAGTTTGCAGCATATGAAGGCATGGACGTGATCATAGCCAAGTTGCCATGCAAATACCCAGAAGAAGGGTGGGGAAGGGATGTTTTCAGGTAGAGTAATGATATATCAACACTTACTTCTCATATAAGTCTAATTATTAGGTGATTCTGAACAACCACTTATTCATAGCTTCAACCAATCTTTATGTCTTGTTGTTAGACTTTTCTTTATTGACAATATTTCTTTCTTTCTTTCTTCTTTTTACATTATATCACTTATGATATTTATGTTTCTTTCTCTGGTATTTCTATCTTTTTCTAAGTGTGTAATAGCACATTGGCGTATGTACATTCATTATTTTTCTTTTTCAGGTTACAAGTTCATATGATTGTAGCGAATCTGGTGGTGAAGAAGGGGAAGAAGGATTGGAATTGGAAGACAAAAGTGGTTTTGTGGAGCAAGTGTAGGCCAATGCTGGAGCTGTTTAGGTGCAAAGATTTGGTTAAGCATGAAAATGAGTGGTGGTATTATGAGGTTGATGCAAAGAGGTTGGAGCAGAAGGTTTCTCTGCCTGTTGGGTCATGCAATTTGGCTCTGCCTCTGTGGGAACAAGGTATGCAAAGTTGCTTAAACATTCATCAAATGTTCATAACCCTAAAGGAAATCAAGTGGGTAACAATTAATTAATAAGCTAATTAAACTATAATTTGACTAAAGTAACAAGTATTAATACTTGGAATTTTTTTCCAAATTAAAAACTGGAAAAAAAATAAAATACTCGCCCCAGGTAGGGGTCGAACCTACGACTTTCTGCTTAGGAAACAGACGCTCTATCCACTGAGCTACAGGCGCTTAGTTGAAATATTAAGATAAATAATGGTATATAAACAATAAGTATATTATAATATATATATATAACGTTTTAGGTGAAGATTTTGAATTAGCTGATAACTCACATCAAATGTAGCAAGAACTTTCTTTGTGTTTACATTGTATGTACTGTGTTTTTTCCAAAGTTGTAGTAATTTATGCATAATAAGACATGTGGAAAAGGGCTGCAGAACATTGTTTTTTTGGTGAAATTATAAAAGCAGCATTGATTTTATGGGTGAAATTCAATTTAGAACACCCATCTCTATTAACTTTCTGAGAAAGGAAAAAGAAACTAATATGATATTTTTGGGAAGTGACTTCAAAAAGTGTCAACAACTTTTTGGTGACTTTTATTAAGCAATAGCTTGAAGATAAAGCTATCTCTTATGTTAATCTTAAATCTGGGTTATCATTAGCAATCTTCCTCTGAAATACACAGTCCAATCTTAATCATATTGTATGCAGCTTATTCTAGAAAGTTTCTTTTTTTGTGGCCATATTTTATTTTGTTCTTCGCAACTTATCATAACCACTACATTATTTATTGGAAAAGATCAACAACTAGGATAGCTACCTGAGTTTTAATTTCTTCTAAAAAGTAATGTTAGTTGTCTATATATATATAATTTTTCATGTTAGTAGTTTACTTCTAGTTTAGCTTTAACTTTGTTTTTTCTTTTTCTCAACATATTTTAATTATAATATCTTCGATTTCCTTGCGTACGAAAATGTATTGTGTTCTAAGAAACCCTTTCCCTGCATTACAATCAATGTTTGTTAGGCTTTAGCTTTCAACTTTTCATGCAGTGAAGATTTTGTTTTCATAAAATCATAAATAAAATAAGAATTTAATCATAAGGGAAATTATGATGTTCATAAATCTCACAACTGGTTGAATTAAACTTAAAAATAATTAAATTTAATAATAATAAAAAAATGAATTTTGATTGCAATTTTCAGGAATCGACAAGGTGTACGACACGTCGAACCTGGAACAGAGCGTTCAAAGCGAAGCTCGAGCGAAACGCGAGGCCTACGCAACCGTTCTCCACTCGTCGGAAGGTTACGTGTGCGGCGCAATAACGCTGGCGCAGACGCTCCTCCGGTCGGGAACCAAACGCGACCTCGTGCTCCTCCTCGACAGTTCCATCTCCGCCGCCAAGCGCGCCGCCCTCGAGCTCTCCGGCTGGAAGATCCGATTGATCACCCGGATACGAAACCCACGCGCCGAGAATGGCACCTACAACGAATACAACTACAGCAAGTTCCGGTTGTGGCAGTTGACGGAGTACGAGAGAGTGATCTTCATCGACGCCGACATCATCGTCCTCCGCAACCTCGACATCCTCTTCAATTTCCCCCAGATGTCCGCCACCGGTAATGACCAGTCCATCTTCAACTCCGGCATCATGGTTCTCGAACCTTCCAACTGCACCTTCGATGTTCTCATGTCGCGCCGCCACGACGTCGTTTCGTACAACGGGTACGAAATTTATTCAATACCGTTATTTCCCTCGTTAATTCAAACTACAAAATTCTTTAATTTAGTTTCTGCAAATTTTTAACTACAAAAACTAGAAAGATGAGTTTATTTTAACTATAAAATTCTTTAAAAATAGTAATAATTAAAAATGAGTATAATCTATGTATTAAAAACGTTTATTCACTATAAAATAAACATTTTTCATATAAAATAGTGGATATAGTTTATAAACAATTTGTGTTTCATCACTAACATTCATGATTGTTGTAGGGGTGACCAGGGTTTCCTGAACGAGATATTCGTGTGGTGGCACAGGCTTCCCCGGCGCGTGAACTTCCTGAAGAACTTCTGGGCGAACACGACGCTGGAGGCGAGTGTGAAGAACGCGCTGTTCGGCGCGGACCCTCCGAAGCTCTACGCGATCCACTACCTTGGCCTCAAGCCCTGGCACTGTTACAGGGACTACGACTGCAACTGGGACGTGGAAGATCAGAGGGTCTACGCCAGCGACGTCGCACATCGACGGTGGTGGAAGGTCCACGACTCCATGGACCACCGCCTGCAGAGCCTCTGCCGCTTGACCCGAAAGCGGAGGACGGAGCTCAACTGGGAGAGACGAAAGGCTGGGAAGATAGGGTTGCCGGACATGCATTGGAAGATCAACGTCACCGATCCCAGAAAACAAGGTTCGCTTTTGATTGATTGATGGATTAGGTTATACGTAAATTAGGTCATAGTTGTACAATTATAACACATTTTCTTTTATCTTTTTGTAATTTTCAATTTTTGGGTTCTGTTTTTTGTTTTCTGCAATTGTATTTCATCACCTTGTGGAGAGTTTTCTCCTTTTTTTTTCCATGCAGTTTATTTATTAGTCTCTCCATAATAACAAAATTTCAATGCATTGAAATTTATCCTGATTATTGTAATTCTTTTATTACTAGTATTATTCATATTTTTTGTAATTGTTTTTACAATTTTTTTATAAAAATTTATAAAACATAAATTCTTATAAATTTTCTTGTGAATTTTATAAAATCTATAAAAATCTGTAGAAAAAATCCATAAAATATTAATATTCTTAATAGTGTTTTAAGTAAGAAAAAGAGATAGGGTATGATTAGATAAAAAATAAATGTTACACAAAAGAATATATAAAGTAAGTGTTCTGGTGAGTTTTTTAATTCCAAATACCATTATATTCGAACATAATCTTAATAATACATTTTTTAATTAATATTAAAGTGTATTTAAAAGAGTGTGTTATCAGTATGTTTTATTATAATAATGTACAATCTTTCTTCAATATTTTTATTCAAATTCAATTTAAAATTAATTATGTATAAGTTAGTTTGTATAAGTTTTTCATTTAGATTTAAAAAAATAATAATTTGGACATAAATTATGGAAAAAACTTATTTTTTTTCTAAAATTTCTTGTAGATAAGAATCAGAAATTTTGAAAATGAGTTACCCTTATGACTACGTAATTGTAATGGTAAGAGTAGTGGGGATGTTATGACTTTTATGAAGATGAAGAACTGAAAATATGATTGGGTATGGTAGAAAGCAACTCTTATCCAATCCAAAGAAATAGCCACTGCATTAAGCAAATAGATTTTATATATTCATATTAGGTAATGAAATCCATCCATTTTTTTTTTAAATAAGACAAGTTGTACCTTTTTTTTTTAACAAGAAGCAAAATACTATTTTATATTTATTACACACTAATAATATATTTATACATTATTAATAATCTTAAAAATATTATAAAATATAAAATATTTAAACACCTAATATATTCGTTACAATAAGATTAAATTTATCATTTAAAAGTAAAATATTTTTATAAAATTATACTAAAATAAAAGTTGTAAAATTAACATCATAATTAAATATTATTTAAGTAAGAATTTGAAGCTGCTAATTAATTTTATCTACGTTGTTATCCACTCTTGTGTTAAGACATCATTATTATAGTATTAACAAAATCATAAACACAAATAATAAGGGTAAACGAATGTAAATCAATCAAAAAATATATATAATTCATAAATTTATCATCATGATCATTTATCTAAACATTTTTAAATATTTAAACAATCTTAATTGTACTCAATTGCATGCATTCATCACACTTACTTATTCACATAAACCTAATATTTTAGATAAACTCTTTTATATACACCTACTAAAGAATCAATGACTCAATCCACCTTATTATCAAACTCTTATAATATATAAAAAATACTTAATTATCTTCCTTTACCTTTAATTCAAGTCTTAATCTCCAAATTCTAAGATGATTCTCAAGTTCTACTAGATTTTACAAGAATCTTAATCATAAAAGTTATCTGAATTATTACACAATTAAACTTAGAATTTTCAAGAACCAAAAAAGAACCTAAATCCCTAATTTAAAATTCTCAAGAACCCTAAAATTTAGAATTCTTAAATTTTACTCAATTAATGATTTCAAATGGTGTAATTCTTTCCTTGCATCGTGATTAATAATCTAGTGCCTTCGGATTTTCAATCAGACAAAATAATCCCTTGGAAAAATTGAGAGAATTTGATAGGAGTTTGAGAGAAGTTTTTGAGAGAGTTAGAATTTTTTTAAAAGGTTGAAAATGAGAGAAAACCCATGGCTAATCCAATTTTTTTAGAAAAAAGTTGACCTTTAAAATCTCCCCAATAACAAAAATTTTCGTTCTAAAAAATTATCTTTAACATAAAAAAGAACGGGATATGATGTTCTCATCTCATCTTTTAGTTCCCAAGTAGAATCACCACTTCACATGTTTCATAATACCTTCACCATCAAACTCTAGAATATGACTAGAGTCATACACATATTTTCGCATTCGTGACACATAAAATATATTGTATAATTTATCCAAATAAAGAGGTAAAGTCAATTCATAAGTCATTAGACCTATATACTTGAGAATTTGGTATGGTCTAATAGACTTAAGAGTTAATTTCCTAAACCAGATAACTCTCCCTATCCTTTCAGTGTAACTATTACAAACATATGATCTCTAACTTTAAATCATGTGTAGTATAACTCTTGTCATGATTCTTTAGTTTCCTTAAAACAAAAGTCACGACTCTTTTCTCTTGCATCAACATGCATATTAATTTCTAGTATAATGTATCGTAAAACAATATTAAAAAATCTACGAATATATGAAATAATCAATATTAAAAAGTTAGTTAACCTCTTATTCATCTCCAAAAAAAATTTCTCGAATTGAAAAAAAAACAATACTACTTGTTTTGTTTAGATTTAAAAAACTAAAAGTCAATCGCACCGCGCCAGGTAGGGGTCGAACCTACGACTTTCTGCTTAGGAAACAGACGCTCTATCCACTGAGCTACAGGCGCTCAGTTAATATGTTAAGCTAAATAAATATAAATATAAATGAAATATTTTTCTTATATATATATACACGTGTATACATGTATACATGTACATGTATACATGTATACATGTACATGTATACATGTATACATGTATACATGTATACATGTATACATGTATGCATGTATGCATATATATATATATAGATTTTGAATTAGGTGATAACTCACATCAAACATAGAAAAAAAAAATTAAATTTTTTTTTCAAGACATGAATATCAAGTAAAGACCTTTCTTTGTGTTTGCATTGTATGTGTTATATATTTTTTTTTTCAAAGTTGTACTAATCTATGCATAAGAAGATTTGTGGAAAAGGGCTTAAGAATATTGTTTTTTTGGTGAAATTATAAAAGTAGGATTGATTTTATGTATGAAATTCAATTTAAAACAACCATCTCTATGAATTTTCTAAAAAAGAAAAAAGAAACTAATATAATGCTTGGGAAGTGATTTCAAAAAGTGTCAACAACTTTTTGCAGCTTTTGGGTGAGTTTTATTAATAAGTAATAGTTTCAAGCTATTTTATACTTGAAATTTCATTATTTTATTCTATATTTAATTTTCATATTTGTTTCAATTTTTTTTTTCAATTTTTTATTTCACAATTAATATGTAATTTTTTAAAATATAATATCAAATATATTATCTATTCTTACTGAAACGATATTATTAAATAAGTACTTCAATCAACTTCTAAATTTTTCCTTTATTATAAATTTTGGTGAACTTTTTATCTTATTGTTAATCTACTAGTCTCTTATTCATCCATGAGATTCTGTTTATTGATTACTTCAATGATTAAGTTAATATTAAAATAAAAATAATATTAAAATAAAAATAATATATTATCAATAGTAAAAATATAATAATCCTAAAAATATACCTCAAATTCCTAAATTCCTACTTTATTTATAATAATGCAAAATGAGTTATGTGGCCTTAGGTTAAGGAAATTTTCATTGATTACTTAATTTTAATTACGTTAATCCATAGGTTTATGTTTAGGGAATGTTTTTAAGAACGTCTGGAGATACCAACTTATACATTATCAATTATAAATTATCTTATGAAAAAAAAAAATTATCAGAAACAATTAAGTTATTTTTATTTTTTTATAAAATATATATTTTAGTGAGGATTCTAATTTTGAATTTTTTTTTAATTTTGGTTTTTTATTTTTTTTATTAGAATTTTAGTATAATTTTTAATTTTGCATACTTTTTATTTTTAAGTTTTAGTTAACTAAATCACTCTTAATTAAATTTTAGATGAATATATTATTAGATTTGTTAAAATAGATTTGATTTGATGGTCCAATTTAAAAAGCTTAAAAAATTAGTCAAGTGAAAAAAAAAACTTCAATCTAAACAAATTTTGACCAACTCGACTCGTAAATTTAAAAACTAATAATTATATTTTAAAAATATTTAAAATAATATTACTCTATTAATTTATATATAATATAATATAATATAAATTTTAATTTATTATATTTAAAATTAAAATTAAAATTAATATAATTTAAATTTTAAAAATATTTTATTTATTTTTAAAATACACCAAAATACTCAACAAAAAGAAAAGAACCAAAATAATTAACCCCATTAAGAGTTAAACTTGACTAAAATATCATTTACGGACATAATTTTTTATCACTCATCAAATAACATTTTTACTCCCACAAGTTTTCGCGATAAAATACGAATTTCTTATTACATTAATTATTCTATAGTATATGAGTGGAAGATATTAAAAGTTAATAAGATTATTAAATAAAATAGTATGTTAATTATTAATTTTATTCTACAACTGAAACAAACAAAAAAAATTCATGACAAAAAATAATCTAAAATAGTGTCAGTTTTTTTTTACTCTAAAATTGCATGATTGAAGTTTGAACGGGTATAATCGTACGGTGGTCCTTGGAAGCACGGATGGACTCAATCCAACGGATGACATTTTGTCTTATATGAGTCGGACTCTTTCAAACCAATGGCCCATTGGGCCCAACTGAAAAATCACATTCATGTTACGTGTGTCGCACGCGAACCATGCCATGCCATCATTAGTTTTTCTATAATTTATTATTTTCTAATAGAAATTATTAACATGATTTTTAATTTTAATCAATGCTTTCTATGCATAACTATTAAACAAATTTTTAGCAATATATTTAAAATTTTTAATAGTTTATCAATTAATTCTGTAAGTACTCTTACTTCATTCAAAGAGGATTCAACTTGTTTATTTTTATTTTTACTTTTAATAAAATAATTCCATGTAAAAAATTTCAACCAAAATAAGTGTATTTTCTTAAATCTCCATTAAATTAAAAGAAAAGAAAGATGGCAAATTGAATACTTCCGCGACAACACAGCATCATAGTGTGACGTGTTGATTGTGACGTTTGATTTCTCGGTTGACTTTGTATCCTGTTACCGCAGTTAATAATTAATATATAATTTTTTTTCCTTTCCTTAAGTTATTTAATAATGTAAATCCAACATATTAAAATTTAAATGTTATTTTTTTTCTGCTAAACATTATTTTTAATCATTAGTTAGAATATTTTTAAATTGTAATTTTTTTTTACATTTGTTAAAAATTTTCTATTGACACCAATAAAACTATTTTTTTTTTTAATCTTAAACGATATAAATTAGGATTTTTTTAATTAAATTATTTTTATTAATATAGTTGAGATTCTTTTTCTATTTATCAATCTATATTAATTCAATTTTTTTTCTATTAATATCCCTAAAATTATTTTTTGATAAATATTAATTATATTTTTTATATATTTATTAAGATTATTTTTGTCATTTTTATATTCACATATTATCTTTTGACAAAAGAAATTAATTTAAAAATTTTCTAATATTAATTAAACAAAATTTTAACCTTTATTAAAATTAATTTTGAGTAGCAATAAAATAAATATTTCAACTAATATGAATTGAAAAATCAATAAAAAAAAGTCAGTCAAAATTATTATAATCTACATAAGTAAAAAATAAACTCAAATAGTATCCACCAGTAATATTTTTTATTTGATATTGCTGAAGATTTCTAATTTTGTTTGTAAATCTTGTCGCTATTTGAAGTCAGTTAACATCACACACTACATTAAAATATGACAAATATTGGGTTAAATATTTTGTAATGATGTTTTTCTTATAAAAGAAAAAAAATTGTTTGTAAACTGTTATTTATTTCAACTTGTAAAAACAGGTGTCAGTTTCGTAGGTGACAAGTCTCAGGTTTGAAATTTAGAGAGAGAGTATGCAGAGTGGAACTTGCATGTTAGTTTGTGACGATGTAGGCTCCACTAACTGTTCATCCTTCTTGACCCTTTCCCGTTTTTTTCTTCACTTCTTCTAAATTTAGCTCCAACTTTTCCTCCCTCAGTTTATTTTTGCAGACTCTAATTTTAATTTTCACATTGCCTTTCCTCCTCATAATTTTTCACTGATCATTAATATGTTCCAACTCTCAATCATCAGTTTTGTTTCTGCTTAATCCGGGTATGTTCCTCTCCTTCTCTTTTTTTTTTTTTTGTTTTTTCTTTCACTTTTCTTTTTGCTTCTTCCTTCTTTTTCAAAGCACCATCTTATTTGTTTAATCTGTTTCCTTCCTTGTCTTCATACCCTCCTTGGCCCTGCAATTCCTCCTCTATCCACTCTTTGCATGTCCATGAAGACTGTTACAAAAAAACCATCTTTAATATAATTTCCTTTAGTCATATCATAATAACTTTTCTGGTTTGCAGTTTTGGATTAATGTTTTTCTGTATCTGGGGCTGGATATAATTATTTCCAATACAATTTCCTTGACTTTACAAGAGAGGAAAGTACAAAGCTTAGGGATATATGATATGGTATATTGATATCTATTGTCTTTTCCATAAGTTTTTGTTTCTGTTTCTCTCCATTGATATGTACATATATCAGAAGAATTTACAAATTTCAACAACCCAGTTAAAAATTTGCGGAACTTGTGTCTGATGCATGGTAATTACTACTTGCAATGTTAGTTTTTGTGTACCTACGTGTTCTTTACGTGATTGTAATTTTGATTTCAATGTCAACGGATGATCTTTTAGCTTTTCATGCATCATAAGATTCTGTATTTTTTACCATTGGTTGATGTTCAAGCATAATGGATATGATGGGTGTGAAAAAATGAATTGAATGGTAGATATGGAAATCAATTATCATTTTACAACTTTTCTAGATGCTGTCATCCCCCTTAAATTCGGAAACTCTGCATGATCGTATATTATTCTGAATCTAATTGGATTTACTGAAAAGGTTATAAAGGCAACAACAACTTTCATTTTTTCACTGATTGATTCTTTATTATTTTCCTTTTAGATACCTTTAACTCTTCCAATTGCTTCTTACAAATGGAGGATGTTGAAGACAAACAACCCTCAGAACCCTCCATGATAAGGGCTGAGCAGAAGCCACTGGCAGAAACCCCTGAAGAAAACACTGGAGTGATTAATCCTCCCAATAATCAGTCTTCCATTGAAGCTCTGGGCAGCCAACATAGTAATAACAGTAGAATGGAATCTGGTACTCGTTTGCCTGTAACCGAGTTCTCTGACTTAGAAGTGTCCCTAAATGCTTCTAATGATCAAACTGTAGCACAAGTTGAACATCTTCTCACCGGTGATTCAGTTTCTAGTCCTAAAGCTACAATTCAAGAAAAAGAAGAAAGCCACCAAGGAGCCATGGCTGCAGATTCTGAACCAGGAGCTTTAGAAGAAGATATCTTTAACAGACAGGAGGATGTCGTTTCTGCCGTCACTGCTAGTAGTGATGTTGATAATCTGATGAGTCTCTCAACATCCACTGCCGAAATAAAAGAGTTGCAGACTGGCTCCACAGAACTAATAACAGTCTCACCTCAAACCAAGGTTGCTGATGTTCCCATAGATAATTCAGCTTCAACCTCAAAAGTTACAGTTCAGGTAACGGAACAAAGCAACCAGGAAGCCATGTCTGCAAATTCTGAAGCTGAAGCTGGAGCATTAGAAGACATCTCAAACAGGCAGCAGGATGGTGGTTCTACCGTCTGTGCTGGCAGTGATGTTGATAATCAGATGGAACCCTCAACTTCCAATTTTGAGGAAAAAGAGTTGCAGAATGACCTCAAAGAACTAAAGATTGATCCACCTGAAACAATGGATACTGATGTAGTTGTGGGAGCTGTTGGCTCACATGCTGTCGCTGCTGGCAATGGTGTTGATACCTCTTCTGAAAAAACAGATTCACTAAATGATCACATAGAACTAAAGATTGGACCACCTCAAACCAAGATTGCTGATGTGTCTGTGGAAGCTGTTGACTCACCTGCTGCCATTGTTACTGATGCTACTGTGGGAGCTGTTGACTCATCTACTGATGCCAAGCAGATGGCTGCAAAAAGAGGCCTTATTGATACAGCTTCTCCATTTGAATCTGTCAAGGAAGCTGTTTCCAAGTTTGGAGGCATTGTGGATTGGAAGGCTCATAGAATCCAGACAGTGGAGGTATATATGTCTTGCATTGATTTAAATTTTGTAGCTCTATTACTTCTTCCTGAGGAAAGAGTTCTGTTGGATGTTTCGATTGCTTTTTAAAGATAAGCGAAATATCCATTAGAAGATAGGCAATGAGAAAAATGCTGAGAAAAGATTAAAAGGGATGAGAACAGCACCTTCATTACTGTTTTGATTATAAACTGCTGTTATAAATGTTAAGAAGCAATAACCAATGCTGAAATGAGTAATGACTATGGTAGGTTCATCAGCTGGAATCGCTTTTAACTTCACTTTTTCTGATATACAGAGACGCAAACATGTAGAACATGAATATGAAAAGGCACAGCAGATGATCCCAGAGTATCGAAAAAAATCCGAGACTGCCGAGCAAGAAAAAATGCAAGTACTGCAGGAGCTGGATACCGCTAAGAGATTAATAGAAGAACTAAAACTTAACCTAGAGAGGGCTCAAACAGAAGAGCGTCAGGCAAGACAGGACTCAGAACTTGCAAAGCTCAGAGTGGAAGAGATGGAGCAAGGTATTGCAGATGACTCTAGTGTTGCAGCCAAGGCACAGCTTGAGGTAGCAAAAGCTAGGTATTCATCAGCTATTACAGAGTTAACATCTATAAAAGAGGAGTTGGATTCATTGCGTGGAGAATTTGCATCGTTAGTTGTTGAAAAAGATGAAGCTATCGAGAAATCTGAAGAGGCTATTGCTTCATCGAAGCAAGTAGAGAAGACAGTGGAAGACTTGACTATTGAGCTGATTGCCACGAAGGAGGCACTGGAATCTGCACATGCTGCACACATGGAAGCAGAGGAACAGAGAATAGGAACAGTCATGGCAAGAGATCAAGATTCTCTCCGTTGGGAGAAGGAACTTATACAGGCAGAAGAAGAACTCCAGAGTCTTAACCAGAAAATTTTGTCTGTTAAGGATCTCAAAATTAAATTGAACACGGCCACAGCTTTGCTGCTTGATTTGAAAGCTGAATTAAATCTTTATATGGAATCAAAGTCTAACCCTGAAGGTGATGAAGAAGGAGTCTCGAAAGAAGGGTCAGAGAAACCGGAGAAGAAGAGACGCAGTGAAATACAAGAAGCAGTTGCATCAGCCAAAAAGGAACTTGAGGAAGTAAAGCTTAACATAGAGAAAGCTACCACTGTGGTAAGTTACTTAAAGGTGGCTGCAGCGTCCTTAAAATCACAACTTGAAAATGAGAAATCATCTTTTGCCTCCATTAGGCAAAGAGAGGGAATGGCCTCCATTACAGTTTCATCTCTTGAAGCTGAACTGGACAACACTATATCAGAAACTGTTTTGGTTCAGATGAAGGAAAAGGAGGGCAGAGAGAAAATTGCTATGCTACCAAAGAAACTACAGAAAGCAGTTGAAGAGAATAATGAGGTCAACTTGCTTGCTCAAGCAGCTCTTGAAGAGTTGCAGAGAGTGAAGGAGGAGGCTGAACAAGCAAAGGCTAGTGCAAGTACAATGCAAAGCAAATTACTAGCAGCTCAAAAGGAGATAGAAGCTGCCAGGGCTTCAGAAAGGTTGGCAATAGCAGCAACTAAAGCATTGCAAGAGAGTGAGTCATCTAAGAACAACAGGGAAGGGGATTCATCCTCTTGGGTGTCACTTTCGGTGGAGGAGTACTATAATCTCAGCAAACAAGCACATGATGCAGAAGAGCTAGCCAGCATGAGGGTTGCAACTGCTAATTCTAAAATTGAGATAGCTAAGGAGTCTGAATTGAAAACGTTGGAGAAGTTGAATGATGTGAATAGAGAGATGGCTGCTAGAAGGGAATCTCTGAAGATTGCAATGGAGAAAGCCGAAAAGGCAAGGGAGGGAAAATTAGGTGTAGAACAGGAACTAAGAAAATGGAGGGCTGATCACCAGCAGCAAAGAAAGGCTGCTGCATTAGGCCAAGAAGTGGTTAAGCAGCAAAGTAGTAAAAGTTCATGCACTAGTTTGGAAAGACGCAAGGAATCAAATAGTTTTGATAAATCTCATCGTTCACCTATTCCTCTACGTTTCTTCTCCAGTTCAAAGTCTTATGTCCATTCAAACAGTGGAGCTGTGTCATCCCCAGATACAAATAAAACCGGAAAGAAGAAGAAGTCATTTTTCCCATGGGTTTTCATGTTCTTTGGGAAGAAAAAGACGAGCACAACACAATCAGGGTAAAAGATACGGATTGTTATGCTCCAGTTATCTGAACATTTCATCCTTTTGGAGATTATTCAAAACTATGCCATACTTGTACATGTTAGTGATTGCTGTATGTATGGTTGATTGCATTATACCGCATCTCACCGAGAGGATTGTGAATGGTCTCCAACTCACCGATTTATCAGAACATAAAAATAAGCTCTTCATCACTGGTGAGAAAAGAAAAAAATAAGATCATTCTGTCTTGTGTATAGGCTTCTGACATATTGAACCTCGGCTTTTGTAAAGATATGTCAGAGTTGATCACATCAAGAATTTTGAGTTTGAGATTTGAATATGAATGGCACAGTAGTGTGTGCATGTTGGAAACATTTCATTCAACTGAGCTGGTAAGAGTAAGAAAGATTCTAAGGCTGCGTTAGAAAAGCTATTTTACAGGATTGGTGTTACTTTGAATGGCACGTAAATACAAACACACACTAGATGGTTCCAATTATTCATGAATTGGTGACTTTTCATTTCTTTTATTAATAACTTCAACAACTATTCACTGATGAAGTAAAATTTGTTTACAGTATCAATCAGTTAGAAAGAATAAAAAATGACTTTTAAGTAGTTCTTACAAAAATCAACAAAACTAATATACACATCTATATTTGAGGAAACTATAATGTGAAATATTTTCTGTGCATAGACTATTTTCTTATACATTAATGGCATTTTCAATAACCATCACTTTCGTCATTATTGATACATTAGAAACTTAAAAGATATTACAAACCAGTTGATGAAAACTGTGGCCTTTAAACCTTGAAATTGTAATTAAACAACAGTAAGATTCCATTAGAAAAGTAGTAGTTTGTTATTTTGTTCTAAATAGTTATTGTTCTTTTCATACATTCACTTTGAACTTAACAATCATTTTGATTTATTTATCAACTAAGTCTGTGGGATATACCATCTAAAGATGCATTTGTTAGTTTTAATGACAAACATGAATTAATTCCCTATCTCTAACTTCTATTCTGAAACTTTTCAAAATTTTATTTTCAATTTTATTGACCTTTAATTTTGTAGAATTTGATAAAAAAAAAGAAGTATAAATTTAATATGCATGATAGAACAAGTATACTAGGATGTTAATTTCCATAGAAACATTACTGTAAAGTTTAGATGGAAAGATACATAAAGATAAAGATAATCGAGAGACAATTCTTGAAATCAATCATAATAAGTGGTATGTTATAAAGCATCATATAACTTTCTTTTTCAACATGTATTATTGGATTTGGAAGTAAAAAAGATAATTAATTGGGTTGATATTAATAATGCAACTAAAGTATATTTATTATTTGATCCAACATATTTGTAATCAAAATAAACTTTATTTAAACTCTCAAAGTCTTATTCATAAAATCATGGTGTTTATTATTTTACTTATTTTTCAAGCACAGCTTCATTGCTGCTTCTTCACTTTCTTTCCCACACAGCATAGTCTTGTCCACTGGTGGCAACCTGAACATTTGGTGGAAGAAGGTTGCCAAGATCCTGTTTGGGTCCAATCTTGACAATGATCTTGTTGTCAATCTCAGCCATGTAGAGATCAGCCTCTGCTGCAAGAATATTTACTGTGCTTGTGGCTGTAATTCCATTTCTCTTCCTTATTTCTGTCACTTTCTTTATCGGTTCCTTTAGCCCCCATTCCATGTAGTGATCGTAGAACTGCATTCATGCACAAACAAACAAACAACACATATATCAGAATCTTCTCCACAAAAGTAAGAAACTTATTAGTTTATCATTATCTCCCAACTTTTGCTAAAACTAATATTAAACTCTCAATAGATATATTAGATTGTTACTCTCTAAAGTTTTCTTGTAATTATACAGAATATACATTCTATATTTTAAACTTATTTTAGATATAGATATGAAGTCTAAAGTTAAATTTTCCACTTAACTAAAACAAAGTTTAGATTTATAATAAAGTGAAAAAGTAGGGCATGCAGTGAGAAAGAAGAAGAAGAAGAAGGAGTTCTTACAATGGTGGGGTGACCAGGGTGAGTGAGGATGTAAACATAACCCAACATAACTTTATCAGAAGGGAAAGGCCAGGTTCTCTGAGACCAAGTGTCATGGTTGTCTACGAATGTCACAGCATTTGAAGGCTTTGTTCCAATCATCCCTGGTGGCTTCCCATTAGAGTCTTTCATCCTCCATAACTCACCCTCAACAGCAGCACCCAGAACCATTTTGGTCGTGAAATCAAAAGCCGTCACAGCACCACCCGCAGCTTCCACCCACTTCACCAACGTCTCACGGTGCGCGTCCTGGTTCGCCAAGGGTCTTCCATCTCCACCCCTCGACACGTTCTGGTACAACTCACCTATGATACACAAATACTGTTAGTATCAGTAAAAAAAATTAGAAATTTAGTGGACTGAAATGTAAAAAATAGCATTTTTAGCTTATCAAGGAGACAACGTTTCCATGTTTTTTCATTACACATATTTATGTTACTAGAGATGAAAATGAAACTCTTTTGGAATATTTGTATTAGAGTATGAATATTTCACAGTTTCTCACATAAACTCACCTACGGCAAAATCGGGTGAGGTTTGGTCCATGTAGATTTTGGTGAACCTGGGCGCGTACCCCACAACCATATCAAATCTCCACCCTGAAAAGCCAACCTCTGTTTTTAACCAATTCATCCAATCTGATAGCTCTTTCTGCACCGTTGGATTGGTATGGTCCACATCGGGTGCACCCCACCAATCATCTCCGGTGTCGGGGTTCCCTGTTCCGTTGAATCTAACGTCGGAGCTGCAGATGTAAGACACGTCCCAGTCGAGGCGCGTGTCGGGAGTGCCACCTTCGAAGACACTGAGTCCTTTGTTGTCTAACTTCTCTGCTGTTCGGTGGTTTATGACTATGTCGGATATCGATTTCACTCCTCTCTCCCTGAACGAAGCTATTACAGATTTCAGTTCCTCCTTGTTTCCGTACTTTGACGTGTCAAGATCGTATAGCCTCTTTGGCAAGTAACCTTCATCACAATCACTTCAAAATCAAACTACAATTTTCTATATTCTAAATTTAAAGTACATAGACTTTTTTTATACAAGTGGTTTTGGTAGAGGTGCATTTTGGTTTTATGTAGAAACGGTGCATTCTGTCTTCTGCTGGTGCAATGGTTTTGGAAGACATTTTAGTCATACACATGCAGTTCCGATTATTCACATTGACTTGTAGAACTTATACAATTCAACTAACTGTTTCTGCATTAAGTTGAACTATTTTCATCAACAATCTATTTTTTTGCATTTCAAAAGAAAAACAAAGTGTAAATTTCATGAGAGAAGTTGTTAAAGTACCTTGAGGACCATCATCGTGAGAGTTAGACGGAGGAGGAAGCCAAACATACTCAACTCCAGAATCAGCTATGTCAGCAACCACGGTCTTCAGAAAGTTGTACCATCCTCCTGCTTTTTCACTTGATGCCCAGTTGAACCCCTAATCACACAGACACGCATATTCATCTCACTAAATCCTCTTAACTATAAGAAGAACAAAAGAAGAAGCAAATAAGCAACTACACTTGCATGTGTACGTGAGTGTGACAGTGTTTCTAAATTATATCAGTTTATAAACTGAACTTTGTCTCTCGATCATTTGTATAATTAAATTTAAATATATCACTTGTTCACGTTGAAAAAGAGAGTGAGGGTGTGAGAAATGGTGAAACCTGAAACAGTATGGCAGGAGAAGAGAACGAAGGCAAAAGAGAGATGCAAAGGAAGAGGAAACATAATGAAGGAAGAGACTTGTACATGTTCAGCATTTTTGTGTAGGTGCATGCACGCTTCTACTCTATCTATGGCCTTTTATAGGCATTCTTCATACTTGGGGTACCTTCATTTTCAAAGTGCTTGTGTCATATCCATTAGGGTAGGCAAAAAAATAGTAGTTTGGCAGGGTATACACAAAGTAAAATTTGATTTCAAAGTTTGACGAAGTAAACATATAGATAGAACTAAATGTAGTGATCATATTTGAAGGAATAATGTCCTGCCAAATATTTGAAAGTAAACATATAGATAGAACTAAATTGTTGAAATTTTGTATCTGAGAAGGTTGATAGTGAGAAACTGTGAAATTTATTAGTAGGTCATATGATTGCGGTAGGATAATGTCCTGTTAGAAGTGGAAGAGTGTAGAGGAATCATCTTCTTTAGGAAGAAAATTCCAAGACACGCAATTCCAGAAGATTAGTGTTGTTTCACAATTAATACATACACATTAAGAATTCAAAATATGCATGCAGTAATAATGGTGTGTTCGTTGTGGAAAGGAGGAAGACTACTATTCAGAAAGAAGTTAGTGTCTGAGATTGATTGAGATATCCGTGTTGAAAAAGTTCGAATATAAAAAAAAAAAGAATGACCGATCCACTTTCCTTGCAAATGTAAGAAGAAAAACAGGGAAAGTATTAAAACAAAATTGTTCTCTTCATAAAATCACCTATAATTGATTATGAGTTCATAATCCACTAGAAGGTTTTTTTTTTTTTTCTTTTCTGTAAATATTTTATAAATAATACATTAATAAGATAATGTTAATACAATCACAATATATAAATAATAAAAAGTTGAATAGAATAATATTATAATAAACTTTTTACTTTTTATCGAATTTTTTTAATTCAAATAAAGTATAAATAAAAATTAAAAGTATATGATTGGTAGACATAAATTTAATCCATGTATCTTCTTTAATTTTTCCTTTTTTTTTTTTATTTTAAAAAATTTCACATCTATTAAAAATATAAACAAATTATAATATACAAATAATATATAAATCTTATTTTATAAATTGATTTTGTAAAATTAAAATAGATTTATATTATTTTTTAATATAGGAATGATATTATTTTTTTAATATAAGAGTTGTTAAAAATTAAATATTTAATAATTATATGAATTTTAATTAAATATGATATAATTTTATTGGTTCAATAATGTTTTTAATCCTTGAAATTAAAATAATTTTAATTTTGGTTTACAAATTAAAAAAAAAAGTTGATTTTATTATTTGAAATTTAAGTAAAACATGATTTTAGTCTTTGAATACTAAATTTGAAAAACTAAAAATAGATTTAAAAATTTTATTAATAAATATTTTTAAATTTGAAGAACCAAAACTAAAATTACTTTTAAATTTTAAGAACTAAAAATATAAATAAGTTAATTTTATGTTACAGAGAAAATAAAAGAAAATAAAATCTCAACACTTTCTCTATATATAAAATTTACATGTCCAATTTGATGACATATTTTGAGAATATTTTATTTAAGATAAATTTCCTTCTACTTCTTCCTTAAATTTATTTACTTCAACCAATTTTATCAGATCATATTATACTATATTATGAATAATACTTTATTTTCATTATATAGTTTAATATTGATACGTCAATGAAAAATTAAGATTTTATAAGAAAAATTTTAATCATAAATATTCACTGTCGAATCTTTAAACTCAACTTCAGTACCTAAACGTAAGATAATATTTTTTTTTCTTCCCATATGACAAGATTATCATTAATGAATATAAAATAATGGGAAATTGATGATCTACCTTTCAATGATTCAACCCAATCAACCTCAACATATTCATCTATTAGTTGATAATTTATGTTTTTTTATTAATACTAATAATTTTCTAATTGTTGATTTTAAATATCTCAAAATGTATATATTTAGATTCATATATTATTCTAGAATTATACATAAATTAATAGACAATACTCAATGCATAAATAATATTTAATTTTGTAAATATTAAATACATCACCCGTATAAATCTTAGGTATCTTAAACTATCAACTAAAACTTGATACAATATAATAAATAGTTCCTTGATATATTTGTTAGTCAATTTACTCACTCTCTTGTATCATGTATAATACATAATTTTTTTGAAATAAAAAAAAAATCTCTTTCTTTAATCTTTAATCCTAAGAAAATATATCAAAGAACTGAATTTTTAATCACTTTATTCAAAATTAATACTAAAAATTAAAATATGTTACTCACATTAGTTTTTTAAAAGATTGAGTTAACTAACATGGTTATTTGATAATATATTGCTATATAACACTTATTACTTTATTAATGAAATAATTCTATCACTATTAAAATAAATTTATTAATATAACATATTTTAATAAATTTATTTTTCATATATTAGATTAATATCGTTGGTTAAAAATAAATTTATTTTTATTTAATGATAAAAAAATAATTTTAAAAATAAAGAAAATGATAATATATATATATAGAGAGAGAGAAATCGATTTAGCAATAACAAAAAAAGCTTGTCATCTAAATTCTCATATCTTGGAATTATCTCTTACAATAATTAATAAGAAATATTGCATAAAATGATGATGAGAAGATAGTTTATGGTAAACATGAAATGTTCCTTATTGAATAATGTAATAAATGGAGTCACTCCCACACGGCATAGTCTTGGCCAGAGGCTGCAACATGGAAATTTGAGGGAATAAGATTTCCAAGGTCCATCTTTGGCCCTATCTTCACTATGATCTTGTTGTCTATCTTTGCAACATAAACGTCACCTTCAGCAGCCATAATATTCACACTGCTTCTCTCATTGATCCCATTCCTCACCCTTATGCCACTCAATTTCGCAATCTGCTCCTTCAACCCCCAATCAACAAAGTGGTCGTAGAACTGCATAACAAGAGGAAAATATAAACAAAAAGAACCTCATCCAACAAACAAACCAAAGTAGCACACCATACATCTCTTAATCATATCAGCATCTTATAAATTGAAAAAGTAAAACATATTATCCTAACATCCCTTAAGATTTCTTGAAATCATACATGATTCTATGCTATTCTAACATTTTCAGACCCCCTATTGTAGAAATACTCATGTAATGTGTTTCATGATTAACAGATATGTAAGGTGTGTCAGTATAATATACTTTAAACAAAGAGGTTAGTGCAAGAGTAAGAAAGAGAAAAGTGTTAAACTTTTTACTGTGTTAGGTGCAATTTATTGAGAATATTATGTATTGAAAGTTAAAATAGGTTGGAGAAAATAGTACTATTGAAGGGTTGCCAGGGTGTGTTAGAATGTAGGCATATCCTTGCATGACTTTGTCAGAAGGGAATGGCCAAAGTCTCTGAGTGGATCCAGTATCATGGTTGTCAATAAAGGTTACTGCATTTTCTGGTTTCACACCAATCATTCCAGGAGGCTTGCCATTTGGATCTATCAACCTCCACAGTTCCCCTTGAACAGCAGTTTGAAGAATTCCTTTTGTTGTGAAATCAAAGGCAGTAATAGCCCCTCCTGCAGATTCAACCCAATTCACCAGTGCCCCACGATGACTATCTTGGTTATAGTTAAGCTTCGAACCATCATATGAGAGAGAATCCCATTTCTCTCCAACTGCAAAATCTGGCCTAGTTTGTTCCATGTAGATCTTGGAAATGCTAGGGGCATAGCCCTTCACAAAATCAAACCTCCATCCATCAAAACCAACTTCAGTTTTGAGCCAATTCATCCACTCAGACAACTCTCTTTGAACCTGTGGATTGAGATGGTCAATGTCAGGTGCAGCATCATAGCCCTCTCCACTGTCTCTGTTTCCAGTGCCATCAGAATAAGCAGTGTCATCTTTGCAAATGAAAGATGGACCCCAATCAAGGCGTGCATCTGGAGTACCACCTTCAAATATGCAATATATTCCTCTTCCATCCTTCCTCTCTGCAGTTCTGTGGTTGATCACTATGTCAGCTAGGCACTTGATCCCCTTCTCATGGAAAGCAGCAATTAGGGACTTCAGTTCATCCTTGGATCCATACCTTGATGCGTCAAGATCATATAGCCTTCCTGGAAGATACCCTGGATTCAAAAGTTGCATAAACACTAATCAATTTTTTTAAATATGATTAGGAAAAATTATGGTTCACAAATAACATGTATGGCATGGAAAGAGAATTTAATTAGAATGTCGTGTAAGTTTAACAACTTTTACACTACCATCTAATCACAGATTGTTATGTATTACTGCCTTTGATTTCATAATAACTAATTTAATGTCATGCTTACGATAGTTTATGAATTCTGATTGATTAGCAAAGCGTCAAAATTAAACTCACAGCTACTTTTCTTTTAGCCAAATCATGCTTTGCAAACTATATTTCAAATTGGCACACGACAACCATATTTTACATAGAACAACCTTACATGGAAAAAATTCTGCTAGAAATTTAGTCATATATGATGAAATTAGGTGACAAATGCTGATAATCATCCATTAATATTTTATTTGAGTGAGGCAGGTAGAAAGATGAACCTTCAGGAGAAACAGATTGAGAGGGAGGAGGGAGCCACACATGGGTAATTCCGGCATTTGCAAGGTCAGGAATGGAGTTCTTCAGCGTGTTGTACCAACCCCCTTTCTTACTTGATTCCCAGTTGAACCCCTGTGATAACATTAATCATATTCATGCAGAGTTAGTTAGAAATGTATTTCAAGTAAGGGTTATGATGCACAAATACTATACAAGAATCAGATATGACATGTATTCAGTACAATGATACGTTAATTTTTGAAAATATAACATACAATACAATTCAGGTGAGGTTATTTGTTAAGTGTGGTGTGTGCATTTGTGAGTGTCAAAATCAAAGAAGAAAGGAGGGGGGATGTGAAACCTGAAACAGCAAGGCAGAGGAAGAGAAAAGAGGAAAGAGTGAAAGGAAGAGACAGAAAAGGCTGAGCCTAGAGAAGGAATCCATAGCTTTGATTAAGTTTTGGTGTTGTGTTGAGTGTTTCTGCAGCTAGCTAGCTGTGCCTTATATAGAGGCAAACATTATCTTATTTGCATGTCAAGAGAATCATGGTTGAGTCTTGAGTGAGGTAAATTAAGACTTAAAAGAGTGGAAATTTATGTCATCAAGATAAGAAAGATATCCCACCCAAGAGAAAGTGATAATCATTAAAATGGAGATGATTGAGAAAGTTCATGAGACAGAGGAAATCAAGGACAGTGTGAATATGGAATAGAAATTTCGGAGTAATTAAAGATAAGGCCTAAAGGTGTGGAGAGTTCATAAATTATATGTAAGATAATAGATTCTGAAAAGAATAAACAGAAACAAAAAAACTGAAATACCAATTTTGAAAGTTTTAGTGAAAAAGGATGGGAATTTCTTGTTTTTTAAGAAGAAAAAACTGTTGTGTAGCGTGTTTGAAAACTCTTAGGATGATATGTTGACGTAGATCATCATCACGTTCCCACTGAAATTAGTGGGTGTATTGTAGCTTCTGTTTTCCATCCATCCATTCATTAATTCCAATTTTCTGGAGTAAGAATGTGTTTGCATGACACATAATTTGGAGACTTGGCATAGTCAAAGTCACATAGCTTTACGACCCTGTCAAAATATTCGAGTCTCACAGAGTTAGACATTAATTTCTTGTTATAAGAATAGTCTCACAAAGTTTAGAACTTTTCATCAGAATATTTGATTTTCTAAAACTCATCTTTTGACTAAGAAATAAAGACTAATATTTCGAAATGGTGAGTTCCAATTGATAACTAAACTTCATATTATTCTTCATATTATCTAGAATTGAATCTCGAGTCATTGATGATTCTGGAAAAGAAAACAATTCATTTTTTTATTATAGAATGAGGCCACCAGAACAAGCAATTTGCATACATCAACCGTCAGCAAAGAGATTGTGCCGTTTCAATTCCACTGATGTTATTTTAAATTTAATAGAAGAAAGCAATTAAGTTTGTGTTCATCATAGTTATCAAAATCTAATCAGATGTTCAAAACTGGTCAAACTAATAATGAATCAGAAAAATCTGAGATTAAAAGATTTAATTGATTTATCTGAAGAACATGTATTTTTTGAAAAATTTAATGTTTCATTTCCACAATGATTTCTAATGCTATGTTTGACTAACAGACACGCAACAGAAATATGAAACTTAGGACTTATGGCTTACGCCTTCAAGACGTGTTTGGTTTGTGTAAAAATCAGAAACTGTAGATATTATCTTATAAAGGTAGTTAATTTAAGTTACCTAAAGAATGGAACTCATATTTCGGAAAATTGTGACTTTGAATTTTGTGATTGGTGTAGAGATATATTCGTATTTACTATTCATTGAAAAATATTTATCTAAATATTTAATATTTATTCAATGAAATTACATCAAATATTAAAAAATATATAATATAGAAACAAATCAAAAAGGAAAACCGTGTTCTTTATAAATTTTGTAAGTAATTTATGATAATGATTTATAATTTTTTTATTTTCATAAGAAATGTATTTTTAATTTGGATTCGTAAAATTGTTGTTATATATTTATTTTTTGATTTATATATTTTTAATGCATGTATTATGTATCATATCTTATTTTTTTATATAATAATAATTGTGTTGTTGTATCGAACATGCATTGTATTTATATCATATATTAAAAACTATCTAATAAAAATCTTTTTTTTTTAAATGTAGAGATTGAACACGCATATGTTCAATGGTATGGTTTATATTTAATGGATAACTATCAATGTATCTAGATTTTGGGGTGTATGAATGGGAAATGGGGAAAATATGACAAACATAAAAAATAAAATGGAGAAAAGGAGAAAAAAATGAAAAAAAAATATTAGATTTATATTAATAATAACTTATATTTGTAGCAAGACAGAAGAAAATGTAAAGAAATTCAATATCTTTATTATAAAAAGAAATATTAGAAAATTAATTACATGGATTTTAACAATTGTATGAACACCCTTGTTAACTATGTATGAATATGAAAACAAAAGAATGAAGAATACAGAAAGAAGCAAATGAATGAATTGACAAGAAAATGAAATGATAGGGATAAGATGAGAAAGACAAATTTGGCTTTATCAAAATCTTCACTGCTTCAGACAAAACTTTTTTTTCAGAGTTCATCTCTTCACATTGTCTCTGATCTCCAAATGTACAATTCACAATTCCATTCACACAAATCTTTTACATCATCTAATGTTTATATTGTTTTAAGAAATGGCATGTTAATAAATTTTACTTTATAAAAAGTAATTCTTATCAATTTAATCTTGAGTTATAATTATTTTTATCAAATTTGTAAAAAGAGATTAGGTCTTAAAGAGAAGTAACATAAAAGAGAAAGAGATAAGGGATTGAAATCAATTTATAATATCACATAGAAAAAAGTTTGAGAAAAACCAGATTCTATAACTAGATGAATGAATTTTGTTACTCAAATATTATATGAATGAGTATTTTTAGTTTAAAGTCTAATTTATTATCATGTTTGGTTTTTATATGAAATTGAATTTTTCTTTTCGAACTTTTTATGAGATGAAATCTATTATGCCTTTGATATAAGAACTAAACTCAAGACAATAATGAAGAATGAGTACAATATTAATGAGAAATGATAATACTTAATAAATATTTATTTACAAATTATGTGTTAAGAACAATAAGTGAAAAATAATAATAAATGAGAAATGTGATATATTTAAAGTTAAGAGATATTTTGATATAGGCTTCTCCTTTCTTTTAATTAATAATATACTAATATTTAATAAAATAATAATAATAATATATTAGAAATATGATAAAAAAAAATAGTTGAGTTGTTTTAAGGGAAATAAGAAAGAAAAGCGAAGAAGAAAAAAAATAATTTTTGTCTTCAAAGAGAGAGAAAAAAAAGAAGAGAGAGAATTTTTTTACAAAATTAAAAAAAAATTGTGGAAAACCACATTTCATCACTTAAAGGTATTTGAATTTGTTAAAACGGATATTTTTTTTAAAATAATAATAATAAATAATATTAAAATAATAAATAAAATTATTAATAATATTATTAAAATAACATTTATTTTTTTTTTTATTAAAAATAATAAAAGTATTTAAAATATTTAAAAAAAATTATTTAAAAGAAAAATTTATTAATAATAAATAAAATTATTTTACTTTCCCCTCATTTTTACTTATTTCTCTTAATCCAAACAATTTTACTTTCTACTTATTTTCTCTTCTTTTCTTTCTTTTTCCACTCTCTCAAATCATCTCCTCAATCCAAACACACTCTAAATGTTAAATAGTTATTATTTAATATATTAAAAATAACTTATTTGATATCACTAATTACATGTATTTTCACTTTAAAAGTCCAAGCATAAATTGAAAACAATTAAGCCATGTTTGATTTGGAAATAGAAATACTTCAAATTCAATTTAGAGAATAAAGTCATTTTCATGATATGTTTGGTTACTTTCAAAAGTATATTGACATTATAAAATATAACTGAAAACTCAATTTTGTAAATACAAATATAATAATACAAATAGATCAGTAAAAGCAGCGAAGTATATTCCTAGCATGCACGACATCAATATTTTGTGGCCATTCTCACTGCGATTTGAAATTAATCACATTAACTTTTACAGGCTCTAAGGGTTCGAAACGAGGAAGAGAGCGTTACTGTTGAATGCACAATAAGTAGGCACTCGGACGTGAAATTTATCATGTGAGCTATTGAGTTGCAGATGGCAGTTTGAATAAGAAACGAAAACGTTAATGCAGAACAAGTAGGCACAAAGTCCCGAAAATGGATACGAAATAGATTTGAAACTCTAATTGCCTGATAGGCAGTGACCCCTTATCAAATACCAGTTGAGATTTTCGTTAGTTTGTTAGGATAGACATAAGAGATATAAGATATTAGAATTAAACAGAAGCAAGTATATATGAACACTTGCTCCTTAAACAATAAACTTGTATTTCTATAATGGTTGGAAGGTTTTCAAATTTCTACTCCCTGCAAGTTTGCTGAAGAGTAGTTCAATGTACTTCCCAGTTAAAGTAACTGGGCATCAACGTGGATGATTTGAGTGCCACCAAAAGCTCATTACAAGATTAGTACTAATACCCCTAATGATATGTTGAATTAGTGAAATTGCATCATGGTTTCACTCCCAACAGGAAAATGACTGCGACAGAGTGAGACTGTTAGTATTTTTCAGCACCTAGGTCACAACAGATTACAATTATAACAGCGTTGATGTTGACACTGGAATGTCATTTGAAGAAAACTTAACTGTGATATATCGTGCTAAAATAAGAAAAGCTTAAACATTTGCCACAAGTGGTTGATCAAAAAACATTAGCAAAGATATAGATCCCATATGCAGGGTGTAAACACATGATAAAAATTCACAACAGATGGTCAGAGAAAGATGCATTGATCAGAGAATTTATGGCAGAAAGAATAGAATATTGGTGGTAAATACTGCATGATGAACTATTTTCAAACTTGAAACATCCAATAACAAAGGCCAATGGCAGATTTGCAGAACAGTGTAAATATATTTCAGTATTCAGAACTATGTTAAAATCATGAACCACCTACAACATTAGTAATGATGATTCATGTATTAACTAAAGATATAATTATATTCCTCAAATTTTGATGCTATCTCTGTTGTTTTAACTGCAGCCAAACGATAATTCTTGTAATCTTAAGTAGTTTGAAAGCATCTCAGCTCACAGCTTGGAAGGCTTTGGGAAGATATCCGGAGTAAATTTCTGAGCAGCACTCAAACTTCCTTTAATCTTCATCGCACCCCTACATTCATTCACCACCACACCAAGCACATGAATGTATTTACAAAGAAGAAGAAAAATTATTTTGGAAGGAAAAGATCCATTGAAAAGTTGAACCTCATGAATGCAATCTGCGGATTCATCTTTCCCAATGCAACCTTAACAAAGTCCTCATCCTTAAATGAAAAAGATGCATCAGGTTTTCCTCCTTCGTATGGCCCTAAATACTCACAAACCCAAATAAACACTCATTGTCAGAGAACGCAATAAAATTTAGCCAAATTAAGTAGAATTGAGGAAATACGACTGTAAAAAACATCTGATTTCTAGCAAAACTGTACACACTGTTGATTAATCTCTGGCTGTCAAGAAAAACAGTCTATCATAAAAAGATTCAAATAAATTTAGCTTGCGCTCAAGAGCCAGTGTAGAAAAGCTGTTTAGTTAACTTTAGACAAATTTAAATGTAGTATTTAAATATTCTCAGTTCTATTCCTTTGATTAAAATTAAACTATTATTTCAATAATTTGCATAATATATTTATTTAAAAAATTTCGCACTGAGAGTTTAGCAATTAAACTCTAAAAAAATGACACTAAACAGTCAATGATAGTTAACAAAACTTATTTTATATAACAATTCGTGTATAAAATTTTTACATTGGCATTGATTATTTACTCAAATAAAATTTTAATGCTGTAACAAGTTGTACATTGGCAGCAAGCCTTGATATTATGGACATGTTTGGAGGGCTTCTCATAAAAATTTCTAGGAAAGAAAATTAGAAAAAAAAAATTAAAATTAGTTTATGTATAAACTCATCTGTAAAAGCTCTAACTCTACATTTTCTATAAGTTTTTATATGATGTTTAGAACATGGTTTCACCATAATCAGTACAATGAATAACAATGAATACTATATATTGCTTATCACTGAGATTTCAATACATTGCATGCACATCACCAACATATTTCAGGTGGGAGAGTGAATTCAAAGGTTTATCATCATGTTTCAGGAGACGCGTACACATCTCCAATCCAATTGCAATTCATATCGAAAACCTAAGAATAAATAATAACAATTGAAAAGTGAAAAGGAAAGAAAGAAAGCTTGCTAACCTTTGGTGACCTCTCCTTTCTTGAGATCAACTGTGTAGACGACCTCATCGAATCCAAGTTTCTACAAATCCAAATCATTCAATGAAAAATAATAGAATTCACAAAAATTAGGTTAAGCGAAGAGTCGGAAGAACGAAGAAGGAAGGTTACCTTAGGAGCAATGTGAAACTGATAAACGAGTCCAATTTTTTCTGTGACTTGTTTGCCAGCGTCAGTGGCGAGGTGCTGCTTCATCTGCTCCATAATTGCGTCGGATTTCAGGTTCGAAGAATCTGCCATGGCTTTGAGTCGCAACAACCAAACGAAACCTCTAATTTAAGTTCGGTTTGTTCAAATCTTGTTTATTGAGTTAGAAAGTGGTTGGAGGTTGGAGGAGTGGGACAAACACCATCTAATTTCAACTTACCAGTAATTTCTACTTTTATAACCCTCTTTATTTGTTCCGTTAGGATTACTTTTATAACCCTCTTTATTTGTTCCGTTACGTTATGGTGTTGTGCATTGAAATAATTAGATAGAAGAGTGTTGAACAGTTTTGGACTCTGTTATGAAAATATGATAAAATTGGGTTCCTAATGGATCAGGCCCATTTATCTCACGCTTTTCAATGTGATCAGATACATCATACTCTGCATTTAAATAAGCCTTCTCTTGGTTTTATTTATAGAATATATATTTATCATCTCACCACTGAAATGATAGTAGTTATTTAAGTGATGAAATATATTTATATTATTAATTAAAAATTAATATAATTATAATTATTAATAATATTATTTTCTTAATAAATTCATAAGAAAATGTACTCCTATATTGTAAAACTAATTTTTTTTTTCTTGAATGAAAATAGTTTTAAGAGTTATTTTTTTATAAGATAAATTTTAAAAATTTTGGTTACTTTCATTCAAATAATTACTAAATAGACAATGAAATCAAATAAACTAATTTTTTGTGTTTAATTTTTATTATAATAAAATTTTGAAAAAATACAAAATGTTTATAAAATATTCTTTTATAAAAAATTGTTAAATATTTTATAATAAAAAATTATATATGATATATTTAAAATTTTAATTTTTCTCAAATTTATAAATAAATTATATAATTTTATAATTAAAATTTTTAGTATATATTTATTATTATATTTTGATATATATAAATATATTTTAAATAAAATACAATCAAAGAATAAAATAATTTTCAGAAATATATTCATATTTTTTTTATTAATAATAAAAAATATATTTTTTATCTTTATAAAATATCATTATAAAATAAAGTCTTATTTTTCATGAAATAAAATTTATGAATAATATTTAAAAAGAAATACAATTTTTTTATAAATTTATTATAAATTTTTTATCATTACAAATTTGTAGTTAAAAGGTTAATAGAAAATTATTTATTTTTATAAAAAATTTATGAGAAATTTTTTATAAACAAATTTATTGAAATTTTAAAAAAAAAATTATAAATTTTTTTTATAAATAAATTTATAAAAAAAATTATTACAAATTTATAAAAAATTTTTATAAAAGTAAATTTGTAGGAAATATTTAAAAGAAAGTCAAAAAAAAATATTTAATAAATAATTAAACTTATTTTTTAATATATGAAGGATATTAATATAAAATTTAATATATTATTATAGTACAAATTTTTAATATGAAAATTTTGCATGCAAATTTCCATTCTATTCTAATAGATATATCACTCTCGTATATATTATAAAGTCTAAATTAGACTAAGTAATATCTATAATTTAGACTATAGATACTCTAGTTATTTATATTATTTTGTTAAGTTTTCTAGGTTATCTCTTTAATATTTATGTCAAAAGAGTTTACTTGTAAAAATAAAAATAAACTAGTAAATCAAAGACATAAAAGAAAAAAAAACATATATTATATATTGTACATGTCAATTTATAGTATAAAATTAGAAAAAAATTTACCAATAAACTACAAGTAAAAAGATACTAAAAAGTATGGTTATCATAATAAAGTAAATAGGTTATTTTGTTATTAATAACTAACTTTTTAAAATTTCTATAAATTGAATATACTTCAATATTTCAATATGTATAAAGGTGAGAATCTATTGAAGTGATTTTTTATATGACTTTCTTATTTCTTATACTCAAATTGTTTACTATTTTTTGAATACCGTTTTTGGAGGAATTATTTCTTACACAAAAATTAGTAGTTTATAGAGATTTTTACTTCAATAATTCAATAAATTCCTTATTGCATATCGTTTTGGAGGAATTATTTGATGAAAAAAATGTGTTAATAGTGTTTATTTGGCAGAAATTAAACTTCCCAGGAGACACTGAACCTATTATATTAATTCACATTCACGTTGAACATAGTTAAACGGACAAGAATACAAATAAACCCATAAGACTTTTGGTTCTTGTTATATCTTAATGTGTAAAAGACTCCATGTTTCAAAGCAAGTGGATAAACATGCTCAACATGATAAGTATATGGATTTTCACTGTTAAAAAACAAACTGTTTAACTCAATCTTTTTTTGTAACAGTGAATAATTTGCGATTTTTTATGATTGACGGTATACTTTTAACATATAATCTCTTGATTATGAAAGATCTTTTAAAAATTGAAATCCCTCGTCTAATATGTATGGTTAACGAATTGACTACAAGTAAACAAAATATTGCGATCATGAAACCATCTTAATCCATGGTGCAAGACTTAAATAGTAATAATCCCATGTATCATTCTGTAAAGGATGGATACAAATGAGCTTGTAGTTCTTGACCAAGTTTCTATTTTAACGAATCATATATGATGAGTAGAGGGAATTTTCTCAAATGCTAAATAAGCAAATCACTCATCATCCAGCATTTGGAACCAAAAACAAAAAAGAAGAAAATAATATGCATCACCCAAATGGGGGTGATGGGTGAGTATTAAAAAGAAGAGGAGACAATACTTCATCTAACACCAAAGCCTGGCTCAAAGGAAACAAGCAATATAACCAATGGGAATCAATGTTCAATGACAAGGCCAGGTTAAGGTCCACCCATTATTTTGGGAGAGTGGTCCTCAGAAGTCATGACAATGTTAGAACAGTGGTCCCCATTAAGAAAAATATCAAAACTTTGCCAGAAGAGACAGTACAGTGAGAAGGGTTTATATAAGTCTATACCAGTAAGCTCATGTAGCTAAGTCCTGACAGGGTCCTTGAGCAGCAATAGTACTGCGATAAGTATGTGTTTCACATGACTAAAACAATGACAGTTAGGTGAAAACAAAAAATGACATCAACATAGCCTTGTTTAACTTTATGACATTTATTTTACAAACTAATCTTCTACTGTTGCATATACATTGACTTGATGATTGATTAAGTTAAGTCTCTAATCGGGTGTTAATATCAGGATATGATTATTTGTCAATCAATTTTAGGAAGTTAGGGTCTATAATCAGATCGAAAGAGGTAACACGTAAATATTTCTATATTAACCTTTGCTCATTTCAAGGGGTGGAAGAGTTTAGATTATTTTAACATTAGTGATCGATTTAACAATACAAGACACTCCTACTTTTCATGTGAAATATCAAGTGAAAATGGAAGTGTCATGCGAGAGAGAGCTCATTTATTGTGTTAGGTTCCCTAATATTAACTGTGAAATGACCCTTATAAAGAAACATCTTGAATAATCAGTAATCACTATCAACCACTCCACCTATATACGTGCCATTCTTGCAGCATCTATCTACTACATTAATGATGAACATGTCAGAACGTTGAATCTAAGCCAAAACCATATTATGTTACATGTTGGTTACTTGTAAAATGTGATCAAAACACACAATGCACACGCCTTATGTACATGATCACTCGTGTGTCATGAAATATGTGAGTGTTCTTGTTCTTGGTACATGTTTTTTTTCTTTCTCAAGCACTGATATATAATTAGATTCACACAGGTTGCGAATTTGCTGCATTATAGCTTCCAATCTTGATTCTAAATACACGCACATAACTATATATATGTAACAGAAACATGGAGGAGTAGAGAAAAAGTCTTTTGACTCAAAAAGATAATTGAAACTCATGCATGAAGAGATAAATAAAGCACCACCCCCTTTTCCTTGTTTCCTTTGAGGGGTGGAAAAGGATTTAAGGATAGAGGGGTAAATATTGAAGTGCCCCACCATGGAAAAATAAAATTGAAAAGTCAAAATAGAAAAGAAAAAGATGAAAGGTTTTTGTGACTTTGAAAAGTGGATTACTTCTTCTTCCCATGCTACTTTTTCTAGCTGGTAGATTCTCTCCAACATCTAGCTGGGAGTCCATTGAGTGGCAAGGGGAATGGACCATACTGAATTCCACACTTGGATCCTACCACTTCCCACCTGTACACACAAACACAATGCCTTTCAGTAATTACATATCACACATGTACTAGCATCATCAGAATCCTTTCTATATAAAATCTACCTTTTTCTAACTTTCTCTGAGTTATAGATGCTTTTATGTACATTTGGTGTTACTAACATACTCATTTCCTTTGTTTTAAACGTTGGTACAATTCATTTTGAACTATTCAACCTTATAAGGCTATAATATAACTTCAAATTAACACTTACTATCTATCTGCTTGGTTCTATTTCCCAGCAGAAACTACAGCTTCTTCTGTTTATTTCTTCAATATTGCAATATATACATTGACATTATGCTAACATTATGCAATATATTAATCCCTTTTATTTTATTATAAAACAGTTTTTTAATTAATTTCAATTGAAATAAATTATTCTAATATATGTTATATTTTACTATAAACCAGAACCCACCAATTGTTTTAGAAAATTCAGCATTACTGTTTTCTGACAGACAAACTTTACACCCAATGATGTCCAGTTCTGTCATGTGAGGAAACATTATTATGATGTTATGTGTAATAAAATTGTTCAACCAGGTTTCATGTAACTCAACCCTACCAGAGCTACGTGTTAATTTTTGAGCTCTTCCCAGTTGGGGCCTTCATCACCATGTATGCTTTCAAGAAAAAGGTATATTTTCTACTTCTGCACACTCAGATTCTCTCATCATTCTTCTTCTTTATTTTTTTGAATCTAACAATTATTTTGTTGCAGTATAATAACTATTTTAAAAGTAATATAAACAAAATTAATATTTAACAGTGGAATTTTTTCCCTAACAATGAATGCTATATATTCTCTTGACAACCTTTCTATAATTTAAAATATAATAATTTGGTGTGCTTTTTTTCATTACAGAAGGTTTTATTTGTATTTATGATAAAATATTAGATAAAAAATGTACATTTTATGGTATAAACAAAAGCAAAAACAGAATACATATTTTGTTAAAAAATATATATCTGCATAAAACTGCTTATGATAGATGCATCTCATTTTCATATTCACAATTTTAAGTGTCGAAATTAATAATTGATTTTAATGATAATAAACTCATTTACATATAATAGATAAGTAAAAATTATTAATATAACCCTAAATTTTTTTAATATGGAAATAGGTTCAAAACTTGCATATTATAAGAAAAATTATTAGGTTCTTAATATTTTCTTTATTTTTAAATAACTATTATTCACATAAATGTAGCATATATTAACTCTTTTTACTAGTTTTCACTGAATAAAGTGTATATATATATATATATATATATAATACTTGGCTATATTTATGACTAAAAGTTTAAATTACGTGTCACTCTTTTATATTTTTTAAATTACACTCTCCTTCAGGGTCAAGTTTTTTCCCCTCCACTTTCAACATTACATGTCTCTAGAAAATAAAATGAACATTCTGAGTGATGTTTGAAAATGATAGTTCAAGAGTTCAATCCAGAGACGAATCTATTTGGTGGAGTTTTGGGGCAACTGCCCCCACAAACTTTTTTTTCTTAATGCAATGTTAATACAAATGTCTTCATAATTTGAAACTCAATATGAAAAATCATCTAGAACATGAGTAGTTTCCCAACAAACTTATATATCAGTAATGGTCTCCAACAAAAAATTTTGAATCTGTCATAAAAAACATAACTTTATAAACAAAAGTTCGTAAATCAAGAGTATGAAATTACATTTAACCAGTTAAAAACCAGTACTGATATAATTTTTCAAACACAGTTATGTATGTCATGGTGTGTGGTATGGAAATTGATTTTGGTTGTTTTTTAGATGGGCCCTTTGAGTCATTATTTTCTATCAGTTAGTATGTACTACTATAGATGCTTTTAAGCTGTCTCTCCTTGGTGTTAATGATAATCCATATTCATTCCTCACTCTTTGTTTGTTTTTAGTATATTCTTTTCTACTAATTAAACAACAGTACCTAAATTTGGTGACCAAATGATGGATCATAATCAGTGTCTCCAGCTTAGCAAGCTCATTGCCAGGGCAGGCATGTACTCCACTACCAAATGGCATGAAAGTATTGGGCTTTGGTGCCACCTATGTGAACAAACAGCAAAAATAAATAATTGTTTTGCCTGTTTTAAAATGATGATCAATGTCTTTGCCGTACACAATGATAAGATTCAGTAATTAGCCTTATCCATGCATATATCATTACTGGTTTTTTTCTTTTTTTCTGCAGCATACCTCAAACCTTGAAGGGTTGAATTTCTGAGGCTCTGGAAAAAATTCAGGATTGTGATGAATATTTCTGAATAGAGGCATCGCTTTCCAACCTTTTGGTATTAAGAATCCTGTGTCAAATTCTGTGTGAGTCATTTATTTTAGATGAGACCATAAGTTTTCTAACGAATGTTTTCACTTTAGGCCTTTGCAGAATGTGGTATTTAGCATCAGAGCTTAAATACTAGTCACTTTGCATGGTGCATTTTTGGAGCCCAAGAAAAAGTCTAAAATCTTGCATATATGGTAAATATTCTTCTTACCCTTGTACTCCACATCAGCTATTGCTTCTCTGAAAGGGAATGATATAATGCTTGCCATTCTCAAACTCTCTAACACAACCTGACCAAGTCCACAGTTTCCCACTATTAGTCACTTGCAACAAACTCACACAACACTTACTAAAACAACTGGAATCAGCAGGGACTTATAACATGGTTTGCTTTTCATTTTGTTGGACCAATTGTGGATAAATAAAATGAAAGAACTTTTATTAAAAATGAAGTATATAGTTGATTTGAAGTTACGACAAAAATAATTTCTTTTAGTTTATTTAAATAAGAGTAAATGGTTATTTTTGTTCATACGAAAATTCTGATTTTAATCTTGGAATACGACATTTATTATATAACTTTTGATTGAATTACCAAAATATTATAGAGAATTTTATTCAACCTACCTTGTGAGTAATTCTCATGTTTCTAGTCTGATCCCAACTCAGTGGTAGGTTACCTTCATTAGACTTGTGAATTGCCTTCTGCTCCACCTGCAAAAGCCAACATTACCACAAACTATAGTCATTATTACCTTTTTTCTCCCAAAGAAGATAAGCTCAAGTTAAAGTTCCCTTTCTTTATATATTCACACCTTTACTGACTCCAGAAGTTTCGGTTCATCATGCAGGTACTTTACAACCCATGTCATGGCACTAGCTGTGGTGTCCTGAGCAGCAAAAAGCACTCCAATAATGTTATCTGCAATTTGGTCATCAGATAACACTTCAGCTCCTTCGCCTTTCCAATTCAATAGACAACTCAACAGATCCCTTTCAACCAACTTCTTCTCCTTCCTCTCACAAATTATATCACTTATAATCTTGCCAAGTCTCTTTCTAGCCTACAAAGAATACATACACGTGTGTGTTAGTAGCTTTCATACTTCCATTCAACCCTATTACAATTCTTGATGCTGCAAGAAATTTTGAACAATGCAACTAAGGTGATCCTTATAGAAAGTTCAAAAACCTTTACGTTGTAGTTAAAATCACGTCTCAACCTGTCTTTCAAAACCTTTTAAGCACAATACATTGAGACATGAACTTGTTGAAGACAATTAGTATTACTTACCAACAGTGCTTTTTTGTATTGGGTTCCTGGAATGCTCGTTGGGAAGGAATTGTAACCAGCGTCCACAATCCGGTAATTCTTCTTTAGCTCCTCCCTCAAACGCGGTTCTAGATGGCCAAAAGTTGTGAGGATTCCAACTTCAAAAGAAATCTGCAAGCAACCATTCAAGGGTGGACCACTTAAATTATTGACCCTCATTACACCATGACACACTTATAGTAAAAATATACATAAAAAAATGCAGAAAATACGAGAAGTGCTTGAATATGAATAATAATATAATTATCGATCCAATCATTGGTACAATGTCAATGAACTAAATTTAATATAATATATAATGTTGCAGGAAAATTCAACCTACCCTTTTCATTTCCTTAAAAATGTTAATGACTTGGCCATCACCCCAAGAGTTCATGCCAGATAACACTGAGGCCTCAATATGAGGCACCAAGTTGCGAAGTGCTTCAAAAGAAAGTGACCTCTGGACAAGCTTCCTCAGACGCGTGTGGTAGTCTCCCTGGTGGAAAAACAAAGCAAAAGGACCAATCAAACGCTCTTTGCTTTTCCGGTATGTTGGTTTGAACAAGTGAGCTTGAGTCACTAGCACAAAGCGTGCAGCCTCGGGGCTGATCAGCATCACACAGGGACAACCCAGGATGTTGGTCTTAAATATTTCACCAAACCTAAAATCGAACATGTTTTGTTGGTAATTACATTCACAACTTCTAGCATGTACATTCAGAGTAAGTAATATAACTCACACTTAAAATGTGAAAAACTATAACTATTAACTTCTTATAATTATATTCAAAACATGAAAAATCACATCTGAGTTGAAAAATAAACACGTTTATCATGCAGTAAGATTAAGGAAGACATAATATAATATATTATAATATAATATATATACATGTGTGGAGTGGAAGTGCATAGTGAGAAACCTTTTGTGTTTGGATTGAAAGTAGACATTTGGGTCTTGGGAGTAGAGTTGGAGGGTTTCTCCTATGTACGGCCATCCCATTGAACCTGGAGGGAGCTTCGCGGTTGTTTGGTTCTGAGGTTTTCTTCTGTTTAGTTTTGGTAAGAACATGAATGAAAATAAGGTAACCAAAATGACAATGATGTAAGGGAAAATTCCATCCATTGGTGTTGTTACTAGACTCTCTTCTTGGGAAAGTCAAAAGGTTAGCCTTTTGTTATAAACAAAAAGGAAAAAAAAAATAAGAATTGCAGAATATTTTGAGCTCTGCTAATTTGGAGTCATCAAGGGGGGGGAGAAGCAACCTTATATAGAACAATAACAGCACATTCTCATCCTTCGAGTTCATGTGGGACCGACCAAGTAAGAAGTTAACTTTATTAAATTAGAAGTGAGACAAATGTGTGTTAAACCCTCTACCCTTAAAACCTGTAGAAAAATCTAACATGGATCACAATCAAACGTATGTTTTGGAGAACGTGTTACTAAATTTCCTGAAGAAAGGACAACCTACGGCTTGAGGCTATTATTATTAGACAACGAAGTTTGGGCTCTACTTATTTTATATATATAAAGAAAATCATCAAACGGTGGGAACAATGATTTCAAAATTTAATTGCCCTATTGAGGTGTGAAGTAGCTATGTCTTTAGTTCAACCATTGTCTAGTTCTTTAGTTAATAATCTCAAGCTTTGATGTTGCAGATACAATGGTAGAGTGGATTATTTTTTCTAAACAGTTTTACAAAGTCATCCGACATAAACAACTGTGAGGTGTGTTTGTAATTTTTACAACAACTATCATAAAAACGTTCTATTGATGAAATGTGGTTAAAAATGTTGTTTTTTTTTCAAAGAAAAAGAAAAACCATGTAGAGGTGTCTGTTAATTGCAGAAAGAAGAGTTAGATTGATGATGTATAGTTTGAAAGATGAAAGGAAAGAGGGAAGAATTTGATGAGAAGATAGAGAGAAGATGAAGAAGAGAGGGAGGTTCTTTGGATGGAGACGTTGGTTTGGTGGAGTGGAATCTTGGTTGGTGGTGAGCGGGCAGTGGCATCCAGCTAAGGAACCAGATATGGGAATTCTTAAGATCTCCGAGGCTCTCTACTTCACTGTCTTCTACTTCCATCACCTTCATGGCCCCACCTATGATCCTTCTGGGACCCACTTTCTTGTTGACTGAAATCGCATTCATACCCATTTCAAACTTCTCCATGCCTCTCTCTGCCTCTCTTGGCCCCATAAAAAAACCTTCTATTTTCATCTATTTTATGCTTTCTTTAATCAATTAAACCTCTTCATAAAAATATTGCAAATACTCTTCAGCTCTTTTAAATTTTTTAGTATCTATAAATAAATAAATAAACTGATTCTTTTTATCATACCATTTAAATGAACTATCATTATTAAAAACAATGATTAATATATACTTTGCCAAGTTCAACTTGTGAGTATGTACCTCAACATGATTTATTATATATTTAAAATGATATTATTAGAATTTAAATTTTATATCAATTCCACAACTTGTTACCACTTGAGTTATGTTAACAAAAACTTGCATGACTCTTTTTATTGGATAAAATATTTAATTTAATAAAATAACTTTTATAAAAAAAAATGTATTAGTTCAATACTTATAAAGTGTAAACATAATTTATTTTGTTAAATTTTTTAATTTTAGTAAAAAATTTCTTATATAATATATTTTTTATTTTTTATTTTATTTTTTAATTTTTTATAAAAGTTTTTATTTTTTTTTTATCTGTTTGAAAATTTGAAAATATCATATAAAAGTTTGTGAATAGTACATCAATCCTATTTAATTAGAATTTTTTTTAAACAAATTATAAGTTTTTTTAATTTTTAGAATAGTTTATTTTTAAAGATTAAAATTTTTTATTCAAATTAAAAATATTTTGATTTAGATTTATAGTGACATAGATATTTTGTGTCTTTTGTACGAAGGAGGTGTATTTTTATTTGAAAATTATCTGAAAAAGGTTAAGTTGACTAATATTTACCATTTGGGATCAAGTCGTACTTTGAAAGCACAACACAACTTCATTATGTAGAAATCGTACTTCATAGCACGAATTTTAATTTTTTTTTTTCCTTAAAATGCACTGAAGTCGTGCTTGATAACACAACTTCAAATTTTTTTTTATTTTTTAAAAATATTAAGAAGTCGTGCTATCAAGCATAATTTCACTTTTTTTTCTTTTTCTTTTCTTAAAGATTAAAGAAGTCGTTCTATCAAGCATGACTTTACTTTTTTTTCTAAAAAATAATGGTGAAAAAAGAACTGATTTAGGCATTTTGTATCTTTATTATTCATACTTATCTATATTTTGTAAACATTTTGTATTATGTACAATTTTTTAAATATCCATGAATGTCTTCTTTATTGAAATACACGTTTTGTTAATATATGAGGTTTAATTAAATCATAAACACTAAGCTCAAATAATAAACTCACTCTAATAAGAAATGTGACACATTAACCCTGTTTATATACACTAAATTTAGAACGTTCAAATTTTGTGTTTTATCACTTTCTCAAAAAATTAAAAAAAAATCAAGTACGACTTTTTCAAATTTTTTTTAAAAAGGTAAAGTCGTGTTATCAAGTACAACTTTTTTAATTTAAAAAAAAATAAAATAAAATAAAAAGTGAAGTCGTGCTTGAGAGCACGACTTCTTTAACTTTTTTTTTTTTAAATTTGAAGTCGTGTTATCAAGCACGACTTCATTGCATTTTAAGGAAAAAAAATAAAAATTTAAAAGTCGTACTATGAAGTATGACTTCTACATAATAAAGTCGTGCTTTCAAAGTACGACTTGACCCCAAATGGTAAATATTGGTCAACTTAACCCTTTTAGGTAATTTTCAAATGAAAATGCCCCTCCTCCATACAAAAACCATATTTTGTCTTTAAACTTTTAGAAAAAGATAGATTATCTTTAATTTAACTCAAATTAGAAAAAAAAATGTAATTTAGAGATAAAAAAAGCTAATTAGGATTTTCTATGCATAAAATTGTTCTTATATTTAGAGGTTTAATTTGTGAGAAATATTTGATTGTGTGTGAAATATGTGATGTAAAACTATGAGAATATTGAATTGTATGTGAAAATGGTACTAGAATTCATGTGTGAGATGAAAATTGATTGGTGAAAGTGGATTTTTACTGATTTTGGTATGGTATGTAGGGAACGATTGGTTGAACGACAAAATTTCATTTGAGTGATAGTTCCTAAATGTGCTTGCAATGTGACTTTTTGCTTGAGTGACCATACTATTGCTTGAGAAAAAACACATTTGTTTTCGGGTACAATTTCACTTAAGTGACGAGTCTTCGCTTGAGCGAGAAAATCAGATCATGAATGTTTTTCTTGGGAAATATTTCACTTGAGCGATAAGAGGTCACTTGAGTGAAAGACCATCTCACTTGAGTAAGGATTGATAGCTTGAGCGGAAATACACTGTTATGAAAAGAGTATGAAAATGTGAAATTTTGGAAAAACATGATATAAGACTTGTTGTATTACAAACTCTTGAGATTATATGTCTATGAGATTTTATGAAGCACAATATGAAATTGATTGCATGATATATTAATGAGTTGTGAATTGTAACATGGAAAAGTGTGGACATTATATGGTTATATCCTGATAAAATATTCTTATATGTCTATGTGACAGGTCGTGTGTTGTTAAAGAATTCTTTTGAATCTATGAGAAGAGTTATATGTTGGATTGTGTGCTAATGAGATTGAATTGTATGGCTTGTTATGTATGAGATATTATTATGTGTTGTTTGTGTATGAACTAAGTAGTTACCACATAATACTATTTGATATAAAATTGGTGTACATTTAGAGTGTTAGAGATATCGATATGAGATATCTAAATTTCAATTATATCATAATAATGTAAATAAGAATAATATATGGTAAGAAGTCGATAAAAATTTCAACTGTATTTATCATTTGATGAGTTAAGTCATCATACTTTGATATGTGTATAAAAATCATTCTAACGTGCGGTTGGTTATATGAAAATAGATTAGAGAATTTAAAGGTGAAAAAAACTTTTAATATTAGTTTATAATCTTATAATATATAAGCATGAATACGTATTAGTTTCATATACTAAGAATTTTATATATTTTTAAAAAATAATTTATTTAATATTCGTAAGTATATATAAATGATTGTATAAGTAAAAGAATTATTATAATTTATTTATTAATTAGAACTTGATTAAATAGATAAATGTAATTATAAAAATATAATATAAATTTTATTATAATTGATTTGATTTATATTAATTTATTATTTTTATATTATATTTATAGATTTATTGATATTAGGATAAGTGAGTCGAGAATAAATAATATTACGGCAAATATAATTTATGCTATGAGTAAAATTTGTATGGTGAAAATTTTAAAGTTGTCTAATATAACTTAATCATGTCACTTGATATTATAATAGACATAATAGAAATAATAGAAATATTATATTATTTTTAAACCTAATTAAAAATGTTTTAATACATTAATATACTTTTATAATTAAAAATATATATTAATTAATTAATTAATTAATTAGAATGTGTCACAATCGTACTTGTTAAAGCTGTTAATATGAAAGATGGATGGATCACAGGAATCAATTCACTATTATATCATCACACACGTCTTGTAAAAAACGGTAATAATGATTTTTTAATAAAAATCATCAAATAAATATCTGAAATTAAAATTATCGTTATTTTAATCCTATTATTTATTATATATTTTTAGTTATAATATTAATACGAAATATTTATCAATTTTGTTAATGACTAGGTTTTATAAAAAAAAATTAATTAATTTATAAAAATCTTCGTAATTCTATTTTTTTTTTCATCACTATACTTAAACTTGAATCTTTAGTAGGTCATCATAATAATTCTTAAATTTTATAATTTATTATCGTTGTAGCTAGGAGTCATTTTAAATTTGTTATATATCTATATTTTTTTTCTAATCTAATAAAGTATTTGAGTATAATAAACGTTTAGAAAATTGTAGAAAAATTGTAGAAAAATTAGCATTACTCCTTTGTAACAGACAAACTTTAGAGGCAATGATACCGAGTTGTGTAATGTGAGGAAACATTATTGTAATGTTATGTGTACTTGATCAATCATGCTTCTTGCAACTCAACCCCACCATTGCAACGTGTTGATATTTCACCTCTTCTCGATAACACCATCTCTGCTTTTAACTAAAATAAAGCATATTTCCACTACCAAAACACTCACATTCTCCCCTCCACCTCCCAACCTCTCTATTCCTCTCTCATCAATCCTTTATATTTATATATATATAAATAAAACCGATATATAGTATCTCAAGATCTCATGATATTTCTTCTTTTTCGTGTTGTTCTTATGAAATCGAAAGGTATGCAATTAGGGTTTTATTTTTAATAATTAATTATCTTGATAATTTAAATTATCTTATTTTCTTAGTAATATATGTTAGTTTGGAATTAATTTTGTGGAAATTATGTCAAATTTTATCTTAATGATTTAGTTTTAGATTTATTATGATTGAACTTGTAATGATGTCGAATATTTATTAATCAAGACCAATAAATACTCATTAAAAACTGGTAAAAAATGGTCGAAATTTATCTCGATTAGTAAGTCATATTGAAAATCTCATATTATATAGTGAAATAATCAAATTAGAGTATATTAAATAGGTATAAATCTCATATTATAAGTCATAAGATTTGATGATGATAAATTAGATTTAAAGTTTATTTTTGTTATTAGGCCTTTCAGATCACTGTCTATTGAACTGTTATCGAATCATTTATAAATGTCTTTCTACAAATTCCTAATCTTACAAATATATTATCCTACATATATTTAGTCTCATATGAATTAAAAAAATCTTGATATAAAAAGAATGTATTAAAAATTTAACATCACCTAACACATTTTGTTCTGATTTTATATATATAATCACGTGCTTATATTCTCATATATGAAAAAGTAAACCTAACACATCCATGATTATAATCAATATAAAGATAAACTTATAACTTTAGTTTATGCTTAAAAGTAATGAGTAAATAATAGAAAACAAAACATTTATAACATTTATGTCAGTTTTTTTTTTCCTTGGCTTGCCACACAATATTTATGGTGTGTAATTCTTTTATATTTTAAAAAGTGCATTCTCTTAGGGTCAAACTTTTTCTTTTTTTTCATGTGACTTTAAATATTATTGAGAATTTGTTTTAATCCCTATTATGAACTTTATGATTGTAGAAAATAAAATGTTGATTCTGAGTGATGTTTGAAAATGATAGTTTGAACATTCAAAACCAGAGACGAATCTATTTGGTGGAGTTTTGGGGCAATTGCCCCCACAAACTTTATATATTTTTTTTTTATAGTTACAAATTTTTTCACAATTTGACACGCAATATAAAAAAGTTAGTTTATATATATATATATATATATATATATATATATATAATTTCTCTTCAAAACATCACTTTATAAAGTCCATAATTTAAAAATTAATTTCTATGAACTGTTAATGTGAAGAATACACTATATAAAAATTAATTATAAGGCCATTACATTATTATTAAAGACGTTTGAAATGTTCCAGTTAATTATTATTTTTAAAAATAAATTTAAATAATTTGTATCATAAAATGTATGTTTAAATAAAATTACTCAAAAAGACTTTAATTCCATAATATAAATGTAAATCTATAAAATAAAATTAAAAAAAATTCAATAGTTAATATTTTATTTACCAATTATTTTATTTTAATTACTTAATTTAAAAAATTCAAATAAATACATGATAATAACATTAAAAAAATAATAAATAAATATTTAATAAAATCAAATAACTTAATCTAGTTTAAATTGATTTTAAATAAACTAGATCAATTTAAATATTATATATCAAATTGCTATTAATTAAATTATAGTTTATTTTAATATTTAGATCAAATGACTTTTTTTCTTAACATTTAAATCAAACCACAAAGCATCTTACATATAAAATGATCATGACTATTTTTTAATTTTTATCCTAATATTTTTTTTTTATAATTTAACGAATTAAATATAGTTTCAATGAAACATTTTGAATCTGTATATAAATTACAAATATCATTTACTTAATAATTAAAATGAAAACATATTTAAAAGCTTTTTATAGTTAACATTATTTCCATAAATATATTTCTTTGAAACATAATCATGTAGCTAATTTGTTTTTATTTTATTTTTAGAAATTACTTATTTGATTTGATGAGTTACTATAGTTTTTTCCAAAAATAAGAATGGTTTGTTGGAATATAGATTTTCTTAATTTTCTTCAATGAATTTTGCCTATTCCCTTTATGTATTGATTTTTTTTTTCTTTCAGTTTTATGTATTTTTTTAATATGGTGCAGGTAATTGTTAGACATAGAGGAGTCAACCCTACTAAAATATCTATATTTTGTAGTGATGTACTATATGTCACTTTTATTTACATAAATATTTTCGATTAAACACTGTCACTCTATTTTATAGGGTGAGAGACCATAGAGAAAAAGTAGAGAAAAAAGTGAGTGTGTAAGTATAAAAAAGAAATACCATAAAGTAAAAATATAAATTATATGATTGAAAAGAAATATAATGAAAATTAAATTGTAAGATTGTCTAGTTTAAAATAAAAATAAATAAATAAATAAATTTTTAAAATATAATTTATGTATGTATAATTTTTCTTTGAATTATTAATCTATATTTAATTATAAAAATACATAATAATATGATGTATTTTTGAGAGAGAAAAAAAGCATAAAATAAAATATATTTCTAAAGAATTATTTATATTATTTTTTACATATTTATATGATCAGATATTTGTTTGTAAAACAAGATATATATAAATAAAAGTGGTGTGATAGGTAAAATGAGTTTTAATATCATAAAAATTTTAAGTCTATTTCAACTTTATTATATAAATAAAATTTACATTATTTTATATATATTAATTTAATTATATCTTTTATTTTTAGATAATATAAAATCATAAAAATTAATATTTATCTTTATTAATTTAGTTATATCTTTTATTATATTTTTAGATAATATAAAATCATGAAGATTAATATTTATCTTTATGTTAAAATTTTTGTAATTTAAACATTAATAAACGAGTTAATTTAGGTTAATAATTTTGTTATATCAAAATTTTATATAATAATTTATTAATAAATAATTTAATTTAGGTTTAATAATTTTATTAAATAAATTTTTAATACAATATAAAAAATAATTATAATATCTAATTTTTTATTAAAATTAATTTAAAAAATAAAATTTATACAATTTATTTAATTGATAAGAGATTTCTTTAATAAATAATTTAAAATTAGTTTCTACTCAATCTATGATCGAGTATCTTTATTGATACATATCGAAAAAAGACTTATTTAAAAAAATATCTTCTATTTTTCTTTCACCAATCTACCATATTAAATGTAGTTACCCTTTGTATGTATAGTTTTGCTTCATGTTTGACATGTGTTTTGAACAGTTTCCTGGAGTTTAGATTTATAGGATGAAGACAATCCTGTTTCTTCTTATTGGTAGGGATCATGTTCTAAGTATAAAGATTTATATATATATATATATATATATATATATATATATATATATATGAGTTGATTGTTTGAACGTGCAGAATGATGCATGGGTAATGGTGATGGTGACGGTGATGGTGTAGGTACGAATGATTCATAGGTGTCAGGTTTAGATTCCTGAACTTTCTCATGGTTTGAACGTGTTGAAGTGAGAATGGTTAAACGTGAGAGGGTAATCTATGGAGATACTGAGGTATCAATTAGAAGGACACCTGTCATGTTGTGGCATCTCCAGATGAAAGCGTGGTGAGGATCGACCCTTCACGTAGCACTGCCATGCCACTAATTTCCCCTTGGTGCATGCCCACTCCTCGTTTTGGTATGTTTCATCAAATTTGATATGTTCAAAACAAGAAAAAGTGTTTCATCACTTGCATGGATATACCTCAACTAATGCAGAAATTTCGTACGTGGGACCTCTCATACTCATCTTGCACCACACCTACACCTCAAACATTCACTCCGTAACTTAATGCTGCTAACTTATATTTCTTCTTCATTTTCTTCATATTTTATTCCCTAGTAACACAACAAATGTATATATATATATATTTTACTCTGATATATATTTATATCAGTACATGTTTGACAGTAAAACTCAAGATCAGTAGTTGAATTAAAACAAATTTGGAAATCCCTCTACTCTATCTTCCTCATATCTTGCTCATTCGACATGGCATGAATCATGAATCTGTTGTACTCGGGAAAAGTAATGCTTTGAAAAAGGTACGAACTGGCTGACCCATTTATATCGAATATGTTAAACTTCAGGGGATGTAAGTAAGTTTGTAAAACTAGAAAGAAAGATGTGATATGAATTTGATGAATGGATGGATGCCTTTTATTTTGGTTCACTTTAGTATAATGAGAATCTTAAGAGTTCATGAATCTGGAGTTTTGATTATGGTACCACCCCACATAATTCTCTCTTTTTTCTCTCTCATTTGAAGAGTTACAAATATCTGAGCAAGGAATCCTTTGGTTAAGGAATAATTACAAAAGCACTAACTTTCTTAATTCTTTTTAAATGAAATATTAATATATTATACATTGTTTATTATGGGAAAATATATCCTAATAAAATTTACATGATGACACTAATTATTTATTATTTATTTTTAAAATATAATAAATGAAAATATACAAAATTTATGAAAGAATAAAACTAAAATTCATAAAAGAAATTAGAAAAAATTATGTTTAGATAATGTAAACATCTTCCTAAAATTTATAATTTCCAACATATAAGTTACTATAATTTATTTTATAAAGATAATAATATTATTTTATTAATATAAGTTAAAATTATAAAAAACTTATTATTTCTATAATTAACGATAAACATTTTATTTTTTATAAAAAATTAATATTATATTAAAAAAAATTTCTGCGTCTAATCATCATTTCATAATGAATATCATTCTTCTTTAATAAAATATTAATGTTATAACTTACTTGAAAATATTTCATTACTTTTTTTTTTCTCAACTCAACAATTTTTACTTAAAACTTAAAAAACATTTTTATATCTTAAACTTTCTAAGGTTTCAATAATTCTAATTTCTCTTATTCTTAAAAAAAAATTAAATTATTTTCATTTTTTACTTACTTAATAATTATATTTTATTCTTCTTTATGTGATTTTTTACTTACCTAAGAATTCAATTAATGTCATTATTTCAACAACAAATTTAATAGTATAATCAGTAGAGTTTTTAATCCTATTTCAATCTTAACATATTTGTATCTTTCTTTCGTTATTAATTTTATTTTCGATTTTCTTCTTATTATTTTGACTTTTATTTTTCTTTTGAAATTGATGTTATATCTTATAAGAATTTTGACTTTAGTGTTGTCTATTATTATTTTTCTATAAAATTTATTTTTTAGTTGACTATTCTTTATTACATGTATACAATATATATATTTATTGTTGTTGTCAACTTTAATAGAAAAACCTCTTTTACTTTTTACATTGTTTCGACTCCACATCATTCTTTTTAATAGAATCATCTTAATAGAGTCATCCATAGTTGTTACATCCTTAATAATCATCTAGATTTTGATAGAAAAAAAAATTCTAAAAAATAATAAAATCATTGACTTACTTTCTTATTTATAAAATCTACATCCATACTCCTTATTCTTTTAGAACATATTTATATTTGTATTAAAATTACATTTAAATATAATAATAAGTTAATAAATTTATTCATATATTTTATAATTATTTATTTACTTTTTATACTAAAATAATGTTTTCTCAAAATTATAATTTTCTTATATTTTCATAAGATAATTTATAATTGAGTGATAAAATATTTGTTTAGATATTGTTAATATATAATAATTAAATCATTATAATTTTTATAATTTTTTATTTAAATTTTATTTAATATGTTTTAAATAAAATAAGAGAGATAAATATTATTTTATAAAAAATATAATATAAGGGAGATGAGTATCTTTTAAAAACTAGAAGGGGTGTTATTGTTATTTTATTAAAAACTTTAAAGAAATAAATGTTTATTTGAAATGAGTGAGATCCAATAAAGAAAATTATTCCATGTAATAAAAAAAAAGTGAGCAAATTTCTTTCAGTGACTAAAGAGCACTTGGTTCGAAGCTTCTGGGATTGTATTTTGACCTTAAGTGGAGCATCATAAATGAATGATGTAGCAGTCTTAAAAACAAATGATGATGATGGTGGAGTAGTGGTAAACAAAATATAAATTCCTTCAACGATGTTGATTATGAGATTGTACAAAAAGAAACCAAATTAAGCAGCATGTCCAAAACCAGATATCTTCAAACAATACCTTTCAACAATGCTCAAGTTTTATCTTTATGAAATTCAGCATAAACAATTCATATTGGGTGTTTTTCATAAGAGTTTTTTTGACACACTGATATATCAAACATGATAGTATATGTTTGTTTATCCATCAAATCTCTAAAACGTTGAAATCAATGAGTGATGATGAAGGTATCTATAAAGACACAATATTGATCTGCACCTATGGGAAGTTGCTACTCTTTGAACTTGGGAGATGAGAAGAATAAAGATGTGAATGATGTATTACTCACTGTAGATATTACCATGAATTCATGTGGTTGAATTTGCAAGAAGAAACAAGTTAACATTGATTAGCTTCTTAAGAGTTAGGAGGACTAGTTTTTTTTTTAACAGATTGATTGGATGGAAGGTATTCAAATTAGACCAAGTCCTAACTCTATCCACCTTTTTTTTTTATGTAAACTATGGATAAATATACTAAAATTAAAGTTATTTCACAATTCTTCAATAACTATACCACACTAACAAGGAAAAAGAATAAAAAAAATAAGATATTGATGTTCCCGTAATATATATATATATATATATATATATATATTTAGAATAAGATATTTCAAAATAATTTTCGATTTTTTTATTATTATTTATTTTTCAAGAATCTTTTGAATCATGTTGAAAAGTGTACCTATAATTATATTCCTACATTCAAGTCAATAATATAATATATACAATGTTTAGAATGTGATTAAAGATAAATAATTATACTTTGTTAATATTCTATATTTATAATATTATTTAGTAATAAATTACCTTAATAGTCTTAATAGATTCGAATTGTAAGATTTAATGAGTATAGTGCATCATAATCAACGAAATTGATCATAACAAAGAGAATGTATTTTAACTAGCGGAATGAATTTCAACGATTAGATTAAAATGAATCTTAACTTATAAATTGTAAGTTTAACATATTTGTTAGACTCAATCTTTTAACTCAATTCTATTGGATTTGAGTCATAAAACTAAATATTTTTTTAGTAAAATTAAGAATATATAGAACATAATGATAATTTAAATCTCAAATTCTCAACTTATCTAATACAAAATTGTTTTAATATTTACCTCACTTTTGTATTTTTAATATATGATATTGATTCTTTAAAGAAAGATTCTAAAATAATATATACATAGCAGAATTACAATAGAAGAAAATAGAAAGTGAATATGCAGAAGTAATTAATGGTGTGTATTATTGTTGTTTATGTTTTTGGTTATTGATTAATTTGATTCTAAAGCAGGAAAGTTGTTAGCTAAAGATTTGGTCTATATTTAGGCAATAGAGAAAATAAGAAGAGAATGGAATATTATGTTGAAAGTTGAAAGCATATATAGACACTTACACTTAGTGTGTTCATTTCATGGTGGCAACATGTGTTGGCATGTTGTGTCGTATAAGAGATAGGTTGTGACAGGGAAGAGCAGTGTCGTACAATGCCCCCTTTAATTGTCTTCAAACATTGTTCCTTAAAGTTAGTCTCCTCCACAATCCACCCTTCATTCATTTTGTCTTCATGAAACGCTTCATCTGGACACAAACACTGCATTTTCATCAACTTGTATATAGGCTTCTCTCTTCAAACCTTTTCTTTTTATCATTCTAAAGTCTCACTAAGATTTGTACTATCTACAACCTGGCTACCAATAAATATATGAATCAATTTTCACTCATATCAAAATTATACAACATCTAAAATGAAAGAAACTCATTTACATTTCCTAATGTATATAAAATTATATTTTGTTATCCTGTAATATTACATGACTCATGAAAATTCATATATATTTGTTATTCTATTGATAAAAAAAACTTTTTAAAAATTATGTTGAATGTTTGATATTAAAAAGACTGTTAATTTACTCTCTTTTTTTTCTGTAAGTTTGAACTGAAAAATTAATATTTTATTATTAAGAAATTTCTAATGAGAGTTTCTTATATAAGAAATCAGAAAAAAAAATTGTATTGCCATATAAAATGTTTCAAGGGTATTTAAAAATAAAAACTTTATTTCATCTTGAAAAGCTATTTAAAAAACCTGCATTGGAGATGTGGAAATAGTTTGAGTTTAATGGTAGTACAATAAAGTTTTATACTTTCATATAATAGCAAATCATAGTTGGCATAATTTTTAAGATAATTATTATCAAGTTAATAAATTTATTATACAATTATTTGTAAGGGAATGATAGTTGAAAACAATTTTACACTTTTTATGTTGTCTGTGTAATTTTTTTTTCATTTTTTATATTTTGCTATACAACTATAAGTGAAGGTATTTATTGATTTTGTTGATGAATTGTTAATGGGTAATTTATGCTATAAATTGTTAAAATGATATTTTTTGTGTTCAATAAAAACATATAAAGTTATTCTTGATATTCATTTAAAAGATTATCACTCTTAAATAAGATTTTAAGAAAAAACAAATGGGTATCTCAAAAAGAGTATAGAGAGAGTTTATGAAAAGAGCATCTTTAGGGAATATTACCAAAGTTTACTTTTATCACACTAAAGTGATATCCTTGTTATATCTTTTTGTTTGAAGATGTATGAACATGCTTCTCAAGTTGGTTAATAATGGTTCAAATTGTTTCTATAGATATTTGGAAAGTGCATTTTAATTTGGTAAGGTTGTGTAAATCTTTCTTTTTATACTTTTGAAATAGTTATTTCTTTATCTTTTCATTTCTTCATAATAGTTAGTTTTGTGCAAATTCTAAATATAATTTCAGATTCAAAAGTAAACTAAAAAACATTCTATCAGTCTTTGTTATTTGTTAAAAATTTTACATTATTTAAATATAAAATCAAATTAAAATATATTAATTAAGTGCAAACCTCACTTCATGAGTCCATTTTATAAAAATTAGTTAAATTTAAAGTCCAATTCTAATATAGTATCAGAGTATATCTTAATAAGGTTGTTGGGCCTATTAGGTCACCTGTTATTAAGTCGTTATTGGGTTACTCGCTATCGAGTCATTATCGGACCTCTATCGACCCGCTATTGGACTACTTATTAATATGTAGACCCACATTCGAGTTGGGAATTCTCGATAAGAGGGAATCTATTAGAAATTCTACATCGTTTAGAGATAAAATCAAATTATGATATATTAAATAGATGCAAACCTCACCTCATAAACTAGTTTTGTAGGGATGAGTTAAACTTAAAGTTTACTTAACTTATAATATAATTTAAAGATTATTCTCGCTTAAAAGTTTTTAAATAAAAGTTGTAAATTTTCATTAAGGTAACACATAAAATTTGTTTAATTTTCATTTATCTATTAAGTATTTGGGAAAAAGAGAATGATAAAGGTAAGAGGATCAAAAGAAAATAAAGGAATGTTGGATGAGAAAAGAATAAAGAAATGAAAATGAGAAAATGGAGTTTGGAACTTTGTGATGTGTACTTTTATTTATTTGTTGTGTTTTGGTGAATGATTTTGTAATGTTTGTGAAGTGATGAAGTTAACAAGTATGCATTGAGAGGAGAGTTTGGAATTGAAAGAGGATGATGATATGGATTGGAACAATTAGAAAGATGAGAAAGATATAGTTGATAATTGTAAAGATTGTGTTGTGGTTGATAGAGCCATTAGAAAAGACCCTAATATATATATTTTTCCAAATCTAAAAAGAAGATAGACCCAATTGCTTGTGATAAAGGATGTAGCATATGCCACGAACCACATCTCTCTTCCAAAATTATCACACATCACCATTTTTTCCAGCTGGAAGCAGCCATCTTCTAAAGTTTATGAATTATTGATTCAATCCCATGAAAAAAAAAGGCCAAAAAAAAGAGGAAGAAGAAGAACACGACATTACCATGACGGCCACCAATAGTTGAGAATTGAAATAATAAATTGAAGGAGATTTTGTATATATTTTACATCACTCTTCTTATCATAATCATAATCTTAGTCGTAATATTCTTTAATTTTATTAATTATTATTTTCTATTATCATATCAATAATGAGATTATATGATGTCGGTAATAATTATAATTATATCATTTATGTTACTAATAAGATAAAATCATTCCTTCATATTATTTATATCGGAAATGAAATTATGTTATTCATGTTGATCATTTGTAACTAGGAAATTTTTCTTATTAAAATATTTTAATTTTTTATTTTTAAATTTTAACATTTTTTATGTTAAAGTTTAAAATGAGTTAAAATTTATATTTAATAAATAAAATAACATATAAATAAGAAAGAAATAAAAACCTACTTTAAAGTATTTAGTTGAAAATAAAGATATATTCACTTATATAATTATTATTTATTATTTATTAGTATATATTCTAAATATTAACTTCTCTTAATACTTATGAACTGTTTAAATTTAAAGGATTACATGTTTTTCAAATAAAGTATTGAATAGAAATTTTTTTAAAAATATAACTCATAAATTATAAGATTGTTCTAATTTAAAATATCTTAAACTATTAAAAATTATTAAAGATTTGTTGAAGATGACCTAAGCCCTTAACCAATATATTTCATGATCATTAAACTCATCTAACAACTTTTTTTCTCATGAGAACACTTTTAAAAATAAGTCTTATAGCATTTAAGAAATAATAACTTCACTTGATATTTTATCTCGTGTTATATACTCTAACAAATATCAATATCAACAATAAATTTTATTTTAGAAAGGTTTAAATTTTTATTTTAGAAAGGTTTACAATTATCTTAAAACTCCACCTTTTATACTAAGATATATATAACCGAAGTACTAGTAGATAACCAACCACTTTGATCGATAACTATCACATTTATAATTAAACTGGTAAATATCACAACTTATTTGTAAATAAAATACATTTTTTTAATTCTAATATATTATTTTATCCAAATAGTTTCAAACTCAACATTACAATTTTAATTTTAATAAGTATAAAAAAAATATATTTTTTTTTTATATATATATATATATATATATATATATATATATATATATATATATCATTTGTATGAAGTATTCATTGACTTCGTTGAGAAATAATTTTTATTTAAGAACATTTTTATTAAAAAAAAAAAAATCTCTTTAACTACGTTTTTTTCATCTATAAAATTTAAGCATGAGATCATTCTTATACCAAGTCTAGTACCATTGAATCTAAGACTTGTTGGTAAACCAAATTGTTTAAGTTGTAGGCTAGTTATTTGGATAACTTATAATGATGATAAGATTTTTTTTTTTTTTTTGAGAAAAAAAGTTATCCACTTATAATCGAGTCATTATAAGAATATTTTGTGATTAGATAACAGGGGATGCAAGTTACACCCATTATTGTGGCCACACATGATAGACATCAAAAGAACAATAAAGGAATAGCAACAAAATAACTCATGGTATTGATCATAAAAGATATAAAAATAGTCATTGGGCTTTGATTTATATTTATATAATTTAAATAACTTTCAGGTTTTTAATATATGGTTAATTTTTATTTTGAGTACCAAATGATTTTTTTTTTCAAATTGGGTACCTAATTAATTAAATATTTTTGTTTATTTTTTTTTATTATCTACGTTTGTTCTAATGTTCACATATTGATTAAGTTAAAATACATATGTGGTATATTTTGGAATGTCAAGGGATAATATGCAATAGATTCTTTCTATAATTTACACTGGTAGAATATATTATTATGTGATGAAAAACATATTAATTATTAAAACAGAGTAACTAAACTTGGTAACAATTATTTTATACCATGAATGTATTAACATAATACTCTTTTTGTTTTTGTATAAATATTAGAGTGAAGGTGAAGAGGATTTTGGAGGGTGAGAAGATGAGAATAAGAAGATATTATTAAAAATGAATAAGAATGAAGAGTGAGTGAAATAGTTAACTTAAATATATATACACCTTTTTTAAAAATAAAAAATAAAAAAGGTCTTTAGTAATAGAATTAAGATGATATCCACTAAATAATATTTCAATATTGTTAATGGTTAAATAAAAAACGACTAAATGTTAAAAAAATTAAAAAGTATTTTCTTTATAATAGATTTGTTAGAAATTTTACGACATAAATATGATACGAGGATTTGTTATATTTGTAAAGCATTCAAATTAAGATTTAAAGTATTCAAATATGGAAATGATAGATAGAATAAAATATTTTCTACAAATATATAAATATATATATATATATATATTTATACTAATATAAAAAAATTTAAAAACAAATAATAAATCAGTAAGAAAAATTATTATTTTTTACATTATTATGTCCTAACTAATATTTTTATATTGATGTTTATTCTAGATATAACATAAATTAAATATAAGATCATAGAAATTAATATAAATATAATTTAAAGTATTTAAATTTTAATTTTTTTTAAGTTTTATTTGTGGATCAAATAATTTAATTATGTTTTTTTTAATTATAATATAATAGACAAACTACAAATTTTGAGTGACTATTACATGATATAATAAATAATGATTATTGTACATTTAAATTATATAATTTTTATTCAAATATAAATATATATATATATATATTTCATAAACATAACTTCATTATATTAAGATTTCAACTATAAAAGAAAAATATGAATAATGTTAATAAAAAATAGTTTATATATAAATTGCGCATGTAAATTCAAAATTTTTCTAAAAAAATAGTTAAGATTAATAAATAAATAATTTTTAACTGATTTAAAATAAAAATATTAGTTATATTTATAAGAAAATGATTTGAACTAATTTATTATTTTTAATATTCAATATATAAAATAGAAAAAAATTGAATGGGAAATAAAATAATTAAAAATATAATAATTAAGATTAAAATCATTTTTCAATAAATATAAATATAAATAAATTCGTTTTTAATAAAATTTAAAAATTATTTAAAGAAAAATTATATATATCATTCTTAGTCGAAACAAAATAAGTATCAAATCATAACCGTTTAATAAATTTTTGTACGATCTTTATATATTATTATATTTATTTATTTAATATTTCATTAAAAATTACTTTTAAAATAAAATATTTTTCATAAATAATTTAATTTCAAATTTAATATTTATTTAAAATTATTTAAATGAATTATGTGTCAAAATTATTATTATAATGTTTTATATTTTTATATTTAAATTTAATTAATGATAAAAGTATAACATATTAAATTTAAAAAAAAAAAAAAAATCTTACATAACCGATTATGTAAGATTTTTTTTCTATCAAAACTAAGTTAATTTGGACACACAAACATTCAGTATCACAACTCTTAAAAAGAAAAGAAATAAAAAAAAAAAAGAGAAGGAAAATACAACATTCAGAATAGTGTCCTCAAACAAAATATAGTTGCAAGAGTGGTTTTGGATATTGAAGAAACTCTCGTTACTGCAGAAAGATGAAACAACAGAACGATGAAATAATAAAAATGTTTTTATTGTTGAAGGTTGAAATGTCAAACTTCAGAGGATCTCCATAGATAGATGAAGGTTGAAATGTCAAACTTGAAAGGACTTTCCTAAATATTGTTGCAGAAGTTTTCATTGGCAGAAAAAGTGGTATTGTGGTTGACATGGTAGGGATAACAATGGAATGAAATGTAGAGAAGAGTAGTGTGATTTTGGAGAGAGTATTTTAGAGATTTGCCATAAAATCTGACCTCTCCTTTCTCACTACTTTTTTGAAGAAAAGAATTTTAAAAAATCTCATTTTCTTTCTGCTTAAATATGCTAATCCAAATAAACATTTTTCTTCCAAATTTGCAATAATTAATCTTCCACTATAGTAAATGATAGAATCTAAATAAAACATACTTGAAATTAGTGCATATTTAATTTGGCATCGGATCAACCTCGATCTATGATCTACATTCAATCTGAAGTTGAACTGTTTTTTTGAATCCGACAGAACATTATGCTCCTGAAAACCAACCACCCCAGAGGCTACCTTCTTAAAGAACATTGATGTAATCTGAACCAGAATGTCACGGTCATAAAGATACATGATTAGCATTAAAGAAAAATTCAAAATCATAACTACAACCTCGATAATAAATTTAAAATATTCAAATTACCAAAGCAATAATATTGGTAAGAGACTTAATCATTTTTTTTTTCAAATCAAACACCTAATAAGTTATACATTTTGGTTTAAGTCGCTTTTATTACATGTGTTAGTTCTACTGACCTTGTATTCATTAAATTGAAACATGTGTTACACGATCTTAAGAAATAATATGTATTAAAAAGCATATCAATTGTTATAATAAAAACAATTGCGGAACAAAAATTTTAAAATATTTTAAAACATCAACATCATAATAAGGATGAAATATAAATAAATATTTTTTCTAGGAACTTACTTAAACCAGATTTTATCATTTGTAGATATCTAATTTGAAAGAAAAAATATTAGACACTCAAAATGAAAATTGGTGATATATTAAGACTTAAAAATTTATTTAAAAATAAAAGAAACCAGTATAGAAAATTATATGTTCGAGTGCTCTAGTAATTTATCATAGAAAACAACTAGGGAAAAGAACTCAACATTATGCATATCAACCCTACTTAACCATGACTGATCCAGAAATAATTTATGCTAACATTTCACAGTTACGAGTTCAGAAGCCAAAAACAAGAATATAGTAGTCGATATATCCATCAAGAGGAATAAAGTGCAGAAAAGAACAAGAATCCCTATAACTAGGAACTTACATTCAAAATCCATTTATAAGACCAAAATGTAAAAATAACTAATCAATTAAAAATTATGGTTGAAATTCTTTATTATATGAACTTACATTCAAAATCCATTTATAAGACCACATAAAACTCTTCCCAGGATGTGGGTTAAGTTAACTGAAGTACTTTGTTCAGAATCAAATCCTTAACTGTTGTTACCATTGCATTGCCTGCCTTTCTGGTGAATGGTGGAAACACCAACCCATTGTTGGTATATAAAATAAACAAAAACGCCTCCAACTTTTGCCTATTTTCAAAAGCCTTGTCGTTTAAAACTTACCAGCCTCACTTGCACTCCCATAAACATGTACATAAGTCTTTTTAATTTCCTGTCAAAAAATTTATGCAAGTTACATCAATTGTTAGATTAAATGGAGTAAGTCATAATCTTATTTTCTAATAGGACAATTATTGAGAGGAAAATTATTACAAGTTACATCAATTGTCTCATGATCATGATAGAAATTAAATGCATCAAATCATAATGGGATTTCGATTGTTACGTTCTTAAATAAAAACATAAACGTTCAATCAAATAATTGATATCAGAATTAACATCATGAGTTTGAAATAATTGTAGGTTGCATTAATTGTCTGTAATGGAAGCTAAATGAATCAAGTCACAATTGAATCATGACGCTTAAACTATTATGCTCGATCAAATGCTTCCCATGTTTGATGTTCGGATCTAGAATGATTCACACTCCTGACCTACTAAGCTTTGATTTGTTTTCAGTTGGCATTCTCTGAGGTTATTATCTCTGCTTAGTGGTGTTAGGCTCTTTCTAGATGTTTGTTATTCTAGAAATTACTTTTCTACTTATTGGTGTCTTCTTTTCATACCATCAATAATTCAACTAGAGATTGGCTATGATTCACACCAGCGCAAGACATAATTCTCATACATTATTTCATTGGTTTTGGATCTACCTAGTTTTTTCTGTGGTTTGCGCCTTCAAATGTTGTTGGTGATGTTGGAAAAGTTTCTGTTTTCGTTGTGTATTATTATTTGTCAGTAAGTTTTCACTTAGCATTGTTCCATTGAAGTTTCTTCTTCTCTGGTCAAGCAATACTCCAACCTGCTTTTCAGCCAATAATGATCATTCAAACTGTCCTGCTAAGTTATCTTTCCAGAAATACCATCTCTCCTCCATCTCTAGCATCCTTCAGTAGCCTTGCCAATCATCTATACTATATATATGAATTACTCTTTTTTGTGTGTTTATTTCTAACCAAATGCTTAGTAAACTTTATCTTATAAAGCGGTGTTAGACATACCTAGTGTCGGAGTTTAATGGGTGTCAAAAGGGACTTTGGTCTCCTAATTTTTTTAACATATATATAAATTGATTTTATATAAAAATTAATCTTCTAATATTATTATATTTTATATATTTCACACCTCCAAAAAAAGTTTATCTAAAAAACTTTTTTACATCTTTTTATTGAAGATTTCCTTTATTTAATAATATTATTATTGTCTTATATGATCTCTTTAGAATGGCTTCTGTATTTCACTATGCTTAAATCTGTATCCTTATCTAATTTAACTAGCTGTATTGTAATATAAATAGGGATTAGTGTTTTGAATTTTGCATCTCATCATCAAATCAATATCAATATCAGATTATCCATTAGCTTATCTCTATTTTTCTACTCTCCTACATAAAATCCTACAGATACAATTTTCCCTTTGTTAAGTATGCTTAGGATCTTCAAATTTCTTGTCATTTTTAGAATCCTGGTGAATGTATTCCTTATTCCTTGTAAATAAATTAATAAAGAAGCTTGATTCGGAAGAAAATTTTAGGAGTAAACCATAATTCCGATGCAAAAATAAGAAAAAAATGGAAAAACAGACCATAATTATGCATATAAAATAAATACTGGCAAGCTTTGGAAAGGAAAAAAAACAATAATAAAGCAATGATGCTTACGAACAGAGCAAGTGCGAGATCTGAGAAATGGCGCAGAAGGGGTGCTGTTGGTAGAGCTAATCAATTGTGTGTTCGTCGAAGCTGACAAAAATGGCGAGATTTTCGTAAACCTAATTAGGGATTTGCGTAGAAGGAAACGAAAAGGATGACTGATGAGTGAGGCTTTTTACGAAAATTGGAAACGAAAAGGAATATTATTTAATTTGTCGCAATATTAGATAACGGCTCTATTTTAATTAATTTCCGAATAATACCAAATTCAGTTTATGGTTATTAGATTCACATGATTCGATTTTATAATCTTTGTTTTTACTTTAACTATAATTTAATATTATGTTTATACTTGTTAAAATAAAAAACTTATTGTTATATAAAACATTAAAATTTATGTCATATAAAACATGAAATACAATAACTTCATAATAAATAAACTTGCAAGCATAATAAAGACTCTATTAATAGTTAAGATATGTTAAAAGACGAACAGGAGGATAAAACAATACAAATAAAATATTAGTGATAATTAGAATGATTAACTTTTTTTTCTTGATCAACATTTTATACATTTTACAACTCATTTACATTAATAAATTATGCTTAAATTAGCAAAATTTACTTTAAAATAGTGGAGAAAGGTAAGCATGGTAGCATTAAGAATGATGAAGATGATGATAATAAATATCAATTGTGGCATCAACATGATAATAACCAAATTAATGATAATATAAATTACAAAATTTATCTTTAAATAACAATTAAGAAATATCATATAGATCATTTGTTTGTAAGTGACATATATATACATCATTTGAGACAAAGTGAAGTATTTGTATATTTTTGTTACTTGATTAATGGTCTAATATATAAAGGCAATTTTTTTTTAAGTCATCATATTGTTCCTAAGATAAATAAAATTTGATTTCAACATGTGTTAAAACTTGCTTTTTTTAGAACAAAATGATTAGGTTAAGTTTTTTTTAAGACCCAATTTGGAACAAAGAATTATCAAGTATAGATATCAATTCACAAGTTAATGCACATTAAATTCTCCAGTGCATGTTTGGTTGGGTAACGTTATTTTTTGCATTCAAATGTTTCCTTTCAGGACTATTAGAAAGTGAACTTGATTTAGTGATTCAACAGCTAATTAATCAGAACTTGTTTGTACAATTGATTCATGTGAATCAATAAATAAGATATTTTAAATATTGTATAAACAATTAAATTAGAATTTCAATAAATTATTATATAAAAATTATTGTACGAATAACACTTCATTTTTTATATAGATTTGGATTCATTACTTGAAAACTAATTGCATTCCCTTTAAAGGCAAAACATTTTTAGTCGATCCTACAAGCAGTGGAAAAAGAAAAGGAAAATGACAGAAATTAGTTTGGATAAAAAATTCACAAAAGCTTTTTCATGTACGTACAGACATCATTAACACAAGCTAAAAACAATTCACCCAGAAATTTTTATGTCAGACACCAACAACTCTACAAAACCCCAAACATGGGTATTCATAAACAAGTATTAATTTTATCTTAAAATTCTGGGTACAATATTAGCATGTTCAATTTCCGCGGAGACTCTTTTTGATTCATAGAAATTGATCATAAGATACTAATATTTCCCTTGTAACTCCGATGCTAAGTAAGAACGTGTAATCCACAAAAGTTACAGCAAATCACATTTCTGATAACCCCTCGAATTCTCAGAGAGTAAAATATTATTTTGCCCCCTGAAAATTTAGAGACCAGCCACATTAGTCCTAAAAGATAAAGATCACATCGAAAAAAATGATAACAACACACTTTTTTATCACACTATCTACTGTTAGTTAAAATTCCTTGAAAACTACAAAATTATGAACAAGACTCTTTTGTTAATTAAGAGACCAACAGAATTTTGTAGTTTTTTTATAAATTTTAAATAACAATGAAGGGTGTATTCAAAGGTATTCATTAAAAAGTGTGTTGATAGCATGTTAATGTTTGAAAATGGAAGTCAAATCAATGATAGACCTCTTTTAATCATCAATTAGGATTGATTGACATTTTAAAATTTTAGAGATGAAAATAGTATTTTTTTTTTTTCATAGTTGAGACTAACGTGACCAACTCTAAATCTTGCAGAAACAAAAACTGTGTTTCACTCTATTTTAATCAGCAGAAACAAAATTCTTGGTAAAATCTCCACCAGAAGAAGATCTTCTGTTAGGTACCATCTGAAACAGTGAAATGGTCATAACTCAGTTCCAACCACGCACATGAAATTCTGAGATCCCAGGCAAAATAAAAAGGTTATAATATTAAATAATATATTACCTGATCATTGTCTTTTGCATCAGTTAACAAAGATCTTTGTCGTTTCACTTTGCTTTTTTTATTCTTATTTTTGCCTTTCACTTCATCATCAACAAAGTTCTGGTCTGACATCTCTGAAAGGACCAGATAGACAAATTAAAATGCTTTAATAAATGGAATAACTCTATTGGAATTCATAAATCATAACAGAGAGTAGGTACACAAAACAGCAGTAAGCTAAAACTATTGAGTGTTATTGTTGAGATATGCACAAATGGACCAATGCTCATAATGCAACACCAAAACTATCGAAATTTTATGTATATGGTTCAGGTCAAATCATCCAAAACAAACTTAAAATACCAACTCAGATAATTTCAGTAAATGTTCATGTGTTTTAGGTTAATTACGAGTAAAGAATTGATTTTTTATTAGAAGAACCCAAGATAATTTTTGTACACTAAATTTTTTAAATTTATTTTAGTTTTTTCTTTAAATTTTTCCATTTTTTTTTCTTCTAATTTTGAAATGTATCGCATATAATCTTTCAAATGATTTAGATAACGAGTTTATAGATAGAAGAAAAGTAGTTTAGACAATGCTTACCAAAAATAGTGCATTTCTATATTAGAGGACATTTAAAAAAAAAACTAAAATGAACTTCAATAATTTCATAGGAACCAAAAAAACATAATTTACCTGTAAAATTTTATACTCACTTTTATTGTTAACATAAAAACATTAAACATAATTTACTTCAAAATCAATTTTAACCAAACTTATATTTGCATCAAATTCTTTCAAAATCAAAACATTCACCTAAATACACACTATAAAGGTTGAATTCTAGTATACTCTTTCTAAAAGGTCACCAATTAACATTTGTTACTTATATTTGGTCTGAATTTACGTTAGAACTCAACAGGAAAAAAAAAAAGACATTGTGGGTTATGTTTCAGACAGTAAAGCCAATTTGAAGATGATATTCAAAGCAGAGGAGGTATAAGAAGATTTTGGATCACCTGTGTCACTAGAAAGCATATCCTTATGGCAGACACGAGATTCACACAAATGAAGATGTCCTGATCCAGAGGGAATTCCTTTCCTTTGGCTTAAATCAACAACTTTGCTTGAGGTACTGACACTTTCTTGAAGACTCTGTTTGCTTGAAGATCGATAGTGCTGAATCCATGGATTTTCCGTCAAATCATGACGCTGGTTAATCCTACTCGTTTGTGGATTCACTCTCTCAAAATTGATCTTTTGCCAACATCCACCACGAAGTACCTTGAACTGTTATTATTTAAAAAAAATACTTAGTTTTGTTAAGGTGTAAGAGAAGAGGAAAAATATACAAGTTAATTAAGACATCCTAGGTTGTGTATATAAGGCAATAACCCCACATTAATTTCAAGAAAGCGAGAAAATAGTCTATAATTGAGTGTTCAATTACAAATTGATATACATGGTAAGTTAATTGATGCTTTAACATAATAACTTTAAACATTATATCTATCATGATTGGTGATTAATTCTCATGCAATCACATAAATGATAATTTGTTTGATTTTATCAATAACAACCTTAAAAACCTTAAAAATTGTCTATGTTGAATAGTGATTGATAGAGTACACTTTTTTTTTCATTTACAGAGTTATAGTGATGGTATTCATGATAACAACCAAACCCATCTCCCAATTTTCTTTTTATATTAAAACAAGTCAAATTTTTGGAATGTGTAGAACAAATTAGAAAGGGAACCTGGCCAGAAGTGGTAGCAGGGTCATAGGAAGTTCCTTTGCAGGAAAAGGAAGCTTTCATTTGCTTAGAGTCATATAATTGATTAACAAAAGATGCTTCTATAGACTTGATATACATGCTGTGTTTCTCATCTGTCCACTCTGGAGCCATTGTGGATTCTGTCTCTCTAATGCCCTGACGTATACATATGAAACCCCAAAATCATGTTAATAGAATAGATAGTATATGATTAATAAGCCAATGAAAATAAATTAATAGAGAGAAAAGTCGTTTGGAAACAAAATTTTCTATCAGTTAAAAGGAAAGAAAAAAAAAAGGAAGGGAAAACAAAGTTTTATACATTTAGTGTTATAATTTATAATTTATTTTTAAATAGAATGAGATTTTTTTAATTTATAATATTAAAAAAAGGTTTTTGTTAGTTAAAAAAACTCATACCAACGTTTTTTTTTTTTTTAAATTCATATCAAATCAATTTTGTGCTAAAACATATTTTTTAATTTAATTCAATTCAGTACGAAATAGTTACATTATATTAGTTATTTGTTTATAATTTCAGAAATATTAAAATATTAAGCAGCCTTTTTCAAAAAGTTAAACGGAATTTCTTAAGATCAAAGTTTTGTTAATTGGTTTTCATTTAATTATATTTTTATTTTTTTAAAAATAGCTCACTAATCAACTAAATTCTTAAAGTAAATATAAATGAAAACAAATTCTTGTTTAATCATACATTTAATAAGAAGTGCAGTTTTAGAAATTTGATTGCAATTCATTGTTAATACGCAGAAATAGGTTTAGAGTTGCTGACAATAAGATAAGAATCAAATAAGCAATGCAATGCAAGTTCAAATATAAACTTCCTTTAAATAGGACCACTAACTTAAACACAGAGGTTATGTTTTAGGAAAATTAATTTTCCCTAATGATAATATTTCCAAAGTCTTTGATTTAATATCTAAAAAAAATATCAGTTCATATTATTTTATGCATCTAAATCATTAATATACGGTTAAATAATTTTTTTTTCTTTTAAAATAACAGTAAAAAAAACAATACACCACATCACAACTTTTGTCATATATTTATTTGTATAGATACAAACACCAAATTACAAACATAAAATATAATAGCTAAGATATGTTAAGATCGTTAAACAAATTCCCAAGAATATTTTTATTTCCAATTCAAAAATATTAAAAAAAGAAAACCCAGAAAAATGAACAGCCAAAAACATATAAAAATCCTCAACACAACTTATTGTATTCTTCTTAAATTCCGAAATCCATCTTATAATGAAGTTGTTATTAAGAACATACCAGCAGTAAACATTTAAACATTTAGAAAATCTCCAAATCTCCATCATTTAAATGTGGAAGAAAAAACAGTTATTATTACATAAACAGAATATTCTTCATTTCTCAGATCAAACAACGAATTTTCTCTATTTCAAAAAACAAAAGCATCCTTTATCGGTAACCCTAGAGAGAAAATTGCAAGAGTTTATCAGAAAAAGGAAAATATCATAATAAATTAACAAATCAAAGGAAGAATGAATGAATAGAATTATCGGTGAAAAAATTAGGAAAGGTGAAGGTACCTGAATCGGTTTGTGGAGAGAATCGTTGAAGGTGGGTGAAGTGGTTTGAGTTTCTTCTTCTGTTCTTGTGACTCTGAAATTGTTCTTCATGATGTATGTATGAGGTTTTTTTGTGCAATGAGAATGGCGAAAGAATGAATAAGAGGAGAGAAAGGGGCGGTGATGGGGAACAAAAGGGAATACAGTTGTCTGCGCTTTTACACGTGTCATGGGGCCAGTCCATCGCCACGTCACGGTCAGGCTACATTAGCATGGGAGATAGATAGATATTTTCATCTCCGCATCCAAAATATCTGTTATCCTCCTTCCTCACATTGTTTATCTTATAACATTTGATATTAATTTTTTTAAAATTTTAATTTTTATACGTCCCTGACATCAACAAACAGTACTAAAATCTGCCACCTCCTTCTATTTCCTATTTTATTCATTCCACCATCCTAGATATTTTCTTCCTGCACTTTTGCTTTTCTAAACTTGTCTTTTAAGAAATTCAGTCATCATCATTCAATTACTGTTCTTGATTTTAAAATAACAAATTCAACTAGAAGGTAATGAAACTGTTATATTTATAGTAATTTATGACTAATTAGGGATAAAACTTGAGTGATGTGCTTTTATTTAATTTGTTCTTTTCAAAATTAATTTATAATTAAAAGCTTTAATTTAGAAATAAAATAATAAAATCTACTTTCTGAAAAGGTGATATATTAAAAGTTTACACGAAACAAATTAACTAACTTGGATAAAACTGGATCTTATGCTATCTAAAGGTTAAAAACAAATTAAGTTTTTTCAAAAATATGTTTATGTCTATTCTTTTAGTTAGGTTTTGGTTGTTAAGTGTAAATCCACGAAAATAATTTGGATTTGATTAAGATTTTAGAATGATAAAGTCAAATGATATAAAATTTGTAAACGATATTTAGAATAAATAATTAAAAAGAAAAGTATTGTAATTAAATTAAAGAAACGACAAAAGAGATATCCGCGGGCGGTATAGAAAACAACGGCAGCACAGAACCATATGATACGATAGGTCTATTCATTAGTGTCAGCCGAAAACCAAAATTAAAGAAAGAAAAATATCAACGAAGTTGATGAGAAATCTAAAATGGGTCCATAGATGAAACAACACATGATGACATATAAGACGTCGGGATCCATTTTATCCCATACTCTTCCCTCCTTTAGTATAAGCCTTTGTTTCAAGATTATGTTTCTCAGAAATGTCTTTTTCTAGAATAATATACTTTCCTTTGTTAAAGATAAAAATGTCAGGTTTTGATTAATTTAAAAAGGTATAACTTTTTTCTACCATTTTTCCGATAAATTTAATATTTTTATTAAAAAAATTATATATATATATATATATATATTTATAATTATATTTAATATGTTAAAATAAGTTAATTTTTATATTATTAATATATTTTTTTATTTATATTGTTATTATGTATTGTATTTTTTAAGATATTTTTTGTCTTTGATATTATTTGTAATTTATCTAATTTTATTTCACAATTTAATTTGATACGATAATGTAATAATATATTTTGTTTATATTATTTATTATTTATTATTTTACTTTGTAGTAAATTAAATATATAACTAATAAAAAATAAAATATTTTATATTTTATTAACATTTAATTGAGTGCATAAAATTATTTTTATTGAAATTAAGTAATGAATTTTTTTTTTGAAAAATAAAAGAACATGGGTAAAGTTAATAGGACTTTTACTTAATTTTTACATGAAAAAAGTAAAAAAAAAAAAATAAAGTTAGGAACTAAATAATTCAAAAATCATTACCTTAATTCAGTTTCATGATAGATTGGAATACATCTTATAAAATGTGATTTAATTAAAGATGTTTAGAATATTTTAAAAAAAATTATATGTTCATTCTAATTTTGCAAAACAATATCAATTGAAAATTGATATTCAAGTTCTTAAGTAAAGTAAGTAATATGAACATTCAATCATTTTATTCTGCTATGTCTAATTTATAGGATTAATTAGCTCTTAATGAATCTGCTGAATTGCAAACTCTCAAAGTGTATATTGAGTTTCAAGATGATTTTAAAATAATTTGTGAAATGATCTTATATCGTCATCTTCTCCCTAGTGTTAATGTTGTTGTTAATAAGTTGCTGATGAAAGAAATACCACTTAAGTCCAATCTTGCTTCTAATAAAATAATTCTCTCTATTCCTATGTTAATCTTTATTATTCCATTTGATAGAGGTAAATTTCAAAGAAAAGTTTCAGAAATTTCTTGCATTCATCCACTTTCGGTACCACTTCTCAAGTAGTTGATCTTGTAGAAAAGTTTCAACAATTTCTTGCTACTCACTCACATGTCATGTCTTCTCATTCTTAAAAGATTTGTCTTCTTTGAACCCTTTAAGTATGTCCCTTTTTTTTATGAATCTTTGATTATGGTGTCTCACATCACATGTCATATGATCCTAAGTCTTTTGTACCCTTAAATCAATGTTATTAGCAAGGTATTAAATCTGTCTCCACATCTACTTATCTCCTTCAAATATTTATTATATTTTTAATCTCACTTTTAATTTTGTCATTGTTGGTCAATTATGTGATTCTGATTATTCAATTTTGTCTTCTTCCACTAAATGTTATATGCAAGGTCCTCAATTTGGGAGACTGATTGGGATAGGCTGTAGCCAGGGGGATTTTATATGTTGGATGAGTTGAAAGTTCCAACTATTACAACTTCCACTATTGATTTATCATTTTTTCATTTGAATTCAACATCATCTAGTTTTTATTTTTGACATTCTCTCCTTGAACATTTTCTTCCTCTAGGTTAAAACTACTTAGTATCCACTTAAGTTTTAGGTAAGTAACAAATCAATGATATTTCTGATTGTTATAGTTGTAAACTTGTTAAATTTACTACTTTACCTTTCACCAAAACTTGCTAAACTTTCCCTCTCTTTGAAGGCCTTCATCAGTTCTTCCTCCAGTTTTCTCCCCTCTCCTCGACCACTTTCTTCTGATCCACAAGTTGTTGTTGAAGCTTGGCATTCTTATCCAACGCCTCTTTAGCATCTTAATCAACCTTCTCTACACGCAGTTGGAGTTCTTCTCTTTCTTTCCTTTTCAATAGTAATGAGCTTGGTTGAGACAATCTCATTATTTTTAGCCTTATTAGATATCACTCGGTTATGTAACCAACTAAGAAAAAAGTTAACCTATTGTCTACTCCAACTCTCTCTCTTACTTCCATGCTCCTCAAATACTAACAACAACTTGAAGTGGTGAATAATAGAAACAACTCGGATCAACATGATCTTAGCGGAATCCAAAGAACATGCAGCACCAATTATGTTGAGTAAATCAACATCAAATTTTAAATATCTGTCACCCTTACTTTGGATCAACACACAAGGACGAAGAGATGAAGTCAAATGTGAAATACAACAAAAGGTTTGTTCACTAAACGAAACCTAGGTAGTGTGAGGAAGAACCTTAGTAGTACTCGATGTCGAGGTATCAATAGTGAGACGACCTCTAGTAATGACTCGGGATCTATTTGGGACGTGGCAAACTTGAGTTTCTTCAATGGACTACCACTAACTATCTTAGGAGGCACATTATTGTGCTTAGCACAAAACTTACTTATATTCACATCTTTACACATAATCTCTACACAACAAAATAACAATCACAATTTAAACATGCAATCATAAACATCAAAAGCGCAAGAAAAATTCTTAACCCAAAAAATCAAGTTTTTTATCCTCAACATGGGGTACAAATAGCATCCCCTTATAATTTATGACCAAGAAAGATTACTTAACATTTTGATATCCTCTTTTCCTCGGTAAAAAAATGGTCTTTTGTGTAAGATTTAAATTTCATTGGTTTTTTTAATATGAAGGAATATGACTGGAATACAAACATAAAGACTTGCTTGAATCTTTCTTGGAAAATTTAATTTTGAAAAAATTTGTTTTAAAATTCTTAAAAGATTAGAAATTAGAATGAACAAACCACTATAATAAGATCTATTCAAAGAAACTCACCTAACTATTGGATGCATGTGACTTAGAGTCACATTAAGAACAATTAGCATCCTGCATTCAAACTAGGAAAAGGAAAGTTGAACATCAAACTCCTTAAACATATACTGAAACAAAAAAGAAATCTTCTCCATTAGTAAGAGGCTTCATATATACCTATCAATTGTCGAGCATGTCTCATAATCATAAGATCGGCCTTATCAACCTCACATGCACCGAAGTCTTGACAGAAGGTTGAGATAAAAAGATTCTATTTGAATTTGGATACATAGTAGTTCACTTCCACGATTACCCAAGAGTAGCTTAAATTACTAGAGGAAACTTATTTCTCCTCCTCACTACACTAGATCACTATGGTCCACTACCTTCTATTTTCTTGATGGGCTAGTAAGAGAGTCTAGTGAAGAAGAACCTGCTCATTTTCTAGCAATAAAAATGGGCAAAGTAGCCATAGGGACCGCCACTATCTCCTCCTTTATGAAAGAAACTAGTCACAAAATCCCACTAAAAAAAGGTGATGATTCTCCGATGAGATGAATCTCTCTTTTAATAAGGGGTAATTTACTTATTGAAGAATCACTCACAAAAAAAGAAAACATAATAAAAAAATTACAAAACAACGACGTAATTTCAAAAACTAGTAAATATACAATGCCAATATTAGTGACAACTAAAAACTCGAAAAGGAAACTAACAATATAGAAAGACGAAGGTCTAGAACACAAAAGGGTAAAACAAGAGAATATATCTTATACAACTCATTTTATATTTAATTATTCAAATTTTCGTGCCCATAAAAATCCTTTCTTATCTAATCAATGTTACAATTATAAGAAACAAAGTAATGATTACAAATAATATATCAATTCAAACATCTAATATAATATTTCATTTATTCTTCTTAAACAAAACATTTCAATAATTCTATCATAGTCATAACCTATAATATGAATTCAATCTCTTAATGAAGCTAAGTCTAAAAATTCCAAATAAAACAACTAATAAGTTCGACCTAATAACGACTTAAGCTACTTTAAGAAACTTAACTAATATTAAGATAAATTCTTAAACTCGTTCATCTCAATACCTAAACCTATATAAAATATGTAAGTAGAATATCTTATAAAATATGTGAGTAGAATATTTTATAAAATATTATAATATATATTAACTAAATCAAGAAATATAATAACATCTTAAATATTATTTTATAATATTTCATAATATTTAGTATTTTAAATACTATATTTATTTATAAATAAGATATAATATCTATTATTTATATTAAACATATATAATTTAATTTAAGCAACAAAATATCTTTATAAATGCAGCTCTTATTTTTATAAAGAAACTCAAAATCTTATTAAAAAAAATCAATCCCTTTATTTTAAATTTTAAATTAAAGATTCTTTTTATTATAATATCAGTTTAATATTTTTATTTTCTGATAAGAATAATTAGCATTACTATTATTAATAATACTAAAGTTCATCTAAATAGGTTAATATGTGAATTTAATCCCTCAATTATTTTTCTCAAATTTATTTTTCTAATTACTGAAGTAAGTTTTGCAATTTGTTTTAGCCAGACCTTTAAGTCCTTATATTCTAACCAAATATTAAGAATTTGGGCATATTTAGGACAAGAAATTATTAGTTTACAATTTGTAAATTTAGTTAAAAAATAGGATAGAACCTTAAAAACTAATGAGGGTGAAATTAATTTCTTTTTTTTTCAACAATTTTGAATCTAAGTGTTGAAAACATTAATCGCATCACTTACGGCGATGTTTGATGTAGCTATGTGCACAAACAGGTCTTTCGCACTCCTACTGCGCTGTTTGCTGTAGCTATGTGCGCAAATAGGCCTTTCACACTCCTACGGTTAGGCTTTCCCTTTTTTCTGAAATTTAATAATGAGTTAGTCATTGAAATTTTCCACTTTTCGGGTACTAAGTAGAATGTCTAAGATCAAGGTGTGACAGCCTATATACCACACTACTGGTTGCAAAAAAATTGATCAAAACATTTGTATACAAAAAGTTAAAAAAATAATAGACACAAAATTTACATTACTTAACAACACATAAATACTTGGATTTCAGGAGACTGAAACTGTATAACAGACTGACTTCATGTCAAGGATAATATCATGTATGAGCGGTATGACAGAACCTCATGGTATTAACCCCATCATGATCCATGACCTTATTCCATTCTCCAGATCCCTGTAATTGAATTATGAACATGCTTGCTAATATTCAGTCATCTACAACCTTCAAACGCCAAGCATAAAGAATAGAATATAAGATCCAATAAAAGTAAAACAAGTTAGTTTGATTCAAGCTTCTGGTTCTGGTCAATTTCTGGTATAACAGTATCTTGCAAATCAATCCGACCTGCATACATCAGTTGTAAGAGATGAGCCTTATATACCACATTATAGTCACCAGTCAATATTTAGTTACAATGGAAGAAACAAATCTACACAAATACTGCATCTTTATTTGTCAAAAAATATTTGTTCTCCACAGGACAAATTAAGAAATTTTGCTACAATTTATAAATTATTTACTCCATCCAAAGAAAGACATGCATGCTTTGCATATGTGCATTAAAAGTAGTTGTTCATACCTAACAAGGTAATCAATGAAGGGGCTCTGGATGATCCATTTCCTCTTATATCTGCATCTGGAAATATTATGTAAAATCGGAAGATTAATTTTAGATGTAACAAAAGACATATTTTAGTCAGAAAGTATTTGTCGTGTTCTTAGTCACCGCAAGGTGCAGTTTTTTTATTTATTTATTTCTTGAGTATCTTCTTTGAGCATGCCTACAAATGGAGGATCGTTATTCCATATAGTGTTTTTGAATGGCGAGGTTTATCTAGATAGGAAAAAACATTTCTCTGCCTGAATTAATGTCATAGCCAAGTACTTCCTCATATCTTATTTGTAGGATCAAATAAATTTAGTGTGTTTGAGATAATTACAAACATAAATTATTTCAATAATTTCGTATAATCAATTATAATCTGTCTTTGTTTAGATAAGTTTGGTGAAAATTCGTTGTAAGATAAATAATTTTGTTTGATCATTTCAAAATAATAAGATTTTACTTAAGAAAAAGGGTCTACATGAAACTGAAAGAAAAAAAATTGTTGAAAAATAATCATAAGTTATGAATTTTCATATTCCTAAAAACTACTTATTTTTTCATTAAAAAAAATATACAAATCTCAATTATTATCCCAAACATAGTTAAAATTAAAGATATATATATATATATATATATATATATATATATATATCCCCAGATTGAAAACATAAAAAATAATCTTCCCCAAACATGCTTTAAGATGTCATCATTCTTAAATATTCATCTAAAAACGTTGTATCTAAACCATACAAATACTGCAACAATTGCCAATTTCAAAACAAAGATGAAATCAGCCAGCATGATCCTTCCTTCATTTAACTTTTGTTAGTAAATACTTCCAAGTTTCAACCAAGGATTTCAGCATTAACTATATCTACTATCTTTAAAGATACTTAGAGTTGGGTTTTATATTCGATTGGGTTAAATCCTCAAACGGTCACAATCTTCTATGAATTGGGTGATGACTTGAATATGTATGATCCAAAACTCAACCCAACCCTAAAAAACTTAAATAAAATTAGTTATTTCATAATTACATTCTCTTCTCAAATATTTTAATTTTATTTTGTTCTCATTAGCTTTCACTTTAATCAATTGATAATAAATATATTGTCTAGCTGCCATTGAAGCTCCATCTTTAATGGATAAAATTTTGATCTTAATTAAAGTGAAGGACTTGCTACAGAATCACGCTTCCGCAAGGCTTCAAAAAAGTGATGGTTTCTGTTTTATGATCAAATACTCTATAAAGGATACGTATTAAGGTTTTTTTTCTGTATTTTAAATTTTCTGACTCGTCATTGATACATATCTGTAACGTAGTGTATCCCCTCCACATGAATAAGTTGCTTATACCAAAGAATCCGTGCATCATAGTGTATAGAAAACATATTTTCTGAAAATTATTTATTCCATTCATATTCTGGATAATTGTTATTATTTTTTTAATTTCATATTGCCTTAATAAATTAAACAAAAAAGGAAATTATATTATTTCATGATTAATAATTAGTACCTTTTTTCGTTTTTAATTAAGATTACCATAATAGATACAATTTTTTTTTAAAAATCTAAAAAAAATGTTTGAAAATTATAATTTTTTTTTTTAAATATTTTTTAAAATCCTGATTCAATTAACCCAATCTAATTCAACCCGCTTAAGAGTTGATTGGATTAAATTGAGTCTAAAATTAAAATATTTATATATATATATATATATAAACACATCCAACTAAACCAAATTTTTTTTACTGTGGATTTAGCTAAACCTGACCCATTTTAACCCATGTACACACCTAATTTTCTTACTTCATAGAAATTTAAATCTAGGTAATCACCGACAGGATGAATTTCCATAAGCTGCATACCTGAACTTTCAAGTGATTTAAGTATGTCTGACTTCTTAAAAGTATATCCAATGAAATTGTTATCTTTGGATGTCAGCATCTACAAGAGTATCATAAATAAAAATAAAATATCATTAGCATTGCAATTTTAAATAAATAGTTAATTATTTATCAAGGAAGCTAGAATATTCAGAAGACAACAGATATGGTTCAACCAAAAAGAAGTTTTTCTTTATCTTTCCACGTTCACCTAGCTTCTGAAACATATATTCGCTAATTGGTAATTGAAAAGTCCAAGACAACAACAGCAGACATGCTACTTTTGAAAAATTGATGATGCAGAGTTTCAAAAGAAAAAATCTCAACAATAAACTATAAAATTTAGTTAACTCAACATAGAGACCTTACTTTGTTTGAATGAAATTTTATAGTTTACTTAACCAGCAGAATATACAGTACTCGTAATCGAAATAACATTAAAATTGATATTCTCCTCTAAACCAAAAATTGTAGTGTACTAACCTATGAACATCAGTAAATATAACAGGAGACAGACATAATAATTAAAAAAAAATTCAATCAAAGTTAATAGTTAAAGATATGGTGCAACAGTATGAAGTATTTTTTGTTTTCTTTGCACTTTGCCTACACACCCACATTTATATGTTTGCCATGAAAAAGACAAGCATGTAAGCTATTACTAACAATGTTGATAAATTACAATCTTAAGAAAACAAATTACCTTCCGCCAAGGTCCAACAGTTGCTGTTACGGATGGTGGGCCATCAACCTGCCAATTATTGAAATCACTAGTTTAGGCTTTAGAAAGTATAAAAAACAGAAGACATAAATAGCCTATACGGCTCAAAATTTAGGAAATTATTCTGTCATTGACTCATTATCAATAAATGATAACAAAATCAAAAGGCAGCCAATAACACTCTTGGAAAACCAAAATCAATAAAAGATTGGGTAAAGGATTCTCAATAAAATATAAATATATAACCATATATAGCCAGCATTTACTTTGTTACTTTGAAAACAAGCCAATTCTTAGCACCATTTTAAAGAATTCGTTTACAACTGTCACTGCCAACACTAATATTAAATCATTTATAGATACAAAGAGATGGTTGGGTCATATGCTTGTTCCCTATAACACCCAGCCTTCTAAAAACAATTTGAATTTTCATGGCCTCTGTGTCCAGGCAAGAACCCTAGTGTTGAACATATAAACAGTAGCAGGAAGAATAGTGTTTCTTTATCACGAAGATGGGCATAATGATGTTCCATTTACATCCACCAAATCTTTGGTAACAGATTTTGGAACTTACAAGAAATTATTGCATATGAATAAATTTCACTCATTTTCAATGCATAAACTTTAATGTAATATATACTTACTTCAGGAAACTTCTCAAAATTTTGAGTATCCAAATCCCCATTGACTGTAGGTTTATAAGCAGCTTCTAATTCATAAAGCATGTCCCACTGAACACCCTTGAACCATGGATGAGCCTGAAAAATCAAGTACTGATTTGTTATGAGAGGGCTTTTGCAGATTATCAGGGCATAACACTAACAGGTAACTTCAGGGCACAACATTGAAATATTCCCAGAATAAATAGCTTTGGAGAACCGAATTAGAAATATGGTTTACTCTAGTATTTGAAGGAATTGTAATAAAAAACGGGCTGCCAATAAGAGTTGTCACCTTTATTTCTTCTACTCCTCTGGTTCCTAGTCTTGAGTCAACATCACATAGTAAGCGACAGATCAAATCCTTTGCTTCAACTGATATTTTGGGTTCTTCAGGGAATTTCAGGCATGTTTTCCAGTTAACAATCTGACATAATACAGAAACACCGGGTTATTGTGAAAAAAATTTAGATACGAAGAAAATAAGAGAATCAATCAATCATAATAATACCTTCCGGCAGGCCATCCTTGGATCGTCAGAACAAAATGGAGGATACCCAATAAGCATCTCATACATGATCGCCCCAAGAGACCACCAATCACATTCTATTCCATAGCCCTTCTTGAGCAAAACTTCAGGAGCCATATAATCAAGAGTTCCAACAGTTGAGTACGCCTGACAAGTGTATAAGTTGGTAACAAATAACAGATTTCATATATAAAACAAAACTACCACTTAAATAGTACACCTTAGAAGCCAGTAACATAATAAATTTTAAATATCATCTAGAGCATTTTTTTTTATTTGGTTGTTGCTCTTTTTTAATCTCTCCCAGAAATATTTTGATTATAAACTTATTTGAACACAAAATAAGTAAATACCCACTAAGGAACATGAAATGAGGAAGAGGTGTACCAATGCACGGCGGTTCCGTTTCCACTGTTGTAATTGCTCCTTTGGCATCAACCAAGGAGAGGCAGAATATCCTTCAGTTTCACTTGTTGATTCTTGACCGGTAAGATCGTCATTTTCCAGTAAAATTGTTGAATACTTATCATCAAGAGGCTTACATAAGCCAAAGTCTGAAAGCTTCAAATGACCACTTTTGTCCAGTATAAGGTTATCTGGTTTAATATCCCTATACAAACAGAATATCTTGGAGTGAGTATAACTATACTTATTTATTTCACTAGAGAAAATTTATTTCTCGCAGAAACTTTGAAATCTTTCTCCTGAAACACTATATTTTTATCACCTAAAGATTTTCTTAATATTAATGATAAACCAATTCACTGTACCATAGTTTTATATTCATCATTTTCACAACAGCATAAAATTGGACTAAACTGAATATAGTCCTTTGCAATATGAAAAGATAAATATAAATTGCATCACATAATCTGCATTCCTTGTAAAGAGCAGTAAGCTGCATACAACTAAGAGTACTGTTTTTGGAAGATTTCAAAGCAGACAGTGTGTTATATCTTTGTTAGACCATGCCATGAGCCACGTTGGACCACACAAGTGTTCTTTGCCCCTTTGCCCTGCTACTAGAAGCCTCTTATGCATAAAGAGGCTACAACATTAGCTACCAACAAAAGCCTTATGCCACTAGGTGAGGATGCCATTGGCTACCAGTAGAGCAAAAACTGAACAGCATGATAATAGCCACATACCTATGTACATAGTTGTGTTGATGTATTGAGTTAATAGCAAGAATGCTTTCAGCGATGTAGAAGCGAGCAACTTCTTCAGAAAGAATATCTTCTCTCATTAACAATGTCATAATGTCACCACCAGGTAAGTATTCCATGATGAGATATAGGAAATCTGAATCTTGGAATGAATAATGGAGTTTTACTATGCATCTGCTATCAACCTCTGCCAGCAAGTTTCTCTCAGATCTAACATGTTCCACCTAAATTAGGTTGATATCATGATGTCAAAAGAAGCATACAAATTGATACGGAAGATCAGAATAACTCCTAAAGATTTTTAATCTGTAACATAATTGAAGCCTTAGCTCCCCTACAAAATGAATGTTTTATTCCATTTTTTTCCCCAATGACAATGACAAATGGCATAAGCTGCTGGAAACAGCAGGAAGGTATATGGAAGAAGAAAGTTGTTTTCATTGCAAAATGCCTTCTCAACAAAGGAAAATGAGATGGTCACAAAAACAAGTCAGAAAACCTCAAGTGGATATGATCTGACTAGCACTTTGTTTTCCACTGGACTGAAAGTTGAAATAACTCTGCCTACCAACTGAACAGGTTAAGCAATAAAAAAAAATTACACAAATTAAAAGCATTCATATTAGTAGCTAAATTACAATTACATGCTGATATGATGCAAATTAGCATAGGCAACATAGCTAGATCACTTAATGTTGAGTGTCAATCTAATTTTACCGTATATATATGACCAGGGTCAAACCATCATACCATCAGTCAGTTTAATTGGGAACAACATGCCGATGAATGGTGAATTTTGAAAAAAGGCTTTATATTACAGTTGCGATCCCTAGCATTGCGAGAAATTGCTAACAAATGCTGCCAATGTGGCGACAGTCGAAATCAAAGTGGCAGACAATTTTCTAAAACCTTGATTGTGAATTTTGCTTGTTTCATGCAATAACTTGTATGATTGTGAAGATCAATGCATTGAAATATATTGTACTAAGTCTGCAGCTGTACCTGTCCACGACTAAGCATCTCTGACTTCTTCAATTTCTTCATGGCAAAAATCTCTCCCGTACTTTTAGCTCGACATAACCTCACCTACATTTCGTCAAAAGTTTAAAAACTTACATTGACATACAAACGCTTTAAGTTCTTACAATGGACACACTAGATCAGAAGGAACCAAAGGTTTATGCAGATTATATTTGCATACCTCACCAAAAGCACCTTTTCCAATCACCGTCAATTGCTCGAAGTCATCAATTCCAATTTTACGTCTCTGAAGCCTCATGTATTCAGTTTCTCGGCGCTCCAAGTTCCTCATCATTTCCTCCTTCTCCTCAACCGGTATCTGAGATTCTTGCACTTTTCTCTGTAGCGCCCTGCGCCTGAAGCAGAGAGTAACAGAAATGCATAAGGTGTCTAATTAGGTATCCACTTACACCATGATTAATTCCAATCAAGTCATATTACCTTTACCAGTAATCAGATATACCAAATTCGAGATAAATCATTATACATACATAGTAATAATATTATAATAATTAACATCAACTTAACTTTTAAGTTTTAACAATGACATAACAGTAGTTCAATAAAGTATTCTACTGAACAAGAAATATTCGACCAAATCTATGAAAATTCAGTTCAACGTTAAATTTATTAAATGCTACGGGCGTGTATTCATAAACATGAGATTTTTTGGGCTACGAATCTGTATTCTGAAAACAGAATATTAGAAAGGAGAAAAACTCCTATACGAGGCTAATAGCGAAGAAAATTCAAATACGAGATGCGGAGGCGGAGGAAGAACAGAAAGTAAACGATTAATTTGCATTGAAAATCCTGAGATTAAATGCTCCACCAAGAAATCAATCCTGAGAGTGCAGAATCATTAAATAATGTAAGAGAGAAAGAATTAGAGTAGAGTAGTGAAATAGGAAGGAATAGGTAGGTGAGCGAGGTAGGTGACGTAGGTAGCGTAGTGGTGTAGTAGTAGTAGTAGTAGAACCTGTCTTTGCGATCCTGCAAACCTTGGAGATAGTTCTTGTAATGATTCTCGATGAACTGCTTGGCGGCGGCGGCTTTCTGCCGCGTGACCGGCGAGGAGACGGAAACGTCGGGGCCGGAGTCGAAATCGGCGCGATCGTGCCTGAGGTTGATGGCGCCGAGCCTCACGGTTCCGTCGTAACCGTCCATCCGGATCGGCGATCCAGAGATCTGTGAGGCCGGCTGGAGCGAATCGGCGAAAACGCGATGTGACGTGCGGAGCAAGGAAGAAGGTGCACGCACGCACGTTAGTCAATGGTGATGGAGGATGCTAGTGCCGGTGCTGTAGCTGGTGTGTTGTTGGTGTGATTGGGGAATGAAATGAACCGGTACTTGCCAAAATGCTTCGAAGCTGTAGCAAGCTGTCTTTTATAACTCTTAGTTGTCGCTTCTCCACGTCTTCTTCACCTTTTTTTTTTCTTTTTTGAGTTTAATTTAATAATTTAATAATTTAACGTTTTTTATTCTGTGACGAACATGAACTATTTTATATTTTGGAAACATTTTAGTTAAAATAAATTATTATATATATGAAATAAAAATATAATATTTTTTATTTGTAAATTTTGTTGGTGATCTGAGATGATGAAGTGGTGGAATCTTTTGGAAGCATTGTGGATCCATGATTACTATAGAAATTAAAATCTGAGTTTGACTTGAGGAGAGAGAAGAAAAAAAGAACGCTATTGTCGGCGGAGATACATATGCATATGGAATGGAATAGAATTGAAAGAACGTAAAGAAGAGATCCACCTTCTTGGAATTTTGCGTGAATTTCACGCATCCATTGCACCACCCTTAAAACTTTCCCCCACTTCCCTTTTCGATTGGACCCCGACCAACCCCATCTCCCTCTTTTCTTTCCTTCACGAAGCACCTTCCCCTCTTTTTGTCACTATACCACTATCTTCACCAATATACCTTTTTATACCAAATAAAAGATAAACTAAATTAACATTCTTAACCAATATAAAATATATGTTTTTCTAGATGATATTAGTTATATAAAATATTTTTCATTGAATAAAATTATTTAATCTATATCAATATATTTTTTTATTGAAAAATCTCACATTAATTAAAAATAAGACTAAATTATAATATATATTTATAATATATATAATATATATGTGAGGTGTAAACCTCTAATTTTGAGAGTGTTAACAAAATTGTTGTACATATATTTGACCACCTGTTAATATATTAACCTTGATTGGTAGGTTGTTAAACCTAAATTGGATCATTTGTTAATAAATTATAATTCTTTTTTACATAATTTAAAGATTTCACGTACTGTAAAAAAAATATATATATTAAATGATGAATTAGAGTTACTTCCCTCTCGTATTAATTATTTTCATATTTTCTTACTACTAGATTCGAAATGAAAATTTGATGGCCACAAATTATCTATTGTTCTTTGTGTCCTCTTGTAATTTTGTAAATATTGATAAAGTTTTAAACATTTTTTAAAAAGTAACAAAGAAGACTACAATATACAAATAAAATGATTTTTTTTTTGTATTTTTAGAATTATTTAGATCCAATGATAGAAAATATGAAGGTGGGGGTATTTGGAAACAAAGTATCAAAAGCAAGAAAAAAAATTAATTCGATTGTCTTTCCACGATTAACTGAAGAAAGATTATACATATAACGTATAATCAATTATTGTTTTTATTTAATCGATTATATATATTAAAATATTAATATATTTTTATATATTATTATGATTATAATTAATTCATATAATATTAAAATAATAAATAATTATTAACAATAAATATTAAAAAAGTTTTTAATAATTATTTATTTTTATTTTAACATAAATAATTAAAAAATTATTAATAATATTAAAATAATATATATTTTTTCTTATTTTTTATTATAATAATAATAATAATTTAAAAATATATTAATAATAATAATTTTTTATAATAATAATAATAAATTTAAATAATTAAAAAATTTATTAATAATAATATTAAATTATATTTTTTTTATTATAAAAATAATAATAATAAATTTTAAAAAATATTTAAAATAGTTAAAAATTTATTAATAATAAATAATATTATCTTATTTTCTATTATTTTCACTCTTTTCTATTTCAAATAATTTTTTTCTTTCTTTCTTCACTCTTTCAAATTTACTTTCTAATAAACACACCCTCAAATGCACATATTTTAAAGTAAATATATAATAATAATTTAAAGTAGAACTTCAAGTAGAATAACATTCATCTATTTTTTATCTTAAAATGAAAAAAAGAAAAAAAAAATCTTTATCAATAGAGTCCATATAAAAGATTTGGTCATAAATTAATCCATAAAAAAATTAATCACAAATTTCATTTTCTAAAACTCTAGCAATGTGCTAATTTTGTGAAATTTTTTTAAGGAGACTTGAATTTTAAGAAATAAGTATTGGCCTTGTTGAAGAAACATCAAATCTCACTTGATATAAGAGATTTTAGGTTCACTTTTTCTTTTTTTTTCTCAAAATGTTCTTTAAGATCACTTCATATAATTAAAATTAAGAAATAATGAAAAATTGTAATTTGTATATCTTTTAAAGAGAGAATTGAGAAGTCACGACATAATTATGTTATTATTATATTAATATTTTAGGTAATTTAAAATTATAAAATCACGATGAATAATGAAATTATCAATAAACCTGAACTTATTTTTATTAAGAAGAGTCATGTTCATAATCCTACCCTTAGAATTAAAGTTCTCACTGTCTATAATTGAAACTATCAACAAAACTAAAAATATATGAAAGTATAACTAAAAAATACATCTTTTTAAAATAAAAATCATATTTAATTCAAAATTTATACTATTCTTTTAATTATATAATCTTTTTTCAAAATTTATATTTTTAAATTTCAATTATTTTCATTATATATTATTTAAAAAATTATGATGAAGATAAGTAATAATTATAATCAACCATTTTTCAATCTAAACCAGTTAATTTATTATTTATTGTTAAATAAAGAGATTTAAGAGAAACATAATAAAAAAAAATGGTAAAACCTATCCAACAAAACATGGGTCATTGAAAGAATTTCAAACATTTATTAGAAGCAACAAAATATCTAAAAAGGCTAAGTATTTATGTTTTAATAGAATTTGATATTAAATTCAAGTTATTAATTCATTATACAAATGTTATAATATACTTTAAAATATTTAGGGTTTTTTTTATCAAAAAAATATAAAACTTTATAGACATAAATATTTTTTACCAAAAATATCTTATTTTTTAATTAAGAGATGAAAATAATTATATTTATATTTTAAAAATTTAAATTAAATCCAAATTTAAATTCAAAATTCAAAGATAAATTTCTCATGGAGAACTTTTACTTATTTTTTAATTAGTGGACAATCTTTCCATACAAAATTTTATAATTTTTAACAAATTTACATTTATTAAATTTAAATTAATTTTATTTTAAATTATTTAATATTTTAATTATTTTATTTAAATAAAATAATGTAAATTTATTTCTATTTTAATTTTCTTATTTAGATATAATATTTTAATTACAATAAAATATTAATATATCTAAGATGAAAATTATTATCTCTAAACTTTTCAATTGGATTAATCATAATAAATAATAATAATAATAAGTAAAAGAAATATTAGTAAAAAAAGTTAATACATAATTAATTATATCAATATATATAATAAAAAAAAATCTTGCCTTTCTTTATAATAATTAAAGGCGGAAAAAGACAACTTATCAATTTTTATTTTTCATTCTTTATTTTTGTGAAATTATGACACATTGGCCTTTGTAAATTTTGGCGAAGAAAAACAAACAAAGCATTAATGTACATATGCAAGTTATAGTGTTGATATCTATGTTGATGTCCCTACTAGCATGTAAAATTTCAATATATTACAGTTAGTTATATATCCACATAATACATATAAATTAAAGAATTACAATATATAAATGTGAATCTAACACTTTCTATTCTTTCTATAATAAATACAATTCTAAAATATAGTTCATGAGTGATGTTAAGAGATACCTATTGTAGCTAGGTCATTGTTAAGAGAGACATTCTCTCTACTTCTACATTGATGCTTTTGAGCAAGGAGTTTGATTATTTCTAATCCTCTTTTCAACTGTAACAATAATATGTAATTCATAAATGTTTGTGCATTCCTTTTAACAAAGTGAATAATGGCTGCCAACAAACCTATCAGAGCAATGGCTCCACAAATGCCAAATAAGCCTAAAAAAGGATGAAGACCAAGCTGTTGATTTTGTATTTTGTTCATTGTAGATCCACAATTAGTTGTAGACAACATTTTCTCTTCTAACTTTTGCACTTCTCCACTTTCTATGGCTTGTAAGGTTGCTCGAGATATGTCAATTGCTAAACTTGAACCTTTTGGGAAAGCCTGCATCAATGAACAAGAAAGAATATAAGAAGTAATGAAAGTAATTTGTTGAATAATAGATCATTTAGTGTACATTAAGATTATTAGGATCTTACATAAAATTTAGAAAATCACAAATAATTGAATGTTCTTAGTATATAGTAACCAGTTAAAACTTCATGAAACATTTAGAAAACAGAAAAATGTTGGGGTATCAATAAAGAAATTTTAGTAATTTTAATTTTTTTTTCTCTTTTTATCTTTTTCTATAAATTATAATTAATAACATCTCGTTACAGGTTAAATATTGATAAGTATTTAGAATGAAATAACATAGACAAATTTTTATTAATGAAATAAACCAACAACTATATAAAAGAATACAACTCTATTTTTTACCCAAAACTTTAAGGTTAAAGATTTAAATATCTTTCTTATTTATATATTATTCAACATTTCCATTTTTATCCAATTAAATATTTTAACTCACCTTAAATTCCAACATATATTTCTACTAAATTTCAATATTGTATTATCATCGTATTCAAAGTTATCCTAAATGTTATCTTAAAAATAAATCATAATAATGTAAATTTTCAATTTAACATGTAGGATGATTCATATATATATATATATATATATATATAGGGACATGATGAGGAGAGAAACTCACAAAGCCTAATCCACCAAGCTTCAAGGTAGGTCCTGCTTTGATGTAGCCCTTGCAATACGTAGCTAGGAAGACATCAGCATGAGGGGCAACGGTAAAAGAAGCCTCAATTTCTTTGTTCTCAAAGGCTCTTGGGAAATCATGGATGGAGTCAAATACCTTGATATTCTGTGGCTGAAATTTGAGTTCATCAACTAAGTAATGTACCAAAAAAGTGTTCTTATTGCACCCTATGACTGCATTTGTTCTAAGCAGTGTTTGTATATCAGGCACAGATGGTTCAAGATGGGACACTGTCATCAAGGATGAAAGACTCGCTGTAAAACTTTGAGTCACTATCAGAATAGCAAATAACCAAGGTGCGAGCACTACTCTGGCCAAGTTGCTATTTACAGGTTCTCCTACATATCACAAATATTCGTATTTTAATTTTTTATACACAAACTCAATTAGAGCCATATCATATGATATTGGAGCATGCTATAAAAATTGAAAGAAGAATAATAGCATATAACTATAACCTGTGTCATAACTTGCATCTTTTGAGGAAAAGTGTTAATTATATATGTAATATAATGTGTTGTTCATTGTACTATCTTTTTCTACAACCAGCACAATATCAATACGTATAATGCGCCCATGTTTAATTACTGTGTTCAGCCATGGCACGATGCCAATTTAATGAAATTGTAAGAGATATATAAATGAGTTTAGAGTCTCATTATTGTGACTTACTGTGTATAAAGAATAAAGTGGTGACAGAAAACCAGAGAATGGCCCCTAAACTCTTCAGCTCTGAATTGTTTTCACCTTCAATGAACCAGATTACAAATGCTATGAAGAGATGCATTGCTGCCATTAACATCCACATTTCTTTTGTGAAAGCGTCCATGAACATCCAGGTTTCTTTGGATCTATCTGGCTTTACTTTCACTACCATGGCTATACCAGATTCAATATATGGATGACTGAATTCCGCAAATGCATATCTATGTTCCACCACTTGGATATCTCCCACAGCAGCATCGAGGTACTACATTAGAAACACACATTATACCAAGATTTATCAATTCTGTTCCAACACAATTATTTACTTGACACGTTTGGATAAATTTATCAATAAGAACAAAAGAATTCATTAAATTAAAATTAATTTATATATCATTTAAAATCGACTTTTGAAGAAGTTAAAAGAAACAATTTATATAAATTAGCTTATGCTATGGTAATTTATCTTCTTAATTTCTCTGTTATAAGTAGTTATTCAGAAATTTATCTGATCATGATCTTAATTAGCATAGATAATGATTCTACCTTATTGTTCACTTGTTCAACTATCTGATCGTAAGAGCCATAAAATGGTACAAAAACAAAAGGCAGGTGATAAGGCAGGCGTTGCACTACTGATTCAAAGACATTGATTGAGAAACCAGAGAATTGGGTTTCATTCAGTCTCTTATCTTGGCTCACATTCACAAACTGAGGACATGGATCAACAGCTGGAACCCCAATTTTCAAAGGCTTTCCCTCAGTGCTATTGTACACCCAACCTTTTGGAACTGTTTTTAACCCACCAGGCCAATCCACAGAACTTAAAAGAACTCTAGCAGAACCAGCACTAGTTGTTGTTGTGTTCACCACCTCATGCTCAACAAGGTTCTCACTCAAACCAGACTCCATTGACCAATACGCTAACTCTTTGTAACCTTTTCCAATAACATTGACAATCTTAAAGGTTGGTGGTTCCATTAACATTCTGCCTTTGAACCTTATCTTCCCACTAAGGCCCTGATGATCACTATGTAAAATATTTTCTGACAAGGAAAAGTTTCCTTGAGAGTTCTCCAAAGCATTAGCAATGGTCCGAACGGCATCATAAGCCCTAAGAGCAAAGAAACTTGGTTGGGAGTTTTCTTCTTCAGGGTATTCCAATCCAAACTTTCTCCTAAACATAAACTTCAAACGTTTGAACGTTTGACTCATTTCCATGAAGTTGGTTTTGCACCCCATAACACCTTGCATGTTGAAAGTGACAGAAGAATCAAATGAATCAAGGTGGTTAGCTACATCATCTGCAATGATCCACACTGACCCTTTTTCCATCATTCCCATTTGCTTTGCCTTCTCAAATAGCAAAGTGGCAAACTCCAAGGAGGATTGAATAAGCAAGAACACCCTATTGCTCTTGTTCTTGAGCCTTATAAGCTCTTGTTCTATGCTCTCAATCGGGTTTGAAAGAAGGGTCATTGAAGGAAAAGCTACATGGTGATCGATTTCAGCATTGACTAGACGTAGAGAGTAAGAGAGTCTTGTTAGTATCTCTGAATGAGAGGCAAAGAGGTTGTTGTGTTCGTAAATTGCTGTGACCTTTCGCCAATGGAATTGGTGTATGATGGATGCAATGCAGTGCATGTGAAGGGAGACATCATGGCCCATTTGGATGAAGTGTGGCAATGGGATTGAAGTTATTTCTGGACTAGCTGTTGAGGTTAGAGATATGATGGGGACATCCTTTGAGTTTTCATCAATCGAGTGGAATAATGTTGCTGCATCGAGTTTTGTTCCTACGACAACTTGCACTTCTTTGCTGTTTGCAAGATCTGTTTAGTTGCATGACAAAATTGAAAACAGGAAAAAATTATTCCTGAAACAAATAAGAAAAATGGCATATTTCTTTTTTCATTCTATAAAATCTTTGGATCATCCTTTTTCAGAATATCCGTTCTAAAATTAAAAGATAAAATGGCCCAGGAGTTTTATGAATTGCAGGAAGATTTGCATAATGGGTATGTTAAAATTGTTGAGCATCATTAACTAATGAGTAACTATCACATTATTCTAAAATCACAAAAAAATTAAAAAGTGTCAATATTTTATAAATGCCTATGAATGTAATTTCAATTAAAATATTTAATAATTCGGTACTTAAATAATCTTTATATGTGGACAACTCTCTTTTAATAAATACCTACTTGAAAAATTTACTATAATAATTATAATAATTTATAAAAAAATTATTGTGATTATTTTATTATTATAATGGAATTGCCAAATAATTGTTTGGGTACTCAACATATCATTTTCTTAATTTTTAATTTGTAAACTCGAGTCTAAACTTAAAGTTAAAATATATATATATATATATATATATATATATATATATATATTTCTATACCCTTTTATCGATGAAGCAACAAAAGAAAACAGGTTTTAATGTTTGACACAGTAGTTTATCATTTCTAAGATTTTTCTTTTGGAAAATAAATTAAACTGGGATATAGTCATGTTTGAGATATACAACTTGCATGCTCTGTTTAAGTTATTAATTTCTATATTTTAGATTAAAGTTACAACTCGCATATTTTTAAAGTAGTTCCTGTTTTTTAGATTAAAAATTTCGTTAAAAATGGGGCAGCTTTTTTAATACGGCCTCGTTAATTAATAATATGTTCGATTAACATCAATTTGATAAAGCATTTACTTTAATTTAGTTTAGAAAGCCTTGAAAAAAAAAAGAATATGAACTGTTGTCTTTTAGCTAATGGATGATTCAGAATTTTTCAAAAGTATGACTGCATTAATTTTCTTACAAAAATGGTGTGTACTCCACGTATATATATATATAGTGATTCTATGTTTACTTTGTGATAATGATTTTAATTATATCTGGTAAAAAACAAGAAAAAAAAAAAAAACTAATTTTCAAACTCTTGTTGCTTTCAAAATTGAACTGGATATATTTTAGTATCATTAAAATTGTATGCTTTTATTTTCAGCGGGTGTCTCAGTCTTATGTCAATTCCACTTTTCAAGACATTGAACTTCAATCCTACTCTTACAAATGGTGGACGTTAAACAGAGAGAAATTCAAATATAATCACAACGTTTTATGGAGAAATTGGTCAAACTATAACTAATTGAAGTGAAGTAATTGAAGATTACCTGCAGCGAACGTAGTTGGAGATGATGGATTCCGATGAATGTTATCATTGAAGTTCAAGGCAAGCTGATAGCGACTTTGTCGATTCACATCTTCAGTTGCAACTTCCATTGCTATCTTCTGCTCCTTTCCCACACGAGAATTCAAGTCTATGGCTGCTCCAATGTTGACAACAATCTTGGACTTCAATATTGAGAACTCGTCTATGTTGCTCCCTTTTATCTCATAATCATTTGCACAAGCAATAGCTTCTGACCACACCCACAGAAGCAGTACTAGTAGTACCCCCAATAACCCAAACGGATACATAGAATTGTTCAAACTTGAGGGAAATGGTGAACTGGTATTGCTTCTAGCTAGCTGGGTATCTACAGATATTATGTTCTTATTTATATATGGATGAGCAAATTAACTAATGACATATGACGGAGAATAACAACATTTTATTATTCCTATGCTTATAAGTAGTTAGTCCAGGTCTTTTGCGTACGAGTGTAATCACTATTGTAGACTTTTACTGGAAAGAATATATAAATGTATGGATTCCAAAACTTCTGCATTTTGTTTTCAATATTTGACTTCTGAATCAAGACAAAAGAATTGGTCCTCAACCTTCGTTTTCCACTCTCCTTCCTCCTTCTTTCTTTCTTTGCCTGGGATTTGAATAAACTAGAAGAGCATCGTCGTCATCCATATTGATTCTATTACAAGTAAACTGGTAAGGATTTAATTGTAAACAATGTCCTGAAAATAGAAGTCAAAAAACATTTAGGAAGTCTTTAAAGGAGATTTTAATCATTTGAAAATTATATTTTTGATAAGAAAATTAGTTTTATTTATGTAATTAATCAGTGTCTCTTTTTTATAAGGTGTTAATCTTTAAAAGAAATTATGATGCCATGATAAATTAGTCTCTCACTTGCCAAAAGAATGAACACTCTAGACAAAAAAAAAGTTCATAACCTTATTTTCTTATAAAAAAAATTGATATTATTTTTTTTTTTCATAAAATTTATTTGGACGAATTTCTCCATAATATTTTTTTTAAAATGTGAATAAAAGTGTATTTTCTCCATTAATTAAAATCAACTTATGTATAAACTAATCTATAAAAAATATAATCATATAGTTTTTTTTTTATTTTAGTTTGTGTATAAATTAATTTTAACCTACTAAAAAGTCAATTCTATTTTTCTCTTCTGGAAGTTTTTAAAAAGTGACCATCAAAAGCCACACTTATAAGCAGGATACTTCAGAAATCCTCCAAAATAGAATGTAACTTCAATAAATGGACAAAAACAAAAATCTTACAAAAGATAGGCTAAAAGGATTTACAGCAGGTAGACAAAAACTCTAAGATGTCAGTTACAATAATACAACCAAAGCACAGAGCAAGAGCAAGCTTTTCAGTTGACGGCATTATTTTCAATTCAATGAACACCCAGGAGGGTACTTCCTATTCTAACACTGTAAACATACAAGAACAATGATTCATTATTGAAGAACCAAACGTGCTTTTATCCTTGAGCGAATTTTCTGCAGAACTGTCTGTAATAGGTTATGGTGGCGATCTTGTGAAAGACTCGGGAAGACATCTTCACCTTTGGCTGCCTCACCACTGTCTGAAGTTTCACGTCTAGCAAGCAGCAAGGGAGCCACCTCGGGCAAGAAATCAATACCTGCCAGGTGTTGAGCCCATTTGTAAGGACGTGAAGTTCTATCGCAATTGAACCTTACAGCATCCCCAACATAGAGCTTAGCTGACTGCACCACCATCCAAATAAAACCAAATGGCATATAAATGCAACGATGGTAGAATAAATGAAAGTTGCAGATAGACAGATTGAGTACACATCAACATGTAACAAGATGCCCAAACCTGGTGAGGAAGCTCGAGACCTGTGTCATCAGGAAATAAATTGCTCAAGATGTCATTCTCAGTACCATCATTAGATGCTTTGATCCCGACACATATAATATTCAACTGCATCAAGTACTCAAAATTTAGAGTAACGAGTTTTGCATACTCAAGATCAGAAACCTCGTCATCATACACATGGAGATCGACGGTAAGTGGGTGAACTTGAAATATTCCTGCCTGGTCAAGACTCTCTTTGCCTTGAAACCTCCTTGGCCTTTTACTCAGTCTCTGACCATCTTCATCAGAATCATCATTTTCCAATTTGGGACTCTCTACAGAGGTGGAAATGCCTGAGTAATAAAACCACACCAAAGAAATTAAGAAGTATGGCAAATATTAAAAGTAACATGGACTGAAGACTTTCAATAATCACAATGGTACTCTAAAAGTAGCAATAATTTTTTTTCCTTTTACTCGTTATCCAGTAATTAGTATTGAAACTATTTAATAACCTATTTGCAGCAGCTAATGTTCCAGATAATACATAGGAGTGATATTCGGGGTAGGGAGTTGAATCATCAACATGATACTGAAAAATTGAAGTTTATAGTCCTGCACCATCAGATACACTGAAGCTGCAACAGTACTGGATATTGGATGACATAGATTCCAATCAATTTAATGCTAGAATTAATACATCAACTCTCAATTACCAGTGTCCTTGTGAGCTTGACGATGGGCAAAAGATTGAGCATCTTTGACACTTCCTACAATCTCCACATCAATAGATTCTCCAAACGCCTCCTTTTGAGCCAACAGCTGTGAGTAAATCACATAAAGAGGTTGTGGAAGCAACTCTGCTGAATGATGCCGCTTTAGTTTCTTAGTATGCTGAACTCCTAGTTGATTTTGCACTGGCAAGGATGCCTTCTTAAGAGACTTGAGATGTGAAGGGAGGCTAGATAAGAACTTCTTTCGGTGTGCAATTGTCTCCAGAAGGGTTTTCTTTTTCTGTTCCAGTTTGTCATGAAGCTTGCAAAGCTCTTTGCGCTGATACAACATTGCAAATATAAAGTATAAGCACATTTATATCACCATTAACAAGAAAACACAAAAAAATTACTACCAAAAGCTTTAAATATAAATTAATGGGACAATGAACTTCCCAACTTTAAGTTTAAAATAGTAGGTCTAGATGCTCATTAAATGACTAATCTAAATGTCCACGCTCAGTTAGTGGGAAAATGCATATAGAAGTTGCTCTCAAACCGTTTATCCACAAAGTATCAAGTCGAGTATCTTCAATCTATAGCATATTTTTTATACATAAATAATACACTTCTCTCAAATACAGAGATACATTGTCACAAGGCGCTACCATCTAATTACCCTCCAAACCTTCTTTTAAAGAACAGCTAGTTTATCAATACAAAACTTGTGCCAGAAGCAAAACCATCCATGACCACAATTGTACAATTCAACATTTACAAACATCTGAAAATTAAATAGTTCCTTTACTGGACAAAAACTAAAGTCCATAACAATACTAACACATAGGTAAATCCTGCAACTTGCCAAACTACAAGATCCCAAAGTTTCTGAGGCTCATTGAACATCTAATATCAAGAATCAAATGCCCTAACAGCACAATATATTAAGTGTAGGCTCAACATAACATACATTACATTTTTACCGAGTGCATACAAGGTTTTAAACCGTAATCGCAATTTCGATATTATAGCCAATGTTTTTAAGACGTTTGTGAGCGCAACACAACTGCAACTATGGTCACCTTCGCCGCATTTAAACTGCAGTCACGATTTCAATATTACGATGTTCTGCAACAGGACTACAATTATTGTCACATTAACCGCATTTATCCGCAACATCCACAACATCCCGCATTCAACAAGACAGCGACCGGAATTTCAAACCTTCCTAACTCCTACGGCTTTAACAACTAGTAACTAAGTCTGATTATTTTCAAACCTTTCTAACTCCTAAGGCTTTAACAACTCGTAACTAAGTCTGCTTAAATAAATAATAATAAAAAAAACAAACAAATGAAACTCACCTGAAACAACTCAAAATTGAGTCTCTTAAGCACGAGATTATGTTCAATGTGATTGCACAAAACGGAATCCTTCATATCCTGCGGCGCGTGACCAAAAAACTCGCCCTCCGACACCACTTCAATATCAGGATACTTCGACTTGAAATCGTTACACGCCTTTATCGCCTTCACGTAATGACTCTTCTCGTACATCAGGTTCTGAAGCTGCAGCGTGGTGAGTTCCAGAGGCGCCTTCGCACGCTCCGTTTCCGTTCTCGCACGCTCCTCCTCCAGCAAGATCGAGCGATTGGCCTGAAAAGCGAAACGCGCATTAGTTCCGTTACGACGTCGCATTGCGAAGATAAAACCCTAGCATGTGAGGGACCTGGCGAAGAGTGACGAAGTGGAGGCACATTTGAGTGAGGAGCTCTCTGAGTCGGAGAGTGAGGAGCGGTTTGGGTTTGGCCTGGTTCTTCAGAGCGAGAATCTCCGCAACGATGTTCTCTATTGAAGCTTTCGTGTTACGCAACGAGTCGTGCGGAGATTCGTCGTTCGAATCACGGTGCCGTGAGGAATGCGGAAGCATTTGCTCGTCGCCATCGCCGTCGCCGTTTGACACCGGAACTACAACGACCTCCTCCGTCGTTTCGCCGTCTTCCATTGTTACTCTTTGCGGCGATAACTGTTTTCACCTTAGTGAGTGAGTTCAGGGGTCTCCCGCAGGGGCTGGTTCCAGGGGATGAATATTGATAGAATTTGCAATTGACCCAATAATTAAATTTTTATTTAACTAACTCTTACAGGTAAATTGAAAATTTTAGGGAAATTATATTTTTTATTTTTACTTTTTAATACACTTAGTTTTTTTTTTTTTTAGTTTAATTAGTGTTTTTTATGTTTTTAAAATAAATCAAAATAATGTTTTCTGACATGCTTTTAAAATTTAAATAAAATAAAATCACATTTTTTTAGCATCAATAATTATTTCAAAGTGGGTGTGACTTTAAGAAGTATAAATAAATTTTTGATAGCTTTTTTTTTTTCAACAATATTATCATGTTAATTTTAGATGCAGTCATGTTAAACATATAAGGTGGGATTATTAGGCCAATTAATTATCTAATCATTAAATTAACATTTAAGAAAAATTATGTTTCTAAGTTTTAATATAAATTAATAAAAATATTAAAATATTATAAACATTAAAAATCTCAGCACCATCTTGTATAATAAATTTGTATGATCCACACACATGATTAATAATATCTTAGACACATATAGAAATGCACATTTTATATAAAATTGTTTATTCCAACATATATTTTTTAAAAAAAATTCAAAAATCAATATTCTTATTCTAATGAAAATTCCTTAAAATGGTATAAGAAATATATTATACAAAGAATAAGAATGAAAAATATATAAAAATAAGTGATTATTATATTTAAAAAACATCTAATTATATTAAATAAATAAAAAATAGCATTTTATATCTAATTATTATTATCATAACATATTTATAAATAAGATATGAAAAGTTTAATATATGATCATATATTTTTTTCTCATAATTTTTTATATTTTCTTGCGATTTTAGATTTTAAATTAAGATAATTTCTTTTCATTCATTTCACTTAGTCTTTGTTTGGATTAGAGAAATTTATGTTTCACCAAAAGAAAGAAGATGGATAGAAGAAAATGTATAATTCGAAAGAAGAAAAAAGTTGGAGCCTTCAATTTCAACGCTGAAAAGGGAATATTTGAGGGGAAAGTCACATAGATCAGAGTCTTTTTCTCATAATACTCTTCCTTTCAAATTGCAGTGGTACTGAAAGATTCCTTCGCCCAAAGAGGAGCAGTGTTGAGTTGCCTCATCCAGAGAGCAGTGTTAAATGGTAGAGTGAGAAAGAATTGAGTATAAATACGATAATTTAGAGTTTAGTAAAATGTATATTTGTCGACGAAGAAGGAAGAAGGTAATCAAGGATTTGAAGATTTGTAGATTCGCATCGCTAGAATAGAGGAAATTTCATTCAATTAAAGTTTGATAGTGTTGATTTGGGGCAATCGATTATTTGATGGGCATAATCTATTTTGATTTGGGGATAATCGATTTTCGGGGATAATCGAATGTTTGTGTTTTTATGCAATGTTTATGTTTTTATATATTTATCAATTTGATTCTGGGTTTATTAGTTTGATTCTGGATTCGTTTGTGTTTTATTCTGGGTATGATTCTCTGTTCATTTGTATTTTTTTGGTTTCGTTCGATTGTGTTTTTTTTACGTTTTTCTAGGTTCCTTTGCATTTTTCTTGGTTCGTTTGCGTTTTTCTGGATTTGTGTTTATTCTTCTGGATTCGTGTTCATTCTTCTAGGTTCGTGTTCTTTCTTCTAGGTTCATGTTCTTTCTTCTAGGTTCGTGTTCTTTTTTCTTGATTCATTCATTTGCGTTATCATCTATGATTACGTTCTCTGAATTTTTTTATTTTTGAACATGATTGAGGAAGACGAGTAATTATTATTATTAAATTATTTTTAATATAGATAATTATATTTTAAATTTATTAAAAATTATATATAATATAAATTATTATATATTTTATATATTAATTTAAAATAATATAAAATTAAACGAAATTATAATAATAATAAATTATTATTAAATTTAATACTTAAAATTTAAATTATTATTTAAAATGGTAATTATTTTTTTTTAATTTCAAAATTTTAATAAAAATTATTTTAAAATTATAATTAAATTTTTAAAAATATAAAAATATAAGAATTCAAAAAATTTATTTATTAAAAAATTATTTTGATTATATTTATTTATATATCTTATTTAATATATAAAATTATATTATTCAATAATTAAAATTTATTATTATAATAATATTTAAAATAATTAATATTAATTATAAATTAATATGTTTATTTTATATTATGATATAAATAATAACTTAAAAAATAGTTTTACGTAATGATAAAAAAATATATTTATAAAAATATTTTATAAAATATAATAAAATATATTAATAAGTATATTGTTTTAATAAAAAATTTATATATTATTAATACATTTTAACTAAATTAAGAATAATTTAAAAGTTAATAATTCTTTATATATATTAATTTTAAATTATTCTAACTAATGTTTATATATAATAATAATAAATAAATAAATTATGTAATTATTAAATATAAAATATAAAATAATTAATAATTTTTTTAAATTTAGAAATTAAAATAATATTATTATTTTAATTTTTCAAATTTATTTAATATAAAAATATTATTATTATTTTTATTATTATTATTAATTTAGTAATTTAATTCAAATATTTATAAATAAATTTAAATATATATTATACATTTTATATTTTATAAATGTATTATATATATATAATTGAATTTAATTAAATTAGAATCAATATTAAAATAATAAATTTATTATTATTATAGTTTTAATAATTTTATTATTTATAATCTAATTTTTTATAATATATTTATCAAATTATAACTATATATATTTTTATTTATTTGAGTTAGATTTTAGAAAAAAAAATAATAATAATAAATACATAATTTAAATTTCATATGAAGTTTATTTTGATACGTATAAACGATTTTTATTATATTTAATTTGATAATTATGAGTTTTATTTATATTAAATTATTTTTAAAATTTTATTATTTATATTATGTATTATTTTTTTAAGAATATATTATAATTTTAATTATAATAAAATATTTTTTTTTTAGAAAAAAATTATTGGTAAAGCATGAAAGATGAAAAAAATTTGATATTGGATTTAGAAAAAGAATCAGATAATATTATCAATAATGACATTATTAGACATACTTAACAACATTACTCATGATTTATATTTGTTAAATTCTTTACTAGTAGATCTATGATATTATATGTATGAGACATGAAATATTTATAAATTTATATTATCAATGGCTTAAATTTTTTACTTCTTATTAAGTTATAATATTATATTATTTTTATTTCATATCTTTAAATTTTACATAACTTTTTTTCTTAATTTAAATAATATTTTAATTTAACAAAATTATTTCTTTGATGATATATTTTTTAATTATTATACCTTTAACGATTTTTATTTATAAAAATAATAATTGATATTAAATAATATTAATTTTATTTTAAAAATCTTTATTTTATAACTAAGAATAATTTGATCAATAACTATTTTCTATTATTAATAATATTTTTTATTCTATCACATTAATCAAATTAACTACAAACTTTAATATACTTTCTTCTCACTTTCTTACACACTTTCCCTTAATTCAAACAACTTAATTTTTCACACACTTCCTCTTCTTTTCTTTTCCTTTTCATTCTTTCACTTTTTTTCTTCCTAATCCAAAGATAGGCTTAATCAAATAGAAAAAAATTAAATTTATAGTATATATCTAAATTGGTTGAAAAAATTTCAATCCATTAAACAAATTTATTTTAAAAAGATGTTTGTTGAGCACTTTAGAATTCATTGAAAAAATTTATAATAAAAAATATGTTAATTTTAAAAATAACAATTTACTTAACACACCTTAAATTCGTTCAACGAATTATTTACTGTAAAAAAATACATTGTTTTTGGGTCTAATTTTTTTAGAAAACTTATTTTCTAATTCTATATTTTCATATTCAATAAACTTATTTATTTTGTTTAAAACATAAAAAATAATAAAATATAAAAATACGACAAATGTAAGTTCATAAAGGAAATTATAAGAAATAAAAAATTAAAATTTTAAATTAATTTTTTTATCTATATTTAATTTTCACTATATAAAAGAGGACTCTATAATAAAATTTCTCTTAATATAAATAAATAAAAGAATTTGAGTTATTTTTTTTTAAAAAGAAATCAAATATGAAAAATTTTAAAGATTAAAGAAAATAAATGAACTAAAAATTAAACAAACTTAACATGGATTATAAATGAATGGAAAATTAGAGTAAAATGGATTAAGGGAGATGTAAGAAGAATTTGGTCTCATGTAAGCCAATGAGATAGAAAATAAAATCAAAATATAGAAGATGGGTTTTAATTGTCTTAACTAAGAAGGTAGCTTTTTTACCCGCTAAAGATTATATATATATATATATATATATATATATATATATATATTTCCTTTATGCAATTTTTGTGGCTCATAATATACCAAAAGAAAGTTTAGCAAAATCACTTTACCCCTAATATCATCAATAGTGAAAAGAAAGGGAAAATAAATTTGATAAAAAAATTATTTTCTATTACCCATTTAATTGAATTTTAAGGAATATTGAACATGGATTCTTTGGTTAGGACATTTGTTCCTAGTTTATTTTAACAATAAATTAGTCCACAGTTAATAAGTTTTTTTTAGTTTAAATTAATTTACTCTTAAAAGGTAATCTAACTATATTTCTAACTCAAAAAAATTTATCAATTTCTATTAATATAGAAATTTTAAAATTTATTCATAAAAATATAATTTATATTAAAATAAGGTGTTACATATATTATTTAAAAGATGAAATATTCTTGAGAGACATTCTAAAATGTAATTTTTTTCCTTTGAAACCAAAAGTGACATAAGTGTTATGAATGTTTGTGAAGAGTGAATCAGTAGAACTTTTTAAAAGTTTATTGAAAAAGAACATCATATAATTTAATTTAAATGAACCTATATAATTTTTTCTTTCATTTTATTATATGCTTGCATTATTCGTTTGTGGAAACTTAATTTAAAAGTATTAAGTATTAGACAATTATTCAACAAATCATCTAATATGATAAAGAAGGTCTAATAATTTGTCATTTAAAAAAAAAAAAACTCTATTCAAATCTTTAATTTTTAGAATTATTTTATAGTTTAATTAAAATAAATTAAAATTTTAACTCATTATATTTATTTATTAGTAGGACAGACTCAATTTATTACCAATTAAAAAATATTTTTATAAAATTATCCTAAATTGTGAGTTTATTTAGAAAATTTAAAATATATTAATAGTTTAATTTAAAATTTATTTACATATTATTTTTTATTAAGATTAGAAAAATTAAATTTAATGCAAAATATAATTTTTTTCATTCTTTTAAAATTACAAAATATTTGTTTTTGATCACTTTAAATTTATAGTATTTTTTAAGTTTTCCAAAATTATAAATATATTATCATTATTGATAAAGTGGAAATTCATTAATTACTATTAAATCAATTATTCAATTAACATAATTATCTACACAATCTATTATTTGCTTAAGAAAGTTAATTATCCATATAATGTCACCTAGATGGCATCTTGTATTTAATTTTGTCACCGTTAATTTCAGAGGTTTTAAAATATAAAAATTAAATAATTAAAATAATTTTAAAAACAACAAATATCATATATTACTTCAATTGATAATTTTCTGAAATATTATTAATAAAGGCATAATCAAGAATTTTAACTTAATGGCCTAAATAATAACTTATTTTATCTGTTAAATTAAAAAAAAAATATTATGAGATAAAAAAGTATTATTATCTTATTCTTAATCTCATTATTGTTATTTTTAAATTAAATTATATAAGATATTAATTATTCTTAATTATTAGATAATTTAAAAATAAGTATTTAATTTTTATTTTTGAAATAATTTAATTTAATTATATATATATATATATGTGAAAAAAATTATATAATTTAAATGTATTAGTTAACTGAAAAAATATATAACAAGTTGAAAGAAAAATATTAAAAATGATTAATCTATTAAATAGTTGTAATAAAAATAGAAGATTTAAACAGCTAATACATAAAAATATGGAATTGAAGAGGTTCAAAAGGGATACCATAAAAAAATGTTTTCTCTTATAAGATTTGAATTGGAAATTTAAAATTAAATATTTTTAAAATAATTAACTTAAAAATAATGTAAAAATATTTTAAGTCTACATTTCATAATTTACTATAAAATTTGAAAGCATGATATATAAACAAGTGAATTATGCCTTAATTAAAAATTACACTTTTTAAAAAAAACTTAGTTAATTTTATCTGAAAATGTTTATATATCCATTTTTTTTTCCTTTACATCAGGTTTACCTTATATTTATATAATTTATTAGAAATAAATTTTAAGAGTAAGTCAATTTTACAAATCTGATTTAATGAGATAAGATTTACACCACTTTGTATGTATTAATTTAGTTATATTTTTAGAATTTTTAATACATCTTCCTTACGTCGAGATTCTCTAAATTCGAATAATAAGACTAAAAATTTATAAATGAGTCCGGAAAATTTATGAAAGAGAATCTTGTTAGGATAAATTCTCATATCATATTAAAATTAAACTTTAAACCTAACTCATTTCTACAAAACTGATTCAGTAAAATAAAGTTTCCATTATTTTATATATATTAATTTCATCATATTTTTAAAATCTCTAATATAATTTGAATAATTTATATATATATATATAATTATTATTTTAATTATTAATTATATATTTGAATTTTGTATTATTGAATAAAAGAATTGTTTTATTTATTTGAATATTTTATAATTTAATTTTAATGAATCAATTTAAAGAATCAAATAATAATACCAAGCAATTATAAATATTTTAATTAATACAATTATGTATTTTTATTAATTATTAATTATAAAATATTTTATATAATATTACCAAGATTATAATAAGACCATTATTTATAAAAAAAATAACCATTTCTATTAAATATGTTATTATAACAAATTTAAATTAAATATCTTGTATCACATTTTACAAATTCAAAATCTATATAAGATTTAAATTATTTAATTTATTTGATAATATCCAAGTTATTTTTATGAATCAAATAAATATAAATTTTGATGTAATAATATTACCAGAATTACACAAACATCATTAAACAAATACAAATTTAAGATTATATTTATTTTAACATTCTATAAATTAATTATTTTATATAATATTATCAGAATTCTAAAATCATCATTATATTTATAGAAAAAAATGATACTATTATTAATAAATATATGATTATAATTTCAAATTATATTCGACAAAATTAAACAAATCTCTGATATAAAATCATAATTCCCATGTTGTTTAATTATTTAGTTGATTGATTCGAAGAATATATAAAAACATAATAATCTGAATTGTTATAATTAAACAGAGTAATTTTATAAAATCAAAGAAATTTTCAATTTAATGTAATTTAGGAAGAACAAAATATGATGATATAAGTAAGATCTTCTCAACAGTTATATCGAATATAAATATTACTCAAATTATTAATTATATATCTATAAATGTCATAATAAATATACCAAGATTTCTTATACTTAAATATTCTATAAACTAATTTCAATCAATCATAAATATCATATTATATAAATATAAAAATATTTTAATTAAATTACGCGAGTTATATAAAAATGATCACATTTTAAAGAACATTATAACTATTAATGAGTATATAATTATAATTATAGAAAATATTTAAAAAATTAAATAAATAATTAATATTATATAGAATAAAGTGTGTAAAAATTAAATATTTAATGATTATTTGATGATAATATATCTTATGATGATAATAATTATTATAATTATTATAATTATATAATATTGTAATCTTTTGGACAAACAAATCCAAATTTAACGAGATTTAGACACAAAACAAAAATTAAATAAGCAATTTTAAAACTGAATATATATATATATATATATATATATATATATATATATATATATATGTATGTAAGTACAATACAAAATGCAAACATTTATCTAAAATTTTTGAACACTTCATAGTTTGCATAAGAAGGCAGTGAAGAACACTAACGGTTGTGACTCTTTTCTAACTCTACTGACAAAAACATGGTCATCACCGATTCCGATTATGAAGGTTCCGCTATCGAAGCTCTTGGTTCTCTCTTCAAGGTCACCCAAGTCTTCCTCTGGTTAGTTCTCACTCACACATACACGCACTCTTCTCTTCTTTTTCTTTCTTTCCCTTCTTTTCTTTTACACTCTTAACTAGGTTTTACTTTCTTACTCTTTTTTCACTCTGTTTTTCTAAGGGACTATGGCCTTCAGGGTTCTTCCTCTGATGAGCGATGGGTAATATTATATTTTTTTTTATCTTTCTCTGTTCATTTTGTGGTTTTTTTGTTTTTTTTTTTTTTACTGAAATTTGTATTTGTATTGGAATTTTGTTGCTTTTTGTGCGTGTTAGAAATTGGCTGAAACCGGAGACAATCATGGTTCTGACCCAGTTCCAGGCAAGCTCTTCTCATCCTTCGTTTGAACCGGGTGGTATTTTTGTGCGTGGTGGATTTTATTTATTAATTGTTTTTGTTAAAGGAAAAATTGTGTTTCATTGTGTTTTCTGCAGAAGAATCTAGTGGCCTTATGACAGCCGAGGATTTGGAACTTAACAAACAGCTGAATGAATTGGGGCTTCCTCTTTCCTTCCAGACGAACAAGGAGGTATGCATACAGATAAATTATTTTGGCTGAATGCTTTAGTGGTTTTTTTATTCTCTCTGAAGTGAGGAAAATACTTCGGGAATAGTTGGAACTGTTATTTGGACAATCAATTGCTGATAGCATGTTTGGGAAAGATTATTCTGGAAGATTTTAGCTGTTTTGGGATAAAATGTTGTTTGCAATTTCAACTGTATATCTAATACAATGGCTGAAATATGTAAAAGATTTAGTTTTTTTTTTTCTGAAAAATAAGCAGCTTTTATGAATATGAAAATTTATTGCTTGTGATTATTTCTCAATAGCTTCTTCAGGAATGAAGGAAACCCAGAGGCAGGACCAAAAATAGTTTTTTTTTTCCTCTTAGCTTCATACATACTCTTATGTAAAGAGAACTGTTTTTTTGTCATATCCAAACAAAATTATTGATCTTAATCATCCAAGCTCAATCAAGTTTGGTAACGACCTTAATCAACCAAGCTCAAATTCTATGGTAACTGAACCCTTTAGGCTTATCAGGCTAAGAGGCAGGCTTGAACTGTGACACAATTAATTTCACTTTTTCTCTTACATATTTAATTTTAATACTAGTTAATTCATGCTATAATAAAAGCAAATGCTTATTTAGTTGTTAACTTGTGAACGTAACTTGGTAGCATGGTAGCAAATGAGATTTGCTGGTTCACTCACTGTTAGTCTTAGTTCGATTAAGAAATAGTGAAGTCCAGACTGAATTATAAAAGATAATAGGTGCAGTTTAATGCTATATACTTGATACTTTTCTTTGTAATAATTTCAATAATAGTTGTTGTTGATACTGTGGCAATCTATAAGGACATATTTTTAATTTTCTTATAACAAATTTTGTGTATTCTGTTCTGAATGAAAGCATCATCACTCGTACTTGTCTATCATTCATGTTCTACTCTGTATAATGACATTATTACTGTCTAAATTTCTAGTAATCATATTTTTGGTCTATCTTGTTCTAGAGAAAGGGACCAGTAAAAGGCAAAAAAAAGGGTAAACATTCGAAGCATCAAGATACTTGTCACAACCCTGCAGATGAAACTATATATGAAGTGAGTGGTGAGGAGACTGTGTCTCCTACATTTCTTGATAAAACTAGTAGTCCTTTATCTTGTATATCAATGCTGGGTCAAAGTGAATCCTCTTACCGTGATGGTGCAATGGATATTGATATGACCCAGTGTGCCTCTGGTGAAGTGGATAATTCAGCCTGCTCTGCTGGGTTTGCTAGTGGTGTTTCCAGGGAGATGAATAATGATAATATAGATCAGGTAGCAGCTAATGATGCCCAGGATGGTGTCTTTTTAATCAGTAATGATTGTGTTGATTTGAAAACTGCACCTTTTTCAGATTCTGCAGTCTCTGCTGGAAGCCATTTGACAGGTGCCAGTGTCAATTATTGGGGGGCCGAATATGATGAACTGTTGATTGAAAGTGAATGTTTAAAGGTTTCAGCAACTGTTGGAAAAAATACAGATTGTGAGACTATTAACAATGATGAAGATGATGCCACTTGTCCTTCACATGTTATTATTGAATCAGAGTTGCTTCCTGTGAGCTCAGAAGGGATTGTATGTGACAGAAATGATGTTTCAAATAATTATGCCCACCATGGAGATTGGATGGCCTTCTGGGATACTTATTATAAGAGAACGTACTTCTACAATATTAGAACACACACTTCTACGTGGGACACACCCTCAGGGATGGAACATTTGGCAATTGGTGAATGTACTGAAACACAATGTACTGGCAATTGGCAATCAGATGATACTGAAACTCTAAAGTCATCAGAGGTGTGTGAAACACAAAATATCGCTAAGCCACCTGATGAAATCTTGATTGAAGAGAACATGGAAGAAAAGCAACATGGAGAGTATTTGGCTGAGATTGGAGTTGCTGTTGGCAATTTGTTCTCTGATAACACTACAAATAGTGAAGACCAATCTCTTGATCATTCAGACGAGTGTATTGATAGAAGTAGTTGCAATGGTGGAATTTCATCCTGTTCAGTCTCAAATGCCCCGGATCCTATTATTTGGTAACGTTTGTTCTAGTTTTAATTCAAGCATAAATGAGAAAAAGTTTATAAACTATCATATAATCATTTTGAAAATCAAGTTATCTGTTTAAAGCTCTTTACACATTGCAATATTAGGCAATTATTTGCACCTTGTGAATAATAATATAAATGCTAAAACTCTATGTTATATTTTTTGTCTTCTAGATATGTCTGAAACTTTTTCCCAGACAGATAATCTAAATTGCAAAGTTGACAGCCTTTCAATGAAAACAACTAGGAATAGTAAGAAAATGTCAAGGGTTAGCTCTCCCAAAAGTTTAAGTTGTTAGGTAAAAATGGTTAGGCTTAAATGAAGCAGCACAGTTCCACTCAAAGTTGTTTACATGTTTTTTAATTAGAAGATTAGGGATGGCAAGAATAAATATACCAATCTCAAGCTTCTAAGTGGAGGCTTGTGACTGATTTATATCTCACAAGAGTGTGCTTGTCTTAACTTGCCTTTCTGATTTTTTTTAACTACTGATGTGGATTGCAGCTACAATGAAAGATGCATTCAAGTAGCACCAGAGATTAGCCATACACCCTTGGAAAACATGGTTATTGATATGTCTGGATTGGAATCTAAATCTGACTCTTTCAAGTTAAAACCTGGGAAGAGAGTAAAAAGAAGACAAAGGCAGAGGAAATTATATAATGAAGCTGAAGGTTTGTGCCAACACTTTATTCTTGGTAACTGCCACTTTATTTGGTCTTTGCAATGTAGTTGCTATTCTACTAAATCTCATAGCTAATTGTATCCAAATGATACTTTCTACTAGGAGTAAATATGATAAAATTTGTTAGATGCTTATGTGATAGCTTTGCTGTTCTGAGTCAAATACCTAGAATACTGGGTAGATGCTTGTATGATTTTGATTGATAAAAACTGATTTCCCATCGTGATGGAACATATGAATTCCTAAGTATAGAGTTTGCTCAGTAAGGACAGTGTGTTGTTGAAAATTGATAGATCCTGCCCTTGTAATAAACCATTTTTTTCATTTTGCAGATCTGCACATTCAAGAAATGCCTGAAGCGTATTCTGCTACAATTGCCAAATATTGGTGTCAGAGGTATAATTTGTTCTCTAGATTTGATGATGGTGTAAAAATGGACGAGGAAGGATGGTTTTCTGTCACTCCAGAGGCTATTGCCAAGTATCAAGCAGTACGCTGTGCTAGTGACTTGATAATTGACTGTTTCACTGGTGTTGGTGGGAATTCTATCCAATTTGCACGACAGTAAGTACTGAGTAGTGAATACTAATTTATCACTTGTTGATATACTATAGATTAGTTTTAGTTTTTTGCTGCCCTGATGAACAATGCGCACTGGATGCATTGTTTCAACAAACTCATAAAAAAGCCCTGTATTTTTCCAAGGAAGGAAAATAAATTCATATTTATTACGATTAATCTATTCTTTTAGCAACTTGAATTGCATTAATATAACTTAGAACAGGAGAAACATTAAATATGTCCTTTGGTTTGTTGTTGCTATCTCATTTATGCACACTGCCTCCTCGTGTTCTAAGCTACTTTGGATTTTGTGTGATGTGTCTGGTAGCCTACCTTTGCGTGCCTTCACGTTCAAAAGGGATAATTTATGGACGCAATATCACACTTTGTCTCTGACAGAAAATAATACATTTGCATTTAACTAAATGGTTTGTTCTGATTGGACTGTCCACCTAGTGAATCCCATATTTATTTCTCAAAAACATTATGTAGAACTCGTGCAAAATTTTTTAATGTATATATTGCATGATTATAGTTGTTGTTTGAGTCACCAAAGGCATTCCACTGAACAAATATTAGCTGATTAACTTATGTTCTTATTCTTCTCCCTTTAATTTATTTTATGCGTAGTAAGTACCAACTAGAAGCTGCTAATATTCATTTCATTTTGACTGTTAATCACAACTGGATAAAGACATAATGATGCTTACCATTTGTCTTGTCAAGTGATTCTGGCCACATCGCTAGTGTCATTCCACTATGAAACAATGTTTTTGTTAAAACTTCCACTATATATAGGTATAATGTTGTAATTTTGATCAAATGCTTATGTCTTACTCTGAGAAAACTCTTAAAAAATAAATTTGATCTCTGTACTTGACAATGAATTGATATTACAGGTGCAGGCATGTAATTGGAATCGATATTGATCCGGTGAAGATTGACTATGCTAGGCACAATGCTGCTATTTATGGGGTGGTCGATCAAATTGACTTTCTAGTTGGTGATTTCTTCCTCTTAGCACCAAAGTTAAAGGTACTGAAGTTTTCATATTACATGCTTTGGGGGATCTCAATGTCATTATTGATATGTAATGACTAGGGTGCTTTTTTTTTTTTTAATTCTTAAAATGAATAACAAATAATACATTGAACGCAAGCAAGAGGAAAACTTTTGATTTTTATCCTTTCTTGGCCTACCAGAATGAGTGTGGATAAGGAAGTTTTGCTTCTAAATTTTCTGATTTTGTTATGCCTAAGGTATGGGATATGTGCCATCTTGGATTTCGTATGGAACTGGATGACAGAGGAAGTAAATTTGATACCAGATTATGAATACTGAAATATTATTCATAGAGGCCAAAATTTGATAGTTGTGTAGTAGTTAATGTCAACTTTCAAAAGTAATATAGCTATAATTACATTACAACAGAAAAGAGTGATGGATTTGCATTTTGTCTACGTTTATTTTTCTTGAGCTGGCATGTGATTGCTGTTATTTATATGTACCCACCTCTTTGGTCAGGTAGCCAAGATCTATTAAATCCTTTACTTCTTCCCCTCTTCTAATTAAATTAAAAATTTCTGCACAAGGTTTGAGTCAGCCTGTATTTTAACTTCATTTCTAAGCAGCATGTTGTAGATATTAACCAAAATCATTTTTGGGCTCAACACTAGCAACTTGTACTTTTAGGATAGTTTTTAACAAATTGACTGAATATTGTCCTGCAGGCTGATACCGTTTTCTTATCTCCACCATGGGGGGGACCTGATTATGTCAAGGCTACCACTTATGACATGAAGACAATGCTTAGACCACATGATGGGTGGGTACATGCTTCCTTTTTCTTGTAGTTTTTAAATTTTATCTTCCGGTTAGATATATCTGATTTTTTTGTGCAAAGATACGGACCCTTTTACACTCCCATTTTAACTCAAAACTGCCCCTGAGCAGGCATACACTGTTTAGTGCTGCAAAGGAGATTGCTTCCAGAATTGTTATGTTCCTTCCAAGAAATATCAATTTCAACCAATTGGCAGAATTATCTCTGTCGTCCTGTTCACCATGGTCACTAGAGGTAATTTCAACTTTTTATCTGTTTGATATGCTTTATTTTGAAGTGTACTCAATAAAGAACCCTACCTCTTCAGGAAAAAAAGAAAAAGGAGCAAAGGGCAGAGGGTGAGATAATATGTCTTGGGTTGAGAGTATTTTATGGTTGATAGTTTGATGGGTGTGTTATCTGTTTGGTAAACTATTGAGATGAAGTTATATTTTATATGACTAGACTAGTTATTTATTCCTTACAGGCTTAAATTGTGTAACTTAATAAACAAGAATAGTAGATTTGTTGTCACGAATCATTGATAGGTGTATAATGTGGTAACTCTTTGCTGTCTTCCGTTAACTAAAGTTTTAGGATGTCCAATTCCCCAAGTTTACTTGTTACAGGGTGATTTGGGGACCACCTTTGTATGTTAACAAGGACACATGTATACATGTTAAGGAGGAAAAGAAACAAGTCACATTTAATTGATTCTCAATGCTGCTTAATCTTCATTGTTCTTATGTGAAGCATAACATAACCAATAGGGGGTTTATGTCGTCATTGTATTCTTTGGTGGCTTATTAAATATCTATCCTTGAAAATTAACCCTTCACTCTATGGTGGTTCTAGGTGGAGAAAGTTTATTTAAATAATAAATTGAAGGCGATCACAGCTTATTTCAGTAAACAGCAGTTGGAGGGTGCTAAGCTAAACACATTCACTTCTGCTGCATGTTAAATTAAGGATAATCATCCCCTGCGAGGAGAAAAAAATTGACAAAGGGGAAATTACTAACTGAGGTGATTTTGAAGTTACGCTCCTGGCATTATCACTTTTCGGAGGCATTTTTAGCTTAATCTCCCATGTACCCAATAGCTCTCTTTGTTTCAGTTACATTGTAAAAGCTGTGCATACTGTATTTAACCCCCCACCCCACAAAATGAACATGTACATATGAACAGTCTACAACATAAGAACGTAACACTAGATATACAGATAAAATTATTTGGGAAAGGTTTGTGGATTGTATAGAGATGGGGAAGAATAGTTCACCCCCACAGGCTCACAAGCTTATACAGATGGATTACTCGTGATTAGGAGATGTTCATTATCCATCTCATTTCACTGACCTATTTCGACTAGAAGTTAACATTGTTGAGTTCAGGTTTTATCAGGGTATGTATTGTAATTTTTTTCATAAAGCATTTTTAGTAGAAGAAAATAAGTAAAAATTATGATTTAGAAAAATTAATATGAAAGAACCAGGGACCTCATATATTTTGAATACATTTTAAAATTATGAGAAATTTTAACATGCTCTGAACCATGCTTTCTAAGATGAAGAAATTTTAATACTTGTGTTAATAATAAGATTTCTTGAATTAATGTATATTATTTTGTACATGATACTTTAAGGTAATAATTTAATATGTATAATATTAAATTTAATAGATGATATATTATGTGTATAAAATGGATTGATCTGGTTTTTGTTCTGTATACGAATGTTATGATCGGTTGATTTAGGTAAAACTTTTTAGGTTTGCAGAATGGAATCGTTTCAAAAGCCATTCGCTCCGTGACTGTTTTTTTGACTTCTAGATCAACCCAGAGCACAGTGCTCCATTGTAAATGAGGATCAGTTTCCATTTTATGAATCTTTGCTATTTTATGTTGAACGATTTTAACCCATTTAAAATACCTTTACCCATATTTAGTTATCTAATTTGCCTTATTTTTGTCGTAATAGTTGTCACATAGCTTTTCTCGTTTTGCATACATGCAATTATTCAATGATTATGGGTAAAATTAATGACCATCCTACGGTAGGTAAGTAATACCTATCAACTCTTGATGAGCAACGCTACTTTCAAAATCTTGTAATACTTCTCTGTTTTAAAAAATTAACAGATAGCAATTTTTGATGGAAAATTATGAAGGATACGTTGAAAATTATGTAGGGAATATATTAATATTATTTTTAATTAAATTATTTATAAACCTTAAAAACTTACTTAGCATTGTACTGAACAGTGTAAAATGAATTTTATGAAGAGAGAGCATGATAAAGAAGATTTGGCAGAAGAGCATTAGAAGTTTTAGCCTAGATCCCTTTTAGATGGAATCAGAATGGCATATGAGTCACCGATCGTGTTCACGTTACCAAGTCGTGCAAGTTGGATTTAACGTACCATGAACTGGATCTCTTTGTACGCCAATTACTTGATTAAAGATCATAGCTGTGTGTACTAACATTTTCTAAATGGCCTTTCAGTATCACCAAATCGATGCTTAAGTTGGTGTGTAAATTTTAATTTTAAGCGATGAACATTTGATGAGAAAGAAAATGTCAGAGTCTGGCATGACATGTGCGAGTCTTTCTGCATAAAATTAGGAAGGAAATATTTATTTATTTATTTGAAGAAAAAGTAACAAGTAAAACTAATTGTTAAGGGTTGAAATTTTGTCGGGAGCGAAAGATATGGTCGGCACTTGTTTACTTGGCTGTTGTTTTCAATGGAGACACCAACTCAACACAAACAATTTTCCTTTTCCCTTTCTCTGTCTTTTTCTTACTAAGATGCCAAATTTACATTTTAGGGAGCATGAAATTATGCTCCCCACCCACCCTATATTCCCACTTCCTCCCTCATTATTTTCTTATATCACACACCCTGTCCTTTTCTCTAATCATCATCCACCCCCTACCCTTCTTTTCTAAACCATATATCTTTTTAACCCATTTCTTTCTTTCTTCTACTTATCAAAATAACTCATACAAAACTTAATTCTTTTAAATAATAATTTCTATTCATTCTTTCATTCATACTTCAATTCAATAAATGTACAACGTAAGACTTGGGAATATAAAGGATTAAAAGTATTAATAAATTAATAGTAACATAGAACCATCTTTAAATAAATTTAATAAAAAGTATGGAAGACCATGATTTTTTCTTGTTTAAAAAAAGCTAGGATGAGGAATCTACATTATAAATAACTCATAAGAATATTCAAATTTAAATCTTCTCGTACATTTATTAGGTCAGTCTCGTACAAATATTAATAACAAGGAACACAGCTTTTGTTAAAAGAGCAAAATTTAACTTAGTAACAGATAAGTGAGCTTTTGTTAAAGTAATTTGGTTCAAAAATTGTTAAAGCTAATTATATTAGGCACCCAATGAACATTTTAAATCATAACTTTAAGAATAATTTGGTCTCCCTCTAGCTAAACTTTACATTTACAAATTGTTCATTAACACGATTACCCAAAAAGTAATGTTACTTTAACTCAAATAGGGGCAATCATGTAGGACCTCCAAAGCCTTAAGGGTAAACCGCACTAGCTCTAATCATCATTATCATACTATTGCTCTTCTAATTCTGAAATGAAAAAGACATTAACACCCTGCACTGCACAACGCACACACATCCACTTCAAAACCAGAGGTAAATGGACTTTATAGTAACTTCACAACCAGTCAAATTCCATGGTCAAGAACCATTTAGCATGAAAAGATACCTAGTCCTGAAAACCCCCACTTTATTAACCCAAAAATCAAGCATCCTCTAATTTCAAGTGGTGAATTATCACTTGTGTGAATCAATGATAATAAACAAGATTTTTTATGCAATCATGTATAATTAAATGTTTGATTAAAAAAATAGGTGAAATTGATGGGTACAAATTTTTAATTGAGAAAAGTGTTTGTCACTTTGTATGGAGTGTAGACAGGAGTGGGAGTGGAAATAATTTGACAAAGACGCAGTGAGTGTAGAAAAAGGGAGGGTGTTGGGTAGAAGGAAAGTCACTATCCATAAGAAATGGTTGCTCAAGTTTTCGTAGCACTCTCTACGAGTCAAACGACAATGACGTCTTAAAACTCAAATGCTCAAAAACTCAACGACACCAATCAAACTAACAGTAAGTAATACCCGCCATATTTACTGCGAGCGCGAGTGTGTGAGAGAGTGTCAGACACTCACTCTGCTTCTCTTCTTCTCTCTTTCTCTCTTTCTCTCTTTCTCTCATTCTCTCCTTCTCCCTGCCAAATGCGAATGCCATTCTAATGAGAATGCGAGAGTTAGGGTTTCACGAACGACGCTCCTGGAGGCGCGCCGGTTCGCGAAGAGGCGGCGACACCAGCCCCGACTCCGTCATCTTTACTCTCGAATCCAACCTCAGCCTCTTCTCCTCCGCCTCCGCCAGCGTCGATCGATGTTCCTTTGCCTCCGACGCGCATGACCACGACTCCTTAGCCTCAGAAATCTCCCTGGTAAACCACGCTTCGCTCTGTAATAGTTATTGTAAATTCAAATTCGGAAATCTAAAATCGAGTTTCTCGCGGTTCCGTTGCAGCATTTGGCCGCGCAGGAGCATGAAGGCGATTTCGCTCATAGCGAAAGCTGGAGCGGTCCAGATCCGGATCCGGATCCGACTAACCGACAGCAACAACGACGTGCGGATGCAGATTCAGATGCATTACACAGAAAGCATCACCAGAATCGTTTCTCCGGAAAAGGAGAGAAAGCGAAAGGTGTTCTTTCTGGTGTAATGATATAATTTTTGTTGTTATTACTATTCCTATTATTATTGATTAGTAATTTGTTTTTTATATCATCTTCGTTATTATTATTATTATTATTATTACATTAACATGTATTTGCTCTTTGTTTTGTTTAAAAATGAAAAGACACAAAAAATAAAGTGACTCATGACTCTTTTGTTTGTTGTTTCGTACTTTCCGTATTGAAGTCCAAAAGGAAGAAGATAGTGACGGTGGTGACACTGAGGACGGAAATCAGCTGTTGGAATTTGATTCGGCGAGGAACTCTTTTTCTCTTGCTCTCAAAGGTACCGAACCTACTAGAATTTCAACTTTCCAATTCAAGCATTTTGGTTTATTTTATTCTTTTTAATTTTTTTAATTTTTTTGAGTTGCTTAAAGAGTGTCAGGATCGGAGATCAAGATCTGAGGCGTTATTTAAGAAGCACGATCGGCGAAGGCCTGCTTCGTTAGATCTGAACAATGCCGTTGGCAATGGCAACGTTTCTTCGCCTCGTTTGGGATTAGGGGCCATGAAGAAAAACACGGTTTGCTCTCGAAGGTCTGGCTCTGGCTCTGGCAATTTTCCGAGTCCGGGAACGCCTAATTATCTTCACGCTGGTGCTGCTATGCAAAAGGGTTGGTGTTCGGAGCGAGTTCCTTTGCATACCAGTGCTGCTCGCAAGCAGGTTGGTGCTGCTCTGTTGCCTTTCAACAACGGGCGGACTTTGCCGTCCAAATGGGATGACGCTGAAAGGTGGATTCTGAGTCCCGTTTCCGGCGACGGCACTGGGAGGGCCTCGCTTCCAGCGCCCCACAGAAGGCCGAAGTCGAAGAGTGGGCCACTTGGGCCCCCTGGCGCTGCTGCTGTTGCTTATTATTCCTTGTATTCCCCTGCGGTGCCTTTGTTTGACGGTGGGAATTCAGGGAGTTTCATGGCGACTTCTCCATTTTCTGCTGCTGTTAGTGTCTCAGCTGCTGCTGATGGGTTAATGGCCAGTTCCGGTGGCAGTTGTGGGGCGGCCCCCACCAGAACTGATCCTTGCATGGCACGCTCAGTTAGTGTCCATGGTTGCTCTCAGATGCAGAGTCAGTCATCATTGCCTGCCCAAGGTTGTTCTATATGTCATATCATATTATATTCTATACAAGGTTTTAAATTGCACGAATAATTGTGGTTGCAGTGAGTAAAAAAAACTTTGACATTGTCGCCGAAACTGTGGTTGGGAAATGCAGCCATAATTATTTCCTTCTTATTGTTTGACCCTTATCTCGCATTGGGATTGGTGAATTATGATTTTATTGACTTAATTTGTCGACAAAGTTGTGCTTGAGTAATATCACGGTCTGCGTGTGTTCAATACTATTAGATCATGTGTTTCAATGGCGACCCTTACCAGTTTTAATTTCCTGATTTGTAGTTAATCCTCAATATTCTGAGAACTCCTCGTACTTTCTGTGAAATTTTTGTCTTGATTGCTGTTGTGAGGTGGTATGAATGGAACAGACTGTTTCCGTTGACAACACTAATGATGTGTGTTGATAGTTGACAGTTTTTTGGCTTGATGATGACATGATGGTCATGTAATTATAAAACTTTAATTCTGTGCTTATGATGTGCCATTTTTTATGTTGGTTCTAACTTACAGGGGAGAAGTTTGATGGTTTCAAAGATGCAGGCACCAATGTATCTCCTGCTATTTCAAGGAGGGACATGGCAACCCAGATGAGCCCAGAGGGTAGCTCTTGCTCCTCTCCCAATTTGAGGCCTTCTTTCTCTGCTTCCACTCCACCTTCCCTTCCTCTCTCAGAGTTCAAGAGTTTGCCTTTCTCTAAAATGGATATCAGAGATGTACCCGTAGATGAACGTGTAACCATGACAAGGTGGTCCAAGAAACACAGGGCCCTCTTCTCGGGCAGGGGCTCAGAAAATGTTGACAACTGGAAAATTAAAGAAACAAGCAGTCGATCTTCATCTTGGGATATTTCTGAAGGTTCAAAGACTGTGGCAAAGTATGTCTACCTTAGTATTGTATCAATATCATTAAATTTATCTGGTAACTAAAGAAAAATTATCTTGGACAACTTTAAACTGAAACTAATGATCATATAAATATTTTGCTTTTAGGCAAGCAGTGAGATTTCCCTTTACACTGTCTATTTTTCACTGTGCTTTTATCCAAATGCTATGAGTTACCTATAAATTATAGTTCATGATGGTACCACAAGAGTTGGAGTTTGTGGAATTTATGGTTATTTATTTGCTAAATTAGATATCTTATTGGCATTTAAATTATTTTATTAAAATGATTAGTGTTCCGGAGTTGTCAATAACCTCTCTTTATTACCTTCTAAAAATTGACCATCGTTATCCAATTCAAACCAGAAAATATATAATGTGAAGTATTTGATCTAACAATTTTATCCCTGAGAAAACCCCGGACTTTACTGTATAAGAAATATCTGCGTAAATTTTACATTATTTCTGAAATTTCAGCATTTTTTGCATGTCCAGGGCCAAAAGGGAGGAAGCCAAAATCAATGCATGGGAGAACTTGCAAAAGGCAAAAGCTGAAGCTGCAATACGGAAACTAGAGGTTAATTCCTCTTGTTTTCTTTCTTGCCGGAATTTTAACAGGAAACTCCTTTTTCAAATATTCATTAATTATTATAAAAGTAGAATAGCCATTTTAAGTGATTTTATGTATTAATCATCAAGTTGTTATGGTAAATATTTTCTAAAAAGAATAAACTTCGTAATTTCCTTCTATTTGTGGTATTTAATTATTTCCTTCTTATTGCTTCTGTTAGCCAAATTTCAGCCTAGTGACTTTCACTTACTTCCGTTAAGATAGTATAGTAGTTCTGATCAGTGATCAAAGACATCCCTTGTCTTAAAATGATGAACAAGTTATTGACTATGTTGTCGTGAAGGTTAATTCATTGTTGGTTGTCTTAGAGGATTATGACGTCCTAAAGAAAACTTCATGCATGTTGTGTCAGAGAGAAAGTCTTTTTCTTTTGAATTTTTTTTTCACTATAAACCAATCAAGCATTATATGGATTATAATTTTTGTTATTTCTTTTAACAGAATGCATGCATTAAGGATTCTTTTCTATCTGAGGCCCAAAATTATTTCTAAAATTTAAAAAAGAAAAGGGAGAAAAGTTAGAGAGGAAGGGCATAATCATATAGATCATGATCTCATTACTTTTGCTATTTCAGATGAAGTTGGAGAAGAAGCGAGCATCATCTATGGATAAGATTATGAACAAGCTGAGATTGGCTCAGAAAAAAGCTCAGGAAATGAGAAGTTCAGTTTCAGCCAACCAGGATCATCAAGTTGCCAGAACTCCTCACAAGGCTATATTATTTAGTCGAGCCACTCAGATGGGTTCTTTAAGTGGTTGTTTCACATGTCATGCTTTTTAAGCTTCTCCTCCATTCTTTTTCTGTTCAAATGAAGCTGGGTAATTTTTTCTGGAACCTTGTAGTAGTTCAAAAATCAATTGAGTCTTTGATTCATTTGGTATTATTTTGGTTTAAGAAATCTTTAAAGCAACAGACTTTTCAATACCAATTGTCTGTATGATTTTGAATATGAAAACTTGTACTTCTTTTTTCAAATGTACCCATGTTTTCTGACAAGTGAAAAGGTTTAATATGCAAGTTATGCGGGAGTCATTTTCCAGTATTGACAGATTTTAAAACAGATATCTGCCTTTTGTTTCCTTCTATGAGTAATGTTATATCGTCCTACAAATTCTTCTACTTGTGAAGAAAGTATTAATTAAATAAAAGGTAAATGCATTTAATGTCTTTAAATGTAAAACGCATTTAATAATTACCATTAGAAGGAAAGCAAGAAGATTAGCAGGAGGATATAGAATTCTTCTTCTTTTGTATTCAAGTCCCGGTTTCCCTAGAGTTTTAATAGGCTCAGGTTTATTATCCCTTGTCTACATACCGTGGAAACTTTTACTAATGACATCCTTGTTCATTGCTATGTAATTTGATAAAAGGTTGTTACTTGTCTTATCAGGTTTCAGAATTCAGAAAGACTTAAATGTAACTCTTGGTAATGAGTGAAAGGTGGATTAAAGAGAGAGCAGCACACTATGTTGACACTAACTTGGTGTCTTTGCGGTTTTCCAATGCATGAAATAGCAGCATCTTCTAAAGGTATCCGATTAAATCAAAAGCCCCTTGTATCCTCACCCTTGGGAATATGAATTCAACTATAGCCCTTGGGAATTTGAATTCAATTATAATAATCTATATGTATGTACGTAGGCCAAACTTTAGAATAATCCTTTTTTGTAATTTTTTTCTCTCCTTGCTTGACAGTTTGCTGTTCAATTGTAATCTCTTCTCTATCTACAGATAGTAGAACGATAAATTAAACATCAAATCTGTAATTTAGTTTTTCCTTCTCGAACTCCCGCATGGTTCAGTTCGTTCTTTGTTCCTTGTCCGATTTATGTTTGTTTCTTGTTTCCTATTTCATGCTAATTTTACCTCACTGATACAAATACCCGAGTGAATTTGCTATTATGCCAGTCTATTGTACTTCGACAAAGAATGAAAAGAATTAGTGAACTTAGGAATTTGGCGTATCCCATTAATTATATGTCTCAGGATATTTTGAATTCTAAATCTGAATACTCTACAATGAGCAAAACACATCTTTAAAATAATTGTTCAATAAACATTTCAATATTGTGTATAATTATTAATCAGTTGCAGGCAACGCAAGCTTTGATGATATCAGTCAGCCTTGGAATCTTGCGAGTTTTGAAGTTCCAGAAATTCGGGTAAGGATCCCAATCTGGTAACATTGACATAATCTAGAGGAAGATGAGCCGGTATTCCTGGAATTATCACTCCAACGATCCTCAATATCGTCATGAACCAAGTCTGTCTATAGTCTCTACCTTCTACGAAGGGGATAAGAAACCCCCTAATAAGCTCCCAAACTGCGTTTAGGATCTTCGGTATGACCCAGAACAAAGAGAAATAATTCTTGTTTGGCTCCTCCTCTAGAACCTGGATCGAAATACATGAAAAAAAAAAATATAGTCAGAGTAGATCAGCTTTAGTATATAGTAGAGCAAAACGAAAGACATAAAATGACAAATCACAGACTTCACATTCCACAATCTATACCTGTCCTTTGTACAAGCTGTTGAAGTAGAGGCAAGGACCAAAGTGCTTGAAGAAGAGGGTTTTGTCATCGTAAGGGACCCTAGGCACCACATCATTGCAGTAAACATATCTCATATATCTCACATCATACTTTCTCAACTTGTCCTTCATGAACTCCCCAAACTGATTGTCCCCAACTCGTGGCTGCCCAAATGTATAAACCCCTTCTAACTTGTCCAACAGCCATGCCTCCTCATGCAGTGTGAGAACAGCCGCAAACAGAATGGCCAAGGCTCCTCCCAAACTGTGCCCTGTCAATATGAATTTTGCATCCCTATTTGCCTCCAACATTGTTCTAAGCTTCTCTCTGATTGTATAATAGGCATAACGATGGTGGGAGCCCTCATCAATCTCTTTGGGCCATCCACTGTTCTTCTGTAGTCCCAAGGCTTTCATGAACCCACCATGTATCCTACCCACATTGGGCAACTCGTACCAAGATATATCCACATCTGTTCTCCATTGGTCCGCATCAAATGGCTCTGTACCCCTGAATGCAACAACAATCAAGTTGGATTCGGACTTGCTATCTTGCACTATTATTGCTCGTGTGGACCACAACTCTTGGTAATCTGCATCCCATCATTTGGATTTTGGATTCTCATAAATCGATTCATATCATTCAAGCAAAATATAAACAGGTTTGGTTTCTAGTAACACCCTGTTTCTAGCATTCAAATATAACCAGCTGGACGTACAAAATACTTATCTTAATATAGACCAATAGATTAAAAAAAATAAAAAATCTTAATTCTATTTTTATTTTCTAAATTCTACAATAAATTCAAAGAAGAACTAAACCGATGTCTTAATTAAGTTTAAGAGAGTGTATAATGTATGAATTAAGAAACGAAAAGAGAATCAAGACAACAAAAATGAGAATACATGTTTGAAATCTACCTAAAGAAATATCAAGTCAAGAGGTAAAATTCCAATCCTGAATTGTAACTTGTAAGAAAAATTTACAATTACTCCAAATTAACAACTTAAAAAAACCATTATCACCTATTTTATACTTTATGTAATAGTGTTGCAATCATCTTCCTTGAAAACACATGACAATGAATTAAAAAGAACAAATAAGAAATAAAAAAGCACATCATAATATACAATCTAAAATATTCCATACATGTGCAAAGAATTGGCAAACATATATTTAATAGTCATGAGTTTCTTCATATATTTTTTTTAAATAAATATATAAAAATGCAATTAATATTTTCATAAGTTAAAATTAGTTTATTACATTTTTTTTTCAAAAAGAAACTAGATAAGAAAGTTCTTATAAAATAATTTATACACAATTTAATTTTAATTTATAAAAAAAAATATTTTAATTTATAAAAAATTTAATTTTTCATCTATAATTTTTTATGAAGAAACTCTTTCAAATAATGTTAAATAGGTCCTAAATTCCAAAGATAGGTAGGAAGCAAAACAACAAGGAGGGAATTTCCATGAAATTAAGTATGACTCATAATAAACCTTCTCTCACTGCGTTTTCTTTTAATAATATTAATATTTAATTACGTGTAAAAGTTCGATTCACCATGTACAAATAAAAACAAATTTTCAGGTTTTAAAGTTGAATGAATCAAATTCAAATTCCATATTAACAGTCTGATTTAACTTTTAGGACAAGAAAAAGGTTGTTCAAGCTTGACATGCAATTGAACCAGTCAATTTTGAATTAATGCTTGATCTTGAGTTGATAATTTTACTTGAGTTGTTTACTTTTTTAATTAAATTTCTTTAAATAAAATGTTGTTTATTAACTTAGATATATTTAAAATACATTTTCAGATTAAAAAAAAAACGATGATGATATATTTAATCTTGAGATTTAATGTTTATTTTTAAAAGAACATGTGTTAGTAGGTTACATATGAGTGGATTTTAAGAATTGGCATAGTTATAATTTGGTAACATAATCATTCTAAAATAGATAAGTGAGTGTATATCAATAAATCCTATAAAAACTTTATAATGTATAGTTACTATAGTTTTTTTAGAAGATGTATGTGAGCAAGTTACACCTATGATTTTTAAAATTTATCATAGCTATAATTTGTTATATATATTAAAAAATAAGTGGATTTACATGAGTTAATCTCTTTAATATTCTATGACATATGTTAATCTATTTAAAATATATGATTCGAAAAATTTAAAACTAAATGGCATATATAAAATGATGATAATTCAAAATTATGATTTTTCAAATAAATATAATGCATGTTTTAATCATGCATGTATGTGTAACAAACACAAATTCATGTTAACTCTGTAAATTTTGTGTTTTATTCATTTAGAAATTTATCCTAACGTTAAGTTCAAGGCCATTTATCTAACCAAATAGGTGAATTTAAACAACTATGAAGTAAGCCAGAATAATTTACGGATAATTCAACTAATTTACGCCATTCTTATAATTACACTGTATATAACAGTAGTGAAAAGATGTTTTATCTTTCTGCAAAGTTTCGTATCTTCTAAGCAAAATTTACAAAATGATGATGCTTCTTAATTACGTACCGTTCCAGAAGCTGTGCAACCCCAAGAACTCCATCTGCAATCATATTAAAACATGAAACTAGATAAGCTAATTGAAAAAACGAATTTTATAGATAAAAACAATAATCGAGACACCAGTAAAAGTAACAAGTAACAAATATTAATCATGAATAAAGTTAGTAGAAAATGAATCAATTAACAACTAATGAACTTACATTCCAATGATTTTGCACTGTGTTACCAACAAGTTGTTGATTCTCGTAGGATAACTTTGAAGCCATCATTGAGAGGAAGGCTTTGTATTTGGCATCATTCACCTTAATGTTTTTGTCTAAGTCAATTCGTGGGTCAAGGTTTGCCACCACAGATAAGAATGATGCTGATGATCTCTCTGCTCTCTTCACCTTTCCTGCTCCACAAATCATTAATTAATTAACTTTAAACATATCTTCATACCATGTTTCCAGCTCTGTTAGCTAAATAAATAATTCATGAAAACAGCTTAATCACAACTCATACAAACATAGTTTAATCATATTTCTTGTCCCATTATAGAACTAATTTTCATTTAAATATGTGATGTGTTATCCATTCTCTCTATTTTCTTTCTTTCTTTCTTTTGACTTTCATATAATGTATATGAAGAATGAAAACTTTAACAATACCTACACTTTGAATGGATAATTAGTCTCACAGATGATGCAAAAAGACCTAAATGAATGAACATATCATGCAGTTTTAATGAAAAGCTTAAGACCCTAGCTAGGGTAATTTAGAAAAACCTCTAATGAAGTGATGACATGCATTATTATTACCTCTTAGAAAGTTGAGCAAGAGTCTTATGAAGCCTCCATTGCTTGATAAAAGATTGAGCCACAACTCCAACATGTCTCCAACCTTCTTTAAGGAGTTTCTTGAGAAAAGAAGGAGAATCTGTGCCAGAACAGATGTGAACAGAAGCCATCTTTGTCGAAACTCTGTTGCCTCAACCTCTTCTGGGCACTCTATGAATCTTCTGTTGCTTAACTTCGAAGAGAACAAGAGGGTCCCAAGATCAACCACACTTGCCTCTTCTGGCTTCAGCAACAGGTAACTGCAACCAGATAGTTCTTTGGAAACCATGGCTTTACGAAATGCCTTTCCCAACTCAAAACAAAACAAAAACTGAGATTGTTTCCAAGGATTGTTGCGTCAACGTCGAAGCCACTAACTTATATAGCAAATGGACATCGCAGTTATCATATAATATGCATTCCTAATGTAGATTATCATATCCTGTTTTACGTGTATTATGTGTTATTAATTGTCATAGACAAAAATGGAAAACAAAATGCCTTTAATTGGTTTGAATTAGACTTCACCATCTTAATATTTTAAGGGAACACCGTATTTGAATATTGTGAATTTAAAAAATAAAAAATAGAAATTTTAATGAAGTAATCACTCAAGTTATTATCTACCAAAAATTAATAATTAAAAAATTCAATAATTTTTTTCTAGCATCAACATAATAATAAAAAGTTAGATATCTCGTATTAATAAAAAAATAAAATAAAATTAATATATATAAATCTCACTTTATTCATTTAATAAAAATAAATTAAATTTAAAGTTATGAGAATTTATTTTTATAAGTTTATTAATTTATTAGGTTGTTATTAAATTATTTATATATAAATTTATGTTTGAGTTGAAAAATCTTAACTAAAAATATGTATTAGAAATTTTATATTGATTACAGATAAAATTAAGCAAGTTAATATGTTAATTTCTACGCAACATTAAAAAAAGGTGTTTAATATTTAATTTATGATCTTTAAGGAGGTTTCCTAGCAGTTTTCATGGTTTTAATGAAGGGAAATAAGAAAACCTAAATGGGACATAATAATGAAGTGGACAAAAAGAATGCAAAAAATGTGCATATATTTTGACCAATTCTCAAACTCCACCAAAACGTGGTTTCATGAGTTGCTGGGTTATTATGAGACTCTTTTGATTTAATCAATGGTTTTTTTCTTCAAAGTTAAAATACAATCAAAGAATTTCTTTACCCTTTTTTTAACTTTTATGAGAAAAACAGTGTTGCGTGTCTATCATCTCTAAGGTTGCTTGTATAGTTGGGTGGGGTTTTGTTTTTATTTTTATTTTTTCTTTTTCAAAACTTGCAGACAAGTGTTCATTGACATTGAGCCTGAGCTTGGGGGATTTATAAAGAAATAAATTTAATTCAAATATAATTTTTTATATTATTATTTAATATATATATATATATATATATATTATTTTAGGGTTGAATTTTTAGTAGTTTTATAACAATTTTTTGTTGTTACATGAAAAGTAGTGTTTTTAGCTTCTACCTTCTCTTATTTTGGCTGTGGTCCATAAAAGTAGGTCAGAAGAAGAAAAAACTATTTCGACCACACCATAGTAATTAAATGTTAAATAATTTTAAGTTAATTTAATAAAATTAAAATATTTAATAAAATTATTTTTTGAAATATATAATAAATATAAAATGATAAATATGAACTTGTTTATATGATGCTTTTATATATTTTAATTTAATTTATCAGGAGAAATTATGAGTTTAGTTTTTTAATTAATTATAAAGCCTCTTAGATTTTTATTTGTATACATTTTTAGTCTCAATTACAATTATTATATTTTTTTTCATATCATCAATTATGCCATTAATCATTGATAATGTATTTTGTTTTGTAAAAGAAAAAGATATTGATGAAATTTAATAGATATTTTACAAGGAAATAAAATATAAAAAGATTTAGCATTTTTGTTAAAATTGTTACTTGAAATAACATTTATAAAACATTACCAATTATTAAAAAATATTATTTATATCGTATTTTTTGTGGATCTAAAAGATTATCAATCGGTTAGATCTAAAAGACTTTCTGTGGATGTTTTAGAATATCGTATTTTTAATTTATATACGCAATGATTTACTTTTTGTTTTTATACTTCATTATTAATTAAATAAAATATTACAAATGATTTAAATTTGATTATACATTTATAAAATACTATTAATTATTATTCATAAATAAATTATAAACCAATGTTAACTATATTTTTTAAAGAAAAAGCATGGGTAATCATATAATAATAATGGTACTACTTAATATTAAAATGATGAAAACTAATGTTCATATCTATTACTTAACATTTTAAAGCTAATAATAGAAGAGAGGGAAAGGATGAGATTTGAAGTTGGAACTGTTCTCACTCTCATTATATTTATTTATTAATTTTAAATTTTAAATTACACTTTAAACCAATTAACACTCAATAAACTATTAATTTTTAATTAATCACATCGATTACACATAAGTTATCCATTATATTTATTTATTAATTGCACACTATTTGGACTCAACTATTTAATACTTTTTCTTTTCTGTTCAATTACATCAGGCCCAAAATGTGCGTGATGGGCTTGTTTTCAATCTCTTCAATCTTTAGGCCCAAGATGCTTCTCGTGCTAAAAAAAACGTTCAATTCTAGGGTTTGACAATCCAAGTTTCTGAAAAGGGTTTATTTTGATTTTTTTTTCGTTGTCCATTTTTACTTTGTTTTTTAACACTTATTTTCTTGATACCATTGCTTGTGTTATTTTCTTGAAAGGGTTTTTTTTAACACTTATGTTCTTGAACAAATCTCTTTCTATAATCTGTTTTTAAATATCAGAATTTATGATATTTAAAAAATGTGAATAAAAAGGAGTGACAATAAAAGAATGAGGAGTGACAATAGAGTCTTCCAATTATTTATTTTGTCCTTTAAAATTTTTATCATAATTTTATTTTTAAAAGATACCTAATTAGGTTAATTAGGTTAAGTGAGAAAATTATATTTAAATTATCATCTATTTTAATTCTTAAACAAAACTTTTATAATTAAAAACCGGGTTAGCTTATGTTGAGTTTCATTATTCTCCTTGCAAATCTAAAAAGTAAAAGAAGATTAGAGTTAAAAAACGTATGGAAAATTAAATTAGTATAAATTTTTAAATCAATAAAAGAAAGATTAATAATAAGGAAAAAGAAAAAAAAAATGAGTGTATGTCTGCGTGTTTTTCTTTCTTTGCTGAGTCGTGTGTTCTTTTCTTCAAATAGGTATTCGAACTAAAAAAATAGTTATGTACTTTTTTGATTGAGTTTCTTAAATATTTAAAGTTTTCATAAATTATTTTTTTGCATTTTCCCAAACATATATTTTTCATATTTACTTACAAAAAATACAATCAATGAATATATGTTTAAGGAAATATCTAATAAAAGCTATTCACACTAGTTTCATTAAAAAATAAAAATATAGGTCATATTATGTAATATAATTATTAAATGATTTATATTTAACTTTATTTTAATATAAAAAATTTATAAAAATTATAAATAACTCATTATTTTAATTTTTTACCATTTAAATTTAATTATAATATACCATAATATTTATCAATATGAATTATTTGAAAAATTAGTTAGTGAAATATGCCAACTAAGAATTAATTACTTCAATAATTTATAATTTATTCAAATATTTTATTAAAAAAATAAAATTTTCACTAAAAAAATTTATTTTTTCTGAAAACAAATTTATGAATAATACTTAAAATTAATAAAAAATATAATTTTTATATAAATTTATCGTAAATTTCTTATCATTATTATAAATTTGTAAATAAAAAATTAATAAAAAATTATTTTTTATAAAATATTTATGAAAAATTTCTTATAAATAAAAAATTTCCCACAAATAAATTTATTTTTTTATTAGAAATTTTTTTATAAAAAAAAATTATAAATAAATTAATAAAAAATTTTCATTTGTAAAAAATATTTAATGACTAATCAAATTTTTTCTAAAATAAAAAATTCCTAAAAAGTATTTCATGATTTATTCTTATATTATTTTTGTAAATAACAGATTCCTATATATCAATAATCTCAAACCAAATTAGTACATTTCTCAATTGTACAAGATAAAAGATTACTTAAATATTTCTATATTATCCAAAAAGTCCATCTACAAATAGTCAAATGAAAAAAATAAACGAGAAAGATAATATGTTTATAAAAAAAGTTAATGTAAAAAGAAGAAGGTTTAATTAAAAAAATGGTGTTTAAGTATTATTGTTCTTTTATATATATATATATATATATATATATATTCATATTTTATTCTTATAAAATATAAAGAGGGTGGTAGAAACAGATGAGAATATAATATTGGTTGTCTGAGATGCAGAAAGGAAGGTGGAAAAAGTGTATGTAAAAATTTTGCTGAGAACTTTTGGGGTGAATAATTGAATTGAATCACCTGGACACGTGAGCAGAATGAGGTTGAGGAAGAGCCAAACCTGGAATCTCAACGTAAAAGTAAGGGAAAGCAAAGCAGCAGCAGCAGCAGCTATGGAGTTAGCCACTGTAAGCTACTCCTTACCAGTAAAAGCCATTACAACACTGCCACATCATCTTCTTCTTTCAACACTCTGTTTTTCAGTTTAACCATTCTAAACTATTTCTCTAACATTATTAGTTCTCTTGCATTTGCCAAGAATCAAATATGGATTATTTTAATGCAATATATTGTAAATGTAGGTGTTTGTGTATGATAAAAATGATAGGGTTTTGAAAGTGGAGAGAGTGATTGGTTGGTGACATTTAACAACAAAAGGAAAGCTACAAAAAGGAAAGAGGAGAGACTCTGTAACCCACCTTCTCTTTCCATTATCACTTTATGTTCTCTTCTTTCATAAGATTCCGTTAATTTTAAATGTAAAAATCTAATATTTCAAGAGTTTAATCTCTTTCACTGAATTGCCCCTCTTCTCGAGGGATATATAGTCCTTTGCTTTGGAATTCGAGAGATCTTTCTTGATTACATAATTATTGAATACCCACCCACTTTATCTTCCAAGGGTTAATTCTCTTTATCTACCCAAAATCATACTCAAAATCATGCAAATATATGTTATAAGGATCTTTCTCTTCTCTGCATAACTTTGCATAACTTAATATATAAGTTCATTTCTGGTAGAGTCAATATCTGAACTTTTAAGGTACATAGTTAAGATCAACTAGCACCTGCATATCCAGAAAATGAGGTATATAATTGATTATGTTTAACTCATTTATTTAACAACATCTAATGATGTTTGTTTAAGTTGATTTGATTCATGTTTAGCCCTACGTGCAAGAAGTGTTTCTGTTTACCTGTTACAACATCTTTTCATTCCTTTTTATTATCTTTATCTTGTGCTTTCTTTTTACTTTTTTTTCCTTTCTTTTTGGTTTTTTATTTATCTTCCTTGCACCAAAGTCACACTATGGCTTTGGGATGGTAAAAAAGATTAATAAAGTCAGAAAAGAAAGTAAAGCATTGCGACTTGGAAGGAAGAAGGGTCCAATAGTCAATTTGCAAAAGATGGCAACAACATGGCCTTTGCTCTGCACTGCACCTTCTTTCTCCTGTGCTCCCTTTTAATTGGGTGCGCCCTCGATGAATGTCAGAAAACCTGAACCCTTTCTCTGCCTCACTAACACATACGCACAACACAATAAAATCACAAACACCCCTACAGAGATAGAGTCACGGGTTTGTCTTGAAAAACCCTTATTTCACACTTCTAGACACACATACTTACAGACACTTATTCTCTCACCACATAACCATGCACCCTTAACAAACACTACTCACATTTATATTTATATACTTTTTTTCTGTCACACACTTTTTTACTCTATTACTTCAAGATTAATATCACAGTACTATGATATAGACATAATATATCTGATTAATCAGTTATTTATCTGCATATTTAGCTTTGTATTATTCATAATCTACATTAATCTGAAATTTGAATATGAAACTCTAAACCGTATCTGTGTCTTTAGTTATATACTAATATATATCCTTTCACTCTGTCAAAACAACATTTAAAAACTAAATAGACAAACAAAAAGACAAGGCAAAGAAACCACATTAGACAGCAACAGCATCAGTTTCTCTCTCCCTACCTTTATCTAGCACCATTCATTCCCATGCTCACTCACACACACTGTCTCTTTCTCTCTGATCTTCATTCTGTCTCTTCTCTTTTTCTTCTCTTCTCTTAGCAATGGCTCTTCTACTTGACAACTGCGACAGCATTTTGCTCTCTTTGGACACACACAAATCAGTTCCTGCACCTTTCCTTACCAAAACATACCAACTTGTGGACGACCCCTCCACCGACCACATAGTCTCCTGGGGCGAAGACGACGCCACCTTCGTTGTCTGGCGCCCCCCAGAGTTCGCTAGGGACCTTCTCCCCAACTACTTCAAACACAACAACTTCTCAAGCTTCGTTCGCCAACTCAACACCTATGTATGTGCACACACCCTTCTTTCTTCTCTTTTTCTTTCTCTTACTATCTTCTTCCAAAACAACCCTCTTGGAAACATCATGTATAATGGTCATACCCAAGTTATAACCTAATACCTTGTGTGTATCTCTCAAATTCTTCGACTTAAGTGATGTTAAAAAAAACATCACTTGAAACTGAATATAAGAGACAAAACTTACCGAGAGTTCTATAAGCGTTTTTGGTGTTATTTTGTTTTATTTTTTTCTAACTATGTTTCTGGTCAGATGACTAATCTTTATGAAAACTTGATTGATGACTTTTAATGGAATGTTCTTTTCAACCAAGTTTTTTTTATCCATAGAACTTCTTTAAAAACACTATCTTTTGTGTTGTTCTATCATTAGAGAATTGGAATTCTTTCTCAATAAATTGTCTAATAAAAAATTACATTAAAGATCAATATAAGCTATTAGAGTGTGATTCCAATTGTGATTGAAAAACAAGATATGGTATTTAAAGAACCATAAAAGATTCGTATGAATCTAAACACATTTTTCAGCAAATATTCAAACTGCGATTTACCACATGGAGACTGGCCTTCTACACTTGGCTCTGGTTTTACACACCCTTTTTAATCTCAGCTTGAAGATTTTACATTTTTTCATGCTCCTAATTAACTAACTTGGTTTTACATTGTTTTGAAATAGGGTTTCAGAAAGATTGTGCCTGATAGATGGGAGTTCGCGAATGAGTTCTTCAAGAAAGGCGAGAAGCACTTGCTTTGCGAGATCCACAGGAGGAAAACTCATCAGCAGCATCAACAACAAGTACAAGGCATGAACTATCATCACCATCATCAGTTTGGACTCAGTGTTCCCCCTTTCTTTCCCTTCCAAAACAGACTCAGCGTGTCCCCTCCCCTTGACTCAGATGAATTAGCCAATTGGTGTGACTCACCCCCAAGAGGAGTTGCAAATGGAAACAACAACATCATTAACAACAATAACAACTTAATCAACAGCAACAACAGCTACACCACTGTCACTGCACTTTCTGAGGACAACGAAAGACTGAGGAGAAGCAACAACATGCTCATGTCAGAGCTCGCACACATGAAGAAGCTTTACAACGACATCATCTACTTTGTTCAGAACCATGTCAAACCTGTGGCTCCAAGCAACACTTACCCTTCTCTTGTACTATGCAGTAACAGCAACAACACATCACCGCAACCCTCTCACATAAATAATGTGTCAACGGTTCAAAGACCGGTGAGGCAGTTTGTGGGGTGTTATTCCAACAACACTAAGCAAGCCCGTGCTGTGAACTCTCCCACTAACAGCTCCATCACCATTGTTGAAGAAGAACCTAGCAGTAACAGCTGCAAGACGAAGCTTTTCGGAGTGTCTCTTCAATCCAAGAAAAGGGTGCATCCGGAGTACGGATCTAACAATCTTCAAAGTTCAGAAACAAATAAGGCGCGTTTGGTGGTGGAAAATGATGAATTGTTCGTCTTGAATCTCATGCCCTCTTCAACTTATTAGTTATAGTCCTCCAAAAATTCTTAACTTTAGAAGAATCCTGCTACTTTCTTTCAATTGCTTCATATATATGTATAAATATATATAATTTTTTCCTTTAATCCCTTGCTTTTCAAGTTTCGAAGAAGGCAAATGATTTGATGGAAACATGTGTGTTGGTGATCCTGTCTGCATATAACTCAGTTCCGAGGTTATATTGTATAGTTGTGAAATATTGTGTATCTATCATTTGGGTCAATATTTTCATGATAAACAAAAATAACCGTTGGTGTTAAAAAGAATATTAATGAAGTATAGATATCATAGGTTATAATGTAATATAACATGATAAGAAGAGAGAGATAATGAAGCTGAAGCACATATAACTGTTAAATTTTATTAATATTTTTAATTGAAAAATTGTATATATGACATCAAAATTGATGGATATGAGGATGGTTGGATGGAAACATGTCAAAGTTAAAGCAAAGTATAAATGTTCAACAACTGTGGGTGGTGAAGTTCAGTTCATCCTCTCAAAAGTGAAGCAACTTATTGGGATAGTGGGAATTTTTGTCTTTCCTCTGTTGATGTTCTTCTTTTTCTGATGTTAGTATGTGCACGATTCAGTTGCATTAATGAGAATGATAAAGAGGGTGCTTACAATTTACTTGGGGAAAAAGCTGAGGACTGAGAATGTTACAGGCTGGAGGAAGTAAAAGACATGATTTTTTTCTCTAGGGCTTTCTTGACCAAGCCCCATTAATGGCCTCCGTGTACGAAGTGAGGAATGCGAAACACTTTGCATCACAATTCAAAAACTGATGAAGTGACTGGTGATGTTACAAAGATCCATTTTTTATATTATATTATTATAAAGACATGACAGCAAATGACAAAAGTAATATTCATAAGTATTCCCATTAGTAGTAGTATTTGTGGATGCTATGATTGTTTTGTCGCCATTAATTTATACATTAGACAGTAATTTATTAATAATTAGAGACAGTACTATGATTTGAAGAAAAAATAATTATGTATTATATGATTCTGATGTAGTTTTTTTCTCTCTTATCGTTATGTCTCCTCTTTCGAAAAATATTATATAAAACTACCTACAGATCTTAATGTAAGAAATACCTGTTAGAATTAGGTTAGATAAAAATAAGTTGATAGAGTGAAAATAGATATAAAATAAAGTGAAAAATTAAGATTTCTATAAAAAAAAATATATCAAAATTGTTAACATAAATACTTAGTTTGCTACTAAAAACCTTTCACTCAAACTTTAGCTTCATTCCTTAAACTTAAACTAAAAAAGCTAGTGAAAAGGGTTAGTGGAGTTTATACTTATTATTTCGCTACCTCTTCATGTATGATAAATGTTCTACGTATATTCTTAAATTCGCCATTAATATACACTTTCTTATAATAATAAATTAAACATATTAATACAACCAAACAGGTAAAACAAAAATACAAAAAGAAGTATATAGTTTACATTATTATGCTACAACCTACATGTAGCACTGGTCGTACTTCCTTTGTTCAACATATATGGTCAATACTTTGTTATGGATCCACACAATGCTAATATGAGGACAAAGTCAAATGACATCTGTTAAAACATCTTTAATGGTGCAACTATAGTCTATAATGGAGTACATTAACATATTTTATATTTTTTTGTTGAAAAAAAAAAGAAAAAGAGTAAAATAGAAATGAAAGATAATAATTTTACTGGAATCAAATATTTCAAAAGATAATTTTCTTTATATTTTACTGTTTCTTCTAATTTCAATTTAAAATTTTTATGATTTATTTTAAATGTATTTGTGATTGTAGTTCGGTATTCAAATTCAGTTATATAATTAAAATATTTAATTATTGTGACTCGTAAAAGATAAAATGATATTTTATATATAATATTTATTATTTGATAGAATTTATTTGATAAATTTTAGTTAAAATTTTTTTTTAATAGATAATAATAAATATATTAATAAAAATTGATATTAAAAGTAAAAAATAATTAAAAATATAATTGAATAAAAATATGAAAAAGTAAAATAATTAACTAAATAATTTTTTTTTCTAATAAATTATTAACATATACTTATCTAATTAAGATTTCTTAATTTTTATCATGTCAATGATATCGTTTAATTACCTATATCATAATTAAAGACAAATATTGAACAAACGGGTTTCAGTAAATTTTGAGTATTTTTTATGTATAACTAAGACTTTGTTAGTCTCTATCAGTCTTGAATGTGTCATAAATTTAATGAAAATCTTCATCAGTTTGTTATGTTCATTTGGTCTATAACTTTTAGTTTTTTTTATAAGAGATAAAACTGAATTTGTTTTTTTTTTTTTTTTTTGAACAATTTGTTTTCATTGATTTCCATTAAATAGGTTCATATTATGTGTAGGAAAGTAGTGAAAGTTATTTATAGGAATAGAAAGTTGTGAATAATAGTGTTAGAAGTATTTTGGATAAGATGGGAGAGGAAGAAAGAGAGATATAAGTGATTCCCTGTAGAAGATGCCGTTGTGCATGTGAATGAAATCAGAAAATGAAAGAAAAAATGGTTTGGAAGAAGAGAAAGAAAGTGATGGTATGTTGTAAAGAATAATGGGAAAACCAGAATAGATAACACTCTTATGCTTCCCACTTCAGAAACCCTCTCTCACCCTTTGGCTCTATAATGTATTGTATGTTACTGTCTCGTTTCAGCGTCTGACATGGGGACAGTGATAGTACCTTTCTATTTCCATTCCCTCTCTCTCTCTCTCTCTCTCTTCCCACTCTCGTGATTCTTCTTTTGTTTTCTTCTCAAACAATATTTACTTCACCATCTTCATCTTACCTACTTCTTTCTTTACCTCAATTAATTCCCCTCCTTTTCAAAATTAATTATAATTTTTCCTTTAACAAATTATCAATTATAGTTGAATATAAAAACATAAAATTTGAAATATGCGATGGACTCAAGTTATACTCACTAATACATTTTCTTTACGTTACGTTATATGATAATAGTACGATAATAACTGAAGTTAGATTTTGATATTATATTAAAAATAAATTTTAAATTTAATTTATTTTTATCAATAAATAAGATTTATATTTATTAATATATTTTAATTTAATCTTAAATTTTTAAATGTGGATGGAATTTCAAAAAATAATACATTGTTTCGTATTCTATTATATCTATTTAAGCAATTAATATTATTTCCATTTGATCAAAGGGGCCATGTAATGATATATGCAAACCATAAAATGAAGAAGTTAACAGAGAGAGAAAAAAAAAAAAAAAAGTTTGGTTGGTGTGATGTTTTGAGAGTGATTAATATGCGTATCCACTTTGGAACTTTTACACAATGTTATGGATGGTTGATTGATTTTATCAGACCAGATTTAGACCTAATTATGTTACTATGAATGGATGATATAGCGCGTGCAGTGGGACCCACACTCACTTTTTTTAAGATAATAAAAATAAGTCCTCAAATTTAATCATCATCATAGATAAAAAAAATTATTTTATATTTTAAGAAAATAATTGATTTTAGAAAATATAAAACATATTTAATGCACTAATAAAAGATTTAATGCATATATTTTGTGAGTTCTGGAGATAATGGAAATGTAAATCTTGAAAACAAAAGGCTGGTTTCCCTCACAATTGATGTCAGTATACTACCAAAATTTAACAAAATGTAGAAAGTGATTAACTCACCCAACTTATATACCATAGTTCGGCCTCAGGTGACCAATCTAGATCCAATAACCTGTCAACAATCAAGACTCTATATAGCGATTCGTTAACATTTGTTAACCATCTAGGCCCAACAACTTGTCAACCAAGATTCATTATATTAATGAGTGGCCGAATCTAGACCCAACAATTTTGTTAATCAGGCTCTGATACCATGTAGTAAGTGATTATCAGTGCCTAACTCACCCTCAAAACTGGTTTAAAAAGTGATATTTACACCTCACTTATATACCATAATTCGACTTCATTTTTAGTCAATATGGAATTTCCAAACACAACAAAAAAATTCTTTTTTTCTCTCTCTTTCACAGGATGAAGATGAAGAAGAGGGAAGAAGATTCTATTCGAGTCTCTAGAATGCAGAGAAAGTGAAGGAACCCCACCTCTTATCACATGACCACCACCTTTTTAAATTAAATCATTTTTCTTATTATTATTCCATTCCAGGAGATACACCATCAAAACTACAACTTTCCATTTCACTTAAACTTCTTACTACTTTCTTCTTACATTCACTTTTCTTTCTCTTTCTTATTCATACACTTAATCAGTGGATTGAAAAAAAAAATCTTTATATTATATAAAGTTTGAATAAGATAAAAAATAAGTTTCACCTATTATAAATAAATATTTATATTATATGAATATTAATTTTTATTTTATAAATATTTATAACAGTATTATATTTTTTTATTAAATATTTTATTTCATATTTATATTTTTAAAAATAGTATAATTTAATTAATTTAAATAGATAACATTTTTAAATAAAGTATTACCTATTAAACAAGTGATTTTATAAAATGAGTCACTTCATATTAATTTAATTTCATTTTATTAAATATAAAGATTTTAATTTAAATTAAACTCATTCATATTCATACGTAAGTTAATTAATTTAAATCTAACTTGATTCAACTCAAATTAATTTTGATATGTTTACTTGATCTGATCAAATATAATATAATTTAATTCAACCTCACTTAATTTACTTCTCTTGATTTTTATCTACTTAGAATTCATCCGACTCATTTTAATTTATTGTCCATTCAAATTTAATTTAACCAATTCAAATTATTCTAATATAATTCACTTTAATTTAATTCATCTTGTGACTCAAACAATAAAGTAAATAAATTTGAATCCTATTTTTTAAATTTATTTTACTTAAAAAAATTATCAACAAATTAATCTTGATTTATAATAATTTTATCGACATTTTAACCCTACAAACTTATTTTATTATATTATGAATTTTATAATATATGTATAGGAATGTTTTCAATCTACAAATTAAAATCAAAATCCTTAATTTATATTGATATTAGAATAAAAATATTTAAAGTCTCGATATCACCTCCATCTCACATATAACTTAACAAATACGATCAACCAAAAAAATAATTATAAATTAATGTAAATTAAGGAAATAATAAATAATAAACATACACAAATAAAAATAAATCTCTTAAAAAAATAGTATAGATTGAATATTTTAAAGTATATTACTAATTGGAAAATATATTTTTATAAAATAATTTAAATAATATTTAAATTTACTATAATTAAATTTTTTTTATTAGTCTTTGTAAAATAATAATTATTCTATAAATTTATTAATTATCACTATTAAAAAGTTATTAAATTATTTTAAAAAATAATAAAACATATTTTTATATAATAATTATAAAAAATATTTAAATTTAGTACAATTCAATTTTTTTTACTAGTTTCATACCATATTAAATATTCTATTAGTTTATTAATTATTACTATTAAGCAAATCGTAAACTTATTTTGAAAAATACATCATATTATTATTATGTGTTATGTTTGAAAATACAATATGTTTTATTTTAAAAAAATTATGAAACTTCGATTAATAGTACATAACTTCCAAAATTCAATATTTTTTTCTTTTTTATTTCATCATCAAAATTTTTAATGAACATTCCTTATTGAAGATGACAATGTGAAGTAAATTAAATTAAATCTCATACGCAGATGAAAGATAAGAGATAAGAAAACTACACGAAATTTCTTGAAAATTTAAGAATAAGTTATAGAAATTCGTAAAGAAGAATTTTTTTTAATTACTCTTTGAAATTAAAAAAGAAAAAGTAAAAGTTTCTAAGAAAATGACTTTAAAAACATAGAATAAATTTAAAGAGTGTAAGATTGAAATTTTAAAGAAAATAAATAAAAGTCCAATTAAAATATATAAATGATGGAGAAAGTACATACTGAAAAATAAATTATCAATAATAAAATAAAAATTATAAAGAAATTCAATAAAAATGATAATTCAAGTCATAAATAACGTTGAATTTATCAATTTCAATGTTTTTCAAATTATATTTTATAATGTAAGTTTATAATCAATTTTTTTTAATACTCGTCCTATTCATACTTCTTCATATTATTTTATTTATTGTTACTTTATAGAATTTGTAATCTATAAACATGGAAATTATGACTATATCAACAAAATATTTCAGTATTTATAATTTTTTTTTATGTTTTTTTTACTCATATTTTAAATCAAATTTGAAATCTTTAAGTATGATTATTTTGAACTTCTTCAATTTTTACTTTTTTAATTCATAAATTTCTTTCGATACTTTATAATTTTATTAAAAAAACTTATATATTCTCAATATATTTTATTATATCTTAACTTTATTTGTATTTTATTTTAATTGAAATATTTATTATTATTTATAAATAAATAAATTTATAAATAATTATTATTAATTTTGATAAATATTAAAAATATAATAGATAATTTATTATTATTTATATTTTATTTTGATTAAAATGTTTATTATTATTTATAGATAAATAAATTTATAAATAATTATTATTAATTTTTTAAAATATTAAAAATATAATATAAAATATATAAATTTAAAAATTATTATTATTAGTTTTAAAAAAAAGTTACTTTTAAAAGCACAACTTCACTTAAGATGTGTTTGGATTAGGGAGTGAATTTGAGGGAGTAGAAAAAAGAAAGAAATGAAAAGAAAGAAAAAAGAAAGTGAAATTGTTTGAATTAAGAGAAAAAGAGTGAAAAGTAAAATAATATTATTTATTATTAATAATTTTTTTAATATATTGTAAAAATTTATTATTATTTTTATATGAAAAATATATAATTTAATAATATTATTAATAAATTTATTAATTATTTTAAATTTATTATTATAAAATAAAATAAAAAATATTATTATTAATAATTTTTAAAATTATTATTATAATAAAAAATAAAAAAAAATATTATTTTAATATTATTAATACTTTTTAAAATTATTTATATTAAAATAACAATAAATAATTATTAATAATTTTATTTAATATTTATTATTTTAATATTTTTTTAATATTATATTAATTATTTATTATTATAATAATATAAAATATATTAATATTTATATATATATATATATATTTATATATATAATGGATTATAGAAGAGACAAGAACTTTCCTTACTATTTCTTCGCACCACGAAGATAAAAAAGAATGAAGCAAATTTTTTTGGAAATCTGTAATTTATTCAAACTAACGCTTATTGATTAAGAGTAAAATTATGCTTTCCTCAATATTTTATAAATTTATCTATTTGAATAAAAATTAAAAAATTATCATAAAAATTAAAAAAAATTATAAAAAAAACCTAGCTACTCCTCATTACTATGTATTTATGGCATGGTTAATTTTTATATAACATTTAGTCAAATTTATAATTTAAAAAAATTATAAAACCCAGCTACAATATAATATCTTCAAATTATTCAATGATTTCTCTTTATTTCACATTTCATGTTAAGATCTAAATAGATATATGAAAAATACTAGTTGCATGCTCTTTTAACATATTTTTAGAAACTTCTGTCACATATTATAAAGATAACAAAGTTTTATAATTTTTGTAATAATTTTTAATTATTAATAAGAATGTGTTAGAAAACACTTTACCAACACTTCTCACATTAAAGAAACCTTTAACAAAAATTGTTATCTTTAAATCTCTAGAAACTTGATTATTTAAATACACATCAACAAAATTAATTGGTGGAAAAAGTAGTTAGAAAAATACACACAAAGAACTTTTCTTTCTTTCTTTATTCTTCTACATCGATGGCATTCAAAATTATTGTTCCATGCGACGACAAACCTACCACCAAGGTTCTTTCTTGTATCTCTTTTCGCACTCTTTTTTGTCTGTTTCACAGACCCTTTTTTTCTTTCTATAAAACAAACCCTTTATATCTATAAAATGATTTAATCTACATTAAAATACATGCATGTTTAGATTATAAATATAAAGCATAAGACAGAGAAAGACACAGCCAAACTTTGTCGTTGACGCCAACTAGGTTGTAGCTATACATACATAAACATGAGATATGAGAGATGAATTGCTTCAGAAAAATCTATTCAAAGTTCCTTTAAAAGGTTCTGTTTCCATAAACCCTATTACTTAATTGGAGGGTCACGAGGGGCTCTCAAAAATCAATCCCACGACCAATTTGCACTCTCATAATATATATAACATAATCGACAAAACATGAACATTTTGTCTTCATAGTCACTTTCATGTAAACACACATGTGCCTCAGTCTTGTTGTCTCTAATCACATTTTTTTACTCATTGAGATTCACACATAATTATTAATAAATTGTTTTCTACTCATCTACTCACTTACACTCAAAATTGACCAATGTGTTAATTAAGAAAACTAGTTAATATAATTCAATTTTATTAATCCCAATTAGAATTTTGTTTATTAAAATGTTCTTCATTAAAAGTTGATATTAAGAATAAAAAAGGGGTTATTGGATATAAATTCAATTTAGTTGAAGGTTATGTTTTGAATTGAATAACTAAATAGGGTAAAATGGTTAAAGTTTGTATGTATTTATTAAGTTATCCAAACTTTTTTATTGTTGTTGACAATTAAATCATGAGGGAGTATAATTTTATTAATTTTCTTAGCATTATTTAATCATTCTTTATTGTATAATTAAAATGTGTTTTTCAGTAAACTTTAATGATAAGTCAAACTTGTTATTACCTTTTTATTAGGTTACATACACGACTTAATTTAAATTGATGAATATTTTAAAAGACTTAATTAAATCATATTTAAGAATAAGTTTATTTATTTATAAAATATTTTATATAGATTTTTTTAATGAAAAAAATTAATTATTTATTAAATATTTTTCATATTTTTATAAAAAAATTTTATAAATTTCTTTTAAAAATATTACTTATTAATTTATTTGTAAAAAATTTTATGAATTTTTTGTAAAAAATAATTTTTTACTAAAATTTTATTAATAAATTTATGATGGGAGAAAATTTGTAGTAAATCTGTATAAAAATTCACGAACTTGTTTTATACGCAAATATGAATTTTTTTAAAATCTCCAATTTAACATTTAAGAGACTTTTACAATATTAAGTATGCCAAATAGTAAAAAGAAGAATAGTGACATTAGAAGCATCTACATTTAATATCCATGCTACTTTGGATAGAATTATCTTCAAAGAAAGATGTTTTGAGAGAGAAAAAAAAGTTTTTTTTAATTATTTTAATGTATGTATGTACATTTAGTATAAATATTTTTACACCAGAAAAGGAAAATACTATTCATTCTAATTTTTGCTTTTGACTATATATTGTAGGTTGAAGTATCTATTTGAACTACTGTCTTTGAACACCAGAAATAAATATTTTACGCCAGAAAAAAGCCAACAAGAACTTGTATCTGGAAAAAAAAGGTAGACCATTATCCTATTTATGTAAGAACAGAAAATACGTTAATGAGAATAGAATGAACAAGAATATGACTAATCATACAGGCTACAGCTACACCAAATACTTAACTTTTTCCTGATTTAACTTAAAGAGAAAGCAAAGATAAGTGTTAGGTAGTCCATTTGATTTGATATTGGCCTAAAACTTTCACCATGTAGTTTAAAGAAAGCTTTAATTTGATGAATGATCAAGAACATTAATTCTCGCGCGTGCATGGTCGACCTCGCATGTCTAATAGTGGGACCCTAATTCTGTTCTTATTAGGACATTTTTACTTCCCTTTAACATGATTAACATTGTATAATTTAAGGATTTCTGTGACATCTTAAAAGCTTATTTCTTAACTGTGGAAATTAATGTGACAGACAACCATTACACCTCAACTCAAAATGGTGAATATGTATTAATATTTTAGATTCATTTTCTTGTTTTGTTTTTGAATTTGAAGTTGAACTTGAAGGTCTTGTGTTTTTGTAAGAGAAAACAAGTTGAGTGAGATGAGCAGAGTGTTGGCATAGCTAGCTAGGAGGAGGCAATAATGGGGAACATAAAGTCTGATAGATCACATGCATTTCACAATCTTTTTCTTCTTCTTCTCCTTCTCTTCTTTTGATAATGTGGGTGAAGCATGTTTAAAGAGAGAAAAAAAAGATGATTACTAAGCAACAAAAATGAAAAGGAAGAATAAGAAGAAAGGGATGATAGATAGATAGTTAATTCGACGTACATGGATCCACATATATATTCCACTACACTGTTTCAACACTGAAGTGATGGATCTGCTGCAATGCAAGCTAGGTCCTCCTAAATCCAAGGGATATTCTCTGAGATGATGAACCACGTAGGTAACTTCCTTCACCTTCTGGGTCCCTCCTCATCATTTCTTGCGTCAAGTTCAACTCTCTCTCTCTCTCTCTTTCTCTCTCTCATCTTCATAACTTTGTAAAGCATATCCTTAAAGTGCATTTCTTTTCTGATATATATCATGCATGCCATTCAATAATGCATGCATGGCTGCATCTGCATGCACCATGTTTATCTAAATTACATGTCTAATGGCCTAACTCATATTATGGTATCATATAGTGGTTCTCGGTAAAGAAACCAAAATATCTTAATCGCAGTTCGATTGTTCTATGATTTTGTCGTGATCGGGAAATCATTGCATTTGCGTTGATTGCTGGGAAATAAAACACGAGTGCTTTTAAAGTCATCGTTCATTGAGTGAGGCAATTTTAAAAAAGAAGAACACCGTTAGAATTTGTGATTTCTTATTTAATATTATTTAATTTTTCGATTTTTATTTAATATAAAATTTTAACTCACATTTAAATTATAATATTTTAAAATAATTAATCTTGTCTTATGAAATATTTTTATATGATTTTTACTTATTTTTCTTGTTTTTACCTAAAATATATTTTTTGTGTCCTATTTACTATTTTTTTAAGAAACTAATCTACTTGCATAATTGTATCAAATCAAAGAAGTTAAATTGAAATCAAATAAGAATTTTTTATTACATGAATCATATTCACAAGAGCATAATATCCAATCATTTTATCAATCCATCCATTCTCCAATAGGTATTTGAACGAATTTTTTTATTATTATTATCAAGATATAGAACTATAAATATAGACTATTTGATTATATATATTTATATAAAATAGTTAAATAATGTATAATTTTTCCAGTGATCATCTAATTACTAACTAATTTTTAATTTTATTTTTCATGTATAACTTAAATTTATTGGAATGGCATCTTTAATAAGAAAAAAAAAATGGTTGATTTAATAAAAATAGATAGGAAAATAAAATGTTGTAAAAAGTGTCGTAAATTTTTATTAATATTTTTTAATCAATTAGTAAAAAATAAATATGTATCTGTAGAAATAGAAAAGTTATTTTAATAAAGAAAAAATAATTATACTTTAGTAAGTTTGAGTAAGGAAAACCATTTTCTAAAGGTTGTCATTTTTCAAATATATATAAATGATAAAAATACCATTGCCACCTAGTTTTCCACTAAACAATAGCCCTTCTGGCTAAGTCAATCATGTCTGATATAAAGTTCTCTTTGCCAACTGAGATGGGTCTCATTGATCTACCAGCAGATTAATTCACGGTTTGCCTCAATTCTTCAAATACTACACAACATTTCTTTTCTAATTGCAGTGTTTGAGGAACACACCAACTCAACTAAGTTGAATTTCAGAGTTAATTATTAATTAATAAATGGTTGATTTGTAACTAGTAAATATGTTATCAGAGATATTATATCAATCATTTATGAACTTAAAATTTATAACTATGAGATAATTTTTATTTTACAAACTCATTTTTGAAGTCCAAATTCAAATTTTAAACTAGCTCTTTGATTAAACAAGGACTGCATAATTTTTGCAGAAGGTGGAACCACACCAACACCTTATCAATTATTATGATTTGTTTGGAGTTGGCTTTATTTGGAGAACAAAAGAAGAAGCTGTTTTCATGTCCCACACTATAAAGCATAGGTACACCCAAATATATTTATATATATATATATATATATATATATATATATATTTGTATAAAGTAAAAAAGCATAAATGGCTGCAACAATTAGAAGGATATCTGAGAAAGCTAGGTCTAGTTTTAGACAGTGTACACAAGTTAGAGATATACGGTGAATATTGGTTTCAGTGTTTCAGCTTTAATTTAAAACAAAAAACAAAACTCAAAACAAAGACTTTGGAATTACCAGAACTATTCGTGGATATCAACTGATGTATAAGCAATTGCATGTGGCACAGGGTATATACCACATTATAGGTACGGAAATTATGCAGAAACATGCATATTTGACTATTTGTTTACTGTGTACATCAGTGGGTTAGTTGTGAATCATTGAAAGTAAAAGAAATTCTCAATAACTTCTTTGAAGCCTAAATTATATACTTTTACTTAATTTGTTTTTAGGATTCCTTTTAGTTCTTTATCTTTTAAAAAGACTATTTGATCTTTTATCTTTTTAATTGAATCAATTTGGTCTATCTAAAATGTGGTATAAACATACTGAAATTCATAGGAAAGTTATGTTTTATGAAAAACTGAAAAATTAACTGATATATATATATATATATATTTTAGTTTTTCAGTTGTTATATAGACCAATTTTACTATTTTTGTTTGAACATTAATTGAATTCTATAGATTTTACGTAAATGAATATAAGTTTTAAGTAAATGAGTCAAAGAATGGTTGATTCTAACTTAAGATTGTAAACTGCAATTAAAAATGCATTAGGATTAGGTTTAGGGTTTAGGTTTCATTATAATTAGAGTGTGAAAAATTATTATAGTTATCAGGTATATGAGTATTTATTCTAACTTGTATTAGTTTGTGCATAATTCCTCAAGGTACTATAAAAACACTCATTAAGCAATAATTATGCAGATATATATATCCTGCAAAAGAACAAATGTTCCATTTACATGGAGTGAAGCTTTGCATCAGAGAACAATATCCTTGAAAAGCAGAAGCTGTGGGCATAAGTTGGTACATGGTTCAGCTTAAAGAGGGAATAACTTTGACTGCAAAAGAAGAGATATATAATGTATTGGAGTCCCAAAATAAATTGAGTGAGCTGTGCATGCATGATATCAGTGCAAAAAGAAAGAAAAGTGATACAAAGTGGAAGAAGCAGGCCTAGAGAAAGCTGACCACAGACCCCACAATGAGAAAGAAGAAAAAAAGAAAGTATTTATGTAAACAGCTTTATGGGGAATAAGGATGAGATTGCATGGTTGAACTTAACCAAAGACTCCACATTCTCCAAATCCATATAATTTACCATAGTTTTAGAATAGTTGTAAATAAACCTTTCGTATATTCTATTTTTATTCTTTATCACCCTCTTTCTATTACATTATATATCATAATATGTATGTTAATATTGAATCGTATGTTCTAAGAAATTTAACCAAATCTTCTATTTCCACTAAGTAATCACGCTTCAATACTTTACTTTAAACAGATAAGTTTTTGTCTTTCGAATGTACTTGTTATTTATATTCGAATGTACTTGTTATTTATATTTCGACGTTCAAGTTTGTAAATTTTTGAAAATGACATTCATTATAGTAAAATAACTTAATTCAAAATCATTTACCTTAATATTTATTATTTATTTATACTATTAAAAAATAATCTGATAAGTAAATTTTTAGGTTAAAATTGTCTGAAGGGATTTCAGAAAATTACCTAATAACACTATATATTATACCATTTTTATTTGAATTATGTGTAGGAATTAGATGAAATGATTGTTTTACTTTTAGGATAGATGAGAAGAAAAAGAAAAGAGAGAGGTATTGTGTGTAGAGCATGGAGAGAAGAAAAAGAGAAAGGGAAAATAAAAGGCAAAAACTGTGGCATGAAAATGAGAGGAGTAAGATGAGATGGATTTTGCGGTGTGAAAGTGGAGAAGAAGTGGTGGGAATAATTATGATGACAATAATAAATTGCAAGATAGATTAATAGTTATAATCATGCCACATCAATTTCACTTTCCTTTCTCATCTCCTTTTAAGACATCATTAGAAAAAAGTTCATCAATCTTCTCCTTCAAAAAGAAAAACTCTTAATATAAAAAAAAATTGTTACTTTTCCACACCCCATATCTTTCCTCTTTTTTCCTTCATTGTCAAACCCTATATTAGAACCTATTAGAACAAGAACCTATTACATCAAAGAAAATTACCCAGATATATATTACTTTTTACAACAATTCACTAGAATTTGTGTTATTTTTTTTACTTACATAGAGGTAAAATCCTATAAATAATTTGCTATGATTTATTAATACAAACCAATAAATCCTTTGTAATTTGGCATGATGTAGGTCTTATCAAGGGTTTAGGTGTTTGTTTCTAGGGTACTGATTTGTACAATCTTGATTCATAAAGATCAAGGTTTTCCTAACACATAATTTGTAAATGAAATTCATTCAATGAAAAACCAAATAAAATGAGTATGAAGAAAAATGTTATTGTGATCCAACAAGGAAAGAACCAAGAAACCAAGTGTGGGCCTTTTAATCACTGTCAATTGCCCCCTACAAATTGGTCTGGGCCTTTCTTTTATTTTCATTTTGTACATTAGGCCCATAAAAATGTAAAAGTTGGCCCATAACCTAATAATAACTTGGAGCATAGCTTTATTAAAAAAAACTTGCTAAGTTAATAAAAATTATATATATATATATATTTATATTTTTTTAAATTATTCACCGATAAAAAATTAAAATCAAAAGCTTTCTAAAAATAATAATAAATATTTGAAGTTAACTTAATTAAAAATGCATATTCTTTGGTTATAGCGAGAATCTAAGGAATTAAAGACATTTTGAGTTGTAATAATTTTTTTTTAAAACACTATTAGAATATTTTACATGATAATATGATTTTTTTGCTGGTTTATTATACATATAAAAAAACTTCTATTAAGAGTTACTTAATAATAAAATAATAATTCTTTAATTAAAATTACAGAAAAAGAAGAGGGAAAGAAATTTTTCTTTAATATCAAACATTAAGCAAATAAAAAATATAAATACATAAGTTTTTTTACATTGGAATAAAATATATATAAATTTCTTATGAGGGACGTAACACTTCAGAACTGCAAAGTATAATTTAATTTCATTAAAGATACTCTTAAAATTAATAAAATCATATTTATTACCATTATTTTAATTAATACTATTATGTATTTTTTATTAGAAAAGGAAAAGGCATTTAAGGAGAAATTTATTTTTTGCTATGCATTTCTTCTCAATTATATATGTATTAGTTTGTGCTGTGTATAGTATATATATATTGAGTGTATTTTTGGATAAATTTTTTTATAAATATTTTAGAAGATTTTTTTTTAAAATAAGAATTTTCCTATAAATTAAAATTATTTTATATATAAATTAATTATAATTTTTTCATATTACTTCTCTAAGTTTTTAATTTAAAAAAAAAAAATGGTTCTTCTCGACAGTTTAAAAAATATGTATAAATTGCAAAATCTTTTTTTAGTGGATAAGATACAGTTACTCTTTCTGTTATTCTGTGTTATGCCAACTTTTACTTGTTTTTTTTATCATGATGAAATTCTTATAAGGACAGCAGATTCAATTTTACCAATGTTTACAATAATAGTTTATTCTGCAAAGATTAACAACATTTTATGTTTTAGATTTATTTTGTTATTTTTGAAGGATATAAAAGTTCATATTTTTTTAATTTTAATGAAAAATTAGTTCATTCTATTCAGTATGTGATAATTTCTGACACCTAAGAACACTTTAAAATAATTTTTCTCACTTAAAAGCACATTATGCAGCAGAAAAAGAAAAAAAGGGAACAGGGGTGAGAATTTTATTTCATCTAATAAATTTGTTTTCCCACAAGAACTGACATTTGATATTGTTGCTCCTACTTAGAGTTAAGCTCTTGGAATCATATTGAAAATAGAAACGCAAAAGAGAAGATAAAAAGAATAAATTAAAATTTGTTGTCTCTTAATGAGTATATCAGAATAAATGTTTCATGTATTCCATAAAAAACTCTTTACATACCATATATATACTGATGAAAAAAAAAAATCATTCATACACATATCTACATAACAGACTAGATATGTGTAATAATAAATAAATAAAAAAGAAAAAAATATAATAACTTGTAATAAATAAGATTAATTATTTGGTAATATCCCCCTCAAACGAGACTATGAACATCTAACAGTCTCAGCTTAGAGATACATTGTGTGAAAACTTTGGGATGAAGAGTCTTAGTAAACATATCAGCCAGTTGAGCAGAAGAAGAAATGGACAGCAAATGAAGAAGACCACTTTGAATTTTCTCACAGATGATATGATAGTCAATCTCCTTTGTTCGTTCATGATAGATTGGATTGTGAGCCAAGTATATAGTAGATTGATTTACAAAATACTGAAATAGGAGCAATAGGAGTAACTTGCAAATCAGTGTGCAAGAAATTGAGCCACTGCATTTCACATCTCATAGCTGCAAGAGCTTTATATTCAGATTCAGATGAAGAACGAGATACATTAAGGAAGAACCAAGAAAGACACAATATCCAGTAATAAATCAGAATCAGCAAAACTGAAAGGAATTAGAGATGAGATTGCAACAAAGTTAAGACCTTTAGCGGGAGAACCTTTGATATAGCAAAGAACTCTCATGGCAGCACTATGATGAGTATCCATGGGTTAAGAAACATATTGACTCAGCTGTTGAGTAACAAAGGTCAAGTCTGGTCTGGTAGTTGTAAGGTACATCAACTGACCAAGTAGTCTGCCATAAGTCTGAGGATCAAATAAAGGGGTGTCTGAAGAGCTATTGAATTTGGTAGAAGGCTCCATAGGAGTGCATACAAGTTTGGCAGCATGTGTCTAGTCTGTTACATACAGATGATTTTCTTCATCATTACATATACGGCCTTAGCCTTTTTTGTAAAGATATTTTTATGGAATCAATGAAACATTTATTCTAAGATGTATCAAAGCTCCTTTTGTGCTCTCTGGTGGCCAAAAATCTATCATACAAATTTGTCTGTTTCTTCTTTATCTCCGTTTCTTCTTTTCTCCATGGCTAACTAGAGCCCCCACCTACTATGATTATCTCACCAATCCCTCAAATCCTCTATATCTTCATGCCAATGAATCATCGTCACAAGCATGAGTTTCGCCTGCCCTAAATGGACGAAATTATAATTTTCAAATTCATCACATAGACTTTTAATTTAGTTAAATAACTAACAGTGACAGTGCCTTGTTGGAGTGAAAAATATCTTCCTCAAGATCAGAAATCCTAAACATATTGGCTTGAGAAAACCGATCTTGAAGACCTTGTCAAACCTCTAATGTTTGATCGATCTAGAGAATGAATTGTAGAATGGAATCATCAATGGATCTATGAATCCAAGCAAGTACCATGTTGTTGCATCACTCCCACGCTCCATAGTATGGATCTGCTGATGACAGAGAAGGAATACTGCCATCTACCAGTTTGAGCTTGTTCTTGGAAAGAAGGGCGAGTTTCATAGCTCTTCCCATGAATGATAATTTCTTCCATTTAAGGGTGGCGAAACTAATGCTTGTGACGGTCGTTGGCATGAAGATAGAAAATTTGAAGGATTGGTGAGATAATCACCATAGATGGGGCTCTGTTACCATCTCAGAATAAATATTTTATTGATTCCATAAAAATCTCTCTCTTTATAGAAAAGGCTAAGACCGTATATATAATGATAAATGAAATAATTTGTACTCATCCATTCGTAACATATTAGATATGTAATAACAGAAAAAGACAAAAATATAATAACTTGTAATAGATAGGATTAATTATTTAATAAAAGAGTATGGTCACAAAAAATTACAAGATAATTGTTCTAATAATGGTCATTCAGATATACTTTGTTCTAATGATAGTTGTACACAATCTAATTAACATGTAATAAACTACTTTAAAAGTACCAGTTAAGAGTTGCTCTGCTTACAATGTATTCATACTGATGAAAACAAGTACTTTGTAAATTTTTTGTTATATTATGATTATTTATAATATTATTCATATAAAATGAATATTTTATCTTCAAAATGGATAATACAAAACGAAAATGCATGTTTCTGTTTAGTAATCTTGGGAATTAAACCTCTATTCGAAGCAGAAACATGTTTCCATTTTGTACCGTGATCCATAAAAACATCTTTTCTTGTGGAATATTTTTGAAGATATATTTAAGAAAAAAAATGTATGTTTAACAATTCCCAGCATTTATCTAAGATCAGTAACTACACTACATATTCACACAATAAACAATTGTAATTGAATGACATTAAGAAGCAAGAAAATGTTTCGGAAACAATTTATTGGAAAACATTTATAGCATAGAAAGATTAACTCTTCTAACAATTTTCTTTTGGAAAATAAAGTTGAGATACAAAGTGTAAATGTCATGTGCATCGGTGCATGATGCTTTTAATAGCCATTGTTCTCAAACAAGTGAAGTTCATTATGGTCAAATGCATCTTAGAAACTAATTACAAGGTATCATGGTCCTCAGAGACACAAGCTACAAGAACAGACGCACATAATAATGACATGAAATTAAAGATTTCACGTGTAGAAGTATACTTTGCAGTTACATGTAGACCTCCATGCCTATAAATTTGGAGGATTGACATAGAGGACAGAAACTAAGCTTACTTTCACAATCTTTACAGAGGCAAAGATGCTTACAAGGTAACAAAACCATGGTCACTTCATTCACTCTGCAAGCCTTGCATGTCATCATCTCCTTCATATCGGTGTTCTCCTTCGAAAGCAGATGAAAATCAAGGGTACGGCCATTGCAGCAAGAAGCTGTATCATCAACCTCACTGTCACCACATCCTTCTTTACTATCTCTGCTTTGGAAATATGCTTGCTGAAGGTTGAACTTGAGAGCAGCAATCATGTTTTCGTTGTATCTTGCTCGCTGCTGCCACGAACCAGCTTCCACAGTCAACTGCTCCATTCGGTCTTCCAGTTCCATGTTCCTCTTGTTGATGCTTTCTACCTCAGCTTCTTTCTCACGAAGTTTCTGAAGGACTTTGTCTTCGATGAGTGAGACACTCTGAAGCTGTGTTGCTTGAACCTTCTCTAAGATTGATTGCCGCAGTCTTTCACCCTATTAGAAAGGAGAAGATTAATTATGTTGCATCTTCATATCAGAGTTTTTTTTTCCCTCTTCTATACAGATGCAAAATCAGGTTAAAAACACAGTCCTAATGTATGTATTAGAAAGGCATTTGAATTTAGAAGCAATTATTTAAGAGAAAAGCAGTTTATTGATACTATCATAACATAATAACAGAATGAGACCAAGATGAAACTTAATTAGATTTATTTAATAATTTAACCATTGATGCATGTATATGGTTTAAGGAAGAAGTGTCCTGAATAAGCTTTTCTCAGCAGTTCTTGCATTTGACAAACCTACTAAAGAAACTAAACTGATCTAATTATTCAATAACAGCAAGAGGCAAATAAAAGGTATCCTACTCTCCAGAACAAGTGAAAAATTGAGCATCTCATATATGCATACCACATCCTTCTACCTCGCTAATCATAAATATTTTTATAAAATTTCATCATTGGATTTTGGGCAGTCACTATTCTTTTAAAGACAACAAAGATCTCCTATGATCTCCTATTTCGAAGTTATATCAAAGTGTGTGCACATTGGGGACGGGGGGGTTCACCTTTTTCCCTTCATGTGTTAACCAACACATGTTATTTGATAGAAAATATGCAAACTTTAACAAGTCCATAACATGAAAAGCATTACATAGAACAGATAATAGATATCGTTAAAATTGAAATTGCTTGCATTTATGAGTTCAGACAATCAGAATAGATCTTAAGGTATATAAATGCCTAGAATGGATGCAGGTAGATTCTTCATTTGATCACGGTAATTCAGCACCGTGTAATAAGAATTCTCTCAAGCTTCCATTTCCATTATAGAAGTTACAACCCACTTCTAATAGGTATTTCTTCCAATCATAAAACCAGATAGCAGAAAGCATGCTTCATACAAATTACAATATCAGTTAGAGGAGAAATACTCACACACAATATCATTTAACAGATCCAACTATCACCAATAGAAGATACAACAGGTGTGCATCAATAATGAGGTCTATACTCTATTCTTGGAGGAGTCTATCAAGCCTCACAATAAATGGGTTTAACTTGTAACCAATAAAATTGTAAACAAGGCATCATAACCTACCTGCACTTTGAGAAATCTATCTATTTCTACATCCTGCTGCTGCAACTCACGCTCAATATCATCGCCGATGAGAGACAACAAAGCTGAGTCTCCAGTGGATGTCAGGCGAGTATTGTCGAGTGACAAGCCTAACCCAGTTGAAACTGATCGTGGTTGGAGGAAATCAACAGAAGATATCTGAGAATTGTTCTCCAAAAAGTCCTGTTCTTTAAGTCTCTTCCTCTCGGGCTCCAAACCATAATTCCATTGCAATTGCAAATCAACTCCATCATCACTGCCATCAGCAGGAGGAACAGGACCCGGAGCAAAGCCAACAACATGAACTAGAGAACAACAAAAGAAAAAGGTCATAACACATAAAATCTAGGACTTAACTTACTCTGTCAACCCCACAACTAACCCATAAGAAATGTTAAGGAAAAACACAAAAAGACTTAAAAACTCTAAACTTTCCAGTGGTTGAATCATCCCACAATACAAAAGAAAAAACTTTGACTCAAAATGACCAAAAGAGGTGCCATTAACAAACCTAGTTAGGGTCATTTCCTAAAGGGTTAATATTTTCCAGAGCAATAATCATATGCAACTAAAATAAAAGGACCAAAATGGACAAGAGGTAAGGTAAAGATGAAGAATTTTACATACAGGGAGGTATATAGGGTGGATGCTGGGACTGATCTTGCAAATCAGTAGGGTTGTAAAACGCCACCTGCTGTGACATCTGACCATCGATTGTTTGCAGATTTCTGAAAGCAAGAGAACACAATAAAGGGGAAAATATAAAGAGGCAAAGCAGATGAAATTGTAAAGAGAAATTGCCAATAAAAATCAAAAGGGTTGGTAAAATGAAGGGTTGAAAGGAAGGGAAATGGTTTGGATTTCAATAAAAATTGAGAGGGTAATTGTAATAATTACCTGAAGGGTTTGGTCTGTGGCTGTTGTTGTTGGGTTTGGTAGTGCCGTTGGAAGTGGTGCTGAGGGAAAGCCATGGATGAAAATTGAAGAACACCGAGAAATGGAAATGGAAATGACGAGGTGGTCGATGCAGAAGTTTCTTTTAATTTCCACACTTACCCCTCATGTTTTTCTTTTTTTTTTATTCATCCATCTCATAAAATGTTTGGATTAACCCAAATATGAGAATCTGGCCCAAAAGACAACTAACATAATCAGGGTGGCTTGTATTTTATTTTTTTTAAGCAAAACCAGGGTGAGCTTAGACAGGCTTAGGTAAATAATTTAATTAAATGTTACTTAATAATTTTTATTCATAATATTTTAATCATAAGTTAAAAATAATTTACTTTGACAAACCTTTTTATAAAGCTTAGAGAATCTCTAAAGGTATGGAGGGTTGCATAACTTTATTATTTATAATCAACACATCACTTCTTAACTTCATTAAACTTAAGCAGTCATTTTTTTTTTCATGGTGAACTTCAAATGTAGCCCATACATCTTTTCTTTTTTGGTCATGGAGCTGTCCCTTATATGCAACTATCTCATGTCTGTAACTTTCACTTCATCTAGCTCTAATGGTACTATAAAACCCAGTTTGATACCATGTTCTCCATTTGTTACAGCAGCATAAGAAATTTCCATTGAAAATAATCTTATTAAAGTAAAGTGACAAAAATATATGAAACAATCGTTAAACAATTTTCATAAATTAAAAAGGACTTTTTCAAACACCACCTTAAGATATATCCATTTTATCTTCGGAATGCTGATCTTCTATTTAACCTTTTTATGGCATAGGAGTGTATGAGATATCATTAAGTTATAAAAAAATTCAGCTTGGTAAGGTAGTAAAGAGTTGCATTTACGTAAGTTAGTTTATTTTGATTATTGTTAGTTCAGAAAAAAAAATGAACAAATGTATAGTCGACATGTTTAAGGAAAGCTCAAGTTTCCAAACATCTTACTGTAGAGGACCACGTCCGAACTTAGAAATAGAGAGAGGTGAAAATGATGGAACATGATTAGCGATCATTAGTGTCAAGTGATTCCATAGAAGGAACTTAGCCTCTTCTTTTGTTTTCTCATCAACATGCATGTCTTCAATCTTCATCTCATGCTCCAAGTCTTTATCATTTCCGACACTCCACATACTCCTCATTCCTAGCTAGGTAGAGGGTTACTCATTGCATGTTTTTCTTCCATTAAAATTCGTCGCTAACAGTTCATGCTTTTGCTGTAAGTGCACATGCTTCTTATCTTTCTCTTCATATTCTGTCTGTATTTTCTCTATGACAATTTTACTGGAAATTTTATAATCATCATTCGCAGTCTTTTAGACAATAGATTCTAACAAGCCTACCAACTTCTAGGACAAAAGAAAATAATGTATAGCTTGTTTGGTTCTGCATCCACAATTCACGTTCATACAAGATTCACATAAGAAATAACGCAAAAACAACTATTAGTTGCTACAGGTGACGCATGTCCAAAGTACACATTGCCAATCCGAACATGCAGCTAGTGTTTTTGTGTTTAGTAGGATTATTGAAGCCTTGTGTAGTTGTGTCCACTTTAAACTGAAATAAGTCACTATGAAACATTTTATCAGATACTACAAGGTATGGTCATTCTTGAACCTGGAAGTACTGGCATAGATCACAATAATGTTTTCTCTGCTCTAGCATATTGTAGATCGATATGTAGTCTATTTTATATAACTAATCATCCAAGAATATAACAGATCCAAAAATATCACAAGTCACATTGTTGCATAATGTTCATTAGCTTCATTTTGCAATTGATTAAGTTATCAAATACTTGTACATTTTTATGCTAGTGCCAACAAGGACACAAAGATTGTGTCATACTGTTACCAACAGCACCACGATCAACCCAATGGAGTGTCATGAGTCAGAAGATTAAATGTAGATTATAATGCCTGAACAAAGATACCCTTTTACAAGGTGATTTGCCATCTAAAAAATCCTTTTATCCCTCGAACTGTTTAAGACACGTCTGGAGAAGGGTTTTTTCCAATCTTTGGTGCATCCATAAACAGTTGTGGCATGTTGTCGTAGAGTGTATCCTTCATATTGCACAAAGAAGAGTTGTTAAGCTCAACGTGTATCAAAACAATAGAGTATTGATCATGACGAGAAGTTATTATATGATTCTGATTAATCTCCACATAACATATAGATGAGTTTTTCTATTTGTAACAAGGAGTTACATGTCAGATGGACATTGACATGAACAATGAATCATGATGATCTCAGAACCTATTATAATTTCTCCTGCATGACAACTATGTAGGATTATATTGAGGGGGTGAAGTATTAAGCATGAACCTTAATAGAAGGATGAAAAGTGGATGGGGTATTCGAAGTAGCTAATTTTGTCACTGAGGGTACAACAACAGACTGATTTGAGACGCTGCACTGCTTTGGAAAACTAAAAGCATGCCGCACCAAGCTTTCTTCATTTGAAGATGGTGCAATTGCACTAGTTGAATTCTGAAGTCTATCACTCTCATCAAGGTTCAACCCAGTCTGAGGCATTATCATAGGTCTTAGTTCTCCTGGCAAAGACATTGGATGCAAGCTCAAACCATTTCTCATCATTAACATCTGCAGAATCAATCACAAGCACAAAGTAACCATTAGTCAATGAATGAGTGATAGACCCAAATAACCTAAATATGGCAACTTCCAAGCCTTTTCTTTTATTTTTGCCCCCATCAATTAACTAAAGGGAGTCAATTAATATTTAGCAACTTGGGCATTTTTACATTGCTCAGGATGTTGTATTGTACCTACTCTAAAACGTGTTAGAGATGTAATATAAAAACCATTTATGTGTCTTAGCCTAACAGTTTAAACTTTTAGGATAGTTGGCCTCTATGGCCTAGTGGTCTAGAGTTTGATCATTGTTGCTCGTTTTCTTCTAATAAAAAGTTGAATTCCGGAACAAGGTAGCAGACCTATGCATTAATCGTGTTTCAGATGCATGGGTTCTTGTGAAAAATGTAATATAAATATCATGCGTTCTTAACCTAACCACTTAGGCTATGTTTGAATTAAAGTAAAGAAAATATTTTTATGAATTTTAATACATAATAACAAATTCCAATGTATCATATGAAGAAGGAAAAAATAGTTGCTTTCAAAGTAATAGAACGTTTGGGTTTTTTCAACTTTAATCCAAACAAACACTCTTAAGTGTTTTGAAAAATTCAGTTTGTGAAAATATGTACCTAGAAGACAATGTGTTTGACGGGCATTTAGTCTTTTGTCTTATTGACGGCAAATCCATGGTTAAGGCAATGTGTACAAGAACATTCAGGAGTTCACTGACCCTCTCAACTCTCAAGTTAATGTAGCACTTATGTAAAGTTTGTGTTTTGGTGACTAACAAAAGAAACCCTGCATGTCAAATCATGGTTGAGCATGCGAACTAACAGTCATAATATTTGTTGTTTATTGCTTCTGTAAATCATTACTTAGCAGCATGACAGGTTGATTGCACTTCCCAAAACAAGTTATAAAGTTCTCAACTTCTCATCTCAAGTAAAAATCTAAAAGGAAAATTTGTCCTTCATTGATCACAAAATACAAGAAAAGAGTACTTGTAAGTAACATACTCTCAAATAGTAAATTACTGCATGGTTCCGGACCACTATGGGTAAATGGTCCCAACCAATCTCTATGTGACTTAACCAGGGATCATACAATAATTTTTACTCTCTAACATACTCTCAGTTATATGTGAAAACTCCATAGAAACTATAAAATTATGAGTGAGATAATTAACAAAAGAATTGCACAAAAAGTATTCATGAAAAAAGAAAATCTGTCAAATAAGTAACTAAAATGAAAAGGACAGAGGAATAAATACGAGTCAAGTAGATAACAAAAGACATATCCAAAGAGTTATGGTTATATAATATCACAAGCCGAATGAGAGGAAACTCACTTGCACTTGAAGCTGAAGCTGCTTTAAATATTCTATGGCCTCATCTAGCATTGAAGCTTTGTCTGTCTTTTGAAAACAAACAGAAAGGACTCATCCAGAAGAAAACAATTCAAAAAAGCGCAGACAAAATCTTTTGTAATATAAATTAACTTACTGAAGAGGAAAAGGATTAGATGAAAATATATAGAGAATAGATATATAGTACCTTGTTAGAATTTGGAATTAAATTCTGCAAGGCTTTCATTTTCTCGTTAATCCTACTCCTTCTTCTCTGCACAAATCAAAATCATCAATAACAATAAAGAAAATAGAATGATTTCTCATAAAGTTGAAGGATAAAAAAAGAACCTTTTCAGACAAATTATGGAACTCTGCAGCTCTGCTCCTCTTTGACGAAGAACGTGGTGGTGGGACAGGTTTCGTTGCCTCCACACTCTTCTATCAAAAACAAAAAGAAAGTTCCAATCACTAACAGAAAAAAAGCATCCAAAACGCAATTTTAAATTTTCAAAAAAACCTACCCAACTGTGTTTTAAGTTTCCTTAAAGATTTGAGCCTAAAAAGGTATTAACTATTATCAGCAAGGTTTTAAAATACATAATTTCGAAAGCATGTTTAGTTTCACAACCACAATTATGACCACATCAGCCATGTTTATGTACAATTTCTCATGACACCAAGCATCGCAATGAAAACGCAACTGTGTGATCGGAATATAAAACCTTGACTAATATAGTATTAGAGAATTTCGATGTTGAGCAAGTTTCAATTTTGATATTTAAATTGAAGAGCTGAGTTTAAAGGGTGTGTGTGTGTGTAAGGGATGGCACTTTTTTCTTGTGGGGAACCAAAAAGAATTGGAGGGGGAGGTACCTCAGCAGAAGAAGTGAAATCAGGGGTGTGATTATTGTTGTGTTGTTTGAAGGTATTGGCATCAGTGGCAGGGATGTAGTGATGGGGATGAGAGAAATGGAAATTTGAGGGAGAGGAGGGAACAGGGTTGTTGGTGTTGGTGTTGGTGTCTGGGGTGAAATCAGAAGCAGAATGATTGGGGTCCATTCCTAGTGGGGGAGAGTTGTGGAGGAGTTGGTTGAAGAAGGTTGAGAACTCTTCTGAATTAGGAGGAAAGGTTCTCCCAAGAGAGGATTGTGGTTGGTGCATGTCACCAGCCATTGAAGTTGAAGGTTGAGAGATCAAAGCCTGAAGAAATGAGAGAGAAAAGAGAGAGAGAGAATGAGAATGTTGATGTTGTGGTCTGTTATGCTCTGCTCACCAGCTTGGAAATAGTAGCAAATACGACAACAGGATTTGTGTAAGCGGGATTAACGTTTTAAATTGCCTTTATTATAATGTCTCTACCAGGTCATTTATTTTTCTGCACAAAAATACAAACAACTCATAAATTATTTTTAAAAAATTATTGAATTTGAAGTTAAGATTTAATTTTTACAATTTAAAAAAAAATATTTCTTTTAAAACAATAAATATAAAAATCATAAATTATACTTTTTAATATAAATTATTTTAAATTACTTTAAAAAAATTATTGAAATAAAATTCAATATAAGCTATATCTCACATTACTTTTTTTTCATATAAGAAATCATTCCTATGAATTCATATTAGTGAAGATGATATAAAATAAACAAGTTTAAGAAAAAGATACATAAATAAAAAATAAAATATTAGTTACTTGATAGAATATAAATAGATAAAAATAAAATTTATAATTTAATTAATTTAATAAAATATATGATAAATAAAATAATATACTCTATCAATTATTTTAAATTATTTCTTCTTTTGTTCTACCAAATACATTATATTTATTATTTCCTCTCCTATTCTATATTTACATCTTTTTAAAAAAAAAATTGAATTATGACTTGTAATTAAGAGGGGTAAACATTATTGTCTAATTAGTCAATCAAAGAAAGATACTTTAACTAAAATTTAAAATATTAAATGAATTTATAAGCCTAATTACTTATTATTGTTATTTAGTATTTAAACATTAATTAATATTAAAACAAGCTAAACTTATTGTCCATTATCTTGTTAGGACATTAAGATTCGATATTAGTCACTTTATTTTATCTTAATTTTGTTTTTAATTCTTTATTATGAATAATATGATATGAGTCTTTTAACAAAAAAATAATATTATTATGTAAGTCATGCGAAATTTTAAATTTTATCCTAAAGTGGTTGTTATTTACACTTAGAAAGGAATTTTCATTTTATTTTTTCTAAATTACATACTTTTAGCAACCCAATGGTGTTTAGAGGGATTGGGTTTCTATAAATTGTGTAAGGTTATGTTTAAATTAAAAAAAGAAAAAAGAAAAAAGAAATTTTGAAGAATTTTAATATATATTCTCGAATTTTAAAAGCATAAAATGAGAAGGGAAAATTATTTTTTTTAGAGTAAAAGTATTTTTTAGCTTTCTCACTTGATATTCACACTTACATTTATTTATTCATTTTATATAATAAAGTCAATGATTTTGATATTTTAAAAAAATAATAAATAGAATTCTTAATAGTTTTTCTATTATTATTATAATAAGTATCTCTCATCAATTTCCTCTAATCTTATTCATAATATTGTGCGGTTTTTTTAAATTGTTTTTTTAACAATTGAGATCACCACCAGCTTTACCTTCCTTAAAAAAAATCAAATTTATTTAATTTTTTTACAAAGCAGTATATTTATAAATTATTATATATACTAAATTATTGACTTCCACATTATTTATTTTAAATTCATTTACAGCATAATTTTTATTAGTTGATGTAATAAATATCTTTACACTGTGAAAAATATATTTTATTTATTTTAAAACTAAATAAAACACTATGTATATTTATGTTTATGATTTATGAAAGGGTGGATATATGAACTGCTAAAAGAGTTTAATCATGTAAATTGATAAAATAAATTCAAACGTCATTTATAAATAATTTCGTACTCAAAAAAATCAGATTTATCTTTTAACGATATTTATTTATTCATTTATTTCAATACGAAGATAGACTCAATAATTGAAGTATTGATGTATAAATACGTAGAGACGTATAAAGAGAGTATTTTATTTTTAAAAAATATTATTGGTAGTTTGCTAAATAAGTAATTATTTATTGCAGTGTGTGAAAGAGTTTATTTTTATTGTTATTTTATTTTTCCGTGTTGAATTTTATTAGCTGTTTAAATAATTTGACCTTTCAGTTTTCAAATTTAATGATTTTTCCAAATTTAATATTTTTTAGCATCTCCGATAAAAAAAAATTATTTAAATTTCTTAATACATATAATATAAAATTATATCTGATACACCTACAATACCATATTACTTATAAGATATATAATTTTATTTATAATTTTGGACAAAAAATTAATATTTTATAATTAAAAAACTCTATATAAAAAATCGTATCACTATATAAAAAATCCAATAATATTTATAAATAATAAATGTTATTTTCACAATAAAAAAACATCTAATAGACTATAGTAATTCGTAATATATTCTTTCATAACAATGATTTATTAATATTGGATTTTTATTATTATTATTATTATTAAAATTTCATAATAGTTAGTAACAGTGTATACAATAATTTTATCTTATTTTTGTCTCTTGTTACATATCAAATTATTAAAGAAATAAAAGTGTTATTTGAATTATTGCATTGCAGTATACATTTATCACATTTTTATATTTTTCTTTTTATCTCATCATTTATCTATTATACATGATGATTTTTTTATTTCATTTTTAACTCTATGTATTAATTAGCACATGGTATCGAAAATAAGCATTTTTCATAAATTTAAAAAAACGAAAACAATAAATATAAAAAAATTAAATATAGTTTTAGTCTATTTTATTCAGTTTGAAATTTTCATTTCCCATATATTTATTATATTTTTTTATTGATAATTTATATATATTTTTATATATACATCATTTTATTTATTTCTATCTCTACATATAACTGGCATAGGAATAAACATTTTTCATAAATTTAAAATGACGAAAATGATAAAGAAAAAGTTTAAATATAAATTAATCTTATTTTTTGAATTAATTAAAGTATTTAAAATAAAAATGTGAGGTTTAAGATTAAATGGAAAAATAAGAAATAAAAATATATGAAAAAAAGAGAGGCAAAAGTCAAAAGACGTCATAGTAATCTTCACCGCTTATCGAAGGAAAGAAAAGAGAGGAATTTATGAGAGAGAGAAAAAGTGGAATTCCCGAGGCTACTTTTCGTAACGTCTTCTCCTCTCAATTTTCCCAATTCTAGACACCTACCACTACAGGGCCAACTCGGCCCACTTTCTCTTCAAAATTCATCAATTTTCTAATGCCTCAACATTTACACTTCCGTCTATTCACATTCAATTTCTCATCAATCAGATTCTTCTTCGCATATTTATTTCATTTTTAAATAAATTTAATTTCATCTTTTATTATATTTTATGTTTTTTTCAACTCAATTTTTTTTTCTCTTCACTCATTTTTCTCTCCCTTAATTAGATTTACTTCTAAAGATGGTGGTTCAGAACTAAAGGATGCAGTTGTGTTAAATTGCCCAAATTTTGGTTAGATTGTTGTGAAGATAAATAATTAGGTTGTTGTTTATTTTTTTACCTAAAATTGGGATGATTTTTCCAATTAGAATACTATGGCTAGAAATATCTACGTGAAGTTATATTGAGTAGTTAGAAAAGTTTGAAAATTTTCTGTTTTGTTTGTTTTTAAAGTTGTGAGCATTCATGTGTATGATATTGAATTGAAATACAGATTACACATAATACACTAATATAATATTCGTGATTGTGATTATGTTTGTACTTATATCAATTATTTATTAATAGATTAGATTATCAATTTTGTGAATTAGTAGTGATGACTTTTATTAAATTTTTTGTCACTATAAGAGTTTTATTCATAAGTATTTCATCACCACTTGTAATATCAATCATACTCTTATTCTTAATAGTAAGTTCTTCTTATAAATATGAGAGGTAACTTGTACATAATTTTTTAAGTTTCTCTTAATAATCACATAAGTTTTTTTTATTATTATAAATTTTCTTTCTTATGGAAGTAGCTCTCTAGACTAAAAATAATTACTCTAACAATATTTTTTTTAAGCTATCTTAATTAAATATAAATTGTAGTGATAAATAGTATAACCAATTTCTTGATAAAACAAATTTATGAAATTTTTTAAGATGTTTATGAGAATCTTTTCTTATAAGGCCATAAAATTTAGGAAATAAATGTATTAAACTAGTTTTAAAAATAAAAGACACATAATCTTCATATTGAATATACAAATTATGGTATGTAACATGTGGTGCAATTAATTCCTTTAATATCTTTTAGTCCTTATTTTTATAAATTTTAATGATTTAAAGCAATAAATGAATCAATATTTCTATTTTTCTTTTTATTTTTATAAGAAGTCCTATCAATTTTTCAATCAAATTATAATAGATTTTCAAAATAAGTTCTATGTATTTAATAACAAAAATCTCAACGATGAAAAAAAAAATATAAAACAAAAAAAAAAATTTAAGACTAAAAAAGAAAAATAACTCTAGATTGAATTCACTAAGTGAATTGATATTTGTTGAATAGATTTAAGGTTGAAAACAATAAAGACTCAAAAATTGACTAAATTTTTAACAAACATATCTTTGTTGAGCGAAATAGTAATAGTAATTAAAAATAATAAAAATTAAGAATAATTAAAAAATAAAGAAAATAGGTAATAAAATTAACTTAATTCTTATTTATTGAAAATTCAATTTAAAATAATCATCAATTGTTTCTTCAGTAACAACGTCAATTTATTCAAAATTGTATTTTATTATTAAAATAGATTAAACAAATTTGTGCAAAATTAATGTAAAAACTAGGATAAAACCTAGGTTGTTTCATAAAAAAATATTTTAAAGTAAAATTCAATATTTAAGAGTCAAAATTTAAGGATTTTGGATCATTGTTTGGAAAAATAGTAGAATTAAAATCTATGTAGTTAATTTTCTAATTTTCATTTTGCATCATTAAATATAATTAATTTATAAATATGAGTTGTAATCACAAATTTAGATCTATTAAGTTTTTATACATTTATAATTTAATTACTAAATTTTATTAATAAATTACATATAATTCAACTTAAAGAGCCATAATTTAACAATAAAAAAAATATTCGTATAAATCTAAAATTGATTCATAATGTAATTGATCAAATTTAAATAAACAATCTCAATTACATATAAAGATATTAAATTATAAATATTTAAAATATTAATTAATCAAATATCAATAAATAATTCAAGAATTTAATTAAAAAATTAACCTTATAAATATAAAAAATTATTAAAGAATAATTAAAAATAATAAATTGCATTGAAAAAAAAATATATATATATATATATAATATAAAACTAAATTAAAATTAAATATTAACCTGAAGAGGATATGAATATAAAATTTGAAAAGATACAATTTGAAAATTTGTAAAAACTATAAAGAAAACTAAGAGTTTTTTAATATAAAAAGTATGAATTCTAAACAATAAAGTCTAGCTATCAACTTCTAAAATCTACTCTAAAATTAGCTACAATAAATCTATATTATTCAATGTAGTAAATTTGTGTGCCTTTATTTTGTTAATAGCTTGAAAATTTACTAAAAATTTCTTGTGAAATGTGAAACCAAATACATTAAATCTTAGTTAAGCATTAATTTTACCTTATCTAGAAAATATAGTAAAATCTTGTATAATTAGGTCCTTAAATTAAAAATATAACCATTTATATGTAAATAATAATTATGAGTTTGAAAAATATAAAAAATCTAATAACTTATAAAAAATAAGGTTGTTGAGATATCTCTTTATTAAAATTATGGTCAATATAATATTTAGAATTTGAATAATTCTCAACTAATAAGTTTTGTAACATTAGATACTTATAAATACTCAATTTTTTTTTTCTTAGGTGAATCAATCATCTACCTCATTTTTTAAATGAAGAATTAGATTGTATTATACATCACATTTTATATCTCATTAAGTGTCTATATAGTCCTCTAATTGTCATATATTTTCTCATTTATTAATATTTTCATTTATTAATATTTCCACAACTTTAATATTTGATGATTAATATTAACATACACATTGAATTCTACCTTTAGAGATTTGTATCAATCACAATCCATCCTAGGCTTACTCCACAACCTAGGTAATATTATTCAAATCATAGTCCTCCTCGTGCGATATGATGAATTCTTAAAATTGACCAATTTGAGACTATTTAACTTTGTTGGAGATCCCACATCGATTAGAGATAAAGCCAAATTAAGGTTTTAAATCGGTTTTATGAGAATAAGTTAGGCTTAAATTCACTACTAATATGGTACTAATATGGTATCAGAACCAATCTAAATTTCTCAGGTCGAGATCACTCAACTCTTTTAAACCTCTCTTTCTCAAGTAAGGGATTCTTTACTCAAGTGACACCACTTTTGTTTAATGTTGCGTTTGGATCAAGTATTTGCGAAAAAAACGTGCAAATCAAGAGAATAAAATACAAACTTAAAAAAAAATTAGCACAATTGACTTTCCACACTTATTAGGAAAGAAAGGTAAAAAAATATAACAGAAAATATTATAATATTATTTTTATAATCCATTAGGTGAAAAATATAATTAATTATGATATTAAAATAATTAATATATTTTTTATATTATTATAATAATAATAAATAATTAATATAATATTATAATAATAAATACTAAATAAAATTAATAATTATTATTTATTTTTATTTTAGTATAATAATAATAAATTAAAAAATATTATTATAAATAATTAAAAAAATATTAATAATATTAAAATAATATTTTTTCATTATAATAATAAACTAAAAATAATTAAAAATATATATTAACAATAATTTTTTTTAATTTTTTTATTATAATAATAAATTATAAATAATTAAAAAATTTATTAATACTAACATTAAATTGTATTTATTTTTTATTTTTTTATTATAATAACAATAATAATTTTTATAATTAAAATAATTATAAAAATTATTAATAATAAATAATATTATTCTATTTTTTATTTATTTTTACTATTTTTTTTAATTTAAATAACTTTACTTTCTTTTTACTTTCTTTCCATTTTTTTCTTTTTTCACTCTCTAAAATTTACTCCTTAATCCAAATAAACCCTAAATGAGAAATTTTTCCTTTAAACAAGAATTTTTTCGCTTAAGTGAAAATGAGACCATGAGAAAGTTATCTTTTTTAAACTATTTTTGCTCAAACAACTAATTCTTCACTTGAGTGAAAATCGACTTTGAGACATATCAAATTATTTCTAACTATTCTTACATGAGTGACCAAAATGTTGTTTAAGTGAGAAAGGTAAAAAAAAAAATTTCAAAGTCTCCAAGTTCTTGACCCATTTAATCAAATATTCACTTCTAAAGCATTCTTAATTACTTAAAGATTTATTTTAAATATTTTGAAGTAATTATATATTAAATAGACTAAAAAAATTATAAACTCTACATGTAAAACCAACAAAAATATAATTATAAACTATTTTACCTAACTTAAGCATTCTAATATTTAAAACATTTATAATCTAATATTTAAAACATTTATAAACTAATCTTTAAAACATTTATATTTTCTAAAATCATGTCATATTCAAGTTTTGAGAGATCCAATCAAACTTTAGAAAATCATGTCAATTACCAACTCAAATCATATTTTGTTTAAACTTTAGAAAATCAACTAATCTATAATTCACCTTATCAACTAACCAAATTCATTCTTGACATTATATACCTTCAAAATAATAGTTTACCCATACAAACTCAATACTCTACTATCATATAATTTTTTTCAATTAAATTGCTGAATTATTCAATAACATAACCAAATACATTCATACAATATATGATATTATTTCTACAATTCAATTCAGGTAATTTATATTAAGATATTATGATGATATTTAAATTTTAAATTAGTTTCATTTATCTTGAGTTAGAAATACTCTAATTTACTCTCAAAATATTTGATTTACAATTTCATTACATCACTGTGGATTTAAACTAATATAGATTCATCTTAAAGTTAAAACTCTTACATAAATACCCTCAAATTCTCATATAAATCACTCTTTCTAACACTAAAAAAAATCTTAAAAAAAAATAAAAGAACTTACTCTAATTAAAAATATAATCTTAAAAAAATAAAAATAAAAAATATCATAATCTTAAAAATAAAAATAAAAAGATTAATTTTAAAGAGATAATATAAATAGTTAAATTGTTTTTATGTTTAATTATAATAACCTGATTTTTGCAGTAATTATGAGATCAACAGGGTTGTTTGATAAATTTTAAAATAAATTCAAACTATATTTTCTCAAAATAATAAAAGACATTCAAAATTGATCTAATTCAAGCTATTATTATTGGATAATGAATTAAAAAAAATCAAATTGATTAAATTAGACAATTTTTCTCTTAAAAAATATCAAAATGATTGAATTAGATCAATTTTCTCTCACTTTCTTACGAATAGGGTCATACTGAGTGTATCTTTAGTAATTTCAAATGCATAAGGCTTTGAAGCATGAGAATATAACATAACTCTATCCAAGAAATAAACATATAAAGCATTGATAAGCATTCAAAAACAAAATTTGGAGAAGGTTGTCTGATTTATTTTAAATATACACTATACCAAAAACAAATGTATAGAATTCAATAATTTTATTCATACATATTACTCAAATAATTGGTAAAAAGTCATCTTTAACATATGTACAAGTTCAATTTAGATTGAATTGTTTTCTAAAACCCAATCCGAAATCCAATCTATTCCAATAAAATATTTGTATTTTTAATTTTTTATATAAACTATAATCTATTTTCATAAACCATCCTAAAGAACTTATTTGAAACAAGATGTAATCATCTTATAAAGAAAGATATCATAATTTTTTCCCATAAACTCTTTCTCTTCAAAAAATAAATTGCAGTTAAACAAACCCTTGCAACCACAGATCAAATTTGACAAACAAAATTATTTTAAGAGAAAACACAAAGCAAATAGTATTTCACATTAATCGTTTCCATCTTGCATTTAAACCATTTTCTCAAGCTAATTTACCTTCAATCCATAGATCAACCACATCATAAACCGAACAAGAGCAAAACAATATGAGCAATGTGTAAAAAAATTCATGAATGTATAAAACAAACTTTATAAACTACAGTTAAGAAATGTTCCTTTATCCACACCAATCATCTCATGTGTCGCTTTAACCGGAGATCATTGGCTTCTACAAATTAACAAAAAATGATAATATGAAATTTGGCTAAGGCTTAAGAAGATGGGCCATTTAGAAAGCAGCATAGCACCAGAGACTTCAGCTACAATTCAGCAGAAAATTCTGATTAATTGTGCCACTTTCCTTGACCTCAATGTTCATCTTCTAAGCTAAAATATTTTGATACAAGTCTCATGTTTTCAAGCCCTTGATACAAGTCTCATGTTGCCAAGCCTGTTGTCTTACAAATGGGACACAAATTCTTATGCATTAGCCACTGCTTAATACATTCGGTATGGTAATCATGCCCACAATCCAGTGATCCTAAATCATCTCCATCTTTGTACTCCTCCTGCACGTAACATAACACACAAGTTATAAGACCAATGGCCAGAAGCATGCATAAACAAAATAACCATAGGTTATATAATATGAACATAAAGTATAACATAGGCAAGTTTACCTGACAAACACAACAAGGTTCTGCATCATGCTGAGAACCTGGTTCAGCTGAATACTTTTTATTTTTCAAGTGTTTCAATATGGTCTCCTCACTCAAGCCAGTGCTCACATTTCCAATGCGTTCTTCCAAAGCCAATAGCTCCTATTATATTCATAAATGTTTCATAATAAGAAACTCTCATTAGCTAAGGGACGAAAGAACACAGAGGAGTATGCATGTATTAACATGAGCAGAGAAATGTGGAAATAAGTTTTTACCTCATAAGACATGTTATCCACATCAAGTCGCATATCCCTGTGTCGATCATGAATATCAGCAATTCCAGCAAACACTGAATGGTCGAGGATCATAACATCCTGTCATGAAATCAAACCACATGTCTTACAACACTAGCTTAGTATTTAGTTCAAATAGCTCACAAACAACCTAGATGAGATAAACAGATAACAATCACATCACTTTCAAGCTGGTTGATGTTGGTTGCAGATGTAATTTCCCCAAAATCAAAACAAAATCCATTGAAAATATATAACTTTCAACTACACCCTTAGCAGTTCCACTTTTTGCAGGCAAATCACGAGATATATACCAACAAAACTCATCGTACATAATATAGAAATCATGTTAGTGCCCAGACCCCCCAACACCTAGACAAAGAAACATAACACTAGATCTTTTATTATTTTTCACAAGACACACAACACAGCCAGACTTCATGGCCTCAAATTAGTTTTACATCCCAATATTTCTTGGATTCAAGCAACATTCTAACATAAGCACACTGAGATCACTATAGATTCCATAACACAAATTTTCCTACAGGAAAAGTCAGGCTTATTTTCTCTGGAAGTACAAAGTATATATAATTTGTTTAGCTTTAAACTTTCTTTGGAACCCACAAGCACTCCAGGATTCCATTCTGTGTGCATCTTGATAATATACTTATATACAATTAGATTTCTTCTCATTCTTCTAGGCTACACTGTGCCTCTTTCAACAGTTTCCCTCAATCCCTCATATTCTTATAAATTATTTATTTTTTCTAATGTTCATCTGATATGAACAGAAAAATCCTTGGCTAGCCAAACAATAAAACAGGACAAGTAATCATAACTTTTCTACAAGAATTGAACCAGTTTGAAGCAACTTTGGCACTTTTAAAAGAAGATAAAAAGGGACCAAGAAGCTTTACTCAATATCAGTGCATTGTCAACAGATGCCATTAATTTGAAATAAAACTAACCTCAAATCGCAGGTTCCCACCCCTACGCATGAGGCCCAATACGTTGCGGAGCTGCACAAAAGCAAATGTCAAATCCAAGAGAACAAATATTAGTAAAAGAAGATAAAAACATTAAAACTCAAAAGTGTAGCAGTAACAGAGCTTGGAAATTGTCATCGTTTAGCCAAAGTGGTAACTCAAGTCTTTCAGTCAAACCTGGTGTGACCATTGAGAAACCATAGGAGTAAAATCTGACCATACTTGCTCTTAGACTTCTTATTTTGCTTACTAGAAATCATTATAAATTGTTAAACTCAAAACCCTACCTCATCCAGCTTGGAGTTTCCCTTAAATAAACTCTAATGCCAGAGCCTTAAGATCAAATATTTATTTCAATAAAAAAAGTAATTTTTTCAAAGATGCCTCCATACATCCAAGACACATAAAGAAACAATCTTTTCCAGCAGTTACAACTGCAATAATAATACTAATGACATGCAAGAGAAGATTCAAATAAATTATACATACCTCAGATACAAGTCTACTGCTTCCTTCACCACCAGCAGCCAAAGATCGTAAAGAATACTGAATTCCAAATTCACCGTCCCCTTGCCTCTCAAATGGGTTTACCCCAGATGAAGTAGAAGGACCACGGAAGGAAGCATAATTGTTGCTTGAACTTCCAGCAGCTTCCAAACCAGGGGAAAACAAGGACCGACGAACATATTCAGATAACCTGCGAGGATACTGCTGAGGATTAGGGCGAGAAACCCATGCCGGGGCAGATGGTGGATTGACAGCTGAATTTGAGCCTGTCCTCGATGAAGAACCAACATTTCCTGGAATACTTAAATTTGCACTACTTGAAGCTCTAGTTGGATTTCTAACCACATTTCTTAAATTGGTTGCAGGCACAAACATTGGGTATTCTACAATGTTTCTAGGCATACTTCTTGAACTTGCTTCCTCATTTGGTAAATTATTTCTATCTGCACATAAAACCGAGTTGGCTGGATGATTGTTTGTTGAGCTGGAACCTCCATTCCACCTGAAAGGCTGCACATTCCTTGGTAAAGCTGGAACATGAATTACAAGGGGCTGGCTTTGAGGAACCATAGTATCAACAGGTGGTGCTGACCTCAAGTCCAAAGAATTATCAACAGGATGAAATCGTTGCAACATTGGAGAGGATGAAGAAACACCAGAATTCCTAATAAGACTCCCACTTGAGATTGAAGGGGGAGGAACGGTAATTTGTTGACTAGAAGGATTTATCCTCACACGAAAATTTCTGTGGAAGCTTTCTGAGCTTCCAGCAACATTTGACCCAGGAATGCTCTCAGAAGCTCCATCCCCCGTGCTCAGGCCAAGTCTCGCATTTACCTGTTCTGTTGAGGCAGATCTGTTAAAACTGCCCCCCACATAATCCTGTGTAGGAAGAGTGTTCCAAGTACTACCATCTGTATGCTGACTATAGCTAGAACTTCCACCAGTCGAAGATTGCCCAACAGCTCGTTCAACAGCCTTTCTTTTACAAGATACTCGGCGGGTATCTACAGAACATCCTGGCCTACTAACATCAGTATCCTCAACTAAAAAGCCATTAGTGCCAGAAGGGAGCAGAAAAGGACCAGAACCAATTGAAGGTGGAATATGCTCATTCACCGGTCCACTAGACTTGTTCAAGTTAGGAGGATGTTCCACACGATAGCTATTATCAGTGCCACTATCTGCTAAACTTGCATTTAGGTTGAGATTCTGCGGCACCAAGTGAGAATTGGAGCTTCGCAGATACACAGGAGTTGTATTGACGTTGTCCAATGAAAAAGTATTGTTTGGTTCAAAGCGCCTTTCTTCAAGTCTTGGACCAGCTATAGAACCTGAACTTATTGAAGATGATAATCCTAGCTCTCTTTTCTGCTCATTGTTGATAACCTCATTCTGAGTATTACTGGAACTTGGCTCACCTAAGCTCCATCCACTAAGGTTCTGCCATTCATGGTTTATAGGATTTGTGTACGAAGGGTTTAACTCACTGGGGGGAAGTGCAAAATGATTTTCTGCAGGATTACGCATATTATTCCAGAAAATATGTTGATCAACTGTAGCAGTACTTGATGTGTCAAATTCTATGGTTTCTTGCAAGGAACCAATTGTACCTCTCTGCCCTTGCATTGAAGATATCTAAAGTTTCCAAACACAAAAATGTCAAATATGAGAGAAATCCTCAATGTAAAAGCACGACACACTCAGCTTAGCAAATCTGTCCAACAAACAAGAAAGTGAACATTAGGCACTGAAATTGGACATACCCGATTCACTACAAGTAAAATGCTGTAAATCACATCAAATAGTTATCCATTGCAGAAACCCAGGTTCAGATAATTATTTCAAAATGCATTATGTTACTAAAACTCTAGAAGCAACAGTTATCCTAAGTTTGAAAGCTCACATTTCCTTATAATGCACCACAGACACAATTGCATTTCGATTAGTAAACATAGAATTGTAGTAGCAGCAGGTTTTGAGCTCTATATTGATTCCCTTTATACACTAGCACTGAAAGCAACAAGAAGTGGCTAAATCTAATAGGTGGATAGCATAAAAGATTCCTATCAATCTCCAGACACATTAGGCAGTATCTGCTGAAAGCTGAAAACCTGAAACCATAATGGGGGAAGGTTGAAGCAACCGGTAGGCAGAGAATTTATCCACCTAAGGGACAATCATCTGTATTTGTTTCAGAAAATTGTTATTCATCAACAGCAATAGTTGATTATAGAATAGCTCATGTATTGTCCACACAAATTTTACATCATGGCACCAACCAATAAAATGAAAACACGGTTTTTATCATGTCGACCAATGAAATCAATGTACAACTAAACTTCCCAAACACTAAGCCTAGGATGGAGAACAAGGAGAGTATTTTCAAACACCACAAGCAACAACCATCACAACTCAAACACCTCTTTTATCAACTAAGGAACCCTACAGTACAAAACCCAATAATGCAGCATTACCAATTGATTAACACCTTAGAAAATTACCTACCCAGCAGAGAAAGAACACCTTACCCCCAAAGAATAACAATAAAGTCAACTCCTTTTTACAGAACATGATGAACAAAACAGAAAAAAAATAAAACAAAAAACAAAAAAAATGAAAATTTTCGGAGATCAGCAAAACTCTTGCAACTTTTCAAAACAAGGCTGGATTAAACAATTCAACACCCAACAAAAACCATTATAGTTTATCAGAGGGGCAAAAAAAAGGCTTAAAATGTTAGGTAACCATATTCACAGCCCAAAAACATTGGGAAAAGGCTGAATACACCAATCAAACCCCTGAGAAGAAATTAAAAAACCCAGAAAAATTCAAACTTTATAGGTTTTAAATCCCAGAAAACCACAGAGTGATCAGAGAAAAGGAGATTGGAGAAAAGGGTGCAGAAAACTTACAGAAGAAAATGAAACAACGCCGATCTATCTGAAAAAAAAATCACAGGATAACTAATTGAGAGAATAAGCAAAGAAAGCACCCCACCCCATGTTTTGTTGTGGATGCTTTTTTCTTTATTTATTGGATTTGTTTATTTTTATTTTCTCCCTTTCCACACTTGGGGCGGATAGAAAACAAAGATGGATAAGAACAAGAACTGGGAAATGGAAAGGGGAGAAGAAAAAAAAGAAGAGAAGACGGTGTTGTTGCTCTTGGTGGAGGATGAAGAAATGATATCAAAAAAATGAGATAGGAAAAATGAAAATATGTGAGGAGAGATTAAAGAGGAGCAGTAATCTTCAATTTAGGAAAAAATAAAATAAAATAAAAACTGCCCAATAGAAGAGAGAGTGTATGCAAAAGTCATAGCCTTGGTGGTGGTGGAGACAGACACACAGCAGCTTCCCTTCCAAATGAATTTTATCATTTTACTATTATTCAAAATAACAATTTTTTTTAGTATAAATAAAATATTATTAGCACTTATTACATTATTTATTCATCAGCATAGTTAATCTCAATAATTAATGTAATAAAATATTTTGCTAAATTACTTTCTTCACTTCTTCATTATGATTATTATCTAGTTTGTTAAAATTAAAGAAAATCAATATTTATCATAAGATATTTTGAATAAGATGATACAGTAAAAAGAAAAAAATCAATTCATTTAATTTATTTTTACCCATCTTTCATTTTTTTTTATTAATTATTATTAAATCAATTAATAATAATACATATAATTATATTTTTTCAAAATTGTACATTTAATAAATACAAGAGAAAGTAATTAATTCAGTTAATATCAATAAATGTATTTTGAGATTATACATTTTCAAAATCATCATGCAATTAATAATCTTCTTTTTATTCTAAATGTTTACTTAATACATCCTCTCACACATAGTAAACAAAAGTATTTGTCTAAAAAAACATTCAATTAAAATTTGTAAAAAACAATGTAAATAAGAACAAAGTATAGGATCCTATGTGTTGGTTGTCATTAAGTTACATTAACAAGAATTGGGGTGTTGAACATGGTGAAAAAGAAGAACTTTTTTTCATTAAGAAAATAATTAATGATAGTAATTAGTGATTAGCACTTTAATTTTTCTCTGAGTAATTGGTAATGTGAAGAAAGGGTGAAAGGGTGTGTCTGTTTGGCAGCTTACCAAATGGATGATGTTTGCATGGGTCCTTCTTTCTTCTGATTTTTCTCCAAAGAAATTAAGAAATGCATCATCTCCCTCTGCATTCTGTCTCCAAACACAACAAAATAACATAATGCTAATAAATGAATGGTGATGCCAACAAAGCCCCCACTTTTCAAGAAAATTTGAACACACTCAAATAGTATCATTTTAAGGTAAAAAATGAGAAAAATGAAAGTATAACCAAATAGTGTTATTTGTGTTTGGAAATTCATTAAAGTGGCATAATAATAATCTTGGTTGGTGTTGCATTACATCTCCTTCACGCCAAGCACCCACTTCTCTATGGCCATTTCTCTTTTACCATCTCACATTCACATGCTATCTCTATCTTTTTCTTTTCTATCTTGATTTTGATTTTGGATTCATTTGGGTCATAAATAAATAAACAATGGTGCACGTGGCTTTAGTAATAATATGTAGGGTCCACAAGGGATGAGTTGCATTTTGCCCTCTTTCTCTAATTGTTGTGCCCAAAATGTTGGTGCTTGCATGGATGAATTTTGACTAACTATTTATAGAGTTTTTTTTTGTTGGTGTTGTTTTGTCTTTCTCCCCTTATATCAAAATGATATGTGCATAGTCCTCCTTTTGGTTGGGGGAAGAAATTACGAAGGATCAATAGTAAATAAAAATGACCAAATGTGAAACATCCTAGGCTCACTAAATTTTCTGTCGGTACGATTTTAGGTCCAACTAAGCCACACAGTTAATATCTGCTTCCTACTCTCTTTCCATGCACTGTGATCATCAAGCTGTAACTATAGCTAGAACTTTTTTATTTAGTTTTGGGATATTTTAATTGATATAAAAAATTATTTTTTAAATATCTTATATTATTGTATGACTAAATTAATATATAGAAAATGTATAAATTTTACATTATAAATTAATTTTATAATTTTATAAAGTTGAATTAAGATACAAACTATTGAAAAAATTTTACATTAACTAAAAATGAGGTCGAAGAATAATATATAAGTGAGGTGTAAAATTCACCTTTTAAACTGGTTTTGAAGATGAGTTAGATACCGATAATCACTTTTTACACGATATCAAAGTCAGATTAACAAAATTATTGGGTCTAGATTCGGGAGGAGGGTGTTGGAGAAATCTCATATTGATTAAAAATGAAGTCGAACTATAATATATAACTGAGATGTAAACATTACCTTTTAAACCAGTTTTGAGAATGAAATACTGATAATTACTTTCTACACAAACTTATTTCTATTATATCTTTTTTTTTTTCAAATACAAAAATCTATTTTGAAAATTAATCTATCTTAAGAATTATAAAAAAAAATATTTTTTCTATTTTTATTTATCAAATTCACTTTACAAATTTTTGCAGTTTCTTTTTAAAGTAAATCATGTCATTGTTGTATTTTACGAAGGTTTTTTTTCTTCAAATTTATGTCTTTTTTACCATTATAATAGTTTTTCTTATTTTGGGTATAAATATAATGTTTAGAATTTAAGGGGTGTATGTGTAATCTAAAAATAGATGATAATATATTTTTTTGAAAATAATTAAAAGGTTTGTGTAAAATTAAAAAAAAATGTAATTATTTTTTATATATAACTATACTTACATAGTATCTTTTGTATTAATTATTTGTATATAAAATATTTTTAATTAAAAGATAAATGCTGGACTAAAAAAAAAAGGGTTTTAATAACAAGAATAATTTTGACAAAAATATAAATTTAAAAAAAGATGTTATCACCAATTAAAAATTAACCATTTTTCGTTTTTTTATAGAGTCCCGTTATTATTTTTTTATAATCCTAACGTATTACACATTTGAATTTCATGAATAAAACGGATATCATTTTAGTTATTTTAAGACAATATTAATTACTTTTTTTCATTCACACCCTGATAATATTAATATTTTTTTATCAGAATTAATAATGGAAAGATTAAGTTTACAAAATAATAAATGAATTAATAAATGCAACGTTAATTTTATAAATTCAATAATAATGATAGTATTAAATTTGAAAAAATATTACATTTGTCATCCATTAACTGATTTTCCTTGTTATGTGAAAATAATTAATACAACATTTATTATAATATTAATGAAATAAAGTGACTTTATTATTTTAGTGAGTTTTTCTTTCCTTTTTCTATATACAAAACTTCAACTCCACTTAAATCAGATAAGAAAAAAATATTATTTATATATTATAAAAAAAGATTTAATTATATTTTAGATTTTATAAAATGAATGAGTTAGAGTTTCATTCTTATAATATTTTTTAACCCTAGAAATTTAAAATTATTATTTTAAATTATTATAAAATATTTAAATTTTTGTTTTAATTCTTAAAAAAAAACTATGTTAACCCTTCCAAATTTTGAAATGACTATTTCTCATTCCTAACATTCATTTTATCATAAATAAATAATATACGTTTTTAGATCTTAAAAAAAATTGTATTATTTTTATATCAAAAATACTAATAAACATAATCTAACATGATTTTTTATTCAACAAATAAACATAATTAATTTCTCCATCATCCATCAACTATGTGTCAGATTCTCATCTTTTTTCAAACGCTGCGTCACATTGCTACTTTCCTGCGGATTCTATCTTATTAACTTCTTCATCTTTCTCTGCATTATTATCTTTTTCATTTTACTATCTTCCTAGTATTATAAATGTTGGATTGTTTGAAAATTTCTTTTTAACTAATAAATCACGAAGTTATGATTAGAGTTGAATGTAATTTAAAATTTTATATTAGATAAAAATAAGAAAGTTAAATAATATATAAATTTTTAGTGTTAAAGTATTATAAATAAGATAATTTTTTTATATATAATTATAATTTTGATTATTATAAAAATCTCTTATATTATTTCTTATATATAAGAAAATAATAAATTTTGTAGATTTTATTTTAAATTTTATTTTCTATTCTTTATCTTTATTTTTATCTAATAAAACTTTTATTTGTATTTATCACATATATTTTAATAAAATATTTTATTAAATATCATTTCTTATTTTAATTAAGTAATATGGTAATAGTTAAAATATTATTTTATAATATTTGAAAATATTTGAAAATTCAACTATTATTATTACTTATTATATATTTTTTTATTAGATTATTTATATTAAACTTATTTGAATTAAGTATCAATTTTCCTTTTATTTTATAAAAGAATCCATCTTTTTAAAAAATTTCTTTCTCTTTTTTTAAGTTTCCCTCTTTTATTTATAATTAGTTTTATATTTTTAGTTTAAAAAAAAAAAGATGTATAACTTAAAAAAAAATTAATAATATATTTTCATGTTGAAAAAGCCAACAGAAGCATTAATTAATTGAATGGAATATGGATCTCCAGAAACGAATATCTAAAGTTTTCCATGATTCTGACATTTCTGGAACCTTATGCTCCACAACTTACTATAAAAATCACAATTAATCATTAACTATTTCCTTTTATTCATATTTTACTAATTCTCCCATACCTTTTCTTCAATAATTTTTCTACAATCTTTCTTCTTCTTTTTTCCAATTTCATTTTTACTTCTTAAAATTAATTGAAATATCAAATTTTAAAATTGTGAAAAGAAATAAAATACCATAATATCTCATCACAAAGAATGAAGTTACAATTCAACCTATTAATTATTAATTATAAACCTCTTTTCATCAAATCAATCAACTGGGTTCACTTCAAACGTTACTTTACAGCAAAAATTAGTAGAACTGATTACTATAACAGTTAAAATTGACTTTAGAAAATTGTATTAAACACACTGAAAAGAGATAAAATTGATTAGTGATGAATGTAATTGTTTATTATAGTGAACAAGGAGATAAAATTAAAAATAAAATTAATAAATATTTTAGATGTGAATTTATGATGTGAAAATGTTTAGATGATTAGCTATGTGTGGATTATGATTAGACATAATAATAAAGCAGCCTTGGTTGAAATTTCAAATTTTGTGCCTCCAAACACGGTTTAGTGCTTTTCATCTTTTCATGCCTAACTTGCCCTCGTTTTAACAAAAAAGAGAACAAAATAATTTTATTATAATCACAAATGTGAATCAGATTCATGATGATTAAATAACATGTGAAACCCTAATTTTTTAGTTTTTTCTTTTTAGATGCAATTGTGTTTGAGTATGTACAAACTTACATGAAATGTGTGTTAATTTATATATATAATATTTTAGGAAGATTAAAAATGACTATGAATTATAATATATATAAGTGAAGTGTAAACCTCATTTTCTAAATCGATTTTAGAGATGAGTTAGGTTTATAATCACTTTTTATATGGTATCAGAACCTGGTTAACAAAATTATTGGGTATAGATTGAGTTACTTGTTAATATATTGAATCCTAGATAACAAGTTTTTAGGTCTAGATTGAACTACTTATTAAGGAATCCTTATTGTTAACAAAGTTGTTAATAGACCGCTATATAGAGTCTTAATTATTAACAAAGTTATTGGACCTAGATTGAGTAATCTATTAACGAGTCACATTTGAGTTGAGAAAGACTTCTCAACGTGAGGAAATGTTAAGGAAATCTCACATTAATTAAAAATAAAATTAAAATATAGTATATAAATGAAATGTAAATCTCATCTATTGAACTATTTTGGGAGTTACTTTTTATAATATATATATATATATATATATATATAAATTAAGAATGTGTAATAAATAAAACATGATAAAAACAAATTGATAATGTTTTACTCCAAAAGAATTGTTTATTAAGTTTTTAAGTATAGAGATCAAATTGATAATTCACTACATATAGAAATACTAAATTATATGTTTAACTAACTTTAAATATTATTATTTTTAATTACAAAAGATAATTATTCTTATACATCCGAATTAGTTAGAACATAATGAAAAAAAATATGAACATGAACAACCTCTCATATTCTCTTTAGAATAATGATTAATTCAAAATAATTAAAAACTATCGAATTTGGTGAATTTCACTTTTCCTCCAATTAATCTTGATTACATGGTGTGGTAATGCATGCATTATTCACAAAACAGCAATTAAAACAAACATGTGTTTGTAAAATGTAATTTCACTAATCAAACATTATTTAAATTAAAAAATTTGATCCTGAAAATACCAAGTCAACTTTTTGTGTAGAAGACCTAATTACCAGTGGACCATAAATTTAAACCAATAAGAGATAAAGTGTTTAAAAAAGGACAACAAAGAAAATGCTGATAACATTTATCATATTGAAAATGACCAACAAAGCTAGAAATATTTAGTTATTAAGGAGAAATTTGTTGGAATTAAATTAAATGGAATAGAATTATTATAAAATTATAAAAAATAATTATTTAATTTAATTTATCCTTAAAATTGATTAAAAAAATAAAATTTATATTTCATTTATATATAAAAATTGATTTCATTTTTAGTTTATATGTAATTTTTTCGATAAAAATACTGAGATAAAAGAAATGAAATTACAAAAATAAATTTTATTATCTATAGAATTTTTTTCACGGGATTTTTTGTGGAAAAAAAATTAATTATCCATTGAATATTTCTGCCAAATTTATTTTTATGAAATTTTTTTATAAATTTATTGGTGGAAACTTTTTTATAAATTTGTTTATGAAAAAATTTTCTATGGATTTGTTTGTGGAAAATTTTTTATGGATTTTTTGTGAAAAATTCCTATTAGTCTTTTACATACAAATTTGTAGTGGTGTGAAATTTGTGGGTAAAAAGCTAGTAGGAAATTTTTCACAAAAAATTCATGAAAAATTTCCCACAAACAAATTTATGGGAATTTTTTTCATAAATAAATTTATAAAAAATTTTCACAAATAAATTTATGAAAAATTTTCATAAAAATAAATATGTGGGAAATATTCAATGAGTAATTAATTTTTTAAAAAAAAAAAATTTGGTGAGAAATATTTGATGATTAATAAAATTTACTTTTGTAATATGAGAATGAAGAATGATGGAGATGTAAAGCATTGGTGCATTGAATAATTGGTAGGGTTTGCATGGAAATTAAAAGGAAAAGAAAAAGAGTGTTGTTGAGGATGCAGCAGTAACGAGAAGTTTGACCTAAAAATGAGATGGAGATAAATTATTAAAAGTGGCACTAAACAACAAAACAAGGATCAAAGTTGAGACAAATGGTTAGGTGATGAATTCAAGATGTTGAGCCACCCACACTCTGCAATCACATAAGAACACCCACCAAATTTAAATCAATTCATAAATATCATTTTCTCTATACTAACTAATATACCCTTTTTCTGTTTATATGACATAATTTTCACATTGACAATAGAATTTGAATTCATGTTTATATGAATATTAACTAAACCAAACCTTAGATGGCTTAACCTTGTAATTAGTAACATGTCATGTTTTTGTTTTATTATAGTATTTTCATACTTCTACTTCTACATTAACCTATTACACAACAATGTTTAAATAAAATATTCTTAACTAAATAGAAAAGTATGTTGTGTCCCTTAATCAAAATGATTAAATTTTTATTTTGATTTCTCTAATTTTTTTCTAGGTCCTCAAAACTTCAAAGGTATTATTTTTTCTTCCAATGTGGCTAACACTACCTTATTACAATACACAAGTGGGATTTTTTGCCCTTAATTTTTTTTTAAATGATTTTAATTCCTAACATTATTGAAAGATTGATAAAAATGACATTGATGCAACTAAAAAGAAAATTTATGGAGATTGGTCCAAAATTAGCTCTTTGAGCCAACAAAAAGCAACTATACTTTACCATAGACAAAAATATTTCATTAATAATAAATATTAGTATTGATATATTAGGTCAATGACAATGGTTATTACACCTTCATTTTAACAAATATGCAACCTATTTATTTATTTATTTATTTTGAAAAATATAATATTTTTTATAAAGGAGTTTCTTAAAGTGTTAAATGAAATTTTAACATATTAATTTTACAATGTAGTTTGCAAAAGTGTTAAAATCATTTATATTAAATATAAAAATTGAAATTTTATGAGGACTAAAATCAAACTATTTTAAAAAAGAAAAACACATATTAAACAATAAGTTAAAATTACTGTATATCTTATTCCAACGGAAATATTATTTGGTTAATTTGTGTGGGGTAACAAATTAATTTTTTTTGCCATTATTCCAATTTTTGTTTAAAATATTTAACATTATACTATACAAAAATTTAAATAATTTAAAACTAGTATATCCAACAATGCACGTAATATATTCTATTTAAATAAAATTTCATTTAAATTAACCATAATATAATTTTTTTTAACCAGAATATTACGAACTTGTCATAATATATAATTTTAATATGACCTTTTGATTGAATTGAATGCAAATGCTACGTTATAATTACAACAATAAAAACCATTCAGAGGTTAGTCTTATTTATTAAAAAATATTGAAAATCATATTGAAATACCTGGCTAGGATAAAAGGTTAAATTACACTTTTTGTTATGACAATAATTTTGGCACAAAAATAGTTTCTCATTCACCCTTAACAAAAGAAACGTAAATAATTGATGCAAGAGAGGAAAAGTGACAGAGGTATACAAAAGGTGAATCGTTGTGATGAGATATTTCAGATATGTTTCATTTTTTTTTTTAAACTTTACATGACAATTTTTTTAGCTATTATTTAAAAGTATAACGTTTTAGTTAAAAATCTTGGTTTGATTTGTTTTTCTCATAAATTTTTGAATATGTAGTCTAACCTAAACAAGAATTGAATGTGACTGCTTTATATAATATTAGAAAATGCAATTTGCTCAAGACAAATATAAAGACCATGCAAGATAGCAAAGTTTCAAATAAAGACTCGAGTCTAGCTTATTTGCTTAATGTTAACAAATCTTGAAGACTTGACATAAATTTAAAGTTTTTTTTTTTTTTTAATTTTAATAAAAACTCATTGGATATATTAAAAAAATATTTATACATAAAATAGTTAGCCTAACTTATAGTAAGATCTTTTCTCTTAATTTATATAATATTTACTTGAATACAAGATATTGATTATGGTATTCAATCCAAAACTCACCAATACCGACCTAATGATAATATGCTTAAGCATTTAAAATCAACAAACATATAATCTCATAGCATTGCATTAAAATTTTTATAACAATAATAGTATAAGCTTAAGTAATGATTTTATGATTGCATTATTCATATTTATTTAAATAGTTTACTTATTAAGCCTAACATTTTATAAATGAAATTTAATCTTTTTAACTAAATTTTTAAAAAGTTTTGACTTGACGTATTTCATAAATCATAAAATATTAAATATACTTGATGTACCTCAAACTTGATATAAACCAGATTATAGACTTGTAGAAAACAGAAGGACTTATTTTCATCCCCCAAAAGAACTCTTAATAATCATTGTATTTATTGCACAAGGTTGTAAAGATCTTAAAGGAAAATGTTATTCTTGTGTTTTAATTACATTTGCTTCTCCAAAATTTGTTGTAACCAAAAACAAAATGCTACTTTTGAAGAGGGTGTTTTATACTTTTTGTTACATCAATACATTTTTTAAATAAAACTCTCTTTTAAAAAAATTAACTCGAGATTTCAGATAATTTAATAATTATAATTTGATTAATCCCAAGTTGTAGTGGTAGCTCCAATATCAGTCCTTTTTCTTTTCCTTTCAGAAATTGAAATTTATTCAGATTATTTTAAAGTGAATTCCGGTTAAACTAAATTATTATTTATGAATACTGTTTATTATTGATAATTTTAACATGAAACACTTGGATGCCTCTAAACAGCATTTGAAATACGAAAAAGAAAATGACATGAGAAAGATGATCCCAAAAAATAGAGTTTAGGAGGCCAGCTAATTTTCTTGACTAAAGATACAAAACGGGTATAAGTACCTGAAAATACGAGGCAGCCACCCTTATTTGTTGGCTTTCTTGGAAAACACAAGCAAGATGAGTGAGACTATTTTATATATTACTTTAGTCACTCGTAAGCATCCGATAAGGGCATTTGAATTTCTAACTACAAAATTCTGGCAATCTATATGCTTTTTCTAGTGCGTTCTTGTCCTACAATTATTATTTTTTGTTTTGGGGGAAGGAGGGTACAGCAAAATCCTTGCATCCTTACTGTGAATTGGACCCGTGAACAACTTTGGCAGAGTGTTCTTTAAGCAGAACAAAATAGAAGCCACTACAAGCTCTCATACACAAATACTAGAATCGCTCCACTGGGTCAGGGATCAAGCTATCATTGGCATTATTCACGTAAATAAGCTGATCAATCTGTTTATACCATGATACTTTTTTGGATTAAGTCGACCCACCCAACAAAAAGTTATTTCTACATAGGTGGTGCCAAACTTGACAGGCGCACGCAACGCCCCATGCTTTGGGTAAAAAAAGAAAGAATAACTGCTGCAAAAATATAATTCCTTAGTCCAACATCCAAAGTATGCCAAATTTTTACATCTTTTCTGAAGCTCGATGATATATATATTTAAATTTTTAAATAACATCATATTTAAGGAGAAACGGGTCTCAGAAACCATGAACTTTCTGAAATCTTTGAATGAGACTTGAAGTTAAAGCATAGCACACAATACACATCACAAACCAAATACTATGAACTTCCAAATGTAAGTATATTAAATGCACATTGAGCACAAGAGATAAACTACACAGTTCCCGTATAGATACAGCTAATTGCACACTCTTTACATTTACAATATAGGTATTCTTTATTTTTGTATAAATTTTATGTCAGACCCACTAAAAAGAGTCATGATTTTTAACTGGGACCATATTAAATTCACTGAACGTGCATTGATCTCGCACATAATAATGTCATAGACACTGCTGAAAACAACATTCAATAGATAAATGATCATTGATACCTAATTTTCAGAACTTTTTCATAGCACATACAAATCAAGTAGAATTTAAACCGATTCAGATGCCAGTGCCAAGTCCAAAAAAAAGGGAATACAATTGGATTTCAAAAACACAAGTTATACAACACATGTAGCAATAAATTGAAATTAGTTACATAAAAAACATATGAAAATGCAGTAAACAAGTGGAAGTCCTCCCCCAAATACACAAACATAATTTGCTAGCACTAGTGGCAGACCCACACGAAAAGGCAAAAGCATAATTGTTATTAACAGAAACTACACAGACGCAATTGTTAAAAACTACCATATATATGGCACAGTACCAGATTGCACAGTAGCAATTTGTATAAACTTTCTCTATGAACACTTACAAAAGAAGAAAATATAAAAGTAAAATAGGTTTCTTCATAAGCTAAATTAGTTTATACGTAAGCTAATTTATAAAATTTTCTCATATTAGCTTCTACAATAGCTGTTTTCTAACAAATACATAAACTAATTTTAGCTTTATAGAAAAATTTATCTTCTATTTTTTTCTCCTATAATTTATGGAAGTTTATCCAGACAGAAATACCTTGAAAAACGTAAAATTAGTCAGCTTAATGACGGAACTAAATGGAAGGTTAAGGCAATTCATAACCATCATTATGTTGTAACACTTACAATTTGGAATTCATCTGATTTGCCTCTTGAACAAGATAGGAAAAATAAAGTAGCAGACAGTTACGAATAGGTCCTGCTACTAAGGTGCAGATAGGAAATTCTGCAGGTCCCAGGAATTCTAATATATTTTAAATATGAACAGGTCGTTCATTCAAGGTAGGTAGCAATGAAATCATGAAGTACGGTGAAGTTGCTCAAGGCATACTAGAGTAAATTGCATATTCCAATTACCAATACCAATATCTAACTCTAACTCTATCCCTCTGGAGTCAATTGCCATTCAGTAGGCAGAGGAAAAAAATCTGCATGCCCAAAACAAAGAAGATCTGCTGAATATTTCCTCAAGTAGGGTTCAAGAGTGTAACATACAAAGATCTAAAGTAACTACCTTAACATGCGAAGAGATCATTCCATGAAATTCGTCCAAATCCCATCTGAGTATGCATCTTCATTTGAGTGAAACAATAGCTACTCAATACCATGAATCTTTCTCTCCTTTAGCTGATCAGTTATCCATTCTGAATACAATTGTTTCTGGTGATAAATACTCCTGATAGCAGGATTAGAATTCACATTATCTCTTAAAACCAACCAATTCATGCAATATCATTCAATTCCATGAAATCCTCCTCTAGAATGGAAAGCATAAGTTGCTGAGATGTCACAGCTTCAACGAACAATGAACTGCCACAGGGAAGTCCGGGAAGCCTTTCTTGAACCTGATTACAACCACAATACCGAACAAAAGAATTAAATACTTAAGAAAAACTTTCTTTTGTCTACTATGAAAAGAAAAGGTGCAAGGGAGAGTATGCTAAAACTGAAAGAAGAATAAATAAATAGGACATGTTCTACAATGATGGAATGACAAGTAACAACGTTAACTATTCAATTGGCACATGCAGAGCTTTCTGTTAACCAGTACATGTGTTTTCCACCTTCAGAAGAATAGATAACTCAATTTTGACATAAACATGTATGAAACAAAATACATGTACGTATTTCCAGTATCCAAAAACATAGTGACACATTTGTAGTTTTAGTGACACGCTGTGACAAAAGACTTAAAAGCTTAAGATGATACATCTAATAGAAAAATTTATAAGACTGGTAAAATATGCATGCAAATGCAATCTAAAAAGAACCAACAGATGAATGAGTTGAAAATTTTCCTATTTTTCTTTTAAAAGTAGTAGTTGCAACAAATATTTTGACTGGCTCGCTGAACTGATAGCTAACTCTCTGACTACACTTTTCAGGCTGCTGCTGATGTAGAAGTTTGAAACTGACAACCAAAACAAAAATAATTCAAATGAATGCAATGAAACATCTGACTTCAGACACAAAAACTACCAACACACAAAACTTTACCAGAAGTCAAACATAGATGCTGCATGATAACAAAAATGAAACACAAACAAGCAGCAACAAAAATTTCTTACTAAGGTAACATTTCACATGGAGACAGAATACATATAATACAAAGTGGAATGGTTCAATTCTGTTCTATAAAAAGCAAAAAAAAGTTCCAATTTTTATCCTCATGTTTTGTTATATTTTTACAATACGCCAAAAATAAAATAAAGAAAAAACATAAATGCAGTCCTATAGATACTCTAGGTGTTGTCCTGTAACCACAATCAAAGTTTCATGTCCGCAAAATATAAGTTTGCATAAAAATTTCAGTAAAGGTCAAAACTGAGGTAAAACTCCAATTTCTTATTAAATAAGAATGCCAACACCACCTAAGACACTGTATCTAAGTTTTTCCTTGAAATAAAACTCATGTCTCATTCTAACATGTAAGGTAAGCTTCCTTAGTCATGCAATTTGCGAAAACAAAAGACAACTGATCAAATCAGAGTTAAATTTCTCACCGGCTGACTTCCCTGAGCAACTGAAACAGGTGCAGCATGATCATCATGCTCACCACCACACCTGATTAGATTCTCAGCAGCATTAATATCTGTATTAACAAAGCCATCATCGCACACCTTAACTTCAACAACATCACCTCCGACACATCCATCATGCTGAACACCAACGTGACGCACCGCCACCGCAGCACTCTCTTCAGCACAACAACTGAGACCAATCTCCGACAGACTATTCTTATGATGAGGTTTATTCACCACACGACAAAGCACAAACGAAGCCTGCACGCAAAAATTCAAATTCGTTAAACATTAAATAATAGCTCGTTTAAACTCACCTTAGATGATCCAGAATCACGTTGACGTATCAGTATAACATGATTTTAGGTAAATATTCACATATCTAGTTCCGAATTGAGGAATTGATCACATGCTCAAAATTTAAAGAGTTGAAACAATTTAAGTAACTTTCGCTAAGATCAATTTCAATTGCTCGTCCAAAAGCCCACTATTTCAAAAATTCGTGTAATTTGAATTAATCGCGAATCCGTACCAGAATTTGGTCAACCAATGCATACTCGTACAAAATCCAATCAGTTCTGGTAGCGTTTTGCAGCGAATCCACGACGTAGAAAACGAAACGCGACTTCGTGCCCAAAACAGCGTTCCCAATCCCACCGGTATCGCAAATATCCCGAACCCTTCCCTTCCGGAGCCAGAACCCGCTTTTGACCTTTCTTCTTATGCGTTTGGTCTCTTTAACAGTGTAACAGAACCAATGCTTCTTCCTCCCTTGGTAACCGTACGGAAAGCACGCAGCGTCGGGTAATTCGAAGGGGCAGTGATTGTACAGGTCCAGTTCCTTGATCAAATCAGAACCGTTGAAACCCCCCTCCCGGTTCTCGTTCTTCTTGGTTAAGTAATAGCGGAGGAGAACCTCTTCGGACGGGTGGAACAGGGAACCAGGAGGTAGTGCATCGTGCGCTTGGTCTTCCATTAATCATAAGATTGAGATTGAGAGTGTTAGGGTTTAAGGAGGATTTACGAAATGGGAGAAAGAACGAAGAGAAAGAGAATGAGTGTGGTTTTGTAGTGAGAACGAACGAGAATCGTGTTGTGCAAGCTTTCTCACTCTCCCGCCGGTGACTGTGACTGTGGGACATGGCGCGTGTTGATTGGCTGTCACGACACCATTTTGTTGGCCACGGTGGAGCGTGGTGATGGAATCATGATTCGCAGGAGGCTCAAATCAGTGGCTCATGAGTGGCGCAACCATCGCGCGTCGTGTGACTGCGGAGCACGTGGTCACGGACTTGCCCCTTTTTTTTACTTGTTTTGACCGTGGGGAGGAATCAGCTGCGACCTGACTTGCCAGTGTAGAGTACTGTCCAATGATGGGTGTACACGTGTCATTGTACGGAGTATGCCGCTTCCTCAGCGACATTGCTTAGCGTTTTGCGCTTCATTGCCGCGTTGCGTGCGTGTCTTTATCAACGCATATTCTCTTAATTAAGTCTGAGAGTTTTATTAATTAATGATTAATGACTAATAGTTAATGTTAGTTATGTCATAGTAGTGTTATTTGCAGTAATATTTATTAATTTTGATGTTAACCAGAATTATCAATCTATTTTACCGTAATTTTTTAATAGATAATGATAAATATATTAATAAAAATTCACATTAAAAAAGTATAAAAATAATTATAAAATATAATTAAAAAAAAGTGTAGAAAATTAAATAATTAACTAAATAATTATATTTTTTTATTAAAAAATTAATATATATTTATCAAGTAAATTATTCAAATACATAACAAATAAAACCAGAAATTCATATGTAAAAAAATTTAACTATTATTAAAACCTTAAACTTAACTTATTATTAAAACCTTAAACTTAACTTATAATCCAGAGTTCAGTTAAATTAAAAAAAAAAAAATCTTCAACATAATTTATATTTATATCATAATAATAATATTATTTGTTTGAAATTATATTGAGTCTAATTAATTATATATATATATATATATATTTATTTTACTTAATTAATGTGAATAATAGTTGTGGAGGTTTTATCTTTAAACTAGTTTGTCTGATTCTTATTTGTTTCTATTTGTATAAACAAATAGAAGAGGATGATTTTAGGAGGAAAGTATTTGACAAGAAATGTTAAGAAGTTAACTTGTCCCATTATATAATCTTTGTTTGCTTACACCATCCAAATTGCTAAGAATATTAATTGTTAATTTTCATTATATACTGCTAAAATAATATATTTATGAAAAAAAACTAATAATTTAAAATAAATTATTTAAAAACTGGTATATTTATTTTAATACCAATATTTGAAAAATACAATTATATATTTATTTTCATTAGTATATAATATTTTATTAATAATTTTAATTATTTTATGAATAATTTTTAAAATTTTAAATATTAGTAAACATTTATTTATATTAATTTTTATTTAATAATTTTTAATTTTTATTAAAAATATTTTGATGATGTATTATTTTATTTAATTATTATATATATATATATATTTATATTTTAAAATCAAATAAATTTTTTTTATTTATTTCTTTTCCTTCATTTAAACTTTCTATTAATCTAAATAATTTTATTTTTCTCACATTTTTTTAAATTTTTTTTCTACTCTTTTTCTTTCCCGTTTCCAATCTAATAATAACTTATTGTTATAAGAGAAAGAAAATAAATAATTAAAAAATAAACTTATAAAAAACAATAAAATTATATTTAAAGATAAAGTATATTTAGATATTTTTTATAACATTATTCTTTTAATAACCTGAATTGATAATTAATATTTTAAATAATAAGATTATTAAAATTGATCAAGAATATTATTTACAGTACACATAAATAACATAAACAAGGTTACGTTAAATTTAATTATATTATAATTGTTCAAAATCTTATATTCCATAACTGAATTAAATATTATGAAATAGATTTTTACTCTATTGGTGAAGCTTATTTATTGTGACTATTATATTAATTCCTCGTATAATACTTAATTTGTGAATATTCTTATCAAGTTATTCCTTGATTATGATATCAATTTTTTATTAACAAATTGATAGTTTTTAACCAATTACAAAAAAATGTGAATAAGAAATTATTTTTTCAACTTAATTATATTGATTTGTTTTTTAAAATTAGCCCAAACAAATTGTAAATGGATTTGTTTTCTTCAATATATATCAAAATATTAAATTATTTTTCTTAATAAACGTCTTTATATTTTAAAAATTAATTAATTATATATTTAATACGAAATATTTATGTAAAATATAAAGTCTTAAATCAAATTAAAATGTTTATTATCTATTTTTTTAATTTAAATATATGAGATATTTATCTAATATATTTAATATTTAATTCTTGTATGTGTTTCAGCTTGAATTATAAGAAGATTTTTTTTTTCATTTCTCCCTCTGTATTTTACACATTTAAAACTTCAACAAATTAATAATTATAATTTTACATAATATAAAAATTTATATATAAATTATCAGAAAAAAAACCACTTCAACATAATTAATAACTACACGTTTATATTAATATATATATATATATATATATAATTTATGTGGAAAAAAATTTAAAATTTAAAATTTAATTTTAATAATTTAATTAATATTTTACAAATTATTTTTAATTTAATAAAATAAAAAATATCTATCATAAATTTTAAAGATTACAAATATAATTAATAATAATAATAATAATAATAATAATATACTCAATAAACAAATATACTATTAACTTTAATTGTTTATAAATATTATTATGTCAATAAAATTTTATTTCAATTATACTCATTTATAAATTAGATAAACTTATCAATATATAAATATTTTTTTAATTTAATGCTATATAAATTATATAATTTTAATTTAATGAAAAACTTAAATATGAAAAATCAAAATTTATAAGTTTTTAAATTAAAAATGTCATTAGAAATTAAAACAATAAAATAAAATTTGATTGAAACTGAAAACAAAAGAATTGGTTTATAAAAATTAGAAGCATAAGATAAAGCTTGAAAGATATTTCAGTGTTAAAACGGACTATAGCCAACTAAAATGTGTAAACCAACATCTGTGTATGGTTTTTATTATTTTTACATTTTTTTGTTGGGTCCATTCATTGTTATTATAACAAATTTTCTTTTGTAATTATATATATATATATATATATATACTTTTATTAGTTTGTTTTTAAATTATAATAATTATTTTTATTATGTTATGTATTTTAAAAAATTAAACAATTATTTATTGCAATTATATTTTTATTATGATGTGGTATTAAAAAATGGTTATTTTAAATAATAATTACTTTTTATTATTATAAAATTTGTAGACACAGACTCAATGTGTTCCAGTGCTATTATATTAAATACAAAAATAAATTATTATTAACCTTTTTGGAGCATCCAGACGCTGTTATGCTTTGCATTTGCCCTAAAATTTCATTTTGCATGACTGGTTCAGTGAGGAACATAAAAGCACAGCAAGTTCATTCCAAAAACTGCTCAAGCATTTTGGAGCTTCAAAATCAATGGGGTTCTCCGAAACCTTCGATTTTCTCGGTAAAGTCTCGGTCTTTTGCTTCCTCTCACTGTGTACTTGTTGCTGTGGTCAGGTTCAGAGTTATTGAGTTCCTTTCTCCACTCTTCACATTCCAAAACTTAGTTAAACTTTGAAGTGTATAGGTTTTTTGTTTTTATGTTTAGATCATGTCTAACAATACCAACTCCTCCGCCCAAACTCAACCCCCTTATGCTCCTAATCCTAACCACCAAAATTTCTTGCAAAACAATGGTGTGGGCATGCCACCCCAGCCCCAGTTAGGTTCTGGCAACCTCCAAGGCCAAAACTTGATACCTCCTTTTATGCAGCCACTACCAATGAATGCTGCACCTTTCATGAATGCTGCAAATTTTCCCTTGCAAAACAATCACATGCATCTGCCTCACATGGGTTTGCCTGGACATCAACAGGGTCAACCCCATCTGGGGGGTTTAGGTCCCCAAAATAGTGTTGGCAATCCCAATTACAACAATCCAATGTATCCTGTTCAGGGCCAAGTCATGCAGAATGCAGTTCAACTCAATTTGTCTCAATTCCAGGGACAAATGTTGGCACAAAGTATTTTGAATATGCTTCAGCAGCCTAATATGAATATGAGTATGCCAACTGGCCAATTTTGTGCCCCTTATCCTATTCAGAATATGAATCAACAGTTACCTATGCAAATTCCAAACTCTTCTCAAGGGGTTCCTTTTGCTATGCATCCTGGTTCCCGCCCCATGTTTGGGTTTCCAAACCAAGTGCCTCAAGCTATGGTCCCTCAGAATTCATTACTTTCTGCAAATCCCCAGTTAGGTTTTGTGACTGGAAATCAGGTCCAGCCGCAGGTTGACTCGAATGATAAAAACCTTGCTCCACCAAATGTGAATGCAAATGCTTTTGTATCATCATCGCCTTTTTCATCTCAGCAGTTACAAGGGAATACTTCTGGGTCACTTAATCCTAATTTGGCTCATTCAAGTAACTATCAACCTCCTGCATATATGAAGTCACACTCGCAGGTATTTAAAACTGAAGTGTTTCTGTCTTTTCAATGTGTGTTAGCTGAGTTTGTTGTTTTACTACACTTAAATAATAGGCTATTATATTTACTTCAAATCCCAATAAATGCTTCAGGACAATTCTAATGGCAATATTAAAACTAATGTTCCAAACGCTAACTGGAATGGATCACCAAGCAAAAACTTCAAAAATAGACCAAATCGAGGAGGGTTTCAAGGAGGGTATGTTATTTTCTTTTCTCTTTTCACTCAGATGCTTTTCCTGCGAGTTACAATAGTTGTCCTGTTCCTTTAGATTCCAGAAGTCTAAATTTCATGATGTCAACAAGGGAAAGAGGAGAAGTGGGTTTCCTAAAGAACATAATGGCAGAGGTTTGAACTTTTCTACCTTGTTACCCAGATGAAACATTTTCTGTGGTTAGGCTAATGCTTGTGATTAAAGCAGGCCCTTACAGTGGGAGGGCAGGACAGGATGGTTTAAGATCAAAAGAACTTAAGCAGCAATCGGAAAGGTAGCTTCTGCTTCACTTTGTGATCCTTTTTTTATCTGGTCCCAGTCTATTACTTGCTAGCAGTCCTTTTTTAATTATCTTTGTTCATAATGATAATGTGTAACAATATGCTAATTAGATAGTTCTTAGTTTATTGGCTGCTTCCACGAAATGAAGGTATTTTACATTGCTTTTTTGGAGTCCTAAAAATAATGCTACTAGATATCATTTGAATGAAATATTTTCTTGAAAATGTGAGAATTTACTTGAATAAAAATTATGTACACCATAAAAGTAAAACAGTTTATAGAAAATTTTGCCACTCTGTTAGAAGTTTAGGCATATTATCCTTGATTCCGTGTCCAAATGTCCAGTTTTCTAGACTGTCATTAGTCACTACATATGGACATAGGGAGTAAGTACACTCTATATTTACCCTCATTTGTAACCAGCTTTCATATATGCATTAGTTAAAGATTGGCAATGTAAAAATACTTGACATATAACCCTGTTGTAGTACAGGAAACTATGAGTTTCGAACTATGAGATCAAACGTGGTAATAAAAAAACAGAGACTGAAAATACTGTATGAACATAATGCTGACCATCAAGCCATGTTAGAGACCCAAAATTGTTTTCACTAGGGGACTTTGTAGGTCATTCTTTGAACTCCTCTGAAAAGACAAGTTTATTGGGGACGACCTTCACAACCAATCCCTTAGGTGCACACACTCTTGCATGTGGCATTAAGGGATCCAACATTGGTAACTTTTCTTCCCTTTTAATGGTTCTTATAGAGATTGATGGGTATTTGATATTGGAGATAAGGTCTTAAGCGGAGTTCTTTGGGTAGTTAAAGTTAGTTTTAGACATTGACCTAATGTTTAAGGAGTATGATATAGTCTTTCTGCACATGTTTCAAAGACTACGCCAAAGTTGAGAGCTCTGAGTGGATTAATTTACTCAACTCCCATTTCATGCGAGTTGGCATTGTAGTTTGAGCTCTTAGTAAGAGGCCTCGTCAATTGTTGTAGTTTGTAGTTGAAGAATGGAAGAGGAAGTGAACCACATAGGTATCACTTCTCTCTTTCTATCGTGTATATCCTTAAAAGACTACAAAAAGGTGTTTGGTCTAGAACCTATTTATGATAATTGGTAGACTCCATTTTTTGTGTACTGATTTAGTGAATGTTGTTGCAATTGTCACATGTGGGAAACCCAAGATTTAGTAGATTCCCAACAACAATGGCTTTCACCCAACTGGAACACTTCTTGGCTCATCACATTTAGGAATGATGGTAGCAAAAATGCCAATTCCTAGCACCATGATATCCAACTGGACAACAAATTTGCCATAATGTGAAAGAAACATTGAGTGCCTTGTTCTCATGTTGCTTATGCTATTCAAGTTTGTGGATGAAGTGGAGATAGTATATAGGAACATAGGGCATCAAAATACTTTAAGAGCTCGTTTGGTGGCCTTGATATGATATGATTGGATACGATAAGAACATGATAGAATAAAAACAGATAAACATTATTCTTATCTAGTGTTTGGTGTGCACCACATCCAAAACTCAAGTTGTGGTGCTAATGATAGTAATGGTGACAACGATGGTAATAGTAATGATAATGATAATGAAATAGAACAACAATGATGACAATGGTGATGGTGACTATGACCAAAGGCGGATTTTCATAGTTGAATAGGGGGGCCATGGCCCTCCCATTTTTTAAAGAATAAATGTATATATATATATATATATATATATATATATATTAAATAACATTTAATTTATACATTAAATTATATTTTAACTCTCCCAAATTTTAATTCAAATATTTTGATCCTCCCAAAATTTTACTTCAAACTCCGCCACTAACAATGACAATGGTAATTTCAAGATTATAATGGTGGTGTCAATGATGGTGAGAAAAGGGATGGTTGTTGTGATAGTAATGGTAATGATGACAATGTAGTGGTAATTGTTATGATGAAAAATGATATTGAGATAATGATGACAACAATGATGATGTTGGTAACAATGACTAGACTTTGACTACAATACTAAAAGTAGTGGTGATTGTTACCAAGGTAGTCAAAATCACATTATGACTCGTACGATTGTATACTTTCGCAATCTTCTCCTCCATTTCCAAGTTTGCTCCTACTTTGTATTGGAAATTTGTTAGATTGCAACAAGTCGAGGTTGAAGATTGCAAGTCATTGTGGAACAACGCTTTTTGCAACCAACTACAAAGCTATTGATCAATTGATGGCAAAAGGGAAAAGGCTATTATGAACATTTGTGCAGCACATTGTGTTGTTTTAATGTTTTGGAGGATTATGATAAGAAGTTCCAATTCATGAGGAGACAATTTCAAAAGTAAAAGAATTACGACCTTTATCTATTTGAGAACTTCTCTAATTTCTCTACTACAACATTTCACAAAAGAAAGAGATTAGGTGAGGCCAAATATAACTCACTTTGTCAAATCTTACTTGACATTAGGGTGCCTTCATGTGAACAAGAGAACTTTAATTAGAATGTTTATTAGTAAAGAATGAAAATCTAGTAGGTTTGCGAAAACAAAAAGATGGAAATGGAAAAATAGTTGAGGATGTGGTTTTGGATAAAGATTTTTGGAGGAAAATCATAATTTGTTTAAAGGGTGCATTGCCTTTGATTGAAGTGCTTCAATTGGTTGATTCATATAAAAAATTCAGCCATGAGGCTCATTTATGAAGTAATGGACCAAGCTAAAGAGAAGATACAAAAAGCTTCCAGGCAAAAAAAGGTATCTAACTATTTATATATTAAGCTAGTGGTGTTGAAATTGGAAAAGAAAAGCTAACTTAATGTAATAAATTTTGGTTTAATTATTTGCCTTTGTTGAACATCATTGAAGTGTGGGTCAAACAACTTCGGCCTTTGCATGCTAGAAGCTATTTCCTTAAACTCAAATGCATTATCATCCTAGATTTAAAATTGATTTGGAAGTGAAATAAGGTCTAATCATATGTCTAACAAGGATGGTGAAGGGTGAGGTTGATCAAACTTTGATTGATGCTCAAGTTGATGATTTCAAAAGTCGAGCTAAATATTTTGGTGGGAGTCTTATGGTGATGAGCATCCATAACTCCAAAAATTTGTCATTCATGTATTGAGGTTGCATCAGTTTAGGTTCACAGAAAGAGAAGGAATAGGATAAAGCAAAGCACAATGAATGGTGTTTTTATTATGGCAATTTAAAATTAGCTAAGAAGTAAACAAGAAAACCAATTCAAATTAATCTTGATGATTATTCATCCAATGATTAGTGGATTATGGAAGATGAGCATGGTGAGAATGAGGCTATGGTTTAGATGTAGACAACTTGGATTTGGATGAAAACTTGGTTCCAATCCAAGTTGGGGAGGATGAAACTATACCTCAGGTTGATTTAGACATTATTGATTTGAATGTTAAAGATGGAATTGGAAATGATGGAGTTCAAGATCTTTGATTATGATTTTAACTTGCAAGATTATTTGCTCTGGATGAAGTATTGTTTTGTAACTAGGATAGAATTCCTATTTGATAACTAGGATGGAGCTATTGGCTTACTATTTTGTAACTAGGAAGGAGTTATTATTTTGTAACCAGGATGGGGTGTTTACTATATAATTACATCTATTGACTTATTGTTTTATATGCTTATTATATTGTTTTTTGCTTATCATGTTGAATTGAAGTTCAATTTTCAAGTGTGATATAATGATTTGTTACTTTAATATGCACATATGTATGATTATGTGTGCTTGTATATGAATTTCATAAATTTTGTAGGATCCTACTATCTATATTATAATCTCTCTATTTATGATCCATACTTCCCTTTCCAATCTTAAGAAATCTCCGTTTTGACTACCTTGGTTGTTACAACAATTGGTGAACACTTACGTCTAGAAATTTTTGTTGGAGGAATTTTTGCAAATGGGTTCCTCTAATGGAGGCATGATAGACTGAGCAAGCACCTAGCATATTATTTTTAAACTTCTACATCCAACATGAACATAAATATTGTTGTTTGTATCTTTAGTTATTACTTGAATCTATCTGAATTTTGAATTACGAGATAAGCGTAGTAGTAAAAAATCAGCTATGGTTCTATATAATTAGAATGTGCTGCCTCCCTTCAACATATTGAATCAATGAGGTTGCTACCTTTCACAATTTCGGTACTCCAACTTGTGATTTTTTTCCAAATAAATGTATTCTAGAATCCAGATAACCTTCTAAATGAAATTTGATTCTTTTTGGTGTTTTTTTTTTAATAAATGATGTCTGCTTTCTTATCAGATTTTTGTTGTCTTTTCACTATTGAATTACTTTTCTTAAACTTATAATTTCACACCTTATTCTTTTATACTGGAAATATCTTAACTCTAACCCTGATTTTGTTTATGATTGCTATTATTTCATTTCTTGAATGGTTAGATCTTTCTCTGTGACTTACACCGAGCAAGAAATCCAACAGTGGCGTGAAGCACGGAAAAAGAATCATCCTTGTAACAACATTCAGAAGGTTGTAAACAAACTGATCTACCTACTGCTAGTGTTTATCAGATGTTATTGTCTAATATCAATTCCTAAATTACTACTTGCAGAAGCACAGTGAACATTCAAATGACTCCAAGATCATTAATAGGGAGGTCTTACAAAGAGAGGTATACTTATTCGAAGGATGTTATTAGTATGTAATACCTCCCAATATAGTATTGTTGTTCAATGGAGAAGTTAAGCAAATAGTATTTTCTTTATCATGGAATATAAGTGCTGACAAATAAATATTTCTTGGATTCAGAAAATAGTATTCCAATTCATTAATGTATTATTGTTGTCTTTGCAGCTTAAGGAGGTTTTAGCGAAGCAAGCTGAATTGGGAATTGAAGTTGCTGAAATACCATCATACTACCTTAAGAATTCTGAAAATCAAGGTCTTCAGAATGAAGGGAAAAACAAATTTAGTGACAAAAGAAAGTTCCAAAACAAGTTCAACAAGAAATCAGACAGAAAAGGTCGGTTTGGGAAGAAGCAGAAGTTTGCTGACAAAGACTTTTCAGAAAGCCCTTCTTTAAAGAAGAGGAAGCCAAGTTTATTGCAGAAACTCTTGAGTGCAGATATAAAGAAGGATAAGAGCCACCTGTTTCAGGTTTTCAGGTTCATGGTAATGAATTCTTTCTTCGAACATTGTCCTGACAAGCCACTGAGATATCCGTCCGTCATGGTTAAAGAAAACAACTCTGAAGTTGACACCGGAAAAGATGTTCTTAAACCCTGGAATGAGGAAGCAGTTAAAAAAATTGTTAGCCTCAATAATGATAATGATCATAATAGTGAAGATGAAGACAGTGATGTGGATGAAAATGACTCTATTGTGTATAATAATCCACACAAACAACCTTCTTCCTTGGTTAATGGTAGTGGAGAAGGATTTGAGAAATCTGATGAAGAGGAGGGAGAAATTTTAGAATGAAATTCCAAGGTTGCTCTCCATTTTTGCAGCCAAGTTTTGAATACTGTAATGTTAACATTTTCTGTTAAATCATTTTTGTTTCCTTTATGGTTTTGCCATCATATAATGTTCCAGTAAATATATTTTTGCAGCAAAGTTTTTTAATACATTATTAGTTGCAACTATGGCACATGTCTTAGATTGGGCTTGGTGAATCCTTTATTTATAAATATGAGAAATTGAAATTATGAAGATAGTAACAATCATAAAAAAATTAAATGTCTCTTTATTTAATAATTTTTCATTTTAAATGATGTAATAATTATTTTAAGAGATTATTTTATAATTTTTTAGTAAAATGTGATTGACAATTTCATAATAAAAAAATTAACAAAATTATTCAAAATTAAATTGCAAAATATTCATTTAGTTTAATTCAAATTTTAGATTATATTAAAATCAAATTGTATTCTCAATGTTTTAATTCGTACTTAATGAATTAAATTTTTTTAAAGATAGTTTGTTATGTTATTTTGGTTTGTTTTAAGTATTGAGAATTATTTGTACAATTTTGGTATATCTTTTGATTGTTTCTCATCTATTTTTGCTTGTGTGGCTTCATAGATGACTTCTTCATTTTTTTTAAGTTTTCCATGACAAAATCTTGGACCATAGAAGATAAATGTATTATTTGTGTTAAAAGAAATAAAATACTTTCTATTAAATACATTCTTTCTATTTTTAATATAAAGAATAAATTTTTCCATAAAATTTTTAAAAGTATAAAAAATATAAATTTTGAGAGAAAATTATTAAATTAAAAAACTTATATTTAAAAATTTAAAATTTAAATTGATAGAGGAAAATTGAAAAATATCTTATCATTTCCTATCTTATATGATTTGAAAATATTTACTTAAAAAAATAGAACATCTCACAATATAATATTTTTAAAAATTACAATTAATTAATTAATATTTCAAAATATTTTTTAAATAAATAATAATTTATACATTTTGAAACTCATTAAAACAATTAAGATCTTAAAATATCTTTGTCCTACTGGACATAGAGAGAAAAATAATACAACATTCCAAAATAATGTTATACTAAAAATAAAAGCATCTCTAATACAAAAATCTTAATTAAAATTTAAATCTCCTTATAAGAAATCTAGAAAAATGCTAACTATACATCGCTAACACAAACAAATATTAATTAAAATTTAATTTTAAACCTTATAAGAAATCTCGCAAAATGCTAATATGCTATAATGAAGGTCTTGTAAATAAAATATGCAAATATATTAACTTAATTTTTTAAAGTGTAAAGTTAAAGTATAAGTAAAATATTATAAAACTGTAATTACTTTATCATTAAAAAATTTAAAACGTGACTCAATAAAAACAAGACAAAAAAAAAAATAAAACCACTTTATTATAATCACTTACATATGAATTTTAATAAAATTTTTCTTAATACTACGTTTTATTTCTTTACTAATCTATATAATATTAAAGTTGTTTAAAAAACATTACATTGTATAGCACAGATAATTTTACACGATCCTTATAAAATAATCTATTGCCAAATACTTCCAACTATAACTTCATCCGAACATTTGATGAATGTGACGATTAAATTTTGAAGTTCTCTTAAAACATAAGTTACTCATTTGACATTAGTCACTTAACAATTAAAACTAAATAATTATTTAACTAACTCCTAGAATATTGGAACACATTTTCTTTTCAAGTTTCAAAAGTCAAATAAAAATTAAATACATTAAATTCTTTAAAATATAACAAATGTCTTTTGTAATTTGATTTTGGTTTTGATTATTCGATAAAGGGATGGTGTTGATTTTACTTACTATCCACGATAATTTACGAGGTTTGTTTCAAACTTTTATTTAATTTCTGCAAGATAATCGAAGATAGTAGATGTCTGAAAGAATTAAAAGTAATAAAGAAATTCACACAATGTATTGGACCCAACAGAAAAAGCAAACTAATAAATCCAACAAGTTATTCTACTCCTACAGCAATCCAGATACCAAAAATACTGAAAGAAAAAAAAAAGTACCAGAGAACATGACAAGCGTCCTTAGTACCGACTAAAACGAAATATCTAAGACCTCAAAATAAACCGGGGGGAAGAACGGGATAGGAATAACTTCAGGAGCAGATTCCTGTGAAAAGACCAACAGAATCTAAGACACAAGATTGTCATTGAGAGAGAGCGAGGCTAGTTGATCAGCAGGGTTGGTTTGCTGTTGAGCAACATTTCTCAACACATCCATGGCTTCAGCAACTTTTGCCTTCAGAGCATCCGGTGATTCAATCAGATGTAGAACTTCAGGCTGGTCCATTTCTAAGAGCATTCCAGTAACCTTTGCTGCTGCGTCATGTTCCAGTTGATCCACAAGCGGGTATAAAGCTTCACCCAGCATCTAGCAAAACCATTCATGATAAAAAATCAGTTTAACAATACAATATCATGTTCATAAATCAATGATTATTAAACTAAAAACCCAAATGAACTAGAATAGCATGAAATATATCTTACAGTCCTCTGCTGTTCAGGTGGAGCATTTGCAAGAGCCGTAGCCAGAGCTTGAATAGGCATTGGCTGTCCCACAGCATCACGGATTGGCAGACTGCCCATGTCATAAGGGACTGACATCATTCCACCAGCTACACCTGGAAGTGGGACATCTTGCATGTTCCGGCCAGGAGGGTAACGATAGACTCGCCCCCTTGGAAGCATCTAAAAAACAAATTAAAAGAATAACTCATCATCATGCATACACTCAAAAGTAAAGAGAAATAAAATATAAAACTTGCACAAGAGCAGACCTGCTGCTGCATCATTGGCACTGGCTGTTGAGGTTGTTGCACAGGACCTGCTCCGCGGCGGCCCGCTGGGCGCTGCCCTTGTCCCTGCTGAACCAGAGGAACAAAGAAGCTAGGCATTGGACCACCACCTGGTCTCATTCCAGGTACTAGTTGCTGCTGATAACCAAATCCAGCCTGTATATTGGAGGGATGATAACAGTTATATCTCAATCTAAGTTGGTCAAATAAGCCATGTGAAATTATCATATCATTAGCTTATGTGGCATAAATATATTACAAAGAGAAACAACTTCACTAAGATATTATATAAAAGTAATACTTGACTTTACCACATATATAAAACATAATGCATGATAGCAACAAAAGTAGAAGTTACGGATGTAAAAAAATGCTAATAATTACTTGTGGAGGAATCATGGCTGGGGGTCCTTGCCCATATAAAAATTGTTGTCCTAGACCAGGAGCACCTGGAGGATAGAGAGGCATACGGGGTGCAACAGAAGGAGTAATTGCAACAGGCCTCATCTGAGAAAATTGTGCCTGAATGCCAGCGGGAATCATGGTGAGAAAATAAATTGAAATCCTTTCTCATATACATTTTAATTAGCCAAACCTACAGTAATTGTAATTACAGTTGTTGCTATAATTGATGTACTTGTTTATATATAATTTTTATGAGTTGCTGCCAGCCCAATTTGTACGTGCTAAAATGATCATATCCAAAAAGAACAAAAGTTACTAATGATAATAACAGGCGTTTACATTTGTATAAGAAAATATAACCTTAAATGTTAATCGATAAAGCATGATATTGCAGCAAATGTACAGCAAAATACATGCACAAATGCAGAAAAAAGAGTATAGAAAATTTTTAAATAACCACAAAACAGATAATTAAATTGAAGACACAAAATAAATGACATATAAGAAAGGATAAAGCCAATTTGAAAAAGGTATCATTGAAACAGATGTGCAGATTTATCAGTGGTGTAACAGTAACTTTAATAAAAAGGAGATATAATTGTTACAGAAAGTGACATAAAAAATGGAAGAATAAAAAACAAAACTTGCTTCCATCAGCAGAGACTTTAGTTATTTCCAGCCTTTAACAGTTATTTTAATAATGAGACATCTAAACTGAAACCAGGTAATTACATGTGCTGAGCATTGTCAAATCAATTAGCAGAAATAAGGAATTGTAATGTAATACATCATCAGTGAGGGGAAAATTGAAAAATACACTCAAGGTCAGCACAGGGTGTACACACCCCACTGAAGTGGCAGTACATCAACCAGCAAGAGGGATTTGCTGGCTCCATCTCTCAGTTAGTCTTAGCACCTAAGGTCTGCCCTAAACACTACCAACCACACAAATCAATAATATAATCAAAGAAATAGGATATCAAGTTTCTATACACAAATTTTGGCTAATCGATGGGAGAATTTTTGTGACCGAATTAAGTTTGTTTATAAAGTAAAAGAGAAATACAAACACAGAATCATACCGAATATGTATCATTCTCAAGGACCAAAATGCAGGAATTTCTGGGCTAAAAACTAATCAGTGTACTACTTTAGAAAGTATAAAAGAAACTTGTGACGCACTATTACTACAGGATTACCTGTAACCTTGCTCTTCTATCTTCTTTTCTCTGTGCCACGGCAACATACAAAGGTTTTCCAGCAATCATTTTACCATTCATCTCAGCAAGCTACAAGTAACAACAGATATGTATAAACAAACCAATGGTTCTTTAGCAAGAAAAAAAAATATTAGCAAACTAGTATATTAGTTGAACACGGTTGTGTACTTACAGCACGAGATGATTCTTCAGGAGTTGAAAATGCAACAAATCCTGATCCTCTACTAATTCCGTTTGGGTCTCGCATTACCTGCAGAATAGGTGAAACGATGTGCATTGCCAAAGTCTGCTACCAATAAAAATTATCTGACCTTAGTATAACAGAAAAGGAATCACATTAACATACCTTGTAGGAAGTTATTGTCCCAAACTCAGAAAACATTTCTTTAAGTTTTTCATCACTAATAGCATCATCCAAGTTCTTGAGATACAAGTTCACACCCTGAAATTTGTCAGCAGCTTCCTTTATACTCTGCTCAAATCGTCCTTTCAATTCAAGTTCACGCTCAGATTTTTTCTGGGCTTTTCCAACATACCACTCCTTGTCATCAAATTTCTTCCCATTAAGCCCCTCAACAGCTTTGGCAGCATCGTCTGGGTTTTCAAAATTGACGAAACCAAAACACTTAGATTTACCATCTGCATCTCTCATTACTACAGCACTAGTAATGGTACCATATTCTCCAAAAACTTTCTTCAACTCTTCATCTGTGGTAGAATCTGATAGGTTTTTCACATAGACATTATTGAATTTTGTCTTATTGAGAGCATTCTCTCTATCTTGTTTTCGCAGGAAATGACCTACATAGACCTGCTTATCGTTGATCAGCATGCCATTTAACTTGTCAATAGCATTCTGTGCAGACTCTTCATTGTCGAATTGAACAAAACCATAGCCTTTAGAAAGGCCAGAAGCATCAGTTGCTATTTTGCAAGAAAGAATGTGTCCAAAAGAAGAAAAAGTATCATGTAAGGCCTTGTGGTCAATAGCCTTATCCAAATTCTGCACAATAAATATCAATAGAAATATGAGATTCAACACGTCAAAAGACAACAATAAGAAGGAACTTCAATGCCAAGTCAATGCTCAAATAAATTAGGCAATAGAAAATTAAGGGGCTGTTTGGTTTAAGAAAACGTTTTCTATTTTCACTTTTAATTACAAAAATGCCACGCTGTCTTCACTTTATCTCATAGTTTATATTTATATAATACATAATGAAAAACAACTTTCTAATCATTCCTAATTTTATTATCTGTTTCCACTAAGCAAATTCAAAAACAGTTTATCAAAATTAGTTTCCCTTAATCATAGAACTAGTTTCCCATTTAAGCTATAAATTAAAAATCGAGGAGGTCAAAACTATTAACCTCGTCCATGCAACTGACTTTTAAGCAATTTAAAGTAAGAGATTATTAAAAAAAGAAACCATCTACGATACAAAAATGTAATGATTCTTTCTTTCCCAATTAATGCTTTCTACTTTTAGATTATTCCAAGTGCCATAATAGCTAATATTAGCCAAACATCTATAGCACCCCTAAATTAATAATACTTCACACCTGCTAATTTGTTACAAATTCGGTAAATTTAAGTACTAGCATGCGAACCTTAGCCTATTCAAAAGGGATAAGTCCACCTATTAAGTCGCGAAATTACACCAGCACTGCCAAATAATTTTTTTGATCAACATACCTTGATAAAAATATTCGCAGTACCACTCTTCCGAATACTAGGATCCCGATGAGAATACATGATCCTAATAGATTTGTTGTTCAGTGGAGTGAAATTCAGCACATCCAATGCCCTCGCCGCTGAGGATTCCAAACACACGCAAACCAAAAAAATTAACCACAATTTCTATTTCAACAATAAAAAAACACGAAAATTAAAAATAAAAAGATTTGAACAGAATGTGAGGAAACGAACCATCCTGAGGGTTACTGTAATTGACATAGCCATAGCCGAGTGAACGACGCGTGGTCAAGTCCCTGCAGACGCGAACCGAGACGACTTGGCCGACCTGGTTGAACAGATCGTAGAGCTGCGAGTCGTTGACATTCTGATCAAGATCGCCAACGTACAATGACGTCGTCACGAACTGGTTTGCGTTCGGTGCCGGAGCAACGCCGTTAGGCGGAGCAGACGCCGGACTCTGATGCTGCTGAACCTGCGCCATCTCACAAACAGACAGAATCGATACACGAAAAAAACTCTGATAGAAAACTAAACCCTAACCGCTTCGGAAATTTTTTTTTGGAATAGTTTTTTTCGTAATTCGCGTTGCTTCTTCTTCTTCAGGTAAGTAAGTGATAGGGATAAAGGATAGGGATAGAGTCGCCGGAGATTGGAACGGTGGTGGTTGACGGCGGAGAAACTGAAAAAAATATTATTTTTGGTTTTTTGTGTTTTTTTCAGTTTGGGGGAGGGCAGAAGGGGCTGCACCGCACGTCACACACGTAAGGGTGTGGGTTATATAGTGAGTAATGGAAACCCTAGTTTAATCCGTGGGTCAAAAGAGTGACATGGGCTCGCACGTGCGAGAGGGCCCAGTCAGAGGTTGTTGCGATATTTCTCGCGGAACAATAGGGCCATGTGAGTGGACCTGGCCTGCTTTCCTTATTCTTGTCGTTTTAGGTGTTGCTTTGCACAAACGTTGGACTCGGTAACGGTTGTTCCTGTGCTAGGTCAAATCTGAGTGTGTCACATGGGCTCTCACGTGTGAAAACATCACACACTAGAAGGTTAATTACGAGTTTACCATGTTCCGATTGGGCCATGTAAGTACACCTGTCTTTTTTTTTTAATCAAATATTGGGTAAATTATGGGCCATAAACCCTATTACTGGGCTTCCTTAAGAATATATGGCCTGCTTGCAACATGACAAAAAAAAACTATTTATAGAAGCAGTAAAAAATTGATAAAATGACAAAAAAAGAAAACATTTTTGTTTTATTTTACGTAGTTGATGGTCGAATTTTTTATCAATTGAATTTTTTTATTCTATCGTAAAAGAGATTATGTTATTGTTGGCAACATAATCTTCATATAGAAAGTTATGATGAATCTATATAAATATTTATGTAATTGCAAAAATGGTTTCTAACATATGGTAGAATACATAAATATTTTTAAAAATTATTTCATAAATAAAAAACAAGGTTTATAGACTAAGTATATACATAAATAAGTATTTATGCACAATAATGTCACACAGCATGAGTGATTAAAAAAAATAAAAACAATAGAAACAAAATACACACTTATATTCCTATTTCATTTACTATTTTGACATCTCTCCTTGCTAGTCAAAATCATTATATAGGTAAATTAGTTAAATCTATTTTTTTTTCTTATAATTAAACGATTTTTTAATTTTAATCCTTATTAAACTTTAATGAAATTTGATATTTCAATTTTTAAAATTAAATAATTATGATTGGTGGTTAATATATTTTTTCATTTTTTTTACTAATAATATTTAATTATAAGTTTTAATATTTTTATTACAAATAATTCATTAACATTTTTATTATATTATACCAAAATTGTCTAATTTTAAAAATTTAGAAGATTGGTTTATTAATTTTTTAATAGAATTAAAATTTTAAATTTTATGTTGATAATAATATCTTTTAGACAAAAAAGAAAATAAAGATTTATTTTTAAATTTACGAGTCTTAATATATATGACAATTGTGTAAAATTTTTATACTCAAGATTAGGAGTGTTAAAGTGAGTCCATCCAACTTATATGAGTTGGCTCACCTTTAGGTTGAGTTAAAAATAAATTAGCTCAACTTGGCTTACTATTTGATGAACCAAAATTTTACAACCCAACTCAACCTATCATTGGTTGACAGGTTAGTTCACCTATCTTTATGGATTTACACTTACATGAATATGATAAATTAAATTACTAAGGATTGAAAAAAAAAACCATGAGTCAACCCACCACTAATCTGACTCGAATTTATTTAAATAATAGGTTAAGTGAGTCAAGTTAGTTTTGGCTTACCATCCTAATCTGATATCATATAAAATTATAAAAATTGTGTAATGGGCATGCACATTTATTTATAATTATACGTGAAAAAACAAAATCAAATAAAATCCTTTTATATATATATATATATATATATTAAATATACATTATTTTCTTATTTACAATCAATCTAATCAAATTATATTTTTAACACATCAAAGTTAACAAGAAAAAAAATTCAATTCAACATAACTTGAACCCTATGGTGAGTTGGGTTGACTCACAAGGTTAAAACCTATATTAGCACCCCTTTGGGGAGACAAAAATATCTTTGAATCACTCTTTAAAATATCATACATAAGTATATATGTATGGTGAAAAAAATCTTAAATCACACAACAAATCATGTCTTTCATTCTATATTTCATATTAACATCATTCTCCTCCACGTGGGACATTATTGGAATATGAATAACTATGTTATGTTATGTCTATATCGTAACTATATAAGAATCCATCATAAATAAGATCTTTTAATATTATGTTTATAGTTTGTACTTATCCATTAATATAATTAAAGCATAAAAGTATAAATTCTCATTAATACTTTATCAATCTTATTAGACAAGTTTAAAAAACTATTCAATTCTATTATTTTACTTTTCAAATATCTGAATTACATTTATCCAACTTTGATCCATTTTACAATCTATAAATTACTTATACTATGCATGTATGCCTCATTTTTTGATGACATTAGTAGTTCTATCCCATTCAAAAAAGACTTTTTCACTTGATTAATACATACTCACTATATTTCCCCTTTAGTTGTTTATCAAATAATGAGCATTTAGTTATATTTGATCACTGTTATAAAATGTATGAGATATATACAAATAATTTTATATGTAATAGATAAATTACTTGAATTTAAAGTTACTTGCAAGTAATTTCAAAGAAATTATAAATTTTTAATTTGGCATGGGTAAAACATAGGAAACAATGACATCAAAGGATACTATAGTAGTAAATATGTTATTATGAAATGAAAATCCAATGATAGATATGATAAATGATACATTTGGACAAAATATATACCTTGATGTGGAGTTTGATGTGTATGGTAAACTTGAGTTTGGAGAAATCATGTCAAATGAAGAATATGAGAATATGCTGATTTGTTTAGAGATTGCAATCAAGGGTTATATGAAGGGTGTTAAAAGTACTTGAAGTTTATATTTATTTGACCTTCTTGACAATGCATGAAAAAAATCTTCTTTAATTCTTTTTATGATCAAATTGTAAAAGTTTTCAATTACGTGAAATTTATAAATTTACTTTCGTGACTAATATGATTTCATATTTAGGTTACAAATCCAGACATTACAAATATAATTTCAAATAAAATAAAGTAATTCACTAGAGACTCAATGTTAATTGGAAAAAAAAAATATTGCATATATGTCAATATGTACAAGTTTAGAATTATAAGACAAGTAAAGATTTAAAAATACAAAATAATGAAATTTATCTAACTTGAAGATGTTTATGTCACTATGCCTACTAAAGAGGTAAAGATAGTGGGACAATTCTCCAAACTTCCATTATTTGACCTAAACATCTATTAAGGATTGTTTTGAGAAAGGTATGTATTCTCTTTTAACTATGTTATATTGAGTTTCATAAGTTATATTTCTACGTTATTAATTTATTCTTTATAACAAATTTAGGATGTGGATAAGGCAAAAAAACTAGCTACACTTATTGTTTTACTTATACTTACTAAAGATAAGGTAATAAATACTGGGATCCAACAAATCCAATATTTGAGTTGTTATTGATTGGTTCACAACTTTGCACAAAGTCTTTCAAGTTGATTGGAATACAAATAAGTTTAGGGTAAACAATCTTAATTTCACCTCTAGATTTCTTCTATTGCACCTTAAAGATAGCAATGATCAATTAATGTCTAAATATTGTTGTTTATAATTTTGGACTATGTAAGTAATTTTCTTATTACTCATTTTATAATTTTAATTTATTTAAATATTAAGGTATAAATTAATAATAATTTTTCATATCTTAGAATGTTAAATAAATTACTTAAGGAGTAAAGCATTGAAAATGTGCATGAGTTATTTAAGTCCTAATCCATAAAAAAAACAAAAAAACAAAAGAGAAAAAATTCAAAGATATATTTTGAGTTAGATATTAGAGTCAATAAAAAATATTTACCTTATTATTTATTTACATCAACAAGTAATTATTACCCATAAATATTTATATTAATATATAAAATATATTCTAATTATGTGTTAATATTAATAAATCATTAGCAACTTCTAATTATAACAAAAAGTTTCAAACACTATGTAACTTTTTTTAATATATATGTGAAAAGAGATCTTTTCATTTTAAGAATAAACAAAATAAACTCATTCTTTATTTTTATCATTTTCTTGTATTGTAATATAAAGGTATAAAATAATATTACTATTCTATAAATATATCAAATTTATTAACGATAGGTAAAATTATTTGAATTAACATCACAAATATGATGATAAAATTTTCCTCGTCATAATACATATATAATATATCAGTTATTATTTGAATTGAAATAATAAGTATTTTACTTTGATATTTATTATTTAAATTAATATAATATGTGTTTTTAAGATTAAAAATTCAACTTTTCTTGTACACTACTAATTCAGACTCAACATTTCTTCATCTTCTTTCTCATTCATCATACCACCACCACCTTTAAATGATGTTCCTCCTCTTAATTTATTCTTATCATCGTCTTTGTCTTCTCTTTCACTCACCATTTTCATAAGCTTTTTTACTCTTGTTCACGCCACCATATTCTTCTTCGTCTTCTTAATCTTTAATTTTTTATTCCCTGCTTAATCATCCAATTTCAACAAAATTGTCTTTTAATTCCTCTTCAATATTAGGATTGTCAACGTCTAGGTTTTCTTTTGCTATTTATAATGTTATTTGTCAACACTCAACATACTTTTTTTATGTATATTTAATTTTTTTTTTATGTATATTTAAATTTGATGGTATGATAATAGGATTTGGAGTATAATTTGGTTTGGTTTAGATTTGGTGTAAACATGGTGCAGGAAATGGAAATGGGGTTGAATTTGTGTGAAAATAACTCTATTGGTGAAGTTTGAGATTTCGAATATTGCGAGAAAGGTGTTTGATATTTGTTTTATGAGACTTTTCATTACAGTTATATTAAAATGACATACTACTTTAGTTATTATTTAACCTATATAAAAAGAGTACACTTTTTATCTAGATATATGTTGATTCTAAAACTAGTATAATGAGTAAAGAGTAAAAAATAACTTAGATAAAAATATATTTTTCACAATATTAATCACAATTATTCGTATACAATATATTCTTAAACATTTAAGATTTGTTAAAAAAATTGTAAAATGATGTTGATAATTTTTATTATGTATAAAAATTAATCATATTTTACCAATAATTGTTTGGTAGAGAGAAGATAATATTATTTAGTTTAATAGAAATACAAAATATAGAATAAAATTATATAAAGAAAAAATTATTTTTTTATTCTTCTATATTTTTAAAGTTCAGTTTTAATTTTCATAATTTTTTTTATTTAGTCTCTTTAACGTTTTTAATACACCATTCTTGTCTTCCAAATATTTAGATAAAGCCTATATAAAAGGAAAAATATTTTAAATAACACTAAAAAAGCAGTACATTTAAACTTATATAGGAGATAAAATGGATAAAAATAATTAAAAAAAAAACTAAAACTGAAATTTTAAAATTTTATAATAATTAAAAACATATTTTACTCATAAAGAGATAATATGGGAAGAATTCCAGTTATTCTAGAAATAAGAGTTATTATTTAATTATTTGTATTGAATATAAAAAATAATATTTAATTATTAATATACTTAATTTATACTTATGAATATATAAAATAATAATAATATAATTAATATATAATAATAATAATAATCTATTTTGAGTTTATGAAAATTAATTTAAAAATTAAAATATATATAATTTCTACACATAATTCATAAGAGAAGTTTTAACAATACATCTTATTATTTCTATTTTTTCTGATATATGTACATTCGTATTTTTTTCGAACACCATGACATTTATAAATCACTGGTCATAATATATTTAAATTCAGTACATAAGAAATACCTATGAAAATCAAATAAGAAAGAAGTGATTTTCATAAAAAAACAACGTATACTACTGAATACGAAACCCTAAGCGCCAGAAATAAACGTTCAACATATAATTTGATATCTAGAAGGTATAGTCTTTTTCCTGAATCAAAGCAACCAATTAAACAAGGCAAACATACATTGATAACCAAACAACCATTCAACAACCCTTAAATTACATATTTCCATCAATATTTGATTTTAGGGGTCACAAATGAAAATTTCCTATTAAACAATGCCTAAACACATGGTCTTTCAATGACATGCTTAAAATATTTTCCTATATTATACTGTGAGAATACTTGGAAGCAAAGAGAAATAAATCTCAGAGCGCAATTTAATTTTGGTCAGAGTTCCCTTTTGGCGATTTTGCATACTTTATGAAGATTTAAAAATGTTGATCTTCCTACTTTCCCTCCCTCCCAAGTCATAATTCTAACGGTGCCTTACCCAGTGGCCCTACATTCACTGTGTGATGGAAAGAAATTTGCATGTCAATGATGGAAAAATAAATGGACGCATGTACCTTCGATAATCCATGTGCTTACTTTATCAAAGTTGGATCTGTGATGGTGAGTGGAGTATCCAGTGTGAATATTGTTTAACGTTTAATATGCTTTTTCTTTCCTTCAAATTGAAACTCATGAAAAGGGTTCTAACACAAGTTTTTCTGATCATGGTTTATCGCAGTATTAAGATTATTTTTTGCGCCACAAATTTTCATACACAGTGTTTTCCACCATATGAATCATTTCTAATGTTTAACTCGCTGAAGCTGTAAAGTAGGTTTAAGATTTAAGAAGTATAGAAGTAGTAGGTGCGTGGACTTCAGTGTCCGTAGCTCCTCCTTTTAACCTAAAAGCTTCGATTTATTCACACCCACTGCGCTGAAATCAACATGTAAAGAGAGACAATTACGTAGGTTTGGTTAATTTGGTCTCAAAGCGCGCGGGAATGGTACAAGTTGTAGACAACTTTGTCTTTTCTTCTTTCCCGACACAAACAAAGAAGAAAGTGAAAACTAAAGCAAACTAAACAAAAAAAAAAAAAAAAAAAGCTAAAATTGTTTCTCGTTAAATGGTTAAACAATTAAAGAAACAAACAAACAAACCCCTTCATCTGCCTTCCGGGTGCAATGGGAAAAGCTCCAGAGTTCTGTGTTCTTCCTCTTTCCATGATGACCAACTTTGGTCTTCCAAGTACTCAAATCCCCAGCTCCTACACTTCTTCAAAGGGCTATCTTCCTCATCTCTTTCTACTACTTCCCCCTGCCCAGAAAACAATTAATAAATCAAAAACCATGTTATTACATTTATGTCCCACAAACCTAATAGTCTATATAATTGAATAGCTGGTTTCTATCTACAGTTGCACTTTTATGACAGACAATTTTTGGACAGCATGTAGTTACTATATAGAAGACAAAACTCTCTTTAAGTATTTGATCCAATTGCATATTGAACTGAAACAATCTCATTTGGTAGTCTTGAATTGCATTACACATTATGATTAGATACTATGTTGTGAAGAGCTTGGAGTAGCCAAGACATATATATATATATATATACACATACCCGTTTTGTCGTGTCCAAAGAGGTTATTACACTACAACTAAAGGAAGGTGACACTAGTGTGGTGGGAGTACGAGGACTATGAGCAAGGCCTAGGTTGTTACGCTTCTGCTTTTGTCTCTCGCGTGCCTTGTGATTTTGGAACCAATAGAACACGTTCTTCCCTTCGATTTTGCCGTACTTGCTAAGTTGAACTGTGATCTGCTCTATTTGTTGGGCGTTCGGTGTTCGCATCCCTCCTCTATACAGCATCTCCAATATCCCTATCTGTTCCTGCGTCGGATTCCACCGTGTCCCTCCTGGAATATGCGTTTCCACCTGCATCATAATGCAAAATAATAAATCTGTTAAACCATATTTGTTTATATGTGCATGTGAAATGATTGAGAAACTAGTACTATTATCTTGGTTCTGAACTATAGTTAAAGTTTCATCGTGAATTTTGATACCGTGACAAATACATTTGATCCTGTCTCTCTCATAAACTAATTTCGTTGACTATAGATAAAATATGGATTATGGATATAGTTTTCATAACGTGTGAAGCTAAATGTGAAGTGAATATTCAGAGAGAGAATATATTAATGGACCTGGCCCTGAGGTGAAGTAGGGTCTCTCTTATTATCATCAGAGGATCCAAGTTTTCTGGAGGCACTTTCTGGTTTGATGAAGCTCTTGAGGTCGAATGTTGTGACAGGAGATGAAGTGATAGAGGTAGTGGAGTCAGTGTTGGAAAGCTTGGGAGCAAGGGGGCGTAAGCGTTTGCAGCCAAGTGTGAGGGAGGGTTCATGCTCCCAGAATCCACGTGCGAACTGATGCACCTTCATGCTTAATTAGTCACTCACTAGCAACCATATGGTGGAGAACTTGGTGATATATAGGTAGCTTGGTGATTTATATAGAGGAACAATGGTGGATGATGGTGGTAGTACAAGTAGAACAAACAGTAATTAAAGTGAACAAAGTGGGAAGTGAGGTGTTGCCTGCAACAACCAAGACCAAATCATGAGGTGCAGTTGACTTGGGAATTTACTACTGTATGCTGAACTAAAAAGGTGATTCATTCTAATCAAAAGAAGAACTAATTATTTTTTTAAAGAAAAGGATAGTCACAGTACGTAACTCACATACAAATCCACATACGACACTGGTGTAATTCATTTAGAATTATAAAACAAATCAACATAACATATGCCAATTTCATCTTTCATAGTTTGTCTAATAGATTAAAGTGATTGTTCCCTCATATCAGTATATATATTAAGTGCATGTTCATGTTAAAACTCATAATGATTGGCTAGTTAGGTTGGAGTGAAACAACTATGCATCGATTGATGGAGTTATGGTGATAATTGTTGAAATGTTTGAGAGAGTAATAGATAGATGATGAAGGGAGGTAGGGACAAGAGAGTGTGGATGGATATCATGGGATGTGTAGGTGGTATGTGTGTATGGTGTATGTTGGTGTGTTGGCCGGTCAAATCGGGTCGATTTTTTCTTGCTTTCATGATAAGGTGTCCTTGCTTTTCGGTGGCCTCTATGCCCCTCTCTCCCTCTTTCAACCCCTTTCCTCATCAATTAAAGTGAATGAAGTGAGGAATGCAAAAAGATTCCTCCAATCCCTAAACTTCAAAATCCAACCAACCCCTTTCATTTCCTTTTCACCACACACATTTTTTATATCAAAAATTCCACGGCTCATACCTCCATTTATTTTATATATATGATGTATATCATCATGATGAATAAGTGAATGCCATCTCTATCTTTTTGGAATGGTAAAGAAAAAAAAACTCATGTTCGACGGATAATTGTAATAAATCAATTATAGGTCGACGGATGTTATCAAACACTCAACAAATTTATTAAAATAAACATTCATATTATAATAAAAATAAATTTTAAATCTAATTTAATTTAACAAAATTAATTTATGAGATGAGATTTATTTTTTATTTATATATATTAATTTGATCATATTTCTAGACGATAAGAAATTTTTAATATTTTTTATTTATATATTATTCAACTTTTTTATTTTCATTTAATTTAATATAGATTTCAACTCATTTTAAACTCTAACATTCTTTCTCTGACCGGATAACCTTACTTTGATACCATTATTATATATTTAAAAAGAAAATAATATTAAAAAATTTTCACAAATAAATAATAAACCATAATTATATAAAGAAATATGATTTTACTTTCTAATTTAAAACTTTAAAATTAAAAATTTATATATTTTTTTATTTATATATTATTCAACGTTCTTATTTTTATTTAATATAAAATTTTAATTTATCTTACATTTTAACAAAAACTTAATTGAAAGAAGAAATTCTATTAAAAACAATAAATGAGATTATGTAAACAACAATAAAATTGGTAGATATTTCATAGCAATATATAGTTAAAATAAATATATGACATGCATGCATGGATGAACTATAGCATAATATCTTAGATTTCTTCAACTTTTTATCCAAATGCTGATTCTGTTGCTGTATTATATTGTACATAAACAGAGTCTGGGGGTAGTGAGTGTGCATGTAGATGTTATAATATTACTAGGGAAGCAAATATACGTTGATGTGGGGCATATGTGCATTTATTATAAGTTAAATTAGCATTTGAGGAGTGGGCAATTATTCTCTCTTCCCGAGAGTAGGGTGTAGCTCATGATTGAGTCTTGAGAGTAGCTGTCAATTTGGCTATCACATATTTCTTTAAACCAACGGAGATCGCGTGCCTAAACATTCAATTAATCATAACTTACGTTCAATATTTTATTATAAACCTCAACTCAAATCGAGTTTAAAACTTTATTTAAGAGATTCAATTATGGTTTTATTTCGATCACCACATGCTCTTGTCTTTCATATTATCTTTCTAAAAATAATATTTATATATATATATATAAAGAAGATAATTTTCAATCAATTATTTAATTTATAGAAAATGAACAAGGTGGCGTGAATTATGAATATCTCATTATATTATCTATTTTATTTTTAAATTTCCTTCCATTTTAAAGAAATAAACACTTTCAATTAGATAATGACACAATGTGAAAAAAAAAAAAAAGAAGAAATGAATGAACGGATATCATTTGAAATAAAAATGTGTTAATATTTACAAAGAATTATATTAGTATGAGTTATTTAAGTATTGCTATGTATATCAGCAAGAAAATTATAATAAAAGAAACAGAAATGTTCCACAAAGATAAAATTAAATTACAATATATTAATTGAGTAAATAAGTAAATTTTATAAAAATAAATTAAATTTAAAATTTATTTTTAATATAATATCAGAATTTATCATAATAAAATTATTGAATCTATCGAATTATTTGTTATTGAATTGTTATTGGATCATGAATAAATTTTTAATTTCACGCTTAAATTTGGAGAATTTCGACGTAAAATAATGTTTTAGATATTTCAAATAAAAATTATGGTATATTAATATAAACTTTATTTAATTAAATTAATTTTATGAAGATAAATTAGATCTAAAATTTAATTTTGATAGAAAGAATAATTATAAAAACGGAAGTGAAAGAAGAAGATGCTTATTAATTAATAACGATGAAGAAACAAACAAAAGTTTGATAATATAAAGAGTAAAAAAGTGCAAGTTGGTTTCATTTTTTCATCTTCAAAGTTGGAAGGAAGAAAAGTGAGAGAAGATGGTGGAATTTTTGGTGAGTGATGGAATAAACTAATGTATTTTATTTTGATGTTTTATGATTTTTATCTTCTAAGTTCCATGAATTGGATGAAGGAAATGAATTATAATGGATGAGTTGAGTGGACGCACGTGAGGGAGAGTGAGGGCACACGTGTTTTAGTCAAAATACATGATCACCAATCATCACAATCATGCACCTGCAAGAGAAGCGTGAAATATTCCATTTTCACTTCAATGGTTATGATTATGAATTTTCAGTCACTGAGAGGTACTTCACTCACCAAACACAAACTTTCCTCTTCTGGCCAATACTGTCCTCTATAACCATACTAATTTATTCACATTTTACCAAACTCCTCTTCTTCATTTTTAACTTTCAAAGACATTATCATAATCAACTTCATTTCAGTTTTTATTTCCTTTATAAGATATTCAACTTTAGGAACAAATATAATATTTATAAAAAGTGACATTTAATTTTCGTTTACATATTTTCACGTTAAATATCTCGTATCGATTAGAGATAAAACCAAATTAATATAAATAAGTGAATGTAACATTAAACCGATTTTATGAGAATGAGTTAGATTTAAAGTTTATTTTTATTATGGTATCACAGATTATCCTAACCTATTTATTTGTCTTATTATGGTATCAGAGTTTATTCTAACATATTTGTTTGCCCTATTAAATCACTCGTTATTGGATTATTGTTGTTAAATCATTGTAAATTTGAGATTGGACCTCTCTACATGTTATTTTTAAATTTTTTGATACAACTGTATTGTATAAAAAATAGGAAATAATATGAACACAGGAAACTCAGGAAATGCTTAATTAACAGCTTTCTTGTTTTAGAATTCTTCTAGAGTGTTCATTGATCTGAGAGATTTTGTTTCAATTCATTTTCTTAAATTTAAAATGTTTCACTTTGATCATTTAAAGCATTTTTGTTAAACTAAAAGAGTCTTTTATCAGTTTATCACGTTAATGTAGCTAAACCAATAACATGTAGCAGTTTTTGAGAAATCATATAAATCCGTCTAAGTTTTAAGATCATCAATAAAAATATTAATTTGGTCTATTGATCCATTTTAAGCCACTGAAATGCAACATCTTAAATTTAGAAAACCAGACTAAAACAAAAAGAAAATGGACGAGGGACCCAAATTATTTAACCTAGTTTTTTTTCTCATAATAAATCGAATTGCCAAAAATACTCACTACTTTGTGATTGCAATTCCTGGAATTTATTATTTTTTTACGCAACCTTATCATATATTTCATCTCATTTTAAAATGAATTAATATTAAAAAAAATTATTTAATAAATATATAAATCATACTTTATAAATTAAATTAAAGAAGTAGGAGATCTAAATTTTTTTCAACATCTCTCATTTATAAATATCGACTCACATCATCTCTTCTATAAATATCTACCGAATTAACTAACTATATTATAATAAAAATAAATAATATAAGATTTCTTTAACATCACCCCAACATATGTTTATCGAACCAAATGAATTTATTAAAATAGATAACAAATGTAAAATTCAGATTCTAATATGATATTAGATTTTATCTAAAAATCAATTAACATCAAGTGAAGTTATCCAATAAATATATAAGTGGTAATGTAAAAATTGAGGTAAGGTAATGTGTATTTTTTTCAACATCCATCCTCTACAAATACTTATTGAATCAAATACTTATTGAATCAAATGATCATATTCTAATTTAAAATAAAATTCAAACTAATATTTATGATTTAATTTGAATAAGTTATGTGATTTTTATTATTATAAATAATAAAAGTGAAAAATTATAAATAATAAATAATAATAAAAACATATTTTAAATAAAAATTAAAATAATTTTAAAATATATTCAAAATGATAAAAAATATAATAATAAAAAAAACATTATAAGAAATATTTTTATATATATAGTTATAAATAATATAATAAAAAAATAATTTTATAAAATATATATATATATATATATATATTTATACATATATTTTTATAAATTATTATTTAATTTTAAAATATAATCTTATATTTAAATAAAATAAAGGATTTTATTAGTTTTATTTAAAATTTAAAATTTAAACTAAATTATGAGATTTAAGAAAAATTATATTCAAAAAATTTAAAATAAATTTAATTTTAATCTATTTACATTTTTAATCAATTTTTAGTTTTTTTTATTAGTTTGATTTTGAGTTTTTTAAGTAATTAGTTGAATTTTTTATAAACTATTAATTATGCAACTGAGGTCATGAAGTTGGAGAAAAAAAAAATTAGGTTTTAGAAAATAGTCAACTTATCAAATGTTAAAGCAGAGTACAAATATAGGTGTGTTAGAACGTACACTGAATTTGACTGTAGGATGATTTAGGTAACTAGGTTAAACTACTAGAAAAGAAAAATGGAAGAAGGTTGATTCCCACGTTACTAGAAAAAGAAGAGGGAAAAAAAACTTAACCACCACTAACTTTAATCTTTTTAGCTTTATTTTCTTTAGAAGAATGTATATGATTAGACATGTAGTTATCATTGCAGAAGCTGGCTTTAATGGAAAGTTACATCGATGCTTCCCTTTCAAATATCAGATCCACCATAAACCCAAAATTTGAAGCTGACGAACCAAAGGGAGATTCCAAAAGTATCATCCCACCATAATGTGACTTTCGTATGCATCTCACATAATAAAAAAATTTCAAGAATATCGTGACTTGTTCAATGTTCATAACTATGTTGTAGAAGAAGAAAAATCCGTTCCTAGAAAAAATAATAAGTATAATATAAGTTTAATTATTGAAAAAAATCTTACTTTAATTAAAAATAATACGAAATTATAATATATAAGTGAGATATAAATCTTATTTTTTGAATCAGTTTTGAAAATAAGTTAAATTCTGTAATAATTTTTTTCATAATATTAAACCTAATTAATAAGATTGATTACTTGTTAATATATTGAATCTTGATTGATGGTTTAAATTAAATCACTTATTAATAAATTATGATATTTTTATATGATTTGAGAAACTCTAGTTGTTGATAAAATTGTTAACAGACTAAAGTGATTTAACTTAAATTTAGTCACTTTTTAACATATCATATTCGAGTATAAATCGATTTTAAGTATAAAATTTAATTATTAAATTTAAATTAGATTATTTATTAATATACTAAATTTTGATTAATAAATTGTTGAATTTAAATTTAAAATGGGATCATTTGTTAATAAATTATAATTAATTTTACATTATGTGTGAAGCTGATGTTGGTAATGGTAGAGATATAACTTTGGTTTTCGGTCCTTGTTTTTGTGGATGTTATAAAAAATGTGTAATTTTGAGCGTGAAAAATGGTTGGATAATGATATGAAAGTTGACAATTAAGTGATTATGAGATTAAGAGGATATTTTTTGGCCTCACATAACACGAATCTGCCTTCTGATTGCACCACATTTATATGATTTCCCTTCAATCACGACAACACAATGTTTTTCTTCTCTCCTCTCTACCTATCCCTAAATCTCATACCTACTTTTTTTTTATTTACATACATATCAAAACAATAGTTCTTCATTCTTATTTCTAATCTCATACCTATCTATGTATATAATTCAAGAGAAATTTTATTTATTTTTTTATATTTTTGATAAATTTATATTCATTTTCTTTATGTTATTTATAATTTTTTTTAATTCTTTTTTTTTAATATTTTTAAACTTTTTATAATTTTGATTAATTCTTTCAATATAATATTTTAAAATAAAATAAGAGAAGTATGCTTTATTTTATTAAAAATATAAAAATAAATTTAATTTATTAAAAAATATAAGAAAGATGATTAGTTATTTGAAAACTAAAAAAAGTATAAATTGATTTTACTAAAAATATAAAGGAAGTAAATCTTTATTTTAAAATTAAAATGGATATGTCATTTAGCCTAATTAATTTCAAGAAATATAAGTGTAATTTTCTTTTTAATTTCATATAACCAAAATATTAGTACAAGTTATTAAAGTAAAAATTTTAATCATCTAATATATATATATATATATATATTAATTATACCAAAATGACATTAATTCAAACCCTAAAGCACTTTATTTCGAAATATAAGTCTTTACTATTAGAGCTGATTTTTTAGAAAATGATTATTTAAAAAAATTATAAAAAAAACAATATTTCATTACAAAATATGAACAATAATCAAATTATCTAAGGTTAAAATTGCATTTACTTTCAAATAGAAGGAATATTAACTGATGGTGTTTCTAGTCCCTAGGTATGTGATGATAGCTAATTAAATTGTTATAAGCAAACGTGTTAAAATGCATTAATATATAACATGTTAAGATAAATTTCTCTGTAAAGATTTTCAAAGAAAATATGAAAAAAATAAAATTGATTTCTTTATAGATTAAAATTATTATATATAAATTAAAGTTACAGATTTAAAGAAATTAAATAAAGGTTCTATAAAACAACTCATGAATAAAGTAATTTCAATTTATAGAAAAAAAAATTATTATTTTATTTTCTTAAAATTACTTGTGAAAAAAAAATTGAAACAAACTATGTCATATTTTTTCCCAAACAAAACAAAGAAGAGATATATAGTATAAAAACAATAGACATAGGCGATTTCAAACTGTAGAAAACATATTTTTTTTAAGTAGCATGTATAATAGTTAATAAACTTTTCAAATTTAGAACTTTATTTAATGGTTAATAAACATGAATTATATAAATTATTAATTATTATGATGAAATTATTATTATAATAAAAAGTATGTGCTGATAGTTAAAGACATTATTTAAAAATTTATATATATATATATATATATATATATAAATAAAGAATGGTTAATGAGTTGAAATTAAAATAAAAAAAATAAAAAAATGTGTTATAAATATATGATAAGAAAAAATAGTGATACAAATATTTGTTTGATATTAAAAGATGAATTATGGTTTAAATTTTATAATATTGAGATGTGAAATGAATTAGTAGATATATGGATAATTGAAGAATGAAAAAAGAAGTTATTAGGATAAGATCAATAGACCTAATGTTATGATGCATATATTCATACTTCACATATTTGATAATAATATTAAGAACTCATTTGATGTTATCTTCTATTGATAATTTTAATATATTAATGTTTACATGAGTATAATGTATGTAAATTAAAATATAATAATATTGATGTGAAATATTTGTTGATTAATATTGACTTTTAGTTGTAAATTAAATATTAGATTTATTGTGAGTGCGAGATAATCTTTGTATTGCTTCAATATAGATGCAGTGTTTATATTTAAAAGAGTATAAACATCTCATTTACAAAATTTATGAAATAATAAATATATATTTAATAAAACGAAAATTTTCATTAATATATATATATATATTTTAATTGATTCATATTAAAATTTATTTATTTATAATATTACCAAAATATTTATTTGATATAGAAATTTTGTAAAAATATTATAATTTAAAAATATGAAAAAAATATATCAAAACATCTCTTAACTGACTCTTATATTTAGATAAAGACAATTGATAAAAATATTAAATATAGAATTTATGACATTAATAATAAGATTTTAATATTTCGCGTGCTTTATCTATCTTTTATAGGTGAAAGTCTATCTCCACAAAATCTAAATTCTATACTTTTTATAAAACTAATCCATATATTAGTTATATATATAAACATAATTATAAACAAATATGTAAATATAAATAAAAGTACAAACATAAATATAAATACTTATATAAAAATAGATATAATATCTTAAAATAAATTATTATTCACTTTAAAAATTAAGAATGAAAATTTGACTCAAAGAACTAAGAAATTTTGTATTTTAATTATAGTAATATAGTACTTACACAATAAATTTTAGAAAATATATTATTATATTATAAATGTTTGAAGATTATTTTTATTATATTTAAATAAATATTTTAATTATTAAAAATTGTGTACTTTTAGTATTCTTATAATTTTATTTAAAGTTTTATATTTTATTTTTTACAAAAATATTCAAGTATTATTAAACTATTTTAATAGAATTATATAAAAGAATAGGAGATTAATGACAAATTTAATAAACAACTCATATAAGAATTTATTAAATATTAGAGAAGTTAAAGAAGGATTATGAATATTTAGTCTTGGTGAAAACATTTATTGTAAATAATAAAGGAATAAATGGTTTGCTAATAATTATAAAATATTTTTTTAATCAATATATAACTAATTCTTTATAATAAATTATCTAAGAAATAAAATATCTAAGGAATGTTTTCTAATTAATGTGTAAACTCTTTTTCTAATATGTAATATAAAAAAAAAAAATCTTTAAAAGAAGAGAATGTAACCATCAACATCTTAGATTTATTAAAATCAAACCAATATAAAAAGAATTTAACTAAAAATAAAAAACTAATCAATATTAAATTTTTTTAGATTGTTTGATCTATTTTTTTTCTTAAATCTCATTTTTCTAATTCAAATATTGGATTACAAATGAGAAATCAAAACACATTAAATTGTTTATTATATTTAAAATAATGTTATAGGTTTAAAGATACGTAATATCTATAATAATAATAATATATATATATTCTTTAAATATTATTTTATAATTTAATTATATTAAATTTATAATATATTTATATTTATTAAAATATCATAACAAATTTATATAATAATTTTTAAGTATAAAATTATATAATTTATTTATAAATATAAAAAAAATTTATAAACATAATAATTATAATATAAATAAAAATCATAATATATATCTTTATTTAACAATTTTTTATTATAAAATATGTAATAATTTTGTATAAAAAAATATTTTATAATTTATATAAAAATATTTAATAAATATATAATATTAAAAAATATAAAATCAATCTAAATCAAATTATAAAATATTAATTTAATTTAAATTTTATATTAATTTAAACTATATTTAGTTTAAATAAATATTTTATAAAATTAAATCAAATCTAATTACAAACATATTATAATGTTTAATCTTATCATAATCAACCATAATAACTACTATGATATTAAAAAGATTAAAAATATAATTAAGAAATGTTTATGTATATACTATGAAACACATTAATTACCATATAATAAACACATTATTATAGTTTAATATAATGATAGTAAAATATTTAATGAAATACAGATAGATAAAATTTATGCAACTGAAAATTGATTTTTTATATTAATATTTTTGACAGAAGAAAATAGAGATTCGATGAAATATACCATGACACAATAAAAGAAGAATGAAATTAATCTTAATAAATAATTAAAATTGAAACTAAATATGTAAAGTTAATATCTAACCAATTAAAATTCTATATAAATATAAAGCTTAAGCTGATGGTCATAAATATAAAGTTCCAATTCTAAAAATGAGATATGGGAACCTAAAATATCCTTATAACATTAATTTTTTTTTCACTAATATTAAAATGTAGTTAAAATAGAAAAAAAAATTATAATATAAATATATTACATATTAACAATATTAATTTCTTATCTTATTTTTTATTACTTAAATTTAAAAACATATAAAGATTGGCTGTATAAATAACTTAATTTAAATAACATATTTTCATTAAGGAAAGTTATAATTGGATATTTTTCGTTTCTTATCTACATCTGATATTTCTTTATCCACAATAATTATTTAAAATATTTGGACATAAATTTTAAATTTTTTATAAATTTGAATATATTAAATCTTAATTATTTTTAATTTGTTTAATTTAAATTATTTTATTTAATTATTTTTTATTTAGATATAATATTTTAATTATTATTAAATATAAAAATTATTTAGATATTTAATAATTAAAAGATATTAATTATTAATATTTTAATTTTTCCGTTAATAGTGGTCGAGATTGCAAAAAAATATTTTCATTAACATTAAAAATTTTGAAAAATGTTAGGAAGAAAATTAATTTTAATAATATTAATGGAAAAATAATCCAATTCACATCAATTAAAAATAACCTATATTTGAAAAATATCATAGTATTGATTAAAAAATTTAATTAATATTAGTAAGAAATAATATTTATTTATATAGACAAAAATATAATTTTTATAAGATGATTGAAAAATAATTATGATTAATTTTAATTTAAAAGAAATTATTATATTTATATATTATATATTATATATTATAATCTATTTATTTTTTATTTAATACGAATCTCTAATACATGTAAATATTAAATTATTTTAAAATAAAATGAAATAAATTGTTATTTTAGTTTTTGTTTAAAAAATTGAATTACTCTTAAATTGAAGAATATACGATAAAATATCCATTAATAATCATTCAAATAATTTAGATAATTTAAATAAAGTTTATTATGTTTAAGATAATTTTAGTTTTCATCCCATAAATTTAAAATTTTTATTTTAATCTCTCACATTTAAAAAAATAATATTTTTAATTCTTAAATATCAAATTTAAGAAATTAAAATGATATTTTTAAATATATTTTTAATCTTTCAAATTTAATATTTAAGGATTAAAATTATATTTTATTAATTTAAAAGAGATTAAAATTATTTTTTTAGTTTGAAGATTAAAGAAAATCATCTCAAATTTTAAAAATTCAAAACATAATTAAATCTTGAAATAATTTAAAAGTAATTCATTTCACAAAAAATATAATATAATTTAGTCAATTTTATCAAAATATTTTTAAAAATTATTTTAATTTTACAATAATTGAATTCAATTTCAAGTTGAAACAATTGTTTTTTTATGAAAAAGAAAAAGAAGAAAAGAAAATAAGTAAAGAAGGCACATGAAGGACACTTGGTGATACAAGGTTGTGGGTCTGGATGTCGTTGCGCTGGTACAGAGTTGTCGTTTAGGGAAATTCTTGAGCTTAGAAAACGTTGTTAGGCCTTTGGTTTTGAAACTGGGCACGTTTTTTGTCGGTCAAAGATAAAGGTGATTTTTTGGGAAGATAAAGAGTCGCATGATAGGACATGGGTCCCACACAGTGGAAGAAGCGGTGCAAAATACCATCATTACGGCAAGAAAATGCCATCATTCGCACGTGTCCATGGACCATACATACATTTCAATCCCACGCAAACAAACTCACACACTCCATCAATTTTATTTCCAATCACTTTAATCATTATACCTAATATTTTTCTCACTTTCTCAATCCATGAATCAATAAAGAGATAATTAGGACGATAGCTACGTAATTCACTAACATCATTACATGGTTGTTGCTCAACAGGTTACACCAAATATATCTATCTATCAAACTCTTCTTTCCACCATTATTCACATCTCCAATCACTTTCTTCAAGGATCTTCGTCACTTTCTTCTACATATTCATATACTTTGTTTAACCAAATCTATATAACCTTCTTAAATATCATCAGACTGAACAATTTCTCAATTTGTTCAGGTATTTTGCATGAATATTGATGCATATTTCATCTGAAAAGAAAGAATAAAGACTCAAATCACTGGGTATCAGACATTCTGCTGCAGGGGCACATGTGTTATCATTCTTTCAAAAAACTAACTTTTTAATATATATATATATATATATATATATATATATATATTTCCTCCCGAAAGGTTAATATAAGGACCAACAAGAATAATGGACTTCTCAACTAATTCTTTCTTTTTAATTCTTCCCAATCTGTCCTTCTTTTTCCTGTTCTGCCGTGAGCCTCCCGTCCCAATGCCGAGAGTTTCTCTTCCACCGGATGGGAGTGTATCTGTTGATTACACTCCGACGCTCAAGTCAATAGATATTCAAACAAAATATTCTCTACAGTAAAAACAGTATTCAATATCATCCTACCTCATCATTTATTACTTATTTATAATCTCGTAAACTGGGCCGAAGCAATGAGGCAGATTTAAGAGTTAACTCTGCCTTAACCACCTAATTATGCCTGATTGGCATGGTTAAGTCATCCTTAACACTTGGATGAGAGGCTCACGGCCTAAGTCGGAAACTCCCTAGTGTCATTATGCTCAAATTATAAGTATGGCTGGGAGACTCACAGTCTAAACCGGAAGCTCCCAAGATTATTATGCTTAAATTATTCCTAATTAAGGTGGTTTAGGAGTAATCGAGAGGTTACCAACACCTTATCCGTACATATATATATATATATATATATATATATATATATTAGAAAATGATTATGGGTCTAAACCTCATTCTTTTCACGTCGAGAAGTCATTCTCAACGTTAACAGGTAACTTAATCTAGGTCCAATTACACATAGCGACCTGTTAACAATTTTATTAACAATCAGGACTCATCAAACCATATAAAAGGAGATCATAATCTATTAACATGTGATCTAATCTAGGTCCAATAACATACCAACCAAGATTCAATATATTAACAAGTGACCGAATTTAGACCCAACAATTTTGTTAAACTGGCTGTGATACTATGTAGAAAGTAATTATGAGTCTAACTCACTCCCAAAATCTGCTCAGAAGGTGAGGTTTACATCTCATTTATATATCATAATTCGGTCTTATTTTTAATTAATATGGAATTTTTCAAAAAAATAAAATAAAAAATATATATATATATTATTAATTGTTGGGGAAGTAGGTTTTGATATGTATAAGCTGCTATTGTGTGATTTTGTTTGGAAACCTTTTTAGGTTGGAATTTGATGGAAAGTGATTGTGGATATGCTGAAATATCATACTTTAACGTATAATGTCAAATAAAGTGAAATGTGGCAGCATAATTTTTTAGATTGAAATTTATTCCCAACTATATCTAGATGGGACATATTTATATACACTTAACTCATCACTTTCTGTCCTGCAATGTCAATTCATTTCTCATTCTTTTTTAACAAAGAGAAAAATAACTTCAGAAACAGAACATTTTTTTCTTTCTTTCTAGTTCAACACAATTTTTCAATTAAATTAGATTCAAATTAATCTTACTTATATTATTATAATTATTATTTTTTCACTCACCAAAAAACTTGAACACGATTTTTCATCACATACAACATGCTTATTCATAAGAAAAAAGTTGCACTTTTCTTTCAAATATAAGTAAATTTTAACTATTTTTACTTCATTTAATAATATTTTTCTTCAAATACTTTAACTTTATTAATATTTGATTTTTTTTACACCAAGATAATATGTATTCTTTTTTACAAGACAAATATTTTTTAGAAAATATTAAGAGATTAATAAAATTCAATTTACTCAATTTTTAATATAAATGAGGTTGATTTCTTTTCTTTTATATAGAAACAAGGTAATACTTATTAATCAATATACCAATATCATGAAATATTTTCATTAAATAATTTTATTTTTAAAATATTAAAAATCTCACATTATTTAAAAATAAGATTAAATTAAAATATATTAATAAATATAAATCTTATTTTATTAAGCGAATTTTATAAAAATAAATTAGGTTTCAAGTCTACTTCTAATATGATATCAGAATTTATTTTAAGATAATTTTTGAATCTATCGAATTATCTATTATCAAATTGCTATCAGACCAATTTCGTTTGGAAAGTTAGGTATGTTGAAAATTTTACATCTCTTAGATATAAGATCAATTAGAATATATTAATGAATGTAAATTTTATTTTATTAAATTAGTTTTAGGAAAAAAAATTAATTTAAAATAATTTTTTAATATAAAATATGTGATAGGAAGCAAATCTACATATGTAACATGATATATATGTTGAAAGATGTAATCTTTTAGATAAAATTTAGTATCTTAAAGTAATAATTTTTGAATGTTGATGGAAAGATGCCCTAGTTTGGGAAATATAGATAAAAGAAAAAGAAAAAATTGTCATTTCATGTAATGGAAAGTGGACACAAATGTAGGGAAAGGGATTTTGTTTTTGGGAGTAATGTGTACGTGAATGGATGACAGTCCAAAGACACTTATTTGAATTGATAGCAATGAATGATCATTCCCTGTAAAAACTTTTTCTTCTTCTTTACCTATTCTTCTACCACTTTTACTTATTACTATTATTACCTTTCTTTTACCATTTTCATTCCTCCCTTGTTTGCACAAACTCCAACACTTGAAACTTCTAACTATTTTCCCAAATAAATCTCCTTCATCCTCATGTTTTTTCTGTACAACAATAAAAAGATTCACTTTTTTCTTTTTGAGTTTTTGAAAGGAGTGATGAGGGTCAACATATCATAGATGAGAAATAGAAAATAAAATGAAAGAATGATAGAAAAATAAGGGTATGTTTTGATATTTTAATTAATTGTATACACCACTTTTTCTTTCTTCCTTTCAATCCAAAATAAGAGTGCAACAACTTTTTATGAGTCATTCCTTCATATGTCAGTAACAAACGAGGAAAGCTGTTTCTTTCTGACTCTCTGTTGGTAAACTGAGTAAAGTTTTTCTTTTCTGCAGAAGTTTAGTATATGGAAGAAAGTGATTAGAAATAATAATTTTTAGGTTATTTGGTTAAACAAGAAAATATGCTAAAAGTAATTTCATGGAATAAATAGTTGCTTTTATTATCCATTCATGTTTACTTAATTATGGCAATAGATACAAATTATATTGGAAAATTTTACCTCGGGAATGAATTATAATATATAATTAAAATGTAAAATTTATTTATTGAATAATTTTGAAAATAAGTTAAATTTATAATTATTTTTTATATAATATTAAAATAATATTAGAGTTAAGTTAATAATATTATTAGACCTTAATTGAATTATTTATTAATATATTATATTTTGATTGGAAGTTATTAGACACGAAACCACCTCTCTTCTACATAATTTGAGGAGTCTTGATTATTAACAAAGTTATTAATGGACTGTTATATAGAATCTTGATTGATAGTAATAGATTGGATTATCTATTAACGGGTCACGTTTGAGTTAAGAAAGTCTTCCCAATGTGAGAAAATGATGTTGAAAAAATTTCACATTGAAAAAAATGAAGCCGAATTATAATATATAAGTGATGTGTAAATCTCACTTTCTAAACTGATTTTAGAGGTGAATTAAATTAATAATATTTTGTACAAGTTAACTAATTAATTAGCATATAAATACTCTAATTAATATAATAATTAGTTAGTTTTTCAGTAATTAGATGGAAGAAGTTGAGCTTCATCACCTAATAATATAAACATATGATTAAGGGAAGAAAAGTATATATTGAATAATAATACAAAATGCTATGTTATTTATGAAGCATTTTGAATTATTGAGCACATAATCAATTGACGCGTAATTATTTCAACTTAAGTCATTTTGTAATGATTGATACTTTGTTCAAAACTCTATGAATCACTCATAAGAAAAACACTCTTATGAATGATTTAATTGAATTTTTTATTACATATATTGTGGTTCAATCATGTTCTTTGTTTAATGGCTTTGGTATGATAGATACCGATCAATTGATATTTTCTGGAGGTTCACTTCGAAAGTGGATCTTAGATTCAACGAAGAATTAGGTTCTAAGAGTGAAGGCCAAGTTATGTGCATTCTTTGGAATCTGAATCTTGAACACAATGCCTCATGCTAAGTAAAATGTATAACGAATTATGTTTTTTTTTTAATAATAGGATTAGTCTTTAAGAAATTGAGGTTAGTAACTTTAGTGTATTTTTTTTAACAGGGTGGATATACAAAATTATTAGTATGAAAATTAAATATTTTTTTAACTAAATTAATACCTATAGAGTGACTTATCATTTACAACACATTAAATATCATAAAAAAAATTAAATACAAGATTTACAAGAATCCAAATTAAAATCAAGTAAATTTAAATTTAGATTAACTTTGTTTATTATAAAAAAATTATACCTAATGAAACTATAAATATATCTCTACGATTATGATGAACTAATTTCTTTTATTTATATATATATATATATATATATTAATTAGAAATATGATAATACCTAAATATAATTAAAGACAACTTTTCAAAATATAATATTAAAATTCTTAAAAGTTATAAGATTATACGAGAGTCACGTTTAATTCAAATATTATTCCAATTAAATTATTTTGTATATTTTAAGACAATAATTATATTAATATATTTTATTTTAAGAATAAATGTAATATATATTAAAAAAATTAAAATTTTTTTTCATGCTTTTTAAAAATAAATAATTAAATTATTTAATACAAAGATTATATTATTTTGTATATAAAATATTTGATTCTTATAAAATTAAAAAAAATTAAAATAGAAGAAATTAAATAAATATATAATAGAAGAATTAACACTTTTTTGTATACAAGTTCACGTTATTTAGGTTACATTTTATTCTCTTACAAGTATTATTGAGATATTTCACTAAAAAAAATTATGACTATAAATTTAACCACTTTTACCTTATTTAAAGCACTCATGGCAAAATAATTAACTATTTTTGAGTTTAGAAGTGAGTACATAAAGGTACTTCTCACTATACAAACAAGTTTCATAAAATAGTTATCAAAGAAAGAGGATAAATAATAATTATAATATTTTCTCTCAACGAGATAACTTTTCAAAAAAGAATAACAAAATGAAGTCTTCATCTTCCACTAATGGATGTTAGTGGCGACTTCATCTACTCATCTTGGATCCTCCTCTAAGTGGCGTAGTTTCATCCATGTTTTCTTCCATTCTATGATCTTCTTCCATCCATAGAAGCAATCTTGATTTTGTATTTCTTTCATATACATTTCTCTTTCATTTTACATAGATGAATCTCATTGTTCATAACTTTTCTCACGGAATCAATTCTGGTCGCAATTTTCATCACAAAATTTGTTTCAAAGGTTTGTGACGAACACTTTCTTCTTTAATTCTATGACAAATTCTATTTTTCATATTGTGATGAGGTTTTCTGTCTCTAATTCTATCGCAAGTTCCATCAATACTGACTAATTTCTTCATGCTTGATCTTCCATGAAAATTACTAAAAATTTAATCTGTTGATTTCATTTCTAAGCATCTTCCAACACTTCCAACACTTCCTATGAAGCCTACAACATTTCTAAGGCTTCTATCATTTTTAAACTATAATGATTTATTGTGATAAAATTTTATCTATAAAGGAATGATACATGTATACCGAATTGTGGAGAAACACTCGGTAGACACTTGTGACGTGGCAGACATGGTCTTACATGACCCTTCTTTTTATCTTTATTTAAGCTTATCTTGTATGTATTCTCCCTCATTGTCCTTGTCATTCATAATTCTCTCTCATGTGTGTGTATGTCTTCTCCCTCGTTGCCTCTCTATTTTGCAACCCATGCAAACGCTTTTATCATTGATAGTTGTCTTTATTTTGGTCGTCCTTGCCTTTGTTGAAGTTGTCCGTTATTGGTGGTGGTGTTTCCCTCCTTTACAACCTTTCTTCTCTTCTTCGCCTTGAGTCCATCAAGCCTTCCCTCCTTTCGTGACCTTTTTTTACTTCATCCTTATTAATCCGTTTTGTGTTTTCCTTTCTTAAGGATTGTATTTTTGTTATTTGTTTGTTTTGTTGGTGATTCAATAGAGTCACAATGGATTGTCACTTATAGTCTCTATTGTAGTTTTGGTGATTGAACCGAGTCGCAGTGGTTCTTGACTTATAGTGTTTGTTGCGATGTTGGATATTGAACAAAGTGGTAGGGGTTTGTGACTTATAATCTCCGGTTGCCATTGGTTTGTTGCCAGAATTTTATGTTTTCCTTCTTGGTGGTTGCATTTGTGTTGTCTGTCATTGTGTTGTTGGTGATTCAATAGAATCGTAGTAGTTCGTTACTTATAGTCTTCATCATGGTGTTGGTGATTGAACCGAGTCGTAGTGGTTCATGGCTTATAATGTTCTTTGCGGTGTTGGTGATTGAACAAAGTCGCAGGAATTTGTGACTTATAGTTTTCGGCCGCTTTGACTTGACACAAGAATTTGTCCACAAAGGTAAGGTTTGATGGAGAAGACAATCTTAAGCTCAAATGGAGGCAAGGACCTAAATTGATAAGAACAAATTAAGCTGAGAGAACATTGAAAAACTTAAACGAAAAGAGTCACGTAACTGTCACGTCAAGGTGTCATACGGGTGTCACATTTCATACGAGTGCACATATATCTTTTCTGACCCAATATTGTGTTGACAGTCAACCCCATATTAATAAATGTAGATCCAATCATGACATGGAACAAATTCCTTCCCTTGTAATCAATCCTACATTAGGAATAGTGACTTTAAGGTAAATGAATAAAATTAATGAGACATTTGGGGATGAAAGATATCCTTAGGATATGCCTTAATAACAGTCCACTTTTGATAAATTCATAAATAGGAAATCAAATAAATTTTAAACCCCTAGAAGATGTATAAATGATAATTTTTCCTATGTTTCTAATAAAAATTTAGAAGTAGATAATTTTAATATAAGAATATTGAATAATACATTTGAGATAACAAATGAATCATATGATATAGATAATAGAAAAGATAAACGTACACTCATACAAGGTGTGACACCTATATGACACCTTGATGTGGTAGTTGCATGACCTCTTTTTGTTTAAGTTTTTTGGTGTTCTCCCAACTTGGGTTATTCTCTTGTCAATTTAGGTCCTTAACTTTGTCTAAGCTTACAATTTTTTTCTTCTTCAAACCTCATCTCTATGGATACGTTCTAGCGACAAGCCAATGGTAGTCGGAGATTGTAAATTATGAACCGCTACGACTCTGTTCAATTACCAACATCACAATGGACATTGTAAGCTACGAACAACTATAACTTGGTTCAATCACCAACACCATAATAGAGATTGTAAGTGACTAACCATTACGACTCTATTGAATCACCAACAACACAGAGATAATAGAAACACAAGTGCCAAAAAGGGAAAACACAAAATGAGTTATGAAGGTAAGGACGCGGAGTAAGCAAAGTGGACCGCGAATAAGGAAATGATTTATAGAGACAATAAGGGAGAAGAGAAGAAAGGTCATGAAAAAGGGAAGGTTTGACAGACCCAAGGAGGGAGAAGAGAAGAAAGGTCATGAGGGAAACACCACCGCCAATGATGAACGGCTTCAACGGAGGCAAGGATGGACAAAAGAAAGACGACTACCAATGATGAAAAAATTTACAAAGGTTGCGAAATAGAGAGGCAACGAGGGAGAAGACACACAAGAGAGAATTACGAACAATAAAGAAAATGAGAAAAAACACACGCGAGACAAACATAAACATAGACAACAAAAAAAGAGTCAATAAAATCATATTTACCATATCATGAATATCTACGAGTGTTTTCTTTTATATATATATATCATTCTTCTTAAATTTATCAGCACTCTTATATTAATAATAATTGTGCTCAATATTATTTTGATTTTTATGTGATATTACCCAATCACATATAAAATATTTAATGCAATCTCATATAATATATTAATTTATTTTCTCTATATATGAAATATCTTAAAAAAATATGATTGTAATTTAAAAAAAAAAAACTATCATAGTTAAATAATAATTTTTTTATATTTTATACATTTAAAGAAAAATAGTCCATTTTAGTACTTAATTCATTAGTATAAGGATTAAAACTTATATTCATAATTATAAAAATGAAAGTTATGCGGAAATGAAAACAATTAATTAAAAAAAAGTTAATTTAAAAAAAATATAAATTGCACATAATAATTAAAATAAAATACATGAAAAATTAAAATAATAATAATATATATTGACTATTTTTTCATAGATAATTAAAAAAAAAAGTAATCATCATTTTATACTAACGGTGAAAGTTATTATGACTTTTTGCAAAAATCACCATTTAAGTAAAAATGGTGATTTGGAAGAAATTAAGCCACTTTTTTGTATTGTAATTTCATATTTATATATACAAAAACCCAACTTAACTTATTGTTTCAACTTACCTCGAGTATTTTGTCCTACCTAAAAAATACAATTTGTTCTCCCTTTTTGCCTTCAAAAGCTAATTTGGTTAACAGCCCATTAACCCATTTTTTTTAAAGAAAATTAAACCAATCCAGTAACCAAAAAGCCCATACATATCATACCCAACTTGTAAAATATGATCCAACCCATTGACCCAACCATGAAAATCCAACTCAAATCCAATAACCCACTTATCTATGCAACATTACAACCCTACTCATTATCCATTTATGATATCCAAATTTCACTTTAACATCACAAGAAGATTATATTTATTTATTTATTTATTATTCATACGAATGGACTCGGGAATATCAAAAAAGGTTTAAGAAGATACAACTTAACCAACTGAAACTAAATTCCCTTATTATATTATCTTTATTTTCGTCCTTGCATAAAAATATTTATATTTTATTCCTACTCCTAGTTCGTTAAATTATAACTGTGATAGATTTTGCATGGTTTTTAGAATACACTATAAATTCAACTATGCTTTATATTTTTTTTTTCCTGACATAAAAAATTTATAATTAATTTATTCTCCATATATAATAATTCTAAAATTTAGTCTCTATACCAAAGACACATCAGTAAAATTTAAATATATTTACATAAAAGTTAAGGTGTACGTTACGTATGAAAATATTAAAACCAAAAATAATATGATCTATAACCAATTAATTAATTCAAAATACTAATAAAACAATAATAATAATTTATTATTATTATTATGATTAAGAATGTTTATAAATTATTGTTTATAATCTTAATTCTTATATATAAGAATAAAATATTTATGTATGAAATATTTTTTATTTTTATATATTTTTTTATTAAAAAAAATTAATTATTCACTAAATATTTTTATAAATTTTTTTTTTATAAATTTTTTTTCTGTGAATTTTTTATTATTAATTTATTTATAAGAAGTTTTTCTAAAATTTTTTTTATAAAAAATAATAAAAAATTTCTATTAATATTTTACCTACAAAATTTATGATAGTGATAAATTTGAGATAAATTTATAAAAAAAATTATATTTTTTATTTATTTTAAGGATTACCTACATAAAAAATATGAATTTTTTTATGATAAATGATGAAAAACTGATAAAATTAGAATTATTATTATTTATTATTTATTACTTAGAAGTCAAGGTTTTCAAAAGAATTTGGTGAGTGAAATTAAACAAATACTATAAATTAATGCTTAGTGATTGAAAAGTCAAGATTTACGAAAGAGCATATATAATTAGGTATGCAATGTTGAATATGACTTCAAATGCACTCTAAAAAACCTTCTTGGTACCCCTTTTTCCCTTTTTCTTGGTCTCTTCTTTTAAGCTCAACTCTATCTAAGTCAATCCACTCTTAATTCTAAGGGTGCCCCAAACTTAGCTTTGATACCTCACTCACCAAATTTTTATTTAATTATTAATATAATCTTATAATAATAATAGTTCCTTCAAAAGTCAGCATCCCCTCAAATATGATTTTCACTTTGGACCTTCCAAATTAATACACATAGCTTCCATGCATGCACCCTAAATTATTCCTTTCTTCTTCCCCACAGCCACTCTCTAAATTCAAACCACCCTTCAAGTTCATGAAATCAGAGTAGATCCCAACAAAGACTATTATATTAGAAGAACAAAATCAAAATAAGTGTTCCTATTTATGTTAGACATATTGCTAGGGTTTTCAGGTTCCATGTAAAAAGATATTTATAAGTTATTTTGAATTTTAAATTTTGAATGACACTATTATTTTTCATAAATATAAACAAAAAAATTGCCTTAAATTATTAAATCAATGTTATAAAAATCAATTCACATGGTATTCATGTTATAATATCATATATTCTTAGTTTGCTATTACGTTATTGTTTTTACCAATTCTTTATTTTCAAGTCTATAAACAAAGTATTTTTTTCATCATTTTCTTGATTCTTTTATATATATATATATATTATTGTTAGTGTAGTAAAAACAACTCTTATTAGTTTTTATAAAGTTCAGTGGATTATGTTTACGCTGCAATCTCTCTAAATACACGTCTACTTGAATGTTCTGGAATCATTCAACAATGGTAGGAAACTAGTTAGGCAAGACGCACACTGAGAAACCAAATCAAGTGAAAAATATGTAACATTATACACAGACCATTCTCATGCTGATAACTATATTAAAGTTAACTTTTTTACAATAAATGTAGCATCATATTCATACAAATATTCGAGTTTTCTTTTTCTAAAAACAGAAATGAAAGATGGAACTAAATTATTACATAAGCAACACAAAGAAGAAAGAAGAAGAAAACTGCACTCATATACCAACTCTGTATATCGAACTCAGATAAACAAGGCTATTTGGAACATCACAATGAGAAAACACGATCACTCTCTGAGAAATGAGATTCTGAGATCCACCATTTTCTTTTTCAAAATATACAACAAATATTCATAAAAAAGATGATTTTATCGTGAAACTGTGATGGAAGAAAAAACATTAAAAGAAATATTATTATATTAATCATATAAACAACATAACTCTTTTATTTTTTTTGTAGATTCTTTTATGTGGTGCCCACCAACTAGTTCTTCTTCTTCTTCTTCTCTTGGTGCATCTTCTACTCTATCTTATCACTTTATCCATTTCAGCAAACTCAACATTTGTATTTGCCTGTTTATTTTTAATGTCCACCGTCCCATCTTTAATTGCCACACTCACGATTTGCGTCTTCACATATTTAATTTACATCCACCGAATCATCAAGATAACATACTATAGTAATTAATACACAAAAACAACAACATAAATCAAACAACCTCAACCAACAAATTCTTCCTTCTTCCCCTTTGAACAAAAGTATATTCCTCAGCAACAAAAAAAAATATTGAACTATGAACCATGAACCATGAACCATGAAACATCTTTGGCCACTTAATTTGCTAAACCGTACGATAAGAATATATCTTCATATAGAAAGCAAAAAGAAACCCTAGAAAATAAGAAGGTAATATTATGATTGAAGATGCGAGTTCAAAAGCAAGATATATATAAATTAAGGGGAAGGGGTTAATTAGTTTTGGAGACCCAAGTAATATATGTACATAATAAAACTATATGTTGATATAAAGGACTTAGGAAATGAAATATTGTTGATTGAAAAGGATTAAAGTATCAATCTTGAAGTTCTTCGAGATTTGGGAACTCGTTCAAGTCGGGTTTGAGAGAGATGGGAGTGGGGTTGCGCGAAGGCGCGTGGTGGTGAAGCGCGGTTTGGAGCGCGTCGACTCTGGCGCCGACTTCCGTGGCTTTGCGGCGAATGGAATCAGCGGACATGTTCACGGAATCGTCATCATTAGCCCCGTCGACCTCGTCCTGGAACAAAAGTTCTGGGAAATTGAGGCGCGCCGAGGGACCTCGGAGGTAGAAAACGGCGGTGTCGTAGGCGCGCGCGGCGGCGACGGGTGTCGTGTACGAACCCAACCAAATCCTGGACCTCTTGTTCGGTTCTCCGATCTCCGCCACCCACTTTCCCCACTTCCTCATCCTTATTCCACGGTACGGTTTCATCGGTTTCTCGCGGTGTTGCTTCTTCGATTTCTCCGAGGTTGTTGTCGGGCTTCTGCTTCTGTTTCTTCTTCTTCTCTTCATGTTGGTTGAATCGTTGGAACAACAGTGATCTCTATCTTCCATGATTAAATTAACTTCTATATACCTACCTACCTATATCTATCTATATATATATATATATATATATATTTATATATATAAATAAGCCTAGGGATCAGGTAGTTGATTAAATTAAATAAAAATAAAGTATATGCTAGTTTGTACCTATCTTATCTTTCTTTGCAATCATTTACATGTGTGTGAATATATATAGAGAGAAAGATGATGCAGAAACATGGGAAAATATGTAACAGTTGGGAACGAGTTAAGTGGATTCCGTTCAGACCCAGAAAACACTTGCCCATATAACTATGATGGTCGTGCTATCTGTCCTATTTATATGAAGATGAAAAATTACCATTCGTAATCTTATAAATATCCTAAAATGATAAAAATGTGATTTTTAATAGTTTTTCACTATAAATAATATTTATTAAACTCTTAGAGATTAAACCTAGTTCATTCACTAGTGATAATGTTGTTCTTATCATATAGGTAGGTTGGAACCTAAAACTGAATTTGAGTTGAGTTTTGCTTGAAACAATGTTGTTAATATTTAATTTTGATTTTAAGAATTAAGGCGATGGGAGAATGAGTTTTCCATGTGTCATGTAATAGAGCCGCCACGCTAAGGCAGCTTCCTTGAAGATAAAGCTGAAGGTGGCCGACACACCATCTCACTCTATGAATCTGAAAAGCCATTACACCTACACAACACATTCTTCAAAACTAAACCTAGTTAAGAATCAGAATTCGTTCCTTAATTCTGTGCCAAGTGTTTTTTCCTCACTAGGGTTAGTTTACAATTTGATTCATAAATAATTAAATGAGTTGATTCTACATTTTGTTTTATATTATATTTTATTTTATATTTTATAATTATTATAGCAAGTTTGTTAATTTATTAAAATTCATTCTAAAGATTTAAAATAGGAATGGATTTAATTTATAATCAAATTTTTAACAAAACTAAAGAATTGGATTGAAAAATAAGATGGAATTCATATCAACACTCCTATGATTTATTCATGAATAAAAAAGAAAAGTGTTGTTTTTTATGAAGGGGTTGGGTTTGTTTGTGTTGCTTATGAAATAAGGAAGAGCATGGAGTTGTCAAATATGGGATTTAGGGTAAGAAGTTAATGGGTGAGTTTGTTGTGGAATATTGATAATTATGCTAATGAGTGTGTTATGTTGTGTTTGTGTTATTGGCAATTGGTGGGTGAGAAAATGGACAGGTGGAGGAAATCCAACGCCTGTGAGAAGTCGGTGATGAATGGAGGGTGGATGAAAATAGAAAATGACTTTCCGTCCACGCAATAATAAAAGAACCCACCTGTGTCTATGTGGGAATTTCTCGTGTTTTGTTTGCCAAACAAGTCACAACAATAACCCGCGTTTCTATTTTGAGGTTATAACATAATTTTTTCCACGAAAATACTTATAGTTTATTTTTAATATTAATTATTAGAAATTCTTTTATATATCACAATATTAACTAAAGACTTTATTAAAATGTTTATGTTTATGAAAAAATTGTATTTTAATTTTAATTTTTCTAGATAAAATTAAATGTAAGTTAGTATTTTGTATAAAATATATATATATATATATATAAATAAATAAAATATACATTCTGTTTTAAATATTTTTATGATGATGTCATCCAATATTTATTTTTTTAATTTTTATAATTTGTTAAAAATTACAAAAATTAAAAAAATATATGCATTGAAAAAGAATGTATGATTTACAAAAATAGAAATTATAACTGATGTTAAATTTTTTTTATTAAACTTTACTTTTGTAAGTAATTATTTTGCAGTTGAATAATCTTCACAGCAATACATGTATTTGAAATAATTTTATTGAAATAGTTTATCTTTTTTGTAAATACATTATTTTGAATAAGAGAATTACTAATTTATGGATAAATTATGAATAAATTTAATACTTTTATTATAATGTCAAAATATAAGCTAATTTAAAAATATTTTATATAACTAAAATTACAAAAATACATAAAATATGCATGGTTTCTAAATTTTATAATCTCTTTATATTAAATATTACAAAAATAATATTATTTAGATATAAAATATTTTCATATTTTTTTTATAAAAAAATTAATTATTTATTAAATATTTTTTATATATTTATTTTTATAAATATTTAATATAAATTTATTTATAATTTTTTTTTATGAATTTGTTTATAAAAATTCTTTTATTTATTTATAAATTTTTTTTATAAATTTGTTTGTAGAAATATTTTTATAAATATTTTATAAAAAATATTTTTTTATTAATTTTTTATTTATAAATTTATAATAATAAAAAATTTATGATAAAATTATAAAAAAAATATTTTTTATTAATTTACAAATTTATTTAATAAGAAATATAATTTTTTTAAATAAAAATAATATTTTTAAAATTATTAATCGTTCTATAACATAAAAAAATCCTGATTAACTTTTTAAGCTTTTTTTTCTTTGTATTTTTTTAAATATTCCGAATTGATAATTGTAATATTAAGATTATTTTTAAAGAGAAGTATAATATATATAATAATTCAGTGCTATTGATATTTTTTTTAAATAAATAGAAAAAAAAGTTATAATTTCTTTAATCGGTATTAAACGACAAATATTTCAATTTGGAAGTAACATATTTTTGGGACGATATCAACACAAATATTCAACGTTATTTAATTGGTGTGATCATTATAATGTGGACATTTATGATAATGAAGTTATAAACATTTGTGTAAATCTTGATGATGTAAGATTTCAATAAATATTTTTTATTTATTGATTTCTGATATCTTTTAAATATTCTGAGCAAAATAAATATATTAAATATTCTAATTCATCTCAAGTATCCATTTTATATATATATATATATATATATATATATATATATATTTTTTTTTTTTCATTGTTTGATAAGGTAAGACTCAAAGTAATTAATATTCTCTTTGTTATATTTATTTTAATAAAATAAAAAATAATAAATTTAATTACTTAAAAACACAAAAAATATCAATTCTTTATATGATTCAATCAATTGAAGTTAAATATTGAATAATAAAATTTTATTTGAATAAAGTCAAATCACATTTATAATGATTTGCAAGGAAAACTTACAAGAATTTGATGTGATATTGAAATAATTCGAAGATTAAACTTTTGTTTGGAAGATGTGACGTTTAGTTGAGATGTTTTGACATTAAATAACTTTGAAAACTTTTTTTTTTCTTAAGTTTTGGATTGAAATAACTGAAGAAGGTTTATTAAGAGGGTCATAGAGAAGAAGCCAAGGAAGAATCACGAAGAAGTGAGAATGAAAGGGAAAGGAGGGTGATAAACTTCATATAAGTTTTTTTAAATATTTTTAAATTTTTTTCTATAAAATTCATAATAAATTTTATTGAAATATTCAAACAATTGGGTTTTTTTATATATAAGCTATTGTTTCAATAATATATTAAATAGAGAGAATAAAAAGAGATATATTTATTTGAATAATAAAAATTATAAATTTATTCTTAATTATTGTAAGGTATTTAAGGAAGGTGTAATACCAGAGAAATTTTAACCAATGGAAATAAACTACAACTATATAAGTGAATACGACTCCACCTCTTATCCAAAATCTCAGGTTTGTGTGTCTTTCTTCCTTATATACTATTCAACCTTCCCATTTTTACCTAATGTCAGATTTCAATTCACTTTAAACTCCAACAATTATTTTTTTTATTAATTTAATAATTTAATATTTTCATTTGTCTTAATCATTAAATTATAAAGAAATGAATTTTTAAAATGAAAAAAATAAGATTATTTATATTTATTTTTAAAATAAGTAATTTTTTTTATATATAACTTTTTTAATCAGTAAATAAAATTTTATTAACATGATACAAGAAGTATCTAAATACATAAGCAAAATATATTAAAAAAAAAAATAAATATCTTGTCAAATATTTGACCATTCTAATTTAGTCAAAATTTCATATTTGAATAATTTTGACACTCTTCAAAGAATCATACTCATGTTTATATATTCATAATTGAAAAAGTCAATGTTAACTTCAAAATAGTTACATTCACTTTCCATCCTTCCATTGACATAAAGGTTTACCTAGAGGGAACATCAAAACTTGTAGGATAAATATACTAATTAGTAATAATAGAAAAAAAAGTTATAACTCATTATAACTAGGGTAATAAATACAAGACATTATAAAATACAGAAAAAATTGAACACTAAATAATAAATAATAAGTGCTGGTATAGATAAAATTTAGAACAAATGAAATAAATTAGTTTCCATGCATATCAATCAAGATTATAATAAATCATATAATTACTTGTTACAAAGTAAGTTTAGAAATATAAAATAAGCCAACCTACTTATTGAATCAAACGCTTTATCTTAACATATATTCTAAATTTTAAACCTTAAATAAATTTATTCTCCTAAAATTTATTCATCTCCCATCTCGTACCTATCAATTATATCACCACTTAAATTTATTAGTAACATTACATATTTTTTTCAAATCCCTCCATTAAATAAATCATTGTTCTTCATGTATTCTTCACACAAAAACCTTCTTCATGTGTTCTTCACACAAAAACCTTCTCCACCCCCATTTTTAGTCTCTAAAATTTCATCTATAACATTTCTTTTTTTGGAGTAGGCTCTATCTCCAATTTTTTAATAATGTCTCATTAAAGATGACCAAATCCTTGATTTCTAATCCTCCATGTATTCTAGATGCATGATGTATGTTATTTTATTCCTTAATTTTTTATCTAATAATATTTTTTAAGTTATTAATATTATCTCTTAAACTATGCATTTAGCACATTTACATATAAATCATGTAATAATTCTAGTTTACTAAATTTATCGCATTATACATATTTTTTAGCATCAAAACATACACATTACATTGTATAAATCTCTGTTTGATGGAAGCACTCTTGTAGGAGGAAGAAAATTTCAGTTTGCAATAATTTTTAATATCCCAAGTCCAAAAATTGATCAAAGTTATTGTCAAAGGATGTGTAAAAGTTGCAATGCTCAATTACATTTATAACCCAATCCATCCATACACATGATCCAGCAATACTTAAAATTAATACCGTCATTTTTTCAAAACAATAACAATGTTTACCGTTATTTTTTCAAAACAATAACAATGTTTAATCAACAAATCCAACAACCGCGATATTTGAGTATATAAAATATTTTATCAAAACTACTTTCTAGATTTTTTTTATAACAAACTTGGAAACAAATATTTAATTAAATATATTATATATTTAATTGAATATATAAAATATTTGATTGTGACTAATTCCTAAATTTGTTATAACAATACACTTGGCTAGTTCCTTCTAAATAAAAAAATTTGGAAACAAAGCACAACACATAGACCAGGGTAATAATTTCTCTTTTTCCTTGTTTGGAAAAGGTAGCAGAAAACTTTAACATTATACTACAACTTTTTAGATTTGTTCTTACTTCATTTTAATTAAAGTTTATTTTAATTGATGTTTATATTTCAATTAAGCATGTTTAATATTTTTATTATTGACAATTTCTAATATTATTATTGTATTTTATTATTTTAATAATATAATTGCTTTTATCATCAGTTTATTCACTCACTACTCCAATTTTCATATAATTTTATTCATTATAATTTTATTTAAATTTAATTATTCACTCACGCACATCTCACTCATTCAAATTATTTATGTGTTTATTTATTATCTAAAATTTTTCTTTATTTATTATTCAAATTAAACCCCTTTTTTCTTAAAAAAATATATGATTCGACATTGGTTAATTATACTGCATTAATTAACTTTTTTTTTTTATCAAGGTTTAATCGACAATAAATTTTGTTTACCAGTATATAACTACTTTTCTAACTTACCCACACCATATTCCTCCATTCCTTTTTTTTTTTTTTTTCCATAAAAGGCTACTTTAGATTCTTTATAATTTCTTAACAACACCACTTGACATCTTAAAGATAGATAAGAAGGATATAAGTAAATATGTCAACACATAATTAACCAAGTGTAATATTTTCCATATATAAAGTTTGTTCTCATACTTTTCAAGTACTGGCTACCAAGTGGATTTTTTCTTGGGTTTGCTCCAATAGGTATTCTTAGATACATGAATGGTATCTACAAAATCTTGCAATTCAACATTTTTTTACATCCTTTCAACACTTGCAAAATTCATATCAATTAACACCAAACCTACTTTTAAAGAAATTTACCAACAAGTCCAATGTCAACTCAAAGAACCTTAAAATACTTTTAATCACTACCACATTAGTTAAGAATACTTCACCCAAAAATAGTATTGTTTACATGCTAAAGTAAATTTACCTAAAATTTTTCTCTACTCACCATAAACCATTTATACATATCATTTTTAGATGTGTTCCTCGTTAAATTACTTATATCTTTTGTCACTACTATATAAAGGAAAGATATTAGTAGACTACCTTACTTGAAATATCTTTAGTTTCTAAATTAGCTTGTTCGACTCGCATATACTGATATGAAAATATAACATGAAATTAAATATTCTTTTATCCATCCTACCCATTTTTCATTAAACCCAATCTCCTCAACATATATACTAGAAACTCTTATGAAACTAAGTCATATGCATTTTGATAATCTATCATGAAAGCAAGATATTATCTATTTGTCCTTTTGGCTTCATCTATCACCTCATTTGCTACTACCACCCTATGAATAAGATTCTTGTTATCTAGAAAAGTACTCTATCTAATATCAATGACCTTTATGAAGACCTTTTTAATAATTTTATGAAGAAACTTAATAACAACCTTGTACATACAACTGCCAAGGAAATGGGCCTAAACTCTCTAAATCTTTGTAGATTATCCACATTATGTGTCAAAGTAATAAAAGATGTGTTGCAACCTCTATGTAAAATTTCATTAGTGTGAAATTATTCAATAAAAATCATTATATCTTCCTTTATAAGCTTCCAAAATTATTTGATAAACATAAAATTGTATCCCATTCAGTCGTAGGTTTTTGTCGCGACCACATTATTTACCTTTTTAGCTTCCTCTTCACTAAATAGTACTACCAACTACGTATTTTCTTCTTTAGAGATTTGTTTAAATTTAACATAATTTAATATTTTTTTTAAAAATCTTTTTTGAAAGAACTTCATTATCTCTTCTTTCACCCTTGTTGGATTCTACCTATTGATCTCCTATGTTCACCTTCTAAGCTTATTCCATCTCATTTTTCATGAAACGATTTCATATTACTATCACCATCCACCAACTAGTTATCTTTTGATTTTTTTCTTCCAGGATTTTTGGTATAAGACCACCTTTCATAGTGTAACTCCTTTCATTCCTTAGACTCTTCCTCATTAATCCCTCTTTTTCCCATCCATGCATTACTCATTCAACTCATTTTCCACCACCTTATATCTTATAAACATCACTAAAGCATTATTTATTCCATTTATTGCTTTTCTCCTGAAGATTTTTCAACTTTTTTTTTTTAAGGATATACACTCCCCACCCCCTAACCTCCATTTTTCCCTACTTCTCCCTTACAAAATTTCCAAAATTACATCAAACAATTAAGAATATAAATGGTTTAGAACCTCACTCTATCTTTACTTCTCTCAAAATCAATGTACAATGGTCTAAAAAATTGTTGTCCATTACTCTTTGTATTTTCCTTTCCAATTTTCCAACCATTCTCATTCCCTAAATAATATAACTTTTAGTCTTATAATGATATCCAATATTCACATCTCCTCAATAAACTCATTAATTTTTTTCCTCACCCCATATTGATTATCCCTCTCATTATCAACTTCTCTTTTATTCCCCATCCTACATAGTTAAAATTTCTTATAATACACCACCTCTCTATACATAAAACTGCCTTTTTATTCTTCAACTCTCTTCACATTCTTCTTTTTCTCACACTATCTTGTTGAAAGATATGCATTATAATGATGATTTTTTTCCCTTTTTTTTTTCAAAAAGCTTTTAAATTCCAAAGTACCCTCTCCTTTAAAAAAATACTCATACATTATACTTTGTTTGAATTTTCTTATTATTTTAATTGTTTGTTATAAAATAAAATGAATTTGTAAATTTTTCTTACATCAAAACTATAATTTTATTTGAATATTATTTTAGGTATATTACTTTATTATTTTATATTTATAAGAATATATATTTAATTAATTAATAAATTTATTAGTATATATTAAACTTTTATATCCATTTTTTTTAAAATTAACTTAAATTTATTCTTGGTAACTAAAAAAATGTTTTTCCTAATGTAAGAAATAATATTTAAAAAAAAAACATAATCAAATCATACAACATTTAAAATATAATGATTTTTTTAACCTATCTTTTGTGTATTGTGTAACTTAAACTTCCCTTTTAAAAAAAAATCTCTTATAACTTAAACCTCTCTTAGTTACATAAATAATATAGAAACTATAGTCAACAGAAAAAAAAAATATAAATATACTCAAAAAAATAAAAAATGAATTAAGCTTAAAAATTAAGCATAAATAAAAGAAAAAAAAGTATAAAGTTAGATAAATTACAAAATAAATAGATAAATTAAGAAATAATAATTGTAACTTATACATAGAGTGAATTTTTCACTCTCCTTCTCTATATTAAAATTTAAAAATAAATTTAAATAATATAATTAAAATTTTACATATAAAACAAAGAAAAGAAAATAAGGTACACCATAGCCCCCTAGAGCTAGGTTATCTAATATAAATAAGACCAAAACCTATTTTTTATCTTAATTATTTAAAAAAATTCTAAAAATAAAACTTTTGAGTCATCTCATCATGCGAAGCAATAATTAATCCACAATATCATAGGAAAATCGGATACTGAATAAAACCGTACATGTGATGGGCCTGATGGGCCAACCACTCACCAAACTAAATCACCAATACTCCATGCATCACTGTTCTCTATCACTTAGAATTTATAATAATAATAATAATAATAATAATAATAATAATAATAAAAATGGAACATTAATAAGATAATGTGAAGAATAAACAGGTAAGGTCCACCAGAAGAGGATCTGAGTCGAATTGCAAGTGTCGGATATTGGGTCTTCATCAGCATGACTTGATAAGGATTCAGCAAGTCACATCCATGGTAGACACACTTTCTTTTCTTTTTCAATCATCAACCAATAAGTGAATGCATTTCGAAACCTTTTTTTTTGTGTGTTTAATAAGATAACAATATTGATTTTAAAAGAAAGGGTTTGCGACAATAATTTTATTTCTTTAAAAAGAGAGAAATTAGAATAATTTGTTTCGATTTGATATAAGAGAAATGAGTAAATTAAACCCTTTTTTTTGTGTGTGTTTAATAAGATAACAATATTGATTTTTAAGAGAAAGGGTTTGCAACAATAATTTTATTTCTTGGAGAATTTATAAGAATGGGAAGAAAAATGGCCAATTTTTTAAGTCAGAATAAGTTATTAATACGTTAAAAAATATCTAATAATATTAGATGAAATAAGATTTTATTTTTAACTACTATAATTTTGAGATTTCTATAAATAATACACATAAAAAGTTGACAAAAATAACAAAGTGACTATTTAATTTAATTTTTTCTAAGTTTTCCAATCTTCTTTATTTATAATTTTGATATTGTTTATAAGTTAAAAATTACTTTAGAGATAATTTTTTTTTGTAATTTTTTTTTTAAATTTAAACTCTCTTCCATAATTGTATTATTTATATCATCTCTAAAAGTTATTTGTTGTAAACATTTTATTAAACTCTTTTTTTTAAACAATAAAGGACATTATGTACTTGGAAAAGTCAAGAGTGACTTAGTAATTGAAAAATATTCTTTTCTTTAACTTGAGAGAAATTAGAGTAGCTTGTTTAGAGTAACATATTATACTCGTGTAAGGAAGGGCGTAGTAAGCGACGAAATGCTTCGGGGAGTTGAAAATAAGCGTAGATCCGGAGATTCCCGATATAGGTCAACATTTCGAACTGCTGCTGAATCCACGGGCAGGCAAGAGACAACCTGGTGAACTGAAACATCTTAGTAGCCAGAGGAAAAGAAAGCAAAAGCGATTCCCGTAGTAGCGGCGAGCGAAATGGGAGCAGCCTAAACCGTGAAAACGGGGTTGCAGAAGTCAGCAAACTTGTGTAATCATTTATTTTATTAGTAGAACCTCTCAAATATTTCTTAAGAGAGAATATGATATAATTCAATTTGAGTGAACTTGTATAAAACATGTGTTCTATCTTTTTTATTCCATGTTTATATTTGTCCTTATATTCAAACTTGTTTTTGAAATCCTAAGTATTAAATGTTATTAGAACAAATTATCTAAACCTTGATAAGGTTGTCTAATTGCTTGATTGTGAAATGTTGTACAATTTTTTTTGTGAATTGTATCAAACCTCCCTTCAACCGTTCATCTATATTTTGTAACCCATCCTAACTAAGTCTAACTTGACCACCTTAATTCTAATAAATCAACTTGGATTAACTCAACCCAACTTGACTCTTCTCGACTTGATTCTTTCAAACTTGGTGTGGATAACATTAACATGACTTGAATAAGCTCAATTTGGTCAAACCAAGCTTAGCCAACATACTAAACTAACTCGACCCAACCTAGTCCCTCTCAATCTGACCTAATCTAGCCTGATTTGTTTAGACTTGACCTGACTTAATATGCCTTAACTCAAATAAGCATGGTCCAACTTAGATAAATCTAAATCGACCCAATTCAATCTTACTTAACCTGATTTTATTTTACATAACCTAACCTATCGTAAACTATCTTAACCCCATCGAATTAGGCCAAATTAACATATCTAATAGTGATAATTTTTATATTTGGTATTTTTAATTTTGTGGTAATTACAATATTTAATCTAAAAATAAATAAATTTTAATAAATTTAAATTACCTTAAACATAAGTATAGTGTTTCTGCAGGAGCCTATCATAGACGCGATTTGAGGTTAGCAATGCACTCGTTCAGTAATTCCCTCTTTGATGATGATATTGTTAATTGTAATAGGCTATTTTGGATTAAGAATAGTCATGTGGAGGCAATGAGACTATGAGAGTTTGGAAAGAAAATTGGGGTTATGTTTAATGGGGATGATGATATTATTGCTAAAAGATTTGAAGAGTTAGAAGAAAGGGACACACAAGATAGGGAGAAGGGAAGTAAGTTTACTAAATGAAGGTCCTTTGTATGAATGTAAGAGGTCTGGGAGGGGGTGAGAAAAGGAGATATCTTAGACAATGTATTACAAAAGAAGGGGTTGAGATGGTATGCTTGCAAGAAACTAAATTGGAATGCTTCAATGATATGGTTAGTCAGACGATTTGGATTGATAAGGAGGTGCAATGGTTGGCCAACCCGACAATCAACAAGGCTGGGGGATTGGTTTGCTTATGGAACAAGAACATATTTACACTGTTACATTCCTTTGTAGGGAAGGGATTCTTGGGATTACAAGGACTTTGGGGAGAAGGTAAAATTCCATGTATAGTGGTAAATGTGTATGGCCCTTGTGACAAGAGGGAGAGAAGCAAGTTGTGGGAAGAGCTGAAGGTGATCAGAGACCAACATAGTGTTAGGAGGTGGTGTATGCTAGGGGACTTCAATTAAGTAAGATACGATTGGGAAAGGCAAGAGGTTAATCAAGGAGGAATTAGAGCGCAAGATTCAAGGGAATTTAATAACTTCATTGAACAAATGGAAGTGGTTGATATTCCAATGATGGGGAGAAAGTTCACTTGGTATAGACCAAATGGTACAGCTTTGAGTAGACTAGACAGGATCATGGTGTCTAGGGAATGGTTGGATGTTTGGCCAGAATGCATTCAAGTTGCTCTGAACAGATCAGTATGTGACCACTGTGCATTGGTGTTGAAGTATGATGTTGTCGATTGGGGGCCAAAACCTTTCAGGGTGTTAGATGCTTGGATGGAGGATAGCGAATATGTGAGTTATGTTTCAGAAGCCTGGAGGAGCTATTCAGTTAATGGGGTAGGATTTTATGTGTTTAAAGAAAAGTTGAAACTGCTGAAAAGAGATCTTAAAAAGTGGAAGAATGAGGTATTCGGTAATGTGGAGTTGAGTATTCACAGGATAACAGATCATATCAGCAAGTTAGATCTTCTGGATGAAAAAGGGTGCTTAGATGAAGAAGGGAAAGGAAGGAGACAAGACTTGTTTGCTGAATTAAAGAGACTAAATCTAAGACAAGAGTCAATTGTAAGACAGAAAACCAGATCTAAATGGATTGCCCTTGGTGACTCTAATACAAGATATTTTAATGTAGCAATAGACTGGAGAAGGGCAAGAAATAACATTAAGGGTCTTTTTATTTCTGGGGCCTGGTCAGAGGAGCCTAGTAAAGTAAAAGAGTCGATTTTTGAGGTATTCAAAGAAATATTCACCCAAAAGTGGGGAGTTAGACCTACTTTAGATGGTGTTCAATTCCAATCGCTATCTCTTATTGATAATCAAGGTTTAACTGCAAGATTTGAGGAGGACGAAGTGAGGGAAGCTGTGTGGATGTGCGGAAGTGAGAAGAGTCCTGGACTAGATGGATTTAGTTTTAAGTTTATCAAGTTGTTTTGGGAAATTTTAAAATCTGATATCATGAGGCTTGTAGAGGACTTCTATAATGGCGGTAAATGGCCACATGGGTGTAATGCCTCATTTATCTCACTTATACCTAAGAAGGAGGAACCAATGAGTCTCAATGATTATAGACCAATCTCTTTGATTGAGTGTGCTTACAAGATAGTGGCCAAAGTACTAGCTAACAGATTGAAGAGGTGTATACACAAGGTGATTGATGAGTCACAAAGTGCCTTTTTAGGAGGGCGAAATATGTTGGATGGGGTCCCGGTGGCTAATGAGGTGGTGAAGGAAATAAAGAATAAGAAGAAAAGTTGTGTGATAATTAAAGTAGACTTTGAGAAGGCATATGATTCAATTAATTGGGAATTTCTTAAGTACATGATGAGGAGAATGAGATTTAGTGAAAAGTGGATTGGGTGAATTTCTAATCTTTTAGTGTCCTCTTCTGTCTCAGTCCTAGTTAATGACAGCCCAACTAAGGAATTTAATCCCACCAAGGGTCTTAGACAAGGAGATCCTCTAGCTCCTTTTCTGTTTCTTATTGTGGCTGAAGGATTAGCTGGGATGGTTAGAAGCGCTTTGGCTACATCCTCGTTGATTGGAGTAAGTGTGGGGAATCCTGGAGTGGAGGTTAGTTTGTTGCAATTTGCAGATGACACATTATTATTTTGTGAGGCATCTACACAAAATATTTTGATGGTCAAGAGCATATTACGGTGTTTTGAGGTTTCCTCTGGGTTAAAGGTCAATTTTCATAAAAGTAGGATTGGAGGGATAGGGGTGGATAGGAGAGGGATTGAGGAGTATGCGGCTATGTTAAACTGTGATTTGATGAATGTACCTTTCTTACATTTAGGCTTGCAGATAGGGAGAAATCCAAGGAGGGTTGAATTTTGGGAACCAGTTTTGAGGAAAATCAAGAAAAAACTATCAGGATGGAAAGGGAGATACATTTCATTTGGTGGAAGGGTGTCTTTAGTTAAATCGGTAATAACATCTTTACCCCTATACTATCTATCTTTTTTCAAAGCACCAGCAACAGTGGCTCATGAGATTCAGAATATTCAAAGACGATTTTTGTGGGGTGGGGAAAGTGAAGAGAGGAAAATAAGTTGGGTGAAATGGGAAACTATTTGCAAACTCAAGAACCAAGGAGGGCTTGGTGTTAAGGATGTGGGATCATTTAATGATGCATTACTTGCTAAGTGGAAATGGAGACTAGTAAAGGAGAATAAAGGGATCTGGAAGCAGGTATTAGAAGCTAAGTATGGAGGGTGGAGAGGTTTAGAGGATAAAAAACAAGTTAAAGCTTGTTCAGCATAGTGGCAGGATTTAAAAAAGATTTGTGGGGTTAATGAGCAAGGTGAAGGTTGGTTTGCAAAAAATATGAGTATGGTGGTAGGTGACAGTAAAGCTACATTATTTTGGCAGGATAAGTGGGTTGGGGAAGATGCATTAGGTGTGAAGTTTAGTAGGCTGTTTATGAATTCTTGTGATCAACATGGTCTTGTCAATAATATGGGCTCTTGGCAGGATGATCAGTGGGTATGGAATCTGGCATGGAGAAGACCTTGGTTCAGGTGGGAAGAAGATTTGGTAAAAGAACTCATGGACTTCATTATATTGAAACAACCTACTATTGAAGGAGAAGATAAATGGGTTTGGAAAGGGGATGACATGAGAACGTTCAGTGTTAAATCAGCTTATTTCATTGTCCAGAATGAGTTACAAGGAGATTTTAAAAGTTTTTTTATTGAGCTTTGGAAGATTAAAGTTATCCCTAAGGCATTACATTAAGTGTGGAGAGCAGCATTAGAAAGCATTGTTTCGAGGGATAAGTTGAGGGGTAGGGGGGTGTAGGTGGCTGTGACTAGTTGCGGGCTATGTGATGTGGACAGTGGCGGATCTAGGACCCTAAGTTAGTGGGGGCAATTTAAATATCTTAGTGGGGGCAATGGGCAATATGTTTCAAATCTTTGGGAAAGGGTTAGTTAAATAAATAAAAAAAACATGGTTTATTAAATATGAGAGGATGCATTTGCACCCCCTGGAATCTACGTGCGTCCGCCACTGGGTGTGGAGGAGGAATCCATCACACATTTGTTTTTGGAGTGCAAAATAGCTAATGTGGTGTGGAACAAATGTTATAAGTGGTTTGGCATAAGTACTTTAGAACTAAAACTCTCAAGCAACATTTGTTACAACACTACATTCACTTCCATCACAAGAAGGTTAATTTATATTGGAAGGTGGTGTGGAGTTTGTGGAAGCATAGGAATGACGCCTTGTTTCGTAACAAGAAGGTAGATGCAGAAGAAATCTTCTTTCTAACTCAACTGAACTCCTGGTTGTGGGTCAAGTCTAGGGTCTCAATGGTTATTGGATCCTTTGCAGAATGGTGTATGGATCTTTGGTCTTGTTCTCTATATGTTGGATAATCTACTTGATGAGTATTTGTTAACCATTCAGTAGAAAAATAGATAAGTATCTAGTTAATTATTTAGCTTTATGCACACTTTTACTCAATTATATCTTGTAATTGTTTTTGGTACTTCTAGTACCAATTTTTATTAATATATTTGTCATTGCCGATTCAAAAAAAAACCTTAAACATATAAAATATTTTAAAAATTAAATAATTTAAAATGATTTACTATATTCAAATTTCTTATCCAAATAAATAGTAGAAACACATTACAAATTTGTGAGATGAATTTAATTATTTTTTTTATCGTACATGTACAATTTTAGTTTTTTAAAACCTTAGTGTAAATATTTATTATTTTATTTATGTGATAAGGAATTACTATATACAAATTTATGTATTATTTAATGAATTGTGTAACATTTTGGAACAGAAAAATACTATCCTCATAATTGACATATACTTAACAACTTCATAGAGACTCTTGACCAACCTAGAGATTCTCGATCAATCTATACTCAACAATTTGGTAGAGACTCTTGACTGACATATTCTCAATAATTGGTAGAGAATCTTGACCCACTTATACTTGACAACTTATTAGAAACTTTTTGACCAACCTATGCTTGGAAACTTGAAAGACTCTTCTACCATATACTTAAAATACCGTATACAAATAACAAATGTTAGACTTTAGTAAGATAAGATTACTTATATGATAATGTATGAACCACTTATAATTGTGTCATTTTGCCGATCCAAAAAAAATATATAATTATATCACAATTAAAACTTTTATTTTACACATGGAAAAGATAAAAAAGTATCTCTCGCTAATACAAAAGATAAGAGAATACTAAAGGATAAGAAAATGATAAGTATCTCCACTTTTTATTATTATAAAAAATAATAAATAAAAAAATAAAGATTTTATCATTTATAAAAGAAGAAGAATTGTAAGAATAAAAGACAAAGAAAAAAGAAAAAGAAAATATCTTGATAAAATTTTGAAAATATTTAAAATGAAGGGAAATTATTATTCAGAATATAATATTTAAAACAAATAACTGTATAATACATATATTAATGTCAATATTAATTTTGTATATGTTATAAAATTTATAGAATTAATGTATTTCTAGTATACTTGATGTTATTTACAACAAAACTTACAACTATCATCAACCAAAAATAATCCTACTTGAACAAGATAATTCTATCTAACATAAAGTATAATACATTAAAATTTAAAAAAAAAATTAAAATTTAAAATTTAAAGTTTTTATTTTTAATAATTAAATTATTTTTAATAAATAACTAAAATTTTTATTTATTTTAAAATTTTCCATCCGAACAACATATTTTATCAAAAAATATTTTAAATTCTCTATAAAAATAAATTATTTTTTAAAATCTTTTCATCTAAACACATTATTAATATTATATTAATTATTTTTAAAAAATATTTATTAAAAGACTGATAGAGATATTATAATTATATATTTATGATAATTGAAGACGAAATGACAAAATCCATTTTAAATATAAAATAAATATTAGAGGGATATTAGTTTATTAACACCATAAGGTAGGTTATGCAGATTATAAGGTAGGTTATGCAGATTGAAATTATTTCATATATATATATATATATATATATTAAATTGTTTTAAAATTTTTAGTATAAATATTTTTTAAATTATTTATTTTCAATATAAATATATATTACCATATATATATATATTTTATAAATATATGTTTAAAGAAATTAGATTTTGAATTTTCATTGTTACTTGAAAAAAAAATTGTATTTTAACAAATATTTTTTATAATATATATATATATATATATATATATAAATTTTGGGAATATGTTAGATGTATGTAAGTATGGGTAGGTGGAAAGTAATTTTATTTGTTTCACTCAATTATTATCTTTAGTACAAAAATATGTTATTTTTAAAATTTTTTTATAAGTTATTATATTAATGCAATTAGTTATTTTTGTTATATTGAAATTGTCCGAAAAATTAGATGTAATTTTTATTTATTTATGAACAACTTGAATATGGTATATATATATATATATATATATATAATTTAAAGCAAAGATTAGGGAGCTAATATAGAAAATTTCATCATTTCATTATTGATATTGGATACAGTAGATTTATTATAAGAAAAAAGAAATTATAGATATTCATCTGCCAATTTAGATATTTAAGTAAATATTTGTTTAAATATAAATTTTTACTTACAAATTAGACTTAATATGTAAATTTATATTTTCTACAAATTTACTAAGGAAAAATATAGTATTTATTTATTTAAATAGAGTTAAACTTTTTAAATAAGCAGAACTTATTACTAATTTTATTTTTATAATTTTTATTTTTAAATTTTTTTATCTAACAATTCAACACTAATAACTTAGTATTATCTCTTCAACAATCTTATTTTATTTTATTTTGTTTTGTAATTTTTTTCTCTAAACCTAATTAAATAATGTGATTAAACTAAATAAATACTTAAATTATATTTTATTAAAAGATAGAATATTATAAATATTGCATTCATGTGAAGAGTTTAGTTTTTATACTTACTAATTTGTTCAAAAAATAGTAAAATATATATATATATATATATATATATATAAACATTAAAAAAAATTATACAAAAGAGAATTTAATAGATATCATGAGTAACAATATGATAAAATATTTTCTACAAATAATTCTTTATAAGTTATTTAATTTATGCATAAAATAATTTATAGAAAGAATTTCATATATTTTTTCTAAATTTTATTTTTTAGCTTGTATATAATGTAATTTAATTTTAGATAATAGAAAAACTTTATTTTTTCTTATTATTTTTTTATATAAATTTTTATGAAAAATATTTTTTAAACAAATTTAATTAGTTAATACAACAAGCAATTTTAGTAATATTTATATTATATATATATTAATTTAATTCATTTTAAGTTAATATAAAACTTTTAATACAATATATTAAAAATTTGAATAATTTCAACACTTTTTTCAAATAAAAAATAAAAAATCTCAAAATTATAAAATTTATAAATTATCTAATAAAAATTTAATAATAAATAGAATAATAATAGGTGATAAGTGGGTAGGGTCCACCAGACTTTTCAACACCGAGTAGTTTCAGTCGGCAGTTCATTTTGCCACTAAAACTAATTCCAATTGCATATAATCTTCAATAACATCATCATGCATTTGACATTACTATTTTTTTTAATTACAGTTTGACATTAATATCTACCAATAGCTATAACAAAAATACTCTTTCTGGAGTACCATTATTTATCAAACACTAACATATACTTAAAAACAAAATGAAATATAAAAATAAATTAAAATATATAAAATAGTATAAATCTTTATAAATAATTTATAAAAATAAATTAAATTTAAATTTATTTTTAACATAATATTAAAATTTATTTTAATAAAATTATCTGATAAATCAAATTTCTATTAAAGAATATTTAGATTTAAGAAAATATATTAAAAAAATTATATTATTTAAAATAAAACAAAATAAAAATAAATATAAAATTTATTTTATAAATTAGTTATATAAGATTAAATTAAATTCAAAAATTATTTTCTATTTTCATCTTCTTAGTTCATCATTTTTGAATTATCTAAATGGTATGTGAGCTGCAATTTAAGCAGTTTCTAGCACCACCACATTAACCAATTGGCCAAATAAATTATTTTCATTATTATTTGTTATATGAATTAAGAAAAGAAACACTTTTCAGTATTAGTCTATAAATAGTAGAAACTAGAAACTGTATAGTTTTGAAGACAAATGTGTCACGTAATCAGAATTCAGAAATCTAGTAACCTGTCCAGTTCTCACCCAGGTTCTTGTTCTTGTTCAGTTTATCTATCTATATCATTCATGAATATAATATTTGGTTTATGAAAATGTGCAAATTTACTTTAGATATCATATTTTTATTCAATACACACATGATAAAAAAGAAAAGAAATGATGAAAAAAAATAAAAATAATATTATTTGGATTAAAAAAAAAAATAAATAAATAAATAAAATATAAAATAATATTATTTATTATTAATTATTTTTTAATTATTTTTAATATTTTTTTAAAATTTATTATTATTATTATTGTTATTATAATAAAAAAGATATATATAGTTTAATATTATTATTAATAAATTTTTTATTTATTTTAAATTTATTATTATAATAAAAAAAAATATTATTTTTAATATACTTTTTTAATTATTTTTAATTAATTATTATTATAATAAATAACAAAATATAAAAAATATAATTTTATTATTATTAATAATTTTTTTAATTATTTTTAATATTTATTTTAATAATTTATTATTATAATATTATATCAATTATTTATTATTATAATAATATAAAAAATATATTAATAATTTTAACCTATAATTATATAAATTATTTTTCTTCACTTTTTTTTTTTTCGTATTTTGCATTTGAACACAAGCATAAATTTGTTTTAAAATCAATAATTTTAATTTTAAATTTCCTGTTTCTTCTCAAACCCATTTTCGCTTATACAAATAAATACTATTAACGCTAAAATGAGGTGATCAATTAAATTAAATTCAGTTAAATTTTGTTTAATTTAGTTAGACGTAATATTTTAATTCTGAACCACGAAATATATTTACATATTATGAATATTAATTAATATAAGTGTTTAAAAAAATATAATATTCATGAATTTCTTTAACTTATTTACATTCCATAAATATTATCGCTAATATCTTGTTTGATATAAGAATAGAAATAATTGTAAATAGAAAAAAAGTTTTAGATTGAATTAATAAAAAAAGAAAAGTATATAAAATAAAAAATATGAAAAATATTATAAATAAAATTAAAATTAAAATTTTATCCGAAGAAAATAAAGATTCCTTTAACTGGAATATGTTACAATTCAAAAATATAATAATAATATAATAGATATCATAAAATAACCACGTATGAATTAAATAAAAATAATAATAAATTATATAATTATAAAAGTAATTATCTATAATAAAAAATTATCTTTTGGTATACACAATTTTCTTGTTGTTTTATTCTTAAAATTATGATAATTATCTTTATTATATTATATATTTTAAAAATAAAATAAAATAACAGAAATAGTTATTTATGGTAATAATTACTTTATAACTGTTTTTGTTAATGTAGAATATTATGTTTAAAAAATAATAAAGAAAAAATATAAAACAATAAATAATCATTTAAATAAAGAATTATAAAATAATAATTATTTTTATTATTATAAAGAATTATAACAATATTTACATACAAACACATAGTGATAATAATAACAATGTCATGTCATGTTAATAATCCTATCTTTTAAATACCTTTCGTTTAATGCAAGTTGTATTTTCAAATATATCTTATTTTTTATATCAAAATTTAAAAAATAGTTTAAAGTAAAGTTCAAGAAAGCATTATCTATTACCTATTCAACTAATATATCTTTGCAAAATTTTATATATATATATATATATATATATATATATATATTATCAATCACGAAGATAATAATATATATGATTTGGATTAAGTTGGATTTCATCAAATTTATAAATAACATTTTATATATTTTATATTAAAATTTATAATTAATTAAATTGAGTTAATTAAATAAGATTTATATTATTTAATTAATAATTTAGTTAACTTGAATTATGTCTTGATTTTAATATATATAATATGTTATTTAATTTAACTATAAAATAATTTATCAACAGTCGTTTAATCTAATAAATATTTTTAAATAAATAATTTTACTTTATTTTTTTATTATATTTTTTTTTCTTTATAATTGTTGAAGATTGAAAAATAATATAGATTCCATTAACTTATTTAGTTGAAATGTGTGTAATTAATTATTTTTATATTTTATTTATCTCTCTTTATAGGTATTAATGGAGGTGAAAAGTAATTTGAAAGAGATTCTTAAATTAAGAATTAAATGTTATTAAGATAAACGAACATAATTTATTTTTTATATTTTCATTAATTTGTAAACGAAGATAAATGAACATAAAATAACATTAAAGAACACATATAATATAAATTAAAATATAATATATTATAATTTTTTTTATAAAAAAACTTATAAAATATTAATTTGTATTATTTTTATTTTTTAATTATAAATATGTTACTGTTTGATAGAGAAAAATTAAAAAACACGAATATAAATGTCCTATATTTCATAACATATGAACATTATATTTTAAGTAAATAAAATTTTAAACTTTTATAATTAAAAATATTTTCAATTAAAATGAGTTCAAATGGAACTGTATAACAAAATCAATCTTAAAATTTGTAAAATATAAATTATTATTGATCAAAATCTAATTTAAGATAATTAATTGTAATTAGTTAAATTAAAAATTATATTGATAGTTTAAAATAAAAAACCCTATAAATATTAAGTGAGTTTAATAAATATATTACAAAAATATGAAAGGTGAATTAAAACAATTATATTTAAAACTCAGATTAGAATTATAATTAGAGATAATTAGAATTAATTAAGGTTAATGGACCTTAATTCAAGAAGGCCCAAACCCACGAGACCCAAATTGCACAAGGGAGGCAGAGAGAAAGAGTTAGAGAGGGAGAGCCCAACTAGATGTTCCTGCTCCAGGGAAAAGGCACCTGTAGACTCTCTGTTCTTTCTCACAAAGACTCTGTTTTAAGCCCCAAAATTCAGAAGAAAACACTGAACGCAGGTGTGAACTCTCTCCTAAATCTTTCCTCCATGGTTTCTGCGACTCAATGCTATAGTTCTTTTGTTAGGTTTTCGTTTTCGGCGCATGTTGTGTTTCTTTTACTTGAATGCATATATTTGAGGATTAGGGTTTTGGGATTTGGCTTTTTTTTTTTTTTTTCTTTTTCACTCCTTTTCTCATATTTCTGTTTCATTGCTTGTGAACTGCGCTGCCATTATGTGTTGTTGTGAAACTTATGAGAGGAGTGGAAATGTATTAAAATTAAAATATGGTTTGAAATATTTTTTTTTTTATATTTATCTTCTACTACTCTTAGCAACTGTGGTTATTTTTGGTAAGTGTGCATGTTGTTTAACCTATATACTGTACATTGTATTCCATATACTTTGAAATCTCTCTCCCGATCTGCACCATTTCTAATGATGGTGTCATCTTGAGTCTTTGTTTTATAGCATGGCAGCAATATTGCAATGGGACGATATAAAGATAATTGATGTAACCATCTTGGTTTTGGATATGATTAAGAATATTATGAATACATTTTGTAATATTTTTTTTTTTTAAATTCAATAAAATATTCTATCTGTATGACTACAGGATTTGGTATTTCTGAGAAAGAAACGTAATATAAATTTCTGTGCTGTTAATATTGATTCTTGTTTCCATTTTCTACTTTAAGTAGGGTAAGCATTGAAATACATATTATTAGTAGTACCTTCTGATAGTTTTAGGTTGTTTTGGTCATTAAATTTTTTTTCTTATTCCCTTTGTTATTTTCCCTCAATTTATGAAATTGTATACTTGCAGGTTCCGAACTCTGCAAAGGAAAAGAAAGAAAAGAGAATAGAGAGAAAGTGAAAAATTAAAGTTAGAAAGAAAAAAATAAGACTGAAAGGATGTTGATTTTTTATTTCCTAACTGTCATAATTTATTTATGACCCATTTGGTATGATCTCTCAGTAAAAACTCTTGAAAAGACATATTTTCTATCTATTGGCTGAAGTGAGTTCTTCAGTTACTTACAGTTTGTTGTTTATTATTATTCATTCCAACAACCACGCAAATTCCTTTGACTTTTTAACTGGAACTGAAGTTAAATTTTTGGACCATTCTTACATTGGCAACTTTATGTACATATGCTTAATGATAGTAATTGACTTGTTTGGTTATTGAATCTCATATGGATCTCTATTACTTGGTTTATGAAACATGATCTGATGCTTCTTTTAATCTCAATGACTGATGAATATCATAAATTCTCAAGATGTATGGTATGGCTATTCTATTACTAGGAGGAGGGAGGTTGTTTTTGTTGTCTATATAATAATATTTTATTATGAATACAAATTCACTCTCATTGTAGTATGAGAATTTCTAACATATTCAGCATTTCATACTTAGTTCTTCCTTCATTTGTGACCCATTTGAAACATATTTGAATCATTTTTTTAAATTATTTATTATTATTATTATTATTATTATTATAATAAAAAGAGAAAAAAATATCAGAATTGATTCAATATTGATTATGCCGTAGTCATAATTATTATGACTTTTAAAATCAACAAAAATATTAATAAAATATTCATGATATATTTGATTATACATAATCGAATATGACACTTTTGCATTTATCTTTCTCCTTTTATAAGTGCAATTTTTTTTTTCTCTCTCTTTTTCATTTTCAAATTTTCTGCACATTTTTGTTCAAAACAAACTGTGTCGAATTCCTTCTTTCCTTGCACCTTCACTTTAAATATTGCAATGGGATCTTAATACTTATAGAACTATTCTATATTAATGGATCTTAATACTTATATGTGTAATAACCAAAATAATAAATTTAGTTTTGAATTGGATCTTAATACTTAGATGTGTAATAACCAAAATAAGATTTTTAATATGCCATTTATATAAAACCTAAATTAAAAATACTTTTAAAAAATTAATGGTCAACATCAATAATATAGAAATAAGATCAAGAATCTATTACATTTATAGAGATTAAATAATTATTAAATCAAATTTAAAATAAAAATGTCTTAAAAAGAAAGGTTTTGTTGTGACACTTCTCTTCAAAGCCCTTCTTTTCTTTCATTTTCCTTTATTTTGTAGCATCCTTCAAATTCCAACTACGTAGGTCCTTTATTTGTCTGTCAAGCTTTGTTTTTGATCGGGGCTCAACTATGCTTACGCGTTGAATTTCAGGGGTTCAAAGCAAAAATGCTTCCTCAGCGCATAAAGAAAGCCATCACTGACAACCCTAAGAAGCTTGCAAACTTGATTGACCTCGTCAACCTTCCATCCACGCTCAGAGAATTTGTGGGTCAGTCTCAGATTTCCCGTTTGGGCTGTTTCATGTGCGTTTGGTCCTACGTCAAAACCAAAAATCTCCAGGTTTCCCACTTTTCTAAAAAAATTGTGATGTTTTTGTTGAAGTTAAAGTTCAATTGTATCTTGTTGGGAAGTTGGATTTGCCTTACTTTTGAAGTTTGTAAACTTTATGTTAAGGGTACATGTGATGACAGAACTATGTGAATTGTTTGTTAATAGATTATTGATGAAGAGGTAGACTTCAGGATATGGCTTTTGAGCTAAGGGTTTGTTAAACAATTCAAGGAGTTTTGTTTTTAAATAAATATTGTCTTCTCTTGTGGAGTGGCAGTGATTAAAAGAGGTAGGAAGTAGAAACCATGAATGAATGATTGGAATGGGTCCTTTATAAGGTAGTTGAGTAATTCAATATTGATACACTGTAAGGTATTGCGCGAAATCACACTTTCAGTGGAAAGAATAATAAATGCAGGCTCAATCTGTACTCAACTATGTAAGGAAATGGTTTGATTACAATGGAAGAAGGCTATGACCTCAACGGATACATAGTAGTACAGAGAACATGCTAACTGAAAACTCAGAAAAGAAATTACATCAGAGAGACCCAGTACATGATCATACCCTCTACCCTCTCTCTGTCTCCCTCACACCCATATTATACATTCGGCACGTAATCTTTCAGCCTCCCACTCGAGATTCTCTTTCTCTCTCTCATTTTGTTAGCTAAATTTCTGTTTCTCATGATTGCTGACATGGTCCTCCTCTTTAGCTTCATACTCTGACATGTCCTCCACCTCGTTTGCTCTCCTTACAATTCCCCCTCCATTTAACCTTGTCCCTAGGTTAAGGTTAGGATAATTCTCTTGAACCACTGATGTATCTTCCCACGTAGCCTCCTGTTTTTTAGTCCTTCCCACTGAATTAATACTTGAGGAATATATTGCTTGTTCCTTTTAATCACTCGAGACTTCAACACCATTAGTGGTTGTAGAATAGGGCCCTTTTCAATAGTGAGTAAGGACAGGGGAATTTACGGTTTGGAAGTTCTCCCTTAAAGGGCTTAAGTATTGAAATGTGAAACACAGGGTGAATATTTGCACTCTCCAGTATATATGCCACTGCACCAATTGGAGAATGCCCTCCAATTGGAGAAGCATGATATTCTTCCAAAATCTCTCTCCACAAATTCTTATCCCGGGTGTTAAATAACCGTATCTTCCCATACAACAGGTTGTCTTTGACACTATAATGCGGATTAGGGTTGCTGTTAGACAAAGCTTTGAATTCCTGAGACAAAATTGTGTCCTCCTTCCATGCAGATCTTAACTTTTGTAGAAAAAGAGATGTAGGCTCAGACCATGCCATCATAAATGATCTGGAAAGACCATCAGCTGTCATATTTTCCTTTCCAGCTTGTATTCAATGTGATAATCAAAATCCAGAAATTTGTAATCACTTGCTGTTCCGTGGTCTGCATAATTTGGTCTGTTAAATGTTTAAGACACTTTTGATCTGTTCTAATCACAAAAGGGTGACCTAACAAATAATGTCTAAGTTTTGCCAAAGCTTTAGTGATTGCATACATCTCCCTAGCATAGGCTGATTGTCTTTGCATCCTAGGAGATAGCTTCTTAGAAAAATATGCTATAGGGTGCTGGTTTTGACTTAAATGGCTCCAACCCTGGACCTGGATGCATCAGTTTCCAACACAAACCATTGACAATACAGGGTTGCAAGTCACGACCTGTTTCAACAGATCAATTGAGTTCTTTGCCTTTGGATTCCACAGAAAGCTATCTTTCTTCAATAAATTGGACAGAGGGGTCCCAAGAGTTGCATATCCTTTAATAAATTTTCTGTAATATCTTGGCAATCCTAGAAAACCCCTTAATTGTTTCAAATTAGTAGCTTCAGGCCATGACATAGTAGCTTCCACCTTCATCTTATCTATGGCAACACCAGACCCAGAAATTGTGTCCCAAGTAATTTACTTCCTTCATGCCAAAAGAACATTTAGATAGCGTGGCAAATAGTTTATGCCTTTTTAAAATCGGTAACACTGTCTGCAAGTGCTGAAGCTGATCTGACCAACAAGAGTTATATACCAGAATGTCATCAAAGAAAATCAGAACTGATTTCGTTAACTGTTGTTGAAAAATTTGACTCATAAAGCTTTCAAAAGTGGCGGGTGTATTTGTCAATCCGAATGGCATCACTAACCATTCAAAATGGCTATGGTGAATTCTAAAAGCTGTCTTCAGGCTTCACCAAAATCAGGTGATAACCTGACCTTAAATCCAGCTTAGAAAAGTACTTTGTCTCATGCAATTCATCTAACAATTCATTTATAGTGGGCATAGGAAAACTATCTTCAATGATGGTGATTGCATTAAGTGCCCTATATTCTTTACAAAACTTCCAATTTCCATCTTTCTTCTTTACCAACAAAATGGGAAAAGAAAATGGGCTGGTGCTAGGCTGAATAATGCCCTCTTCAAGCATCTCTTGTACCATCTTCTCAATTTGGGCTTTTTAACTGAGGATACTGATATGGCCTTACCTTCACTGGATCTGAACCTTGAATCAATTTTAGGATGATTTTGGTCTCTATCTGGTGGTAAACCTGAGGGAGTATCAAAACCACTTTTTAAGTGTGTAACAACAAAGTCGATTCAGGTTCCATGTCAAGAGGGAGCTTTTGCAATTGATCCATTGCAGTCTCGGGAACCTGCAATTGCAAGAGAAATGATTCATCCACTGCATGTGTCTGATAGAGCCTCTTGAATTGATGAAACTCAGCCTTCATAGGATGTGTAGGTTCCTGTCCATGTAGATTAACAGACTGTCCATTCATAAAGAATTTGAGTTAAAGAACTATAGGCAGCTACATGAGGTCGCTAACCATGATGCTCCAAGAACCAATTCAGCACCAGCTATAGATAACAAAAAGGTAGATTGGATAACAAAATCCTGGACTTTAACTTGCAAATTTTAATATAACCCTCAACAGTCAATGTATTTCCTTCCCCACTAAGACGTGAAATTGAGGAGCTGGTTCAATAGGTAGATTGAGAAACTGTGCTAACCGTGGCTGAATTAAATTATCATTACCACCACTATCCAGCAAGATCTGTACTTTCACTCCTTGAACGTGTCCTCCTATAAACTTCATAGTACCAAGACCATTTGCTCCCTTTAAAAGATAAGATAAATGATGGTCTGGTTCAATAATCACCTCAGACAAATGTGTTTTCTCAGGAGGATCAGGTTCCAACATTTCTGTATCAGGATCATCAACTTGCAACAGAAACAAATTTTTTTTAGGACACTTGTGTGCTGGAGTAAACTTCTCATCACATGTGAAACACAATTTTTTTTTCTTATAATCTGCTTTTCAGCTGAGGACTTTCTTTAACATTATTGGTTTTGTATGGTTGGACAGTTTTTTTGTAAAGGAGGGTTAGGTAACAATGGTGGGAGATTACTATTCTTTGTATGAACAAGAGAAACAGGATGATTGAACCTATTAGAGGTGAAAAATTGCTGAGGTTTCTTAGTGTATTTTTTTTTTTCAAATAATCAGGCCAGAGATACAACTTTTAGGATAGTCATGGGACTGTGAGAAATCACATCCCTCTTGATGTCGGTTGTGAGGCTACTTAGAAAACAATCCAAGAGAGCATCAGATGATAGCCCAAAAGTACGATTGGCCAATGCAGTATAAAACTCGCCCACTGATCCTGTTTGAGAGAACTTGAATAATGCTGAACGGGGCACTCATACGGAGAAGAACCAAACTCTGTTTCTACTGCTATGGTAAACGTGGTAAACGCCTTCCATGAGTGAAATAGTTGGTTTTTTAACATCATCTGGAACCAAGGTACAACGTCCTTGTCTATATGAATTGCTATGAAAGTCAATCTCAGGTGTATTATAATAATCATATAACTGCTCAGCCTTAAAAATCCAATTTAACATATTGGAGCCATCAAAGCGAGGAAAGACTAACTTAATATTTCGAACCTGAAAAGGTTGAAACAATGGTTTCTATGTACTTGAGTTCAACCCACTATACTGGTTTTGCTTGTATAGTTGCACAGGAGCTAAATCCAAACGCTCGAAATGAGTACAGTTTTCCTCATCACGTTTCTCTGCTTCAGCAGCTTGTCTATCCGCTTTAGCTGTTTGTCTATCCATCATGTCCATCATTTTTTCTTGTATCATTTTTGAGTTCCTTCAACCTCGTCTACTTGGCCATGGTGGCAACAAAAGCACCAAATGTAAGGTGTTGCACCATATCACACTGCCAGTAAAAAGAATAGTAAATAGAGGTTCAATCTGTACTCATTATGTAAGGAAATGGTTTGATTACAATGGAAGAAAGATATGACCTCAACGGATATATAGCAGTACAGAGAAGATGCCAACCAAAAACTTAAAAGAAATTACGAGAGACCCAGTACAACGATCATAACTTCTGCCTCTCTCTCCCTCACCCATATTATGCATTCAGCATGCAATCTTTCAGCAACCCACTCAAGATTCTCTTAGATCCTTGTGTGCACCCTCTATTCTCATATCTTGTGCCATCTGTCCCATTTTGTTAATTAATTTCTATTTATTGCTGACATCGGCTTCCTCTTCAGCTTCATACTTTGACATGTAATAGTGGATTTGAATAAATTTATCACTCTATTTTGTTTGGGTATTTTTATAATGGGATGGGAAGAAAACGGTGATTCTATACCCCAAACTGGAAGGGAAGAAAGAAAAGAGTATTTGATGAATGAAATGGAATGCATTCTTTTATGTTTCATTCCATTTCATCCTATTTTAAGAAATACAAAAAATGGAACATAATATTATTTATGCATTTTTACTCTATTTCATTATTTTACATAAATCTAAACTCATCCCTATATTTAGCTAAGATATGCTTCCTTGCAGCTTTAATGGTAGAGTAGTTTTTATCAAAACGTTGTGCACTTGTATACCTCCGTTGAGGCTAGACAAGAAAGCTCTACTTTGGTGTTTTGGATCTTGTTTGACCTAGGCTATGCCCTATCTACATATTATTTCAAAATAGAGATCTCCTTCTGTCGTTTTTGAACTGTTATACGATCTTTTATAACTCAAGTTTGTGAAGTTATAAATTTGTAAAATGTGGGTATTCAGTTGTCAAGTTGGCTATGGTGTTTTATGGGTTGGGTATATTTATTTTGATATATTGATATGCAGAATTAAGATGAGTTGCTTCTTTAATTGAGCAGGATCCAAACAACAGGAATGTGATCAACTGCGATGATAAGTTAAAAAGTATTTTGTTGGGGAAGCCTCAGGTTGAGTTAGCAGAACTTCCTGCACTTATCAAGATGCATTTTCCAAAAGAGCCCAAATGACCTGAGTGATATAAATCAAGATGCCTTTCTTATTGGAGAGCGTAGCCTTCCTCAAGACGTGTTTCTGGATTTGTTTCCTTTTTTGCCTTTTCCCCCATACTGTAACATTATATGTATAGGAATCTAGCTACGAAACCATCTAATTGGCAGTTTTCTTTATGCTGTATGGATGGATTGATTTAACTTAAAATGCCCTGTTTCACAGCATGCTTTGCCACTTTCTAAATTTTGTAATTAAAAGTTGTCAATTAGGTATTGATTTTTATGCATGAAATACTATATGCTTTTATCATTTACTGTGAAGTCATTTTACTAGTCCTCAGAATTGTTTTTTGAAAAGGGAGCCAAAGTTCCTTTATCAAAAAGATAGGGTAAATATTAAGGTGTATCTATTGTAATATGTAAATACCAGGAGTTACTTTGTGTTGTAAGCCATGTTATCTCCAATCTGGACTGGTCTATTCTGAGTTATGTAGCCTCTATTAACACAAGTGGTGATGCAATACTTTTTTACCAAAATCGCTGCTAAGATAAATATTCAGGTCATGCGGTGATTGGTCTAAAGTGAACAATGATGATGTGTGGCTGCAAAATGATTGGTCTAACAATTAAATTAGATAATGTCTGTGATTGACATTTCATTTGAGTTAATTTTTAACTTTTTCTACTAGTTAAAAAGTTTGTTTTATTCTATTGTGAGTATTTGGTAAATAATCTTTTTTAAAAAATAGTTTCTAAGTTTTTATATTTATTCTTATTTTGTCTTTAAAATATTTATTATTTTTTTATATTTTTTTTTACATAAGACAATTTTTTTTTTATTCACTCAATACATCACTTTATTATTTTTAATTTTTTGACATAACATAAAAATTTCTTATTGTTAATCTTTTACTAAATAAAATATAGACAGTGATAGAAAATAAGTTTTATTATTATTATTATTATTAGCAGTAGTACATAGATTCTTTTATCTAATAATATCATTGATTTTAACCATTATATTATTTACAACATTTTTATTTTATTTTTTCAAGATTATATTTCAATACATTACTATTGATATATGGTATATTTTTTTTCTATTTAAAAATACACCATTTTTACTTTATTTTAAATTTTAATAGGAATATTGTAAGTTGTAATATAAGGTTAATAAAGAATACACAATACGAAAAATATTTTATCTATATAGAAAACACGTTATATGATTTTAAAATTAATTAAAAATAAAATTGAAAATAACTTTAAAATTTATCAATAAAATAATAAGTTTATAAAACAATATATTTCTCTAATTCTGTTATTTACATTTATAAGTTTGTTTAAGGGATGATTTTACTAAACACTTAATTTAATAATTTAGCTTAACAGCTTTCCAACTAAAGTTTAACCTTTCACCAAATTTTCTATCTAGTTTTGCTAAATAAAACCAATATTTTAAACTGTGAGAGACTTGTTCCTGTTGAAAAATTTATTATAATTTTTGGAATATATTTTAACTAATATTTCATTATATTTAGCAACACAACCCAAACAATCCAAACAATATACTATATATATATGAAAACAATTATTTTTATTATTGGTTTCATTTTAAACATTTAGTTTTAACAATTTAATATGAACAATATATCTTTATTGAACAAAAAAAATTCGCTTCTTCTCTTTTAAAGACATGGATTAGTATACGTCTTATGTTTGCAAAGCATAAGGTATATATACCTATATCTTTTAAAACATCCAATTAACTCCTTCAAAATATACATTTAATATTTTCTTAATAATTTTTTCGTTAGAAAATATTTTTTTAATAAAACAATATTAAAAAATTAGTGTCTAATAGATGTTGAAATATTTGAGAATGTATGTTTATTATTTGAATAATATTAATATGCATCATATATACATAAAACTTACTTTGGTCTGCATATTGCTGTTTAAACTATTTTCTCCAAAATTGCTCACAAACTTAACCATTGAGATTTCTAAATGTCTTCAAGAGGTTAGGAATGTCCTGGGAAATTTCTTCTCTTCTGTATCTTATTTATATATTATTAGAAATCTCACCTTATTTAAAAATATAACTAAATTAATCTATATAAATATAAATATAAATATAAATATAAATATAAATAGTAACGTGAACTTTATTTAAAGTAATTTTATAAAATTGAATTCTATTTTTTTTTATACATGAACTTCTTAATTCCAAACCCTCATAATTATATATGCATGTGAGTTGAATTTATGTAGAGAGAGCTAAATTCATACTGAATTGACAGATTAAGTGTCTAAATAACAATAAACCAAATACCAAATATACATACATGTTGGCATGAGATGAAACTAAGTGAAAGTCTTTGTTTTTTTTTCATCCATTAATTTTAAACTATCCTTTTATCTACCCATTAAGAAAATATCATCATAACAAAACTATAAAATCAAATTTCACCACACAAGCACGATTAAACATAATCAAGTTTAGTCGATGTCGATGCACCAAACCAGATATTTTATTTTTTATGGCAATATTTTATTTACATGTCATTTATAAATATAAGTTATTATTGAAGTTCGTGGCAAGTCATTTACAAATATCATTGAAGTTTGTGATGAGTTCGGAGTTTAGAATAATATAACATTTTCTTCGTACTTTATTATTATATTTGAAAGAAAGGATACATTATCTTACAATGATCAACCACATCTCACATGCTTAATTCAATTTATAAGAAAAAGTATATACATTAATATCTTTAACTTATCATTGAATTAAAAGGGTGAAAGAAATTCTCATTGGCCAAGTAATTACCATCTTATAAATATATTTGTCAAAATTAATTATGAATTTAACTTACCCCAAAATTGGTTCAGAAAATGAGGTTTATACCTCACTTATATACTATAATTCGGTTTCATTTTTAGTTAATGTGAAATTTTTTAATATATTTTTTGGGAGTTCAGAAAATAAGGTTTATATTTCATTTATATATTATAATTTGACCTATTTTTAGTTAATGTAAGATTTTTCAACATACTCAATTATATTTCATCATCAAATCAAATTAATTAGTCAGAGAATGATTATTAATTATTCGTTTGATAGCTGTTTATGGCATATGTTTTTGAATCAACTCAATATGAACTAGACTCAAAAAGTATTAAACTGATCTAGAGTAACTTTACTTCTAATTCAGAAAATTAGTTAATGTTATGTCTAAGGAAAAAATATCTGCAGGTCTTTATTTCTACACAAGAAGATAAAAGAACATTCTTTCCCTCTAAATTAATTCTAAAACTACATTTTTTTTTTCAAAATCTGCTTTTTTATAGTTTTGGTATATGCATTTTATTAGTTTCCTGATCAATTTTAATTTTTTTTATACTTGATGGGTCTAATAACAAAGTGTTAAAAAATAGATAAGATATTTTTTTCATTGTAATTTCATTATATATATTTAGAATTGTTGTATATAAAATATTGTCAATATTAAAAGTTTAGTAATTTTATTATAGTTTTACTGTAAAAAGAGTGTCTTAGTACATTAAGAGAGGAGACATTTTGTAAATGATTATTCATTTGGATTTTTAAATAATGTAGACTTTTTTTTTATATAGAAAAAAAATCTAATAAATAATTGAGATTTTTAAGCATGTTTGGGTTTAGTTTTCCAACTGTACTTAAGAAAACTTATATGAATAAAAAGACATAATTAAAAGTAAGATATTAAGAATCGAACCGATCCAAAAAAATCGGAAACCAATTTATTAAAGATCTCATATTACTTAGTGATATAGGCAAATTAATGTACATAAATGGGGGCAAACCTCACTTCATAAACTGGTTAGGATAGGTTAAATTTTTGAATTACTTTGGATTTCGAATCAAACCGTAATTATTAAATAATATTATATTTATTTTTAATTTTATTTTTGCAAAAAAAAAAAACCTATTGTTGTTTATTACAACTTTCATTTTGTTAGACACATCTTAGGGTTCCTTACTTTAAATTCCCTTATTTTGATTTCATTATTTCATCATTAACTCTTATTCAAATCCATCTTCATCACACCATTTCATCTTTTATCTAATTATTTTTTTTATCCCAAACGATAAGTTTTTTCTTTATTTCATTCACTCATTAATATGTTTCTATGCAATTTTATATTTTTATTAGTTTATTATTTAAAAAAATAAAAAATAATTAATTATTAATAAAAAAATAAAATTAAAAATTAAAAAAAACCGCAAAAATCAATCATAATCAAATCTTTAAAATTGATTTGAATTGATTCATATTTTTTTTATTTCAAACGGAACCGTAAATAATTTTTATATTTAGTTTAGATATATTTTAAAAAAAAAATCGAACCAAATTCCACCGCGAACACTCGTAATTAAAAGAAGTAAATATGTTGGTATGTAAGGTAATTTGCATGAAATAATGTGTCGGTTTCAAGTTTTAAAATTGTATTTTAAGTGAATGATGCATTGCATATGATATTGTATATGTAAGTTCAGTATCCCAAGAATTTGCATCCAATAATGTTAACATGCATTGTTGGTTTTTTCTTGTTGTGGTTTTTGGTAATTTATTGTTATTTTGGGGCACTTGGTTCGGTTCGGCTCCACTGTGGCCATATTTAAGTGTCTCACTCAACTCAACAATGAGTTTGCCATCTGGAATGAAAGACATTATTCGTGGAATAAGACAAAGTTTACATGTGGAAATGTTTTTTCACCTTCAACAATGCAAACATAGAACAATGAATTATCATGTCTACGACGGTGCACTTTTTATGTCAGCCCAACTCCCACACTAAACTTCAAATTCTTTTCCAACAATGGAATCTTGCTAATCCACTACTAAATTCACAGTATATTGATTGACACAACTTATTTTTAAAATATAAACGAGACATGATGCATCTACTTTTAAACATTCAATGACTAAGAGATTGTTCAAATATAGTAACTTTATTTGTTTTTTTACATATTAATAAGATTATTAAGTTTAAATTTAACCATTCATTAATATACTGAAATTTGATTAATAGGTTGTTAGGTTTAAATTAGATTATTTATTAATAAATTATGATCCTTTTTATATGATTTGAAAAATTCTGATTGTTAACAAAATGTTTTAAAAAATGAGAAAATCTCGTATTAATTAAAAATGAAGTTTATAATCACTTTTTACATGATATCAGAACTTGATTAATAAGATTATTAAATCTAAATTTGGTCACTTGTTAATATAATAAATTATAATCCTTTTTATATGATTTAAGGAGTTCTAATTGTTAACAAAATTGTTAATGAACCGTTATATAAAATCTTAATTGTTAATAAAATTATTAAACCTAAATTTAATCACCTATTAATAAATTACATTAGATAAAAATATTAAGAAAAATCTCATTACAAGTATAAACCTCACATTCTCACAAGTTTTAAGGATAAGTTGGCCATAAGAATTTTAATCATTTTCTGCACCAATTGATAATTCTGCATATTAATATAATAATAGTATATATACCAAATTGATAATTAGGTGTTTTGAACATATTTCTTGTTTCTATAATAAGAGGAAAAAAACATGTACTGTTTTATAGTGTTATCTAATCATAAATAATTGTCAATTTATTGATGTTTATAATATTGTTTTAAAAATTATCCTAAACTGTATTAAATTGGAATTCATAATTGAAAATAAAATAAAATTGCAGAACTACTTTCCAAAGACAAAACTATAGTTTATTTAAAGTACTTATTTATTTATTCTTTCTTCTTTTCTATCCGTATCCCTCTATATTTATTTATTATTCCAAACTGCTATGGTCACCTGTGAAGTTTCAAAACCTTAATTGTTTTTTAATTACTTTGTGAGATGCTGATAATAAGAGAACCCAAAATATACACCTAGACAAGGAATCGAAGTTGAGTAAAAGCACCCACTTTGTATTTGGAACTTTGCTCTGATTCTGACAGAGGTAGATTAATGCCAAGAGGAAGATTATCTAAAAAGCATCAGATATAGTATTAATTTTGATTATGATATGATTAGTGGAAAATCATATATGGTGATGAGAATTTGAGCAGCACTAGTGAAGTGCATGAAATGGAAAGCACAACAACTCATGTCAGTTTTTTTTATTTTTTTCTTCTCATTCTCTCCTTTGAAAACTAAATAAAACAAAATAAATCAAGAAACGCGTTTGTTCACAAATGAGAAGTGTTTGTCGGTTCCCATAAGATTAAATATAAAGATACTGACAAAGAATTCATACTCCAAGGAAAAATCAACCTTATGTGACACTTCACCGTTTGGTTTGATAACAAAAGTACATAACACAACACATCTCATTGCATGCTTTGATTGAACAAGTCTTAGTCCATGCTCACCATACCTCATTGCCCCCTTATCATTTTCTTCTCCTTCATTCCTTTTCTTCCTTTACCATTACTCATCCAAAGTCCAAACCACACCCTTCATTGGTGGAACAATATTCTATGCATAAGAAGAATCTGGAAGAAAAAGAAAGCAGAAAAAAATAAATAATCTGAAAAGATCATAGATGGGTCAAGTGATACATGTTGCGGTGGTCGCAGCCTCCTTGGGATGTGTTTCAACTCTTTTGCTGGTTTTCATGTGGCGTTGGTGTCATCACAAGAAAGAGCACAGAAACTTTGTTGAAGCCAGTAACTTGACCAGAATGGAGAGTCTCCAAGCAGGAATTGCAAGACTTCATCAACAACAACCTGCAGTCTATCACCAATTTGACCACAAAAGCAAAAACAAAGGCAACTTTTATGTCTTTCATAACGGGATATCTAGAAGGGGTCATTTGTTCAACTGGGATGATCATCCCTACCTTGTTGTTGATGCTGTGGAAAATGGGTGGTCCAGATTTGCTTTTACTAACTACAAGAGCAACACGCCATCTCCTTCAAAGAGATCAAGTCTCTTAGGAGCATGTGCTGCTGGTGAGTATGGAAGAGAAAGTGAGGCTGAGATAAGTTGGGAAGTGTGTAATGGATCAGCTGAATATATGCAGAAGGTTAGGCTCAATCCTGGGTTGAAAAAGGTTATTCACACAAACAACTCTTCCAATATGAGTGTTGCTTCTGTCATTAGGACTTCTCTACCTCTTCCTGGTCCTCCTTTGGGAAACTATGCCTTCCCACAAGAAGCCTATTTTGAAATTACAATATTGTGTTATGGTGTTGGTGATCATGAATCAGTTGTTGGAAAGAAAGAAGGGGAGAAGACAAAGCTCCTCATTGAAGATGGTTCAAATGGTATAGGTGAATTGAATATGGTTGAAGAAGTGAAACTTAGCCAGAAAGAGGGTGGTGGAAAGAGTGGATCTGTGATGTTCTCATTGGGGTTAACAGCAGGAGGAGGTGTTCCTTTAAGAGTTCCAGGTAGCTACCCTAGGAGCATTGGATTCAACTCCAATGGTTCTGTGTTTCTTGAAGGTAACTAAATTTACCTATCCTTTTCTTATTGCTTTCCATGTTCTTTTATTTGCCATTTGAACAAAGAAAGGTTCCAAGGCCATTCCATTTCCTATAGGTCAAAATTTGATGACAAGAGGATAGGGTCATTATTCATTTGGTGTAGTGATAAGTGCAGTACAAATTCAAAATTCATTGGTCATAAAGTTCTGGTCTTGTGCTGATGTTTTAGAAAGATAACTGCCTGACCCAATTAAGACATTTCTAATTCTCACCTAAAGCATTAAACATCAGAGGCCCACATCAAATGTTTGCACTCCACATTCCTCAATATAACTTCAATGCCGTACTTTAGAGTAGAATGGAAAAATGATGGTAAATAAGGTAGCACTCTGTTAGTTGAATTGCAATGTTATTTTTCAATCAAATCCAGAGTTACTAATCATTAATGCAAACTTTTATCATGCAAACCAAAGTTTGATTATAATGAACTGCATTTAAGTTTTTCGTGATTTTAATGTAAAATATGTTTTTATCCAAATGAAGTATCTGCAGTTTAAATTTTAGTTTCTTAAAAAAAATGTATATTTTTAGTTTATTTAACTCTGAAATGTACTAATTTTTGTCTTTCTAATCTAAACTACTTTTTCTCGTCCTATATGTACTTACTTTGTATGATGAAAAGTGGGCAATTGTAAAATTAGAAAAACTAAAAATGGACAAAACTTTTTGGAAAGGTTAAAACTAAACTTTAAAAATTTTAGAGGGATAAAAAATATTTTAACTGATTTTAATTTGTATATTCATATTTCCACTTAACAATTTTACAATCAATCAAAAAGTCAAGTTAAGATTCAAATAACTTTTGCAGTGGCTTCATACTTACTGTCTTTGCAAGCATCAGAAACTTCCACAGATATAGTTTCAATGTATGCTGATTTATGGATTTTCCTTCAGAGACATCTAAGTGTGAAACTTGGTTACAGGAATGAAACTTGTGATGGAGTCTGAGAAGGCACAATGGATACGAACTGAAAGGGTAATTGGATGCGGGTATGATCCCAGACAGAAAAAGGTTTTCTTCACATTGGACTCAGAATTGGTGCATGTCATCCACTGTCAGTCAGAGGAATTTGGCACTCCACTCTATCCAACTTTGGCTGCTAATATTGAAATTCAGGTTTTAGTTAATTTTGGACAAAGTGCATTCAAATATGCACCTGCAAATGCACAAAGAACACCAAATCCATGCTTCATAGCCCCACTTGTAAATTCCCCTGGTGCTACCCTTGGCTATGATGACAGCAAGGAGCTCTTCTCCATGGGAAGGATTGATTCTCAGTGGCTTAATAGATCTACAAACAAAGGAAATCACCCCAATGGGAATAATAGTCAAGTCTTGGATTTTGATGAGTCTGAGGCTGATCTATTTGAAATAGTCTTGGATGGTTCAGAGAAGTCTCAAAACATTGTGTCATAGCTCACCACTGTAAAGGAGGCATAATTGAATGTAGTTGTCATGTCTCAGGCAATTAACTTTATCTCTCCTTGTTCAAATACTTTTTGATCTTTCTCCATCAACCATACCTGCATTGAGGAGAGAAAAACACAGGTCCACGAGAATCTCTCTCATACCCTCTCCCCTCAAAACCCATTTATATGGAGTGGATCTAAAAATCCATTCAAACTTTGGGTATGATATGACTTTGCTGCACATACATCACCTTCCTTTGGAAGCACGTTTTGTGTCTCATCGATCATCTGAGTAGCAACTTGGGCAGCCATAGGGGCATAATGAATCATGAGTCAGTCCTATATTGAAGACACACACTCATATACATGGCTGACTTTATCATCAATTGTGGAGAGTTTAACACTGGTTAACTAGTCATATAACAGTTTTTTGTCTCTTCTTTTTGTACTTGTAAACATATTTTTCTTCTTTGGTTGCCAAGCACTTAATTTTGCTTTTTGGAAGAGAACATTTTCCTCCCTCTGTAAATAATCATGTAATCTGATTTAATATATTATACTTTGTGGCCAATGTACCTATAATATTATATTATACTTTCTAGCTTTCTCTTGCAACTTTCTGCAAACATTCTAATTGCTGGTCCATGTGAAAGGTTAATGCAAAGCAGCACCATGATGAAGAAAAGCTATAAATGCCAAACGATCTTAATTAAAAATGCATTTTTTACGTGCCCATCAAATCATGTTATCATTTATAATGAGTTTATTAACTTTATAATCACTATCTTAAAAACTATATGAACAGTGATTTTCTTCATTTGTTGACAGTGTGAGAGTTTTTACCATATATAATAAATATAACACAAATAAATGTCCTGGATCGTAGGATTCGAACTGAAGATTGTGCAGTTTCTAGTTACAGATGATTTGACAGGATTTGGTTCTAACAATGAAACTTTGAAAATATAAGCATTTGGTTTGTTAAGTATGTGGCATTTGACAAACTGATAATATGATAAATATAATTTTTGAAAAAATTTCATATTGACTAAGGATACATTGATTAAAGATAATGTCAAACTTTAATATATAATATATAAGTGAGATATAAATATATAAGTGAGATATAAATGAAGTATAAATTTTATATTCTAAATCAGTTTTAAAGATAAGTTAGAAAAATTATTACTTTTTATATAATATCATTAACTTGATTAATAAAAGTGTTGGAAATCATCTTTCAATCATATTTCCCAACATAATTGCGTGTGAAACCTGGTCTTAAGATCAGAATATAGAAACCAGTTACATAGTTGATGGTCGCATGTCATCAAACATTTTAAGTCAGCACACATGGATGTGTGCGCTACTCATCCTTTTCCTTCAACAGAATCTTCATAGCCTTATTAAAGTTATTCTAGAAACTCAGAGTAAATTTTAAGATTAAAAATTTAACATATTTTTTATTTTATTAGCAACCTTCAAATATAAAAATCATAATTGAAAATTGATAACAATTTCATTTATGAATTTACAAATAAATAAAAGTAAATATTTATGAATTTATTATAATTTGTTAACATTTATATTTAAAACTTATAATAATGGCAATTTGATAATACTTCTAATAATAGTTGATTGAGATTTTTAATTGTTATCACCAAATAAAACCTCTCTGGTATCATTTATATCACTTATTTAAACACTTTTATAAATATTATTCTCTCTATTGGTGTTTTCTTTTAAGTTTTTCTATTAAATAAAAAAAATAAAAAATAAAAAGTTAATAACAACGTAGGTATATTATTTGATTTTTATCACCAAGATATAATCTTAACTATATTACAAATTATTTCAAAAATTTTAATATTTTTCTAATGTTGAATTCAAGTTTTACAAAATTATTGTACACGAAATTTATATATAAATTTTAATTTTAAATTTTGTTTCTTTATTTATTGAATTTCGTTTAATAAAAATTATCTGAAAATCAATTATATTCTAAATTGTTTATGATAAAATATTATAATTTTCTTCATTATAATAGTTTACTTGTAGGATCATATTACAAAATTATAGAAACAAAATTATATGTAATAGAATATTCACTTTTATATAATTTTTAATTTTTTAATATGATATTTTTTTTGAAGGATAGTTTTTTTCATTGACATTTCTTTTCTGGCAAATATGGTTTTCCACCTAAGTTTTTCTTCATCAAGAAATTTATATAAATTTTTTTCTTGATTTTCAGGGTAGTGGGGGAGTCAATCATATCCATAAATTAAAAAAAAAAAAAAATCTCCAAAAAAAAAATAGAAATCCTTAATATTTACTCTCCAGCTTAACGGGATGGGGGTATTAAAAAATCAATCATATCTTAAAATTAAAAAAATTAAAAAAAAATCCTTTACAATAAAATATAAATTGAGAGTTTTTGATATTTATTTTTCAAGTTAAGAAAGAAAGTTAGGAAATCAATTATATAGCGAGATTCTTGACATAAAATATTATAATTGTCATTCAATAAACTAATTGATTTGTGAAAAATTATTACAATATTAAATAATATAAAATATCATTATTATAAATATTTTCTTATATATATTATCTTTTTTTTTCAATTATATAATACAATATAAAATTTATTTTTAATATAAAATATTTATTTCATCATCATTATATTACAAAAAAAGAATGAAAAAAATTGGTGCGATGCATTTAATTAAATTAAACATCGTGATGTTCACTAAGTATGACTTTCTAGGAACCACGTCACAGCACTAAAGAAGTGAACGTATTTAAGAAATAGTTGAGAAAACCAATGTGAGAGTACACACATCATGTTAAGCATTGAGAATAAAGGAATTATGTTTGAAAATATAGCTATGATCTTCTAAAAATCAAAATCATATCTGAAATGTGAAAAATCACAATCCAAAACGTTTGTGTGATAGCACTGATGGCCATGCCTACGTGTTAGCATGTGAACCTTGAGGACCCAATGGAGTATCGGGGATTTTCTAAGTATCTTTCCTTTATGTTAAAGAGGCATTTTTAATTTAAATATAACCTAATAATTTTATTAATAAACATAACTTCTTAAATTATGTAAAAAGTATGATAAATTATAAAAGGTGACTCAATTTAGATTTAATAACCTATTATTTAAAATTTAGTATATTAATAAATAGTTTAATTTAGACCTAATAATTTTATTAATCAAATTTTAATATTATGTAAAAAATATTATAAGATTTAATTTATCTCCAAAAAAATTGATTTAAAAGGTGAGATTTATACTCTATTTATATATTACTTCACTTATATTATAATTCGATCTATTTTTAGTTAATGTAAAATTTATGATAAACATGTCATATACATCGGATCACTTTTAATTTAAAATTTAATAAATTTTAAATCTTTCTCTTTTTATATTACTAAATTTTTAAACACTATGACTCACTTGATTTCCAACCTAATGTATCAAAGTTACCAACTTATTCGGGCATTATTATACCAGCTAGCAGCTAAGGAAACATGAAGCTCCACTACTTTTCCTATTACCTTTTCTCAATCATCTTGGAGCAGAACACCATTTTTGGTCTCTCAGCACAAGGATACGTGATCAAGAAAATCATTGAAGTCTTTATCTCCACAAGCTTTGTTTTCCATTGGTCACTGTCATATAACATGCATGTCCATCTACTGATATTATTTTCTCATCACAAGGTAGCAGCTTTGGTTAAGAACCTTAGTAATCACAACTCAATTTTTCTTTAAATTTGAGAATGTGTTTCCTATACTCAAACTGCAGTCTGCAGATCATTATATTAAGTAGATGTATTATTAAATGGATAAGTGTTTTATATTTCCTAGAAGCCGTGTTTTTAATTTTATTGTATCTATAAATAAGAGAATGTATTCTGAAACTATTTATACTCTTTATATGAAATCTTTTAATAAAATATCAACCATTTTTACTATATTTTCTTCATAAATAAAATATTACAAATTAGTATTTAGAACTTTATATGTGAGGGATTTGTGAGTTAAGAAAAATATTAATGGACAGAAATACTAAAAGTTCAACAACAATTTTTAATGGTAAGAAATATTACAAATTAGTATTTATCTATTGTATCCATTTTTTTTACAAGAATTATTAATTTTAAATCTGTCAGAGATTTAGAATTATCTCAAAAAAAATATTTTAGTTATGAAAGAATCATAAACATGCAAGTGTTCAAGGTAGAGAATTCAATAGGTAGAGTATAAAAGAGACAAAAATAATTGAAAGACAAACAATTGAATATATGCTGATCAAGGGTTGAGTATTACAAAAAATGTAATTTTATGGGAAGGACTTTCCAGATGAAAAAAATAATGCAAAAAGTTTATTTACTGTAAATATGAATCAAATATACTAGCATTGGAGAAACAAAGATGAATGATAAGAGGAGATTGTACAAAGTATTTGTCTTGTGAAAACATAATTTAAAAAGTAACAAACAAGAAGAACAATCAATGGAAGAATAAAAAACTAAAAGGCTCTCAAAGGCAATAAGATGAGACTTTTTTCTTATGTTCAGATTGTAAAAAGACAAACAATATTTAGAGAAAATGTTGAAAAAAAATTAGATGTCAAGTAAAAAAATATGGTGGTTTGAGATATGTAGAACAAATTACAAATCTAAACCACAAAAGACAAAAATGATTATAAAGGAGGAAAAAGATACATATCTCTTTGTTACAACATATTTTACTACAACCATCACATCTAATAACTTATGGTTGATAGACATGTCTACACAAATCATATGACTAAGAGGGAGAAACTTTTTAAAAATCTTGATAAAGTATCATTTCAAAATAAAAAATAAAAATAGTGATTCATCTTAGTCAAAGGAAAAACATACCATTATCATATAAAGTTTAATAGATTTGAGATATTTTTCTAATGAGTTTCACAAATTTGAAATATATCTATGTATATAACATTACCCAAAATTTGTTCACTCTTGTATATTTGAAGAAAATTGATATTTGTTCAAAGATGAAAAACAGGGTCAAAATAAAAGTTAAAAGTTATGTTCTAAATCTGATGGAGATGAAGCAGATAGCTTTTTCAGATACAAGAAACAAACAAGAGACTTGAAAATGAAATTTTTTATATTAGTGGATTATCCTAGATGCAAAAATATACTTTGTTCTTTTGAAGTATTAAAGCATGTACCAAATTTGTAAATACTTAAACCATACATATTCGTGTTCTTTTGCATGCCAAATACTTACCAGTTCATTGGAGAATTGTACAAAACAAGCCATAACCAGACACACCTGCTGCAAAGTACAGAATATAATATAATCATATTAAACAAGGACGTAGTAAGACGTATGAAATTTCAATGGCCATTGACCAAGCCAAACAGCAATCGATTCTTTTTACTAATTAAGCATATTATCTTATCTTATCCATAAGATGGCCAAGGGAGAAATGAAATGGTCCTCTGAGAGCAAAAACAGACCCACCATTGCAAGCCGAAACCTTAAGCAGCAGTAGCTTTGGCAGGAAGGTAAAGAAGCTTGAATCACCAGCAGCAGTTAAAAAAGTTGAACACTTTGGCAGATCATAAGGATGCTATATATAACATAACATACATACATCATATCTTCAATTCAATTCAATTCAATTCTATTGGGTATAACAAAACAATCTTGTTCAGGCTTTAAATTCCAGTTCCTGTCACAGTTTCGTTGCATTTCTTCATATTGCAAGAAATCACAAGCAAATACGACAGCAGTCGTAGAAACTAAAACAAAACCTTGACATTGCAGCTGAAAGTACCGTGGCAAATTGTTTCTTCAAAACCTTGGCCTTGGTCCATCCAAAAATAATCAAAAAATATACAACCCATCTTCCTCTTCCTCTTCCTCTTCATCATCATAATAATAGTCCTCCTCATCCTCACTACGCAACATAAACTCTTGCCCCAATCCCTCATGCTCATTCAAAAACCCCTCATCATCATGATCATGGTCATCATCTTGAAAACCATGTTCTCTTCTGTTCCTCTCCCTCCTTCTCTGGGGCACCAAATCCACTTCCCCATTCTCAACCCCACTCCATGGCACCCACAAATCCGCGTGCCTCCCCAACGCTCTATCCCAATCCCCCACCACCACAGTCCCCAAATCCGCCTCCCTCGCCCTCCTCAACATATCCGAAAAATCCGAATCATCCGAAACCAAAAACAGCCAATCAATCCCTCTACTCATCGAATGCACCATCTGCCTCTTCAGGGCCCAATCCGCCGCCTGCGGCTTGTCCTGCACCGTTTTCACAAACACCCCCGCACGCCGCAGCTCCGCCGCTAGCCCGTACCCCACCTTCGGCACCACCAGCGTCCTCGCCGCCTCGTCATACTTATGATTCCCGCGCAAAAACCGTTCCTTGAAACGGTCCCGTTTCTTCTTCCCCTTCAGCGACTTCAACCGGTTCAGCTTCTTTTCTCGCTCGCGCTGGTGCAGCTGCTTGAAGTGCTTCTTAAGGTCCATGTGGGTCTTGCACTTGCGCCCGCACACGCCGCACGTGTAGGGTTCCGAGGGTGTGACGACACCCTTCCGTTCGAGTATGTCGAGGTTTCTGCGTTCGCGGCGCTGGTGGAGGACCCACTGGGGGAGGTGGACGAAGGCGTGGCGGTTGGCGTAGGCGGAGAAGTCGGTGACATCGCCGAAGCGGGAGGCAAGGTTTTTGAGCGAAACCGCGGCGTCGTATGGGGGGCCGCGAGGGGGCTTGTTGTCGAGGTCCCAGAGAACGACTACCTTATCATTTTTGGGGGTGTAAACCCCTTGCGAGTTCTTGACCATGTCGATTTCGATGCAGCAGCATTGGATGCGTGGGTAACGGTGGGAGAAGGTTTTGTTGGAAGGAAGGTGTCTGGGTTGTGTTTGTGATAATGCCGAGTAGAAGGTGAAGTTGATTGGGCTTGCGTTGTGGAGAAAGAGGGAATTGTTCATGGTTGATGCTGCGTGGAGAGATAGATAGATAAGACCAAGATCTTATATCATTCTTACATGGTAGATCACCTTCGAGAACATAAGTTTAAAGAAATTTAAATCACTTAAATCACATATACCTACAATCATCTTACTCAATCTTTTTTATCTTAAAGAATCTTAACTTTTAGTATTAGATGAGTCATGATAATTCCTAAATATTATGAACAATTTACTTCACTCTAAAACTTAATTTAATAAGAAGAAAAAAATAATTTCAATAAAGTTTTTCTACTTAAAAGATTTACCTCTTATATTTATTATGATTCATGAAAAAAAAAATCAATATATATCTAAAAAATTTTAAAGATTTGGTCTCTTCTCTTTGTTTTAGCTAAAAATACTCAGGGTGAATATTTTTTTCTCTACTATTAAATTTTCTAATAAATATAACGTGAATGAAAACCTTGAATTATTGTGTATAATAATTATTGTAATGGTTATATGTTTTATTTCGTTATTTTCTATTTTTATAAATTTTTAAAAATATATATTGTAAAATATTCTTTAATTTTACTTTTTTTTTTAAATATTCTAATAATGATTTATTATTATCTTAATAGGTTAATTATTATAAAATGTTTTGATTTTTTTTTCAGTAATTTTTATTTAAAAAAAAATTGATTTAATAATATTTATTAAAAAAATATAATACAAATATAAAATATATATTTCTAATAATAAAAAATATTTTTTTTATATACATAAGATAATATATTTAATTATTTTATATTAAATAAATATAATTTAAATTTAATTTAAATATAATATTTTATATAATTTTATAATATATTACTAAATAATATATTGATTAAAATTCATTTAATTTTTTAAATTTTGTTTAAATTAACATATAATATTTTATATAATTTTATTTTATATTTTTTAAAATAATATTATATTAAATCATATTAAAATATTTAAAAAATAATTCAGGAATAAATTTAATATTTAAATTTTTTATGACAACTCGTGATTTATTATATATATATATATATATATATATATAATATATTGTATGAATAATATTTTATTAATTTTTAATTATAATAAAAATTATTTTTATTTATTATCATAAAAAAAAGTGTAAGAACAGTTCAGCTTTTTAATAACTTTGATTTATCTCATATATAAATAAAATATCTTAACTATCTTATATACTTGTTGAAGTTTCAAGAACAATAATTCTTTCAGTTTTCTTTTCAAATGTCTTTTTTTTTTCAAATCTGCTCCAACCTTAAACTTTACCTTTGTTTTGAGTCATAAGAGCATCTTTAATATTTTCTTGCATTCTTAGAAATATTAATAAACTCTACTATTGATATGTTAGAAAAATTCTTATTTTTCAGGAGACTTTTTTTTACTCAAAGCTCTTTAGAAAACACAACAAAATTTTCTCCATAACTCAGAGATTAGAAACCTACTTACCAAACAATCTGATTCGTGTAACTAACTAGATAGTTTGTATGGAAATCTTTAATAGATTCTATTTTTAATTTTTTTATAATTTCAAACTCTCTTATCAAGTTCAACACCCACATTCATTTTGTTCTTTCACTTCATCAAAATTTCTCTTGCAGCTTATTCCATACACTTTTGTAGTTTCCAGAGTTTTGATATTGATAAATACATCATCATGTAATGTTACCTAAATAATGAGAAGTGTTTTTCTTTCCTTTATCACTTCATTATGACTCCTCATCTAAATTACTGTTGAATTTTCTGGTAATAGAGCTGAATTGTTCTATTTACCACCACATTTCATAAACGATAATTTCTCATTTTTTTATGGCGACAAATGATAGTTTTCACCAAGAGGTGGAGGTAAATGATTAGGATTGGAAATCATTCTTGTGTTTGAAGTTTTTCTTTTCTTTTTTGGGTTTTTTTTTTTAGTTTTTTCTTCACTTTATTTTGGATTTTCTTTTAACTTCACTTTTTTTTTTTCTCTCCAAGAAAATTCTTAGTATCATTAAAAATAAAAATATAACATAAAAGATGTAGAAGAAATGAACAAAACTTATCTCTTTTAAACATCTTTTATGGTAATAAATGGCTTAATATCATTCATCTTACTAAAATATTTAAACATAAATTAAAAAAAAAAAAATCAGGATTAGTACACATTACCTAAAATAAATTTCCTGACTTATATCACTTTTAATAATTTACTTATTTATGTTAGTTTTTAGTTTAAATTATTATGAATGAGACGTTTTCTTTATTAAAATTTATGATTTTTTGTTTTCAAAATTTATTTTATAATTTGTTTTATCCTTTATTAAATATAAATTAAAATGTTTTTTTTTTAAAATACCAAATTCTTTAAATTTTCTCTATTAATCTTTTCCATTTTCTCCATCAAATATATATATATATATATATATATATATATTTAAATAAAAGAACAATTTTAAGATTACACAAAAAAAATATCTACTAGTTTTTATCACTTTAATTAATTACATACATCTATAAACTTTTTACTCATTTTCACTATCTTTTTATCAAATCAAATAACTTTATTTTTCACTCATTTTCTTTCCATTTATTTTATTTTCCATTCCCTCATTTTCTCTTTTCATTAAACCAAACAAAGGCTAACTTCTATAAAAGGAAAACAATTTTGACTTTGTATTCAATAGTAAGGACCTTCGCCAGTTTTATTGTTGAACAGTTAAATAATGAAAAATGTCATACGGATACTTTTGATATCTGAATATAATTCATAGGCATACTCCCAACTCATGATAATATTGAAACATTAAATCCTTATTCTACCACTTTAGACAACCAATGAGCAAATCCCGCAAAAAAAAGACTGTTACCCTAAATTAAACAGAAAATACTACACAAATATTACAAACTACAGGACTTCCTCTATCGCCTGGATTTCAAAATTGCTCACCTAATCATGGGAATAGAACTTATGTTTTGGTACATAAAAAGATGCAGAAGAAAGTTGTAGTGAGTTCAATTCTAACCACCCAGGACTGAAGCTGCAACCCTTTGCAATGATTCAGATGCCTTGAGCACATCAGACTCTGAATGGCCTGCAGAAACAAACAATCTAATTCCTACAGGCAAACGGCATTTGTCCAATGTTGATCTTTTGGAAACCACCACAAATACAGATTCTTCTTTCAAAACCTGTGAATGCACAACATTAAGGACAATTAAAATTGAAACCAAGAAATTTAACATTACCTAGCATCATTACTTACCCGTTCTGCGATATTTTCAAGCAGACGCAGGTCATCTTTCACGGAACCTGTTGATTTCTCTAATCTTAAATAAACAATAGGTGACTCTGGATTACTTGCAATTGTGATGCCTGGTATTTTTGACAATCCTGCAATGGCCAATGTATGCATATAAAATCATCATAGTGCTTAACCAAAGTAATTAAATAGAATCCTTGTTTAGTTCGCAAATAAACAGTAATTCAAGCTGTCAGGTATCGTGCAAAAGCCAAATGGCATTAGATTACACTTAGGAAACCAGCAGTGAAATCAAAGCCCCCCACCTTGCCTTAACAAAGAAATATTGCTCTTCAACTTTGTTATCAGATTGGGATTTTCCTCCAGGACATCAATAGCTGTAATTGCAGCGCTTGCAAGATAAGGAGGCAAAGAAGCAGAAAAGACATAACCAGAGCTACTCAATCGCTGCAAGGGTTGAAAACAGAAATATTAGAGCATGAAATGCAGATGAGAAAGAATTGTCATCATCAAACAACAAAGTGACATCACATCTCTTCATCATGCAACTTTTACAGCTCACGCCTATAAATTCAGGAATAAATGATGAAAAGTAAATAAAAATAAACCTTGAGAATAATTTCTTAAATTTCCACATTTACTATTTTTTTTTCTGTATACTAAGAAACCTAACATATTACTTGTATATGGTTATTGGTTATATATCACATATGACACTTCCATACTTGGTGATCTATAACTCTTGCATTTCCAGTGCAGAATCCTCCTTCTGTGGCCAATGCATGTCCCATAGCAGCAGTTATAATGTCTATTTTCTCAACCTGCAGCATGTAACCACAAATCACAAATAGCAATACAATTTTGAAGAAATACATGCTTGCATCTAGTGTGAGCACATGCAAACACCTCTCAAAACAAAGAAATTCAATACATACCGGAACTCCATAGTATTCAGTGAGACCTCTTCCAGAACTTCCAAGCACACCCAATGAATTGCTCTCATCCAGCAAAACACGAAATCTATATTTTTCCTTCAATTTAATGATCTCGTCCAAGGGTGCTATTTGGCCAGAATTCTGAAAAACATTACAATGAAAAGGATAGTAACAGGTATCAGTCGAGGGAATCTTGTTTACATGCAGGTAAAGCCTATGAGTATACAGAAAAAGGTAACTCTGTGTAGCTGGACTTAAGACCTAACTCAATGCCATAAAACTAGTTGGTAAGCTGAAAACTCCCTTTTAGCGTTACAAAAACTAGTACAATTGGCTCTTATAAAAAACAATTTGAAAAACCAAAAGTTTAGGAAAGAAATGAAAAAAATTGCAGAAAGGTTTGTTAGCCACAATTACAACATTATTAAGCCAATCATTAGCCATCCCCTCGACAACTTAAGTATTTAAGAGTTGGCACCATGCCTTCTATATAAGTTATATAAGTAATTGCATGCATTGGACCACAAATATGATTCTCTATTTATAATCATTATTAATTAGTAACTATACAACTAGGGAAAGAAAGAAAGAAAAAAAAAAAAACCAATGTAATCCCTAAATTACAGCTACACACTATTTGCCTGTTTTCATATTTCGCTGTTTTTCATCTTTAACACCCCAAGCCAGAGTAAATGTCTTCTGTAACGAGTTTGTTAGAAATACAATCTACACAAGACTCCTTGAAGGATTTAGTGAAGCTGTAAGCCAGTTGGTAAATGGAGTAACAAAGTTGGCGGTGGTTTCTCCTAAGAACACATTTTCTCTGACAAAAACACTGGATTAGATGTAATGTGAAAAATAACTTGATTCTCACATATAATCTCGATGCCTTGAGTATCTCCAAATTGTAATTGCTAGAAAAATTGCCTATGCCATGTAATTTCGCATGCAACTGCTATCATAACAAAATATTTAGCTTTAGCATTGGATCTAGCAATTTTATTATACTCTTGCTTCTCTTTGAGATCAAATTCCCACTGAGAAGAACACAATAGCCAAAGGTAGATCTCTTGTTTGATGGTAATCCTACCCAATCAACATAACAAATTCTCTTGGTTTTTCCTTTCTGTTCATATAGGAGTCTGCAACGTAGTGCATTTTTTATATATTTGAGGATGTGCATGACAACATCCCAATGGCTATCAAAAGGGGCACTAAGGAATTAACTTACCAGATTGGCCACAAAGGCCATTTTTGGCCTAGTAACTATGAGGTAATTAAGTCTACCAACAAATTTGTGATAGCTTCCTGAGTTTTCAAATGGATCCCACTAACTCAGAGCATATTCCTTTAGGAAATGGCAATGCTAGAGACAAGTCATGAGTCATTGGATCCCATCAGAGTCAATGCTTGAAAACTATTTAAGCAAACTCAAATCTTTCGTCTAAAATTGACTGCAAAGGTGACCCTTGATTCATTGGATTCCATTAGAGACATCACTAGTGATGAAAATGACATCAACATAGATCACCAAATAAATGCACAAGCTAGTTGAAGAGTATGAGAACAGATAAAGTGATTAGCCTCACAGAAACTCATACCAAACTGGTGTAAGGCAAAGCTAAAATGATTGAACCAAGTAAGGGGGGAGACTACGTCAAGCCAAGCAGAGAGAGTCAAAGTCAAGATACAAGGTAAGAGCCATAAAAACAGCAAAACCAACAGGTTTCTCCATATAAAACGTCTCCTACAACTCATAGTGCAACAAGACATTTTTAATATCAATTGGTGAAGCAGCCAATGACATGACAACCATGGCAAAAACCATACATTCAAAAGTAATCTTGGTCATGGGGGAAATGTCTCCCCATAGTCGATGCCAACAAGCGAGCTTTAAATTGATCAATATTGTCATCTAGTCCAACCTTCATGGTGTAAACCCAACAACAACCAACAATAGTTGTTGCGGAAGGGAAGGGGACTAACTCTAGGTGGCATTGGCCTATAAAACATCCATTTTATGCAACATCACCTATTGCCAACAAGGATCAGTTGTGACTTCATCTGTAGCCTTGGGAATAGACAATCCAAAGACAAGATAAAAAAGAAATAAGAAAATGATTGATCATAACAAAGAGTACAATTATATAAAGGGTTACGGTTGCAAATGGACCAAATACATTTGCGAGGGGCAATGGGGAGCTCATGTATAGGAGATATTGGTGGAGGAAGAAAATGATTGATCATAACGAAGAGTACAATTATATAAAGGGTTACGGTTGTGAATGGACCAAATACATTTGCGTGGGGCAATGGGGAGTTCGTGTATTGGAGATGTTGATGGAGGAGGAATTGGAGCATGAGATGATGTTAGGTGATTAGGAGAAATTACAGTATAGAATAAAGAACTACCAGAAGTTATTTCTACACGTAACTGTCAACGTAGAGTTTCTAATTCAGAACTGTTTTCTAAAGCAGTTAATTCTACACATAATAACTTTCATCACTGCCCTTAACTATCAGTTCCCATCAGACAGCCACTCTAAGGCTCAAAGTTTTTTTTTCAAATTTAATCCTTCCTAAATATCTTCAATTTGCATTTGTTGATTACCCTACTATCTCAGCAGCACTGGCAGTGACAAAAAAAGTTACAAATATCATCAGGTGCAAGAAGCAGCAAGAAATTCAAAGTTTTAAACGGCTGTTTGTTTTAAAGCTAAAGATTGTGAATCTTGTGATGTGAGAACTTCTTCGGAAACACAATGTAAAAGTATAAAGCTAAGCAACCGTACAGATGATAGAAAATATCTACCTGGTAGAGAGCTTCAACAACAATATATCGCCTCAAATTCTTGGCCCGCTTATATTTGACAGTAATGTTCTCTAGAGTTTCTCTTAAAGAGTCCATGTCATTGTGCTTAAAATACACTACTGTGCTTCTAGAAAGATAAAGGCCATTCTGTATTCCCCAGTGCACTCCGTCATCCCTGTAAAACATTAAATCTTACAGAACATAATTTAAAATAACACAGCCTCTGTTGCCATACCAAGTGAGTAACTGAATGAAGAAGTGTATCAATTTGTTCTTTAGACCATTCTAATATACAAGCAAAATCAATAAGATAAAACCAAAGAAAACAATTTTATGTGATGGCAATGCCCACTGAAAAGTATAAATAAATGTCACAAGAAAAAAAACAGATGAAAAATTGAATATTTCAGCATAGAATATTTTCAGAGACAAACTTACGCTACAATTACATCTCCTTTTTTAGAGAAAGCAGGAATTGCACTGAACATGGTGGAAAGTCCGTAAGAGTATAGAATTGAATCAGGGGTTCCTAAAAATTTCGCTATTCTTGCTTCACAATCAAGGTGGACATCTAGGCAAAGAAAAATTATCATAAGAATACAAGCATTTCCTCAGAAAAAAAAAAAACCCTTAAGATTGAGTCTTACCAATTGTCCCATAAAAACCACGGGGACCACAAGAACCAACACCATATTTTGCTAATGCGGAAGAACATGAGTCCTACAAGAAAACTTAAATATAAATTAACTACATCAACCCAGTGCCTAAAAAAAGGAATTATTATGGATATGGAGACCATTTCCTTACAAGTAGCTTTGGATGACCTATAAACCCAAGATAGTTTGCAGAAGCAAAATTGACAACTTCTTTGCCATTAATTATGGTATGTGGCCCAGCAGCACTGCATAAACAAAAGGACATTATTTTATCTTCGACTTTGAAAAGTAGAAGGGAGGCATCTGAAATATCAGTAAATCATAAGGGAGAACTTTTTAATTTACACTCCCTTTTTTTCAAAATAAAAAAGCAAGAATTTATAAATCTAGAGGGGTTATCCAGTGCACAAGGCTCCCATCATAGTGTGCTTGGGTAGGGTTGTTTCTGTTGCTCCCAAGACCATAATCAAAATATCAATAAATAAAAACCCAAGACCAACATGTCACAACTGACAAGATGGAAATCTTACCAAAGCCCTAGAACTCTCCCTCAAAAATTTCATGAATCAAAGTTAAGAAAACGTTACCATAGCAGTGAAGTTGACAAGCATAAAACATAATAATTTCAGGATTTCATCTACAAAATGTTTAAGACATTAAAAGTAAAAAAAATAAGCATGGGTGATACAATCAAAGAAAAAAAATCACCTCTCCAGAACTGGTGGTTCATACTGCAACTCTTTATTGTTTAAGACATTAAAAGTAAAAAAATAAGCATGGGTGATACAATCAAAGAAAAAAAATCACCTCTCCAGAACTGGTGGTTCATACTGCAACTCTTTATTAAGTGAAGGAATAAGGGGTTCCGGAACCCACTCATCACATAACTCATCAATTTCCTGCAGATAATAAGCATAAAATTAAAAAAATAAAGTCATAAGACAACAACATTACGAATCACAGATTGCATTGTACAAGACTTAGCATTGAATAATATGCTAACATATTGTTGCAAACATATATATATATATATAGAGAGAGAGGGGGGGAGAGAAACAGAGAGAGAGCAGAAACTGAGAAAGTATTCTATTGATACTGTGAAGATTACAGAAAGGCACTAATTATAGAGCTGGGTACAAAGGTTAATTACAGTTATAACAGTAACCTAAAATACTATTCACATACTTTAAAACAGATTTAAGTCATAAGTATTCCTTTAAAAGAGTATGGTAATTATGTTCTTCAGGAAATAACAGGAACTTCAGGGATTCCACACTATAATGAGAAAAAAAGTCTCCAAGGAATATTCTAGTTCCTATAAAATAAAGGTTTAAATATGTTTTTAGTTCCTAAAATGTGTAAGTTTAGATTTTGGTCCCTATAAAAAAATTATTTTTAGCCCCTAAAAAATTAAATCATTGTTTTGATTCTTAGTATTAAATGTGCACTCGTTAATTAATTATTTGCCAAACAAAAAGTCTGAGTAACCATCAACTCATTGGTGATTGTGATGAATTATTAGCATGTGACACATCTAAAAGAATCCAAGATCCCTAATATAAATACTATTCATCTATTTTAAAATAAATATTAGGGACAAAAAATAATGATTTCAAATTTTGAAGGGATGAAAAATGAAAACAATGATTACCAACTTTAAAGGGACTAAAAACAGAAATTTTTACAAGATCGAAACCAAAACCTGTTCATTTTACAAGGACTGAAAAACAAGTTTAATCATAAATTAAATACAGAAAGAAACTAGTAAAATTTGAATTTTGAAAACATATCTTAAGAGAATTTGATATTATAAGCAGAAACTTCTGACAGACAAAATGAACGAATAAATTGCTAAGCAAACAACAATCATATCATCGTATCCCCCAATATCCATCTTAACATTGTATCATCTTTTATAGCAGTAGTATATTTTCTAGCACCAAGAGGTGCATAACATATATCCATAGGGAAGCACTCATTGGAACTTTATATAACAAGAGAGAGAAACAGAGAAGACAATGAGTAACAAGTCGTTTACATAAGTTACCTTTTATTTAAAAAAACAATAACAAAGTTTGAAACGAGCAAAACCTTCTATTTTCATATCAGGTATTCAAGACCTTCAAAAAGTACTATCTTAGCTAAATTCTAAAAATACGTAGAACAACATTGTCAGCAACATGATACCAATTACAAAAGCATAAACAATTTGTCTGCATCAAATGTTTCTAGAAATTATAACACAGCATAAAATCATCCAAAAAACAAGTTCAAAACCATCATAAAGCGAGCTGCTATTATACAATCATACTTCACAAACTGAAATCTATCAAGAGTTGATTCTCTCAAAACTACTTGAAGGAATAAAAACAGAAAACAAATATCAGAGTAGTTCCACGTAAGCACCAGGGAAAAAAAAATATAGCTGAATTACATCTCTGAAGAGCATATTTTCAATCCGTAGGAACTCCAAAAATTAATCAATCTAGAAAATTTCAAATCCTCATAAAGAATAATGAGAGATGCCCCCATGTCAGGATCGTAGAACAACTAAAAACCAAAATAACTGAATGTCCAATACTCTACTTACATTGAATAGCTTTTAAAATCTAAACATTAATAGAAACCACTTTTCAGCTGCATAATATATACTAATAACAACCATGCATGCAATCTAAAGGTGAAGCTCTTATAATCGATGAAACAGGAAAAATAAAATCAATGTATCAGGAAAAAATTTGACAACCAACCAAATGTCAACTTCATTTTCACATAAAAGATTAGACAACCGTGTGCCAGCTCTACATCACATTATTCAACAAATAACTAAAACCTTGAATATGTAAGAAAATAAATCAAAAAAATGCACACACACACACACACACACACACAGAAATAGTAATGTTAAACTAACCTTGTTTGTTAATGGCCTTTTTGGAGGCTTGTAACTTTTCTGCGAAAGCAAGAAAAGTATGACCACCAGCAGAAAAACTTCGATGAACAAATGTCCTTTAAACAAAAGGTTAAAGTGGAGAAAATCAATCAATCAATTAAGTAACAATACTACTTACATTCATATTATCAATTCAAAGAGAAAAGGAAGATAAACTCAAGTCCAGGAAATGAAAAACTACCACCGATATGGACTCCGAAAACCACAGCTCGCGCAGAGGGAGCATCCAACGCGAAAGTCACCCACTCCAACGTCGCGTTGACGAAATTCACGACGGCAGGGGCCATCATAGTCTCCATCGAATTCACAAATAACCGTTCCGAACTACTCATGCATGTACGAACATTCAAACTACTAAAAACGCAACTCTCTCGAATCAAATCAAATCAAATCACTGCAATGCAGGAATCGAAAACTAAGGTGGAAGTTCTGAACGACGCGTCGCACGGACGAATCGGTTGCGCTGGAAATGGAAGTTTTCGGATCCGCAACAGCTAGGAAGCGAGACGACGCGAGGAGAGAGAGAGAGAGAGAGACGACGCGAGGAGAGAGAAACGGCGCGTGATTTAGAATGAGATGCGAACGAGAGGGAGAGAAGAGAAGAAGGGAGAGGAATGGGAAGTGGGGAAATTTGATTGTGTTTCGATTGGAAGTGATCGAGGGCTAGGATGAAGCCACGTCATAGAAGGTTACCCGTAACTTAACGGTTGTCACGAAGCCTGCGAACTTTTCTTCTCTCCACTCCCTTCTTCCTCGTGTCTTCCTTTGTTCGCTTTCTACTTTCTTTTTCAGCGCAAAATTCGCCTTTTCTATTTTGGCTTTTTTAGGCTCTGTTGGTATCGAAGATTTTAACAAAATTAAATGTCCTCGACAAAATGCAATGAAAATAATAATTAAAAAAAAACATATATATTCCATTATTAGATATTTTTTAATCATGTCATGTAAATGTGTATTAATGTGAGATTTATTCAACTTAATTTCTCGATCAAGATAAAAATGTTAAATCAAATTCATCCTAATCAAATTAGATTAGGTTGAATTAATATTATCTAAATTTAAGTTGGATTAGACTTATTTGAATTAAACCAAGTCATGTCGATTAAGTTATTATAAAATATTTCAATTCCTCACTAAGTTCCACTTCCACTCCTCATTTTATCAGCATCCCATATTCCCTACCAACTCATTTTGTTGCTTGAAATTTTGAAACAACCTAGGAATCTGTTCGTTAAACTTTTCAGCAGATGTAAAGAATGTACGTTTGTTTTTTATTTTTAATTCTTAAAATTTGGAGTAAATATTTTTTTAACATTTCAAGTTAAAATAAAAAATATTTTAGTCCTCAAATTTAATAAAATATGATTTTAATCTTTAAAAAATTAATTTGAAGGACTAAAAATTCTTTAAAAATTTATTTTCATTCTCAAATTTGATGTTTAAGGATTAAAATCATATTTTTTTTTTTTAAATTTTAAGGGATTAAAATAAAAAAAATAAAAATTAGAGGATCCAAGACAAAATCACCCTAAATTTTAATAATTAAAAGCATAATTAATTTTATTTTTTTTTATCAATAAGAATGTAAAACTGTAATGAAAATACAGTTCCATGACATTAATATAGAATAGTGGGCTAAAATGTTAATACTCGTCAAACAATACATATGGGCCAATTTCTGTTTCCTTAAGTTAAAGGCCCATATCGTTTGGGCTTCCTTCCCCATCAATTAATTCGTCACACAAACAAAAACTAATTAATATGTTTTTTATTTTTATTTTTATATTTTTTATTAATATTAAGTTTTAATTATATTTATAAAATATTTTATTATTTTCAATTTATATTTTTCTTTTGATAAAATTATATATTTAAAAAAAGAAAAACAATGTTTCCGTAGTTTTCACTTAAATTCTGGAAAACAGAAAATACAGTGAGATTTTTGCATTTATTAATAAAATTATATTGGTTAAAAATAATAATAAAAATAAACCATAGGTACCGTTTTCTATAAATGTTTATTTATAAAATCGAATTAAAAAAGTGCTCCTCAAAATTATAAATATTTAACGTGGGCATATTTGCTTAGACATAGACCTAAAGACTTGTCTTGGATACGAATTGTAAAGCACATCTAGTCTTATCTCAGAACACGCTTCGATATTTTATGGAAAGAAAATGTGGTTAGAAACTTTCTAAATCATGTTCATTTGACCTTTTTTTTCTACCCCAAAGGATGCTTAATTGTGGTTCTCAAAGGATATTGAGTGAAAAGAACTCTATTGATTGTTGGTTTGGTCAAAGACCCGTTGGTGTTTGTTTGTATCCAATACAAATAGGGTTTTCAGAAGGAGCCATGGTTCACCAAATACTCAATCATGTGCCACTAGTTATTGTCCTAAATGTCTTCTATAGGTACTTATCTAGGTATGCCTTCAACAACATATTGGCGCACGCTAATGATGAAAGCTTACCATGATGCACATGCTGTTGTCCCCAACTCCATGCTTTAAGATAAAATGTCTAAATTTCCAAACAAAATTTATCAAATGTTTAAAGCAAGAGCGAGTAGATATATAGCATGTTATCCAAAACAGATATAACAGGAAGATTTTAAAGCAAAGCACAAAATTATATTACTTTTCCATTTGGGTTCATAAGAGGAGGTTGGGCCACATTTTGATGATTATGTTATGGAATCATAACTTCTCCATGAAATCATATACAATCTTATCTCAAGTCCGATATTGTTAAAATCATTATATTAAAAGTATTTTTTGCTTTAATCATAAGTGGCTTCTTGTGATTTGGCTAAAGTCCTTGCATTAAAGTATTATCAGTTTTCATATTTAGTAAAACTCACTAGTTTATCAGAACAAAGGTATATTTAGAATTCTTATCTCAAATGAGAATAGGTTTTACAGTTAAAGTTTAAGGACAAAGGTGATGTAAACTCTCTTTTTAGTACTGATATTCTCTCCTTACTGCATTAACATCATTATAATTGTTTCATTTCAAATATTATCTGGTTTACTATTAAGTGGTCTTTCAGAGTTTTATCAGAAGAAACCTAAATAGATAGTAGAGAAAAAAGTGTTTATAAAGTATGAAAGAAATAAGAAGTTTAACATATTAACAGTGAACTGAAGTGCTTGGTGTAATTGAAATCAGTGCATACAGTGAACTGAAGTGTGGTATTGGATGGACTATTGAGATATGATATAGTCCAAACTAGATCTAATTACATTATTATTATTATTATTGTTATTAGTAATTTATAATGATTTTGGTTAATAAAGTGAAGGGGTGCAGGGGAGAGAATGATAGGGCTAAAGGAGGCAGAAAGATGAGAGATTGATCTGAGAAAAAGGAGGATTAGGAATGATGTCAGTGATGGAAAGGAGGTGGGAGCATGTGATTTAAAGGTCCACAAGGGTAGAAAAAAGCACAAGAAAAAAAAAGTAGGGTAACAAAGGTTGGTCCAGAATAAAAGAAAGCAATGGTGCAGAGATAGCAGCATCACTGGAAGCATAAAAGAAAAGCTACCCTTGTTTCCAAAGAAATGAATCTCAAGTTTTTAATTCCAAAAGTGTGCAAGTGAACGTGGTATTGTGCTATTCTTCTATTCCTCTATTCACATTGTTGGCTTCATCTGAGTTTGAGATGCAGTAATGCACCATAATAAATAAGGTATAAAATCTCATTTTTTTAACCGGTTTTAGAGATGAATTAGACTCGTAATTACTTTTTACATGGTATCAGAGTCAAGTTAACAAGATTAATAGTCTTAAATTAGACTACTTATTAATATACTGAATCTTGGTTGACAGGTTGTTAGGTCTAGATTGGGTCACCAGGTTAATAAGATTGTTGAGTTTAGATTGGACGACTTGTTAATATACTGAATCTTGGTTAGTAAGTTGTTGAATTTAGATTGGGTAATCTCTTAATAGATGATTATGATCCTTTTTTACATGATTAGCAAAAAAACATCTTCAACTTAAAGGAAGAATGTTGAGAGTATATAAGTGAGGTGTAAACCTCACCTTCTAAACCGGTTACACAATAATTACTTTCTACAATTTCCTATAAATTATTTAATAATAATGATAATAATATGGTAGTTTCTTAAAAATGATTTTTCGTATAACAATATTGGTTTCATGATATTTAGTGGGAGTGATGAGTTGATCCAAACTAATATAGACAGAAACCCTTAATAAAAAGGTTAAGTATGAGAAAATAATGAAAAGGTTGTGATTAATAATGACATGTCACAACGCAACCTCAAAGCACCCATCAAGATCGTACATAACTAAACTCGCATCCCCCACAAAGCCACGAGGAGTGAGTGTGTCATTTCGTTTGCTGTTTGGTGAGGTTGATCATGGATAAAATTATTTGTCGGATGAAGGCCATGTTTCAATGCTAGCACCTAGCATAAACACTTTACAATAAACTCTCATGATGTTACCACTTAATCCTTCTAAACTTAAACCCTCGTGCTCAACGAAACAAAACAATGACGTTTTTTATTTAGTTTTTTAGGTAAACTAGTTATTTTTTGGTCGAAACACAATAACTAATTTTTTAAAATACAAGATACATTTAATAGATTGAATTTTTTTCAATTTATATTTTCTTATATATATATATTTGATAAAAAATTTCAATTATTCATCAATTATTATCTATTTTAATATATAATATAAAAATAGTAAATTTAAACTATAAATATTAAAAATAAATTTTAATTATTTTCATAATATAAATTTATAAAATAAGTTTTTAATCACTTAATATATGCTTAATTATTTAATATATTTTAGTTCGATCTGATTTCTGATTTTTTTTAAAAGATGTGAACTCCAACATATTTTTTAAAGATTTAATAAAAATCGATATGCTTATATAATATATTTTAATTTAATTTTATATTTACTTTAACTTAATTTCGAATAGTAGGGATTAACACATTATATTAGCAGATTATACTATTGAGGGTTCATTCATGGATAACAGTAACTTGAACCAGATTGTTACCCTACCCAGAAAGATGAAATAAGAAGTTTGATATATGTGGGGCCGAGTCTGTGGTTGCTTTGTTTGCATCTGAGCCAACTAACGTTGGAGGGACAAAAATCCAATGAATGAGGAGTTAGGTTGGAAAAGAAAAGCTGGAGGTTGGGGTCTTATGTAGTGTACCCACCCTTTCTACAGTTATTTCTTGTTCCTTCTATCTAAAGGAGGAGCCAAGAGAAGTAAGTGTGTGTGTGCAGGGAAAAATAGAAAAACAATTAGTTTTTACTGCAACTTTTGCTTCCCTTACAGTTCACCACATGAGGGAATATTAAAAAAAGAAAAAAGCCAAAGAGAGGGGATGGGTCGTTTTCTATTTTGAATGTAACAGGAAAATAATACAACATTGCTCGTAATCATTACCCAGCTAGAATTTTTTATTTTTCATTGCAATGCAAGCAAGCCAGCAGAGAAATAGCACTCATGTATCTTTATGGTTTAGTATATACGTCAAGCGTATACAACTCAAAATACTTACACCATTCATTCATTCATGGTTTCACATTTGAGTTTATATATATTTTTATATTAACTTTATTTTTGAATTATCTGTATTCTTATTAGAATATAATCCCAAGATGTACCTCTCCACAAAAATGTTTAGTTCAAGTTATTAATAAGTTTGATAGCATATTTAATCAAAATCTAAACTACTTTTATATTCGTTATTTTTATTTATACTGTTTTCTGGATAGGTTTCTCTCACAGAATATGTTGTATAAGTTTAGATGGAAGTGGCTATGATTAACTATTAATATTTTTAATTATATATTTCCAAAATTTTAAGGTCGGATAAACTTGATTCTGATACCACTCTTAAGTATTCAAGGAGGAGGTTAATATAGGGAGATTTTTCACAAATAGGAATAAACCAATAGCTATATAAGTGAATATGATTTCACCTCTTACCCAAAATCTTAAAGCTAGGGGTTTGTGTGTCTTTCTCCTTTATATACTATTCAACCTTCTCATTTCTACCATTATGAAATTCCAACTCACCCAACTCACCTTGAATTCCAACATATTTAAGAGTCTTGATTTATTTATTTTCGGGTAATAATCTGATATGTACTCTACTCTTATCCGTATAGGACCTAAACACAGTGAAGACTTTGAACTTTTTTTGTGTGCAAAATCTGTGTAAGTGAGGAAATGTAAAATCATACTTTTGTGATGTGTTAGTGGAAGTATAGATAATGGGTGTTATCAAGAATTGAGTAGAAGGGTTGGAAACGAGGAAATGATATAGCCCGCGAATAAATTTTTGCCACGCTCTATACTCTATCTGTGCACATGATGCAGTATAGCTAGATTCATAACTCTGATAGTTAGCACATGGAGTTTGAAGCTTGAAAACAAAATTTAGAGTGTGTAGTAGTCAACACATTCCATCAAAGTGCACTCAGAAGTCACCCCCTATCTTCCCATTTGGTGGCCCCTCTGCAACTACTTCGAACGGTTTTGCAGACTCTCTTAACTCCAGTGGCTCCATGCTTCAATCTGAATAATGCAGATATAGGACATTTAGACATGCTGAGTTCTTTTAATGGAGACAGAGTAGGAAGTGCATAGAGCTCCATCTTGGCCTTTTGTGGATCAAAAGATGAAGGTTAATGAAGATGTGGATTTAATTATCAAAGGGTGGTACCCTGTCATACGTACCTACAATAATGTTAGTGGGGAGATTTTATTAATTACATATTTCATAAACTATCTCATTTACATCATGCAATCATACTTTTAAATTTTATTAAAAATTATGTTACTAACAAATCTCGTACAACTTGTTTAATTTTGTATTTTATTGACTAATTCAAGATAATTTTAAATTTTTTTTAATATTACATATTTTTTTAGAAATGTTATGTGATTATATTTTGATTATATTAAAAATTTTGTATTGATTAGAAATAAAATTAAATTAATGTATAAAAATAGTTGTAATTATCTTCTTATTAAGTTATTATTAAGTTATTTTTATAAAAATGAGTTAGATTTAAAATTCATTTATTATATATTATAATAATTAGTGGTATTAGAAATAATTGAAAAAAAAGTATACGTGAAACATAAAAATAAAAAAGAATTTGGGTGGAGAGAGTGAGTATTCTTCGTGATGAAAAAAGAGGTGAAAGAAAAATGAATATTTTTTTAATTCCAAAAATATTTAATATCGGTTCAAATAATAACTTATATATAGAAATTTTATTATATTTATAAAATTGTTATCAGGTCATGGGTAAATCATAACCATCATAATAAGAAATGATAATTTTTTTTTTCAAATTACAAATATATCAACTTTAATTATTTTTAATGTTATTTACAGTTAAGTTTTTTTAATTTACGAGAAAAAAATTAATAGAACTTTGTTACTATAGATGTAAAGTCAGGATTCTATAATTTTACATAATTATAAATTTTTAATTTTTTTCAGGAAAGAAAAATTGAAATTATACATTTTTTTGTAAGTTAAAATTAATTTATATATAAATTAATTTGTAAAAAAATTCATTTAATTCTAAAAAATTATTTTTATTTTTTATATAAATTAGTTCATCCAAATCTCTCTTTTGAATATTTTTGTATTGTCGTAGAAGCAAGACATAATCGTTTTATTAGTGTATAATCTAAATACTATGTAAATTTAAGATATAAATTTATTCAAGTATTTTATTAGTGAATAATGTAAACAAAAGATAAATTTAAGATATAGAGTTTAGCTAAAATGGAATTATTCTTATACATAAATGTCACATAGTTTAGGAATAGAAATGAAAAATATTTTATCAATATATTTTTAATTTTAACTTATTAAGATAAAAAAATATTGAGTATTTATTTATTTTAGTTTTATTTAATAACCTTCAATCTTTAATTAATAATGTTTTATTTTTAATTACAGATATTTTAATCATTTATTAATTTATTTGATTATTATATATTTTTTATTCTTTCAAATTAATAACAATTTTTTTTACAGTAAAAAGTGAAATTATGATGATGAGAGTGTGCAGTAAATATCATACTGATTACTGACACACATGTGACAGTAACTAACTCATTGTTCTTCCGTATAAACCTCGTTTCCCTATTCTATACTCTAAATATTAACACTGTTATGTTATCGTACAAGATTTATTTCCATAAACGGTTACCTTTTTAATGGACCTTGTATCAACGAACAAATTAATTTCTTTTTAATGAAACCTAATTCAATGTAACCAACGTACTCGAACACAAATTATACATCAACTCAACCAATTTAACACAAAAATAAATACCATTATTTTCACAAACATTACAACCTCCAGTTCAATCATTATATATTTCGCTCTCTATTTTTCTATTTATTTATTATCATTTCATCAAATTTATTATCAATTTTTTTTTACATATTTTATCATTATATATTTGTAACTTTTGCATGTTCTACTTATTCGTTAAATATCTAATAACTTGTCATGATTTATACAATACATATAATTATTTATTTTGATATATTGAAACTTAATTGAGTGACGTCACCTGAAAAGCGACAACCACGTCATTTTTATGTAAATGAATTTTACGCTATGATGAGATAATTTAGTGAGTTTCTTATTAATAGGATTTTAAAATATTTATAACCATAACAATGAAAATTTTATTTAAATAAAATATATTTAGTTGATTTTATTTTAATATAAGAGAGTGTGAAGTTTATACAAAAAGAAAATTAATGTTTTATTGAGTCGGGAGAAATTTTATGTTCACGAATGAAGATTATTTTTGGAGTTTGAATATATATACCGGATATGTATCGGTTTGTCCTTATCGGTCATATTTTGGGTTAGATGGCCGATAAGGTGTCATCCAAATCGAAGATATCTCGGTTAATCCTTACTAGAAATTCAGTTAGCGCGATTCTTGCATAGTGGACAATCAGTTATGACCTATTCAGGTATTTTATTACTTCTTACCTCATTATAAATTAAGGTTTGGGGAAGCTAGATAAAGGCAATCTAATATCATTTTTTAATTCATTAGTGACTTGAACGTTGAAGTGTAATCACAGATATTTTTTCCATTCGACCCACAATCAAGAAGAACATTCGAAGTGTGAAGAAGTATTCGACCTTTATAAGGATAAAATATATATATATATATATATATATATATTATTTATTTATATCTCACACTATCATGAAAGAAAGTTGCATTTGCATGTGAAATAAAAGAGCAACCAGCTGTATATGTCCAGTGGAGGCAAAGTGGGTCTCTACACTTCTATTAGCCTTAGTTACCTTAACGGTCTTATTTAATTATTAGGTTTTAATGATATGAATTAATTATTTTAATATTATATATTTTTCTTAATTATATATTATTAAACTTTTTTATTTTTATTTTATATATAAATTTTCATCCTTCTTTTTTTTTCTATTTCTTTCAATCTTTCGGTCTAATTTTGATCTGTAATCATTTTCTTTCTTTCAATTTTTTTAAATACCTTTTTTTCTACAACAGTTGTATATAGAAGACTAATGATGATGAGTTAGAAGTGGCCTCAACTTAGCTGAATTGATTGGCTTCCTACATAAGTGAAACAAATCATACTTTTCCTTTTTGCATGTCTAAACCATTATTCATAATTTTTTTATGATTTTTCCTTAAAGGAATACACAAAAGACAAACCTCAGAAAAAAGTTTACTCTAAATTTGATAAAGAAAAAAATTAGACGCAATACTATTAAATATATTTAGTAATATGTATATATATTTATAATCGAAAACCAAAATTTTCTCTGAAAGTGACTCTAATCATCATGCGAATTGCGTATCCCAATTTTAACTTGAAAATGACATAAAAACAATATATAAAATACCGTATTCTAAGTTTTTGTCTTTTGTTGTAAAGAAAAAGTTTTTGTCTACTTTCCTATCTATATACTTCATGTATAATCATTGCAATGGGTAAAACCAAAATACCGTATCTATGTTTTTTTCTATTTTTTTATCTATATATTTTTTAAGAAATAGTAGATAAGAAATGACAAGACTAACAAGTTTTTTAACATAAATTCTGAAAGTTTAACTCTTTTTATAAAACTAGTTTAATATATGAGATTTTTAATAAATATAAATATTTTTGTTTTATAATTTAATATTTTTATTATAATTTTATTTTTGAAAAGATGTGAGTGCATGGGAAGTGGCATGTATAGGAGGGTTACATAAGGACGTGTGTGATAAGGACGGTGTAGCGTCAAAGCTTCTCTCCCTCCATAATGCTGTATCCGGTTCCGCATCACGTGGCTTTCTCTGCTCTCTCTTATTCCTTTTTCTTTTCTACCTTCCTCTTCTCAATTCTACATTCCATTCTCTCACGCCCTATATTTCTTCACCTCCCACGTCTCCTTCACTTTTCTCTTTTCTCTCTTTAAAGCTTTAACAAATCCATAAACTACAATTTCACAAATTATAAATCATAGATACCTTAGACATACACCATTCTCATGCTCCTAACGTTATCATAGCATTTCCATGCTTCACTTTTTGGGTATAAGTAATTAAGTTTGATGTAGTCCTTTTATGGCCTCAAAATATACAAGATATCTAATTATGCTTATTGCTAATGATAAAAAATTTGTTGAAAAATATTTGTCTTTTAGTATAAAGTAATTATGATCTAACTTATTTTTAAAATTAATGAGATTTTTTAATACCTTTCCAATCTAGACTCTTTAAACCATGTAGAAATGGATTATAACTCAATCTAGACTCCTCAAACTATATAGAAATGGATCATAATCTATTAACATGTGGTTATGATTAACAATTAAGACTCCTTAAACTATGTAAAAGGAAATCATAATTTAACAGGTGGTCCAAGGCCAACAACCTGTCAACCATATTAACAAGTGGCTAAATCTAAGTAAAAGTAATTATGGGCCTAACTCACTCAGTGTTCAGAAGATGATGTTTACACTATACTTCGAACTCATTTTTAATTAACGTGTGATTTCCTAATACTTATAGATGAACTATAACAAAAATAAGAAAAGAAATGTTCTTAATTTTGAGTTTTATCATTCAGAATGATCCTACCCTGATTGAACATATATTGTGTGATGAAGAATAGATGATTGTATTGAAGGAAGGAGGTAAGGGTTAATTTTAAAGAAAAAGAAAATGTTGGGGGCAGAGTGGTAATTAAGTGAGAACCAGAGGTTTTTATGGTGAAGAAGATGGCCGTTGTGAAAAAGAGAGGGGCAAAATGGGAAAGAGAGATGATAAAAGAGGTGGAGAAGGCAACCGTCTTGACAGGTACATTACAGTGAAGGCAAAGGGGAAATGATAGTGGTTGTTGTCCTTACAGTTACCTTCAGCACCTTAGTTCACATTTCCTAAACTACCCTTACATCTCTCTCTCCTCCTCCAACTATAACTACTCTCTCTCATGCTCCTGTTCTACTCACTCACTGCATCAACACCAACAACAACAAGAACGCTTTCTTTTTCTATCTCTTTCTCTGTCCTCCGCACACAATGCGCGAATGGACACAATGCGCGAGCCAATTGAAAATTGAATTGAATTGAAATGAAAAATTGAATTGATCTCTTTCGCATTCAGCTCGATCACACCACGCACTACTCTCAGTTGAGGTGTGGTCGGTGTTTCGTTTGTTTGTTGTGATGGTGGAAGCAGGTGAGGATTGTTGCGTGAAGGTGGCGGTCCACGTGCGACCGCTCATCGGCGAGGAGAAGGTTCAGGGATGCAAGGATTGCGTGAGCGTCGTGCCAGGGAAGCCTCAGGTGCATTTACTCAACGCAATGTGTCGCTAATCACTTTGTAATTATAAGCAACAGCTTCCACTTGCTTGCTTGCATTGTGTGTTTTCCTTTGCCTTTTCAAGAATTGGTGAATCTAGCCAGCGGAGATCTGGATCCGAGTTTGCTTTGCAGAATTAATGTAGAGAGTTTGCCAATTTGGAATTGCTTTTATGATCTGATTATATGCTTGCTTGATTGATTGGGATGGTTGTTTGACTTCTTTCTATTTCGGGCTTCACAAACACATTTTCTTAAACGGCTCAGTTTGTAAAATCCGTGAGTCAATCTTGTTTAAACACTCTCAGGCACCAATTGTGGACACCTCTTTCAGTAGGATTCGAACCTTGGTTTGTCACTTTATGGGAGACTAGTTCCTTCTTTCATCGAACTTAGTTTTTAATGGAATCCTTAAATACGCATCCTCATAACAGAAAGTACCTCTTTGTGTGTGTATGTGTGTGTGTTTTGTTTTTCTGGTTACATTTTACATTGGTGATGTGAAGTGTGAACATCTTGATAAAAATGGGAACGGTGAGCTAGTGGAGGATTGAACCTCCGACTTAGAGACTGCATACTGGTCTCAAAGGTTGAACTGGTGTCAATTGAGCTACAAGCTCGTTGGATGAATGATTTTTTTTAGTGATTGTGAGCGCATTGTAAATGATAAGTTGGTGTTAGTGAATTAAAGCAGTTCTTTGGTTTCTCGGTGCCATTTAGACTATGGCTCGCTTTGTTTGTACATCAGTGGGAAAGCACTTAATTTCTAATTATGTCAATGTTCTACTTCTGTATTTGGTAAGGATATATCAGCCGACTCAATTTTTTTTTTTACTGTAGTAGGTCAAAGTGAGAACATATTACATATCTGTATATGTTTTCTACACCCAATTGAAAAAGTATTACTGATTTTCTCACTTTAAGGAAATTTATCATACCGTATATTTTTCTATGTAAACTTAATGCATGGATGAAACTAATTATTTTAGTTGTTAGATACTTCCTCTCAAATAGCATAGTGCAGTAGTATCCTTAAGTAATTTCAAAATTTGGGTCCAATTATATGCTATTGTGACTATGATACAGGTACAAATTGGTGCCCATTCCTTTACATTTGATCATGTTTATGGTAGCACTGGTTCTCCTTCATCTGCCATGTTCGATGAATGTGTTGCTTCCCTTGTGGATGGTTTGTTCCAAGGATATAATGCTACTGTTCTTGCATATGGTCAGGTATAGTTACAGCTAAAGGAAACACGAGTTAAATGCCATTACGTTACACTTGTTTCTCTTTGGTATGTGACGTTTTCACTCCATTGCAGACAGGTTCTGGAAAAACATACACCATGGGAACAGGCTTTAAAGATGGTTGCCAAGAGGGAATAATACCACAAGTTATGAGTTCCTTGTTTGACAAAATTGAGACCTTAAAGCATCAGATCGAATTTCAGTTGCATGTGTCCTTTATCGAGGTCTGTTGATATTTTTGATAAGGCCTAAAAAGCCTAGGTTTTCAAAGTTAAATTCTGCTTTAATATCTGAAATTAAAAGATTTCATATTTGTGAAATTGTTTAGATTAAGCATCTAACAAAGAATTTTAATTGTTGAAAGATTCTTAAAGAAGAAGTATGGGACTTGCTAGACCCATCCTCTATGAACAAACCAGAAACTGCAAATGGACATGCAGGGAAAGTGACTATTCCTGGGAAATCACCAATACAAATTCGTGAGTCATCAAATGGTGTCATTACTCTAGCAGGATCTACTGAAGTCAGTGTTACAACGCTAAAAGAAATGACTGCTTGCCTAGAACAAGGATCATTGAGTAGAGCAACTGGGAGCACAAATATGAACAACCAATCCAGGTACTTATACATTGCCTTCTCATCTTTTAACTGCATAAATTCATTTCTAAAGAAATATTTGTTTTGTCTCACTCTTGGATTCTTAAACTAAAATATGCTCGAAAAATACATTGGAGCATGAGCTGTACTCTGTGACATTTAGATTATAAAGCAAAAGCTAACAGAAGATATGGTCGGTAAATTACTTGGTTTTAAACTCTTGCTATGGCTTAAGCTTTTCAAAATCAATCTGAGCTTTCAATTGTTTCCTTTTAAGCAGTTCCATATCAAATATATTTTATTTCTTGGTAGTTATGGGGATGACTAATAAATGAAACTTTTGGCATAGCATTTGTAAGAATGCTTGCAGTCAGCTGCTCTTCTAATGATTTTGTCAATGAATCTTCCAGAAATTTACCTGTTGGCATCAATTCAGCCTTCATGATTTAAAACCGTGCTTTAAAATGCTGTTACATTTATTTTGCTGGAGTTCTCTTCTATTACTTATTCTTCTTCTGTGCTGCGTCCAACTAGTCGTTCACATGCTATCTTCACCATCACATTAGAGCAAATGCGGAAGCTCAATAGTCCTGGTGATGTCAGTTTAAATGATACAATGAATGAAGAATATCTTTGTGCCAAGTTGCACTTGGTAGATCTTGCTGGGTCAGAAAGAGCTAAAAGAACAGGGTCTGATGGTCTGCGTTTTAAGGAAGGTTAGGCAGTGACATTTCTCACTTGCATCTTCGAAACTTGTTTTTTATCATTATGAATTCTCTAATATTTTTCTTTCAAACAGGCGTTCACATTAACAAAGGCCTTCTAGCACTTGGTAATGTTATTAGTGCACTTGGTGATGAAAAGAAGAGAAAAGAAGGTGTTCATGTTCCTTATCGGGACAGTAAACTTACTAGGCTCTTGCAGGTTCGAGATCTATATATGTAGCTTCCTTCTTACAGCTTACACTCTTCTATATTATAATGTTAGAAACACATTATATATTTTTATAAATATATATAGGACGTATAACCTGTTTTCCCCCCTGAAATTTAGACTGTTTGAATTGTTGACCCAAAAATCTAACAAAATATACAGTATCCAGTTATACATTTGATTTATCTTTTCACACAGGCCTTTATGTCAAAATCTAGGAATTTAACGGAGAGAAGAATTAGTGTGCTCTACATTTCTCATTATTCCTCATTCTTCAGCGCAAAAACTCACTCATGTTAAATCCGGATCTTGTTGAACTGGAATTTATGATTTATCTTGATAATTACTATTCCCTAGAAGAAAATAAACAAATATTATTCTAAGTGAGAAGAACAAAAGGTTGCATTACTAAATAGGCCCGAGTTATTTGTGAACTTTCAAAATGATCTCTAAACAGTTTTTTTATTTGGGTCCCTAAAGTAAAAAAAAAAATAGGGTTAGTTTATGATGGCTTTAAACCACCAGAAAATGACAATTTAGAGCAGTTTTAAACCCTAGAGATTCAATTAAAAAAATTCACATGATCAAACCCAACTTAAAAAAATAGTTTGGAGACCTACTTGAAAATTTCCAAACAATTTTGGGACCTACATAGTAATTTAACCAAGAAAAACTGATAAAACAGGAAACATGCTTATAAGGTTTTATGTTCAAGTTTTCTTTCTTTGCTTTTTTAATTTAATTATTTGTATTTTTTATCATGGATAAAGTTAAATTATTTTGCAGGATTCACTTGGCGGTAACAGCAGAACTGTTATGATAGGTTAGCTGTTTTCCTTGCATCTCTTCCAATCCATTCTACTTTTCCCCCTCCCGTCATTTGGATTTCAAATGATAAGCTTCACATAACCATTTCTAAGAGTCATGGAGCTCATGCTTAATATTTCGTATGTGTTTTCTAATTTCTTCATGTATTCAATATTCAACTTCATAAACTCAATTATGTCTTCGGTATGAACATAAGTATCAGGGAAGCAAGAAATATTAGAAACCAATTAAAACAAGTCTTAGTTAATGCGTGGAAGCTCAGTGTGTGGATTTTGTATTCTCAAATATTTTTTCCAATCTCTGGGAATGATTTTAAGAAGATTTGAACATCTGGTATTAAAATGATAGATGAAATGCATTAAAATGTTTTACTGAGTGTTTTTGTTCCGTCCTCCATCTGTCAGGGTGCACCTTAGAGAAACTGTTAAATTTATAACTTTTCTTCTTACTAAAAATGTACTTTTGTCCCCGATGTTAACTTCTTAATTTTTTTTCTTACTTGAAAAATATTTTTGTCCCAGCCTGCATAAGTCCTGCTGATATTAATGCTGAGGAAACGCTTAACACTTTGAAGTATGCCAATCGTGCACGCAACATCCAAAACAAGCCAGTTGTAAGTCTCTGCATTACCCTTATGTTCCTTTTTCATTCATCTCACAAAATTAAGATAATTATTGGTTGCCTTCACAATAGACACTGATGGTCATCTTTGGTTTATTCTTCCATAGGTCAATAGAGATCCCATGTCCAATGAAATGCTAAAAATGCGACAACAACTTGAGTATTTGCAAGCAGAACTTTGTGCTCGCTCTGGTGGCTCTTCCGAGGAAGTTCAGGTAGATATTGACTGACATAATTTTTAAATATTTGGCAATGTCTTGCATTAATTTTAATTTTTTTCCTATGATGGGTTAGTAGTAACATTGACTGACATAATTTTTTATGCACAGTTAGAGAACAATCAATGCTAATCATATTGGTTCTTTAAAAGAAAAAAATTACTATCTATAACTGTACCGGGGTGCTGGGTTTTGTTCTGCATGCACTTCTAATGTATAATAATTTTATAATTGATTAGGTCCTCAAGGAAAGGATTTCTTGGCTAGAAGCAGCTAATGAGGATCTTCGATGTGAACTTCATGAATACCGTAGTAGATGCTCTGTTGTAGAACAATGTGAAAAGGATGCTTATGTATGCCTCTGATTCATCTTTTGATAATTTTCTTTGACTCAATTTTTTCCTCAAATTTTCTGTGCCCAAATATATGCTTTCATCTTATCTTGGTATTTGCATTCCACTACTCGAACTAATTTCAGTTTTTATGGACATGACTGAAAGTAAGTTCAGGATATTAGCAGCTAAGGCTGTACATTTAATTTTTAAAATTTCATTTTTCAGGATAATAGCACGTGTAATGCAACAAAGACTGATGGTCTTAAGAGGGGCTTACCTATCACAACCTCTGATTATCCAATGAATGAGACAACAGGTCAGCATCTTCTTTGGCCAGAATTGAATAATGTTAAAATTGCCAATTTTGAAGCTGTAACTTGCTTCAACCTGTTCTGTATCACTGTCTACTACTTAAATTTAACGAACTGTGATTATTGAATTTCTATGATCCGGGTTACAATTGCCAATTTAGCAGGCGACTCAAGGGAAATCGAAGAAGTAGCTAAAGAGTGGGAGCATACTCTTCTGCAAAATAGTATGGATAGAGAGTTACATGAATTGAATAAACGCTTGGAGCAAAAAGAGGTTGTAATACTCCTTATGTACAATTAGACACATAGTGTGACATATTATGCATCAATGCTAATATAAATCAACTGAATTATGGGGTAACTTCTTTCATGTAATTTGATTAAATTAACGGCAAGAAGTTTTTTTTTCTCTGATGGTTGATCCAAATTCAATTAGTAATCATGACAGAAGCATTGAATGATTCTCTTCTCTCTCTTGTATATTAATGTACGTTTTGGAATTGATGTTCACAGTCTGAGATGAAGCTTTTTGGAATATCTGATGCTGAAGCACTCAAGCAGCACTTTGGAAAGAAGATAGTGGAACTGGAGGATGAGAAAAGAACTGTGCAGGTTCAATAAAAGTTCTGCAAAGTTATTTTGCTCCTATCCAATTCGTATTTATATATGCATCTGATTTATGTATGCAGCAAGAGAGGGATCGTCTTTTGGCCGAAGTTGAAAATCTTGCTGCCAATTCTGATGGACAAATGCAGAAATCAGAGGATATCCATGCCCATAAACTGAAAACACTCGAAGCCCAGGTGAGGAGTCTTTCTATTTTCATTTATTTTTCATTTATAAGATTTGAATTCAAACAGTTCTAAATTGCTAATATATTTTCAAAATATTCAATTCTAGATTCTTGATCTGAAGAAGAAACAAGAGAGTCAGGTCCAGCTTCTGAAGCAAAAACAAAAAAGTGATGAAGCAGCAAAGCGATTGCAAGATGAAATACAATCCATAAAGGCCCAGAAGGTTGATTTTTGTACTTTTTAATACAATAGTTTGGATCACTCAATATACTCTCTGTTATACACTGAACAATTGTTGCAGGTCCAACTGCAACATAAGATAAAACAAGAGGCTGAACAGTTTCGACAATGGAAGGCTTCTAGAGAGAAAGAGCTCCTACAAGTATGTTGAGCTTCCTTTTTTTTATTTTTATTTAACTTGTCCGTTACCTCATCTTCATCTTATGGTAGAGAAAGTTTGGCAATTAATATGTTTCCTAAATGAAACAATTACTGAAATATAAGTTAAATCTTTCTTTATGAAAATATAAACATGAAATAATATTTAATTTATAGTTTGAGTATAAAGGGTGTGTGCTGCTCCAAGCTTTTGAATCACTTCAAATTCAAGAGGTAGATCTGATGGTGAGGATTTATGACTAATGTCCGTGTGATGGTTGATCATGACTAATAAATCTCTTAAACATTATTTACCTGCCTTTACTGCATTTATGTTCTATGATTATATATTTAATATATGTTTGCAAATACAGTTAAAGAAGGAAGGAAGGAGAAATGAGTTTGAACGGCATAAGCTGCAAGCTTTAAATCAGCGCCAGAAAATGGTGAGTATTAATAACTTGTTGGATGATAGCCTTGTTTTACTTATTAATAATGTCTTGCTTGCATATAAATAAATCGTGTAAGTCATATGTGTTGGCTTAGGCAGTTTAATCACCAGTGCATTATAGCTATGTGGAAAATTTAACGAATGTAGAATGAACGATAGCTTCATTATTAAGACATTCTTTTTAGAGATTAATATTAACACATGCTCATGAGGTTTTGAAAAGGAAAATGGAAATGTCATTAATGCATCTGTTTTATTTTATGTTCTTGCTAGACAACATGCATAACCATCAATATTGTTTTTGACTTCTGAGGTTATCATGACTGTTACTTTTCATAATGAATTGTTATATTTAACGAATGAATATTTTCTTTAGGTCCTTCAGAGGAAGACTGAAGAAGCTGCAATGGCCACCAAGAGGTTAAAGGAGTTGTTAGAAGCTCGTAAATCTTCCAGCCGAGACACTTCGGGTATGATTAGTTTTTGGCACAGAATATGCTCATTTTTAATGATTTGCAATTTGGCATGTCTTGCATGAGACATGGAAAAGTTTAAGAACATGGGGATTTTAGTGCAATAACTCTTCTCTTTTACTATCATCAAATTCTAATTATATTTAATTTTCCAGTTGCAATGAATGGAAGTGGAACGAATGGGCAGGTAACTAACTTCCATTTCCTTAAATTTGCTTGATTATCCATGCCAGTCATAAGTAAGTTTGAGTTGATTCTTTAGATCAATGAGAAGCCCTTACAACGGTGGCTTGATCACGAGCTGGAAGTCATGGTAAAAGAGCATGAAGTTCGATTTGAGTATGAGAAGCAAAGCCAAGTGTATGCAACCTATATTCCTAAATTATTTTTCTTACTGATTGATCTGTATTGTTATATTTAATATAGTGATATCGCTACAGGCGAGCTGCCCTTGCAGAGGAGTTGGCCATGCTAAAGCAAGTAAACGGGTTTGCTGCCAAGGGTCTCACTCCTCCTAGAGGAAAGAATGGATATGCTAGGTCTGATTTTTTTTATATAAATATTATTAAATTTGTTGATGCTTGCCTCGTTAGTTTTGAAATGTTTTGGTTCTTCCAGATGCTATACATGCAATATAAAGGACTATTTCTCTTTTCATGGTTGCTTTTAACACTTGTCATTCTTCTCAGAGCATCCTCCATGTCACCAAATGCAAGAATGGCCAGAATAGCTTCACTTGAGAGCATGTTGAGCATATCGTCTAATTCACTTGTAGCAATGGCTTCTCAACTTTCTGAGGCAGAAGAACGTGAACGGGCCTTCACTAACCGTGGACGCTGGAACCAGTTGCGCTCAATGGGAGAAGCCAAGAATTTGCTTCAATATTTGTTCAATTCTGTTGGAGATGCTAGGTGCTTTGTTTAACCTAAACATTTTTAATCTTTTCTCTCTCAAAGAAGTGAAATGTGCATTAGTCAGTGACCAAAATTTGCATGTTTTTATGTCCATATCTGATCTAATTCATCAAACACTAGGATCAGTAATTCATGTAAAACAAACAAACAACAACAAAGCCTTTTCCCACAAGGATCAGTAATTTATATAAAACAATAAATAAAATAATTTGCTATATTTTGTCCACTATTTTATAAATGGAATAAAAGAGAGATAGAGGAGGTGAACTCCACATACAAAGATATTTTTGAGAGTTTCTTTTTCGTCTTTCACAATCATATATCTGGCTCTGTTACCTTGCTAATTCGATGATTCTGTTACACTAGATATTAACGTGATAGAATGGAAAATACCTTTTATTACAACAAGTTTCCTTTAGTACCTGGAATCTTGTTGCTGGCTTTGATCTCCACTAACAAGATTTTTGCAAGAACTTGATAAGCTGTAAACTAGAAGTAAAATACTTATTTTGAATGGTCATTTTCCCTTCCTACTGAAGGTCAGAATATTTAGCATGTAAGGTGTGATTTATTTTACATAAAACTACAAAATAAGTGGAATATATATGAATATTGGACATGTTATATTACAATATACATTAATTTGTTTGACTTTGTGTTTCATATGACATTCTTTTCTATAATGCTATCTACAGGTGCCAACTGTGGGAGAAGGACACCGAGATCAGGGAAATGAAAGATCAAATCAAAGAACTTGTAGGTCTATTACGGCAAAGTGAAATCAAGAGAAAGGAAGCTGAGAAGGAACTAAAAGTGAGAGAGCAAGCTATTGCAACCACATTGGCTACGCCAATTTCTGTAAGATCTTATCTACTTAAAATTCAAGCTAAAAACTACTAAGAAATTAAAAAATATAAATAGCTGTAGTGCTACGGCCAAAAAGGTCAGGTTTAGCCACTTCATAAAGTTTTAGACAAAAGTTAGCTTTATAGTGATTATCTCCTTTAATGGGGATTCAGTCTATTATTGCCTTCATGTTATCTTTGTGACTAACTTCTGATCGGATATCTTTTACTTTTGTGAATCATTGTAATTGTCAACAATATATAACTTTCATTTTCAGTTTTTAATTTATCATATCGCTCTCTGCCACAGGGAAACTCTCCAAATTCATTGAGACACTATGCAGAAGACATCAAGGAACCTTTATCTCCCGAATCTGTGCCTGTACAGAAACAGCGCAAATATATGCCAGGCATTACTAATGGCCAGTTGAGGGAATCAGCAGCGTTTATAGATCAGAGTAGAAGGGTAATTTATTCTCCATCTATATTAAATTTATACATATTTTCAATGGGCTAAGGATGTGAGATTTGCTGTCAGTGCAGATGGTACCCATTGGGCAACTGTCAATGAAAAAACTAGCAATTGTAGGACAAACTTCTGGCAAGCTGTGGAGGTGGAAAAGAAGCCACCATCAGTGGCTACTACAATTCAAATGGAAGTGGCAGAAGCCATGGAGACTTTCTGAGTGGATCAGACACAGTGATGAGACAATCATGAGAGCAAGGCCACGTTCGCAGGCTTTGCCGCATATCATATGAATCTGAATGCTATTGTGATCGTCCATTTGTCGTTGGCTCAGTTCATTTTTTAACCTACAAGAATAATCCTAGACATAAGGCATTGGAAAGAACCATAATCTAGGTGCAGGTAATTACCCTTTATATTTATTTACATAACATCAGACCAACCCCTGTGCCATAAAACCTTGCAAAATTATATTCTTCCTTATCGTTCTTTTGATATGTATCTTTATCCACCCCTATACGTAAGGTTGGTTAATTTTATGCTAATTATTATATGACTTAGTTGTAACTAAACAAAAGTTTTCTTGGTTTCTTTTACCGGTAAAAAAGATGCATTGATCTGACATTTCTTGTTTCTAGTTGCAGGGTAATAATTAATGGTTGCTGACAATAACATTATATATACTGCCCGAATGTTGGAAAATGTTTCCGTTGTTTGCTGCATATGGAGCATCTTGTGAGGTGTGTAAAAATGTTGACGGCTTCCCAAATAATCTAGAATAGGAGGTAGTTGCTTGCTTGGAGGCATTTGTGAAGATCATGCCATACAAATTATCTTGGAAAATTGTCTGTTTATACCAACACTAGAAGGGGAGAAAAGGAAATATTCTTTTGTCGAGTCTTGGAAATGTGTATTGAGGGTCTTTTGTTTCTTACTTGTAAGTTACTATTACTGTGCTTGTCAATCATTGATTTTTTTGTTAATAGAAATACTGTAGTGTTCCTCTGTCACAAAGCAACAGAAGGAAATTCTTCTGTTTTACCTCTAGGTCTTGTGTGTAAAGAACATTAACTATATTGAAAGAGATTGTAATTTACCATACCAGAGTTTGTAGCATGGAAATTCTTAATCAGTTTTCCCCCATTTTGTTACGTAACCAATAGTGCATCATTCGTACATCCTTGGCAATATATTTATTTTGTACTGCACAGTGAATACTCGTTTAGAAGAACTTATTTACAGTTTATTTGAATTCATCTTGTAACATAAGCACTAGTATAAATGTTTTAGAAAGTTAACGAAAATAACTTATGTCAATAAAAACTGTTTTCAACTTATTTCAATAAATTTTGCAGGGTATTACAACTTACATAAAAATAGTTTAACCACATTTGTTCTTTATTCATAAAAGAAAACTTACAAGTACTTATTCAAGAAGACCTTAATTAAGATATTTATCCAAACAATAGACACAGGCTGCTTACATATATTTAGCTTTCTAAATTTTACATCCAAGAAAAGATAACATGCAGGAGTGATATTGAATCTTTTGAGCCTTGACGAAGAGCAGTCAAACCAAAACAGTGCAGCAACCTGACCATGGGTACATGCTACACGTAAAAAAAAAATTCTTATCAATTTACTTTGTAATAGAGAGACATTGCAATGGGTTCAATTTTAAGAAGGGGTGGCATGGCATTGTGTGTGTACAAGCAATATGATGAATACTCGAGTAATTCAAATAAGTAATATTTTATATAATCTCTTGTCTAGAGTTCCCATACTAGTACCAATTACTGACATTGCACAAATAAATCAACACAGTTTTTTGTAAGTGACTGCACATGAAAATCAGTAGATAAGAAGTTACATAATTGATGTCATTATTTATACAACAACTAAGAGAACCTCAGTAGATTTTATTAGGTCTGTAAACAATGCTGCCTTGGTTGGAACCTCTAAAAAATTTGCCTATAAGCGTAGAACAATCAAATGATCTTAATTCAAGAGAATACTTAGTAAAAGAATGGGCATATCAATAATTAAAATCATTATTTTTAATAACACGTAATGGCCATCTAACTGTATGCATGCTACAATACTTTATTACATACAAAAACAGAGGCGGCTTTTGATTTATTTTTATTTTCACTTATGATTTATTTCTTATTTCCAAGATAATAATGTCGAGGAAATAGTGAAAACAAAATACCCTTAATTTTCTCTATATTTTTGTGAATTATTGAACATGAAAAACAAAGAGAAATAAAGTATTATTTTTTGCTATTATTACTCAAACATACAAACTCAAAGTGAAAGCAAAAAGTATATACTAAATATTACATAAGGTACTGTTGGGGCTAACAGTAATAGTAAACACATTGGAGTCAACATAGACATCCCAAGTTTACTCAAGAAATTCTGTACGGGTATGGCTTACAGCATTGAAGTCTTCAAAAGACACAATTGGCAATTCACTCCACTATGACACCATGACTTTTCCAAAGATCAAAGTATAAGGCACTCAGAACTCAGAAGTTCGCTCATTCCATCAGTTCCATCTTAAAGATGCACAAAAAAAGTAGCATCAGCATGGTAGATGGGCAACCTTACCACCACAGCACCGAGAGATTAACAACACCAGTATGCATAGTGCTCCTCTTTGCGATGGTTACTAACAAGGCCTCCACACTTCAAACAGATGAAGCTGCTTCCATCAGAAACAGCATCCAACACTACTTGCATCCTGCCACTTTCTGCCAGTATGGAAGTCCCATGAGCATCTGGGTCTGGTGTAGTTGATGGGCTGGTCATGTTATTAGCAGGTGCTTCAATCAGTACAGGTTGAGCCTCAGCAATAGCACACTCCGCAAACAAAGAAGCCAGCTGATCAACTGCAGCATTCTCTTGCAGTCTACTTCTGTACACCTCCCGAGCACGATGCAAGGACTGAAAAACAGCTTCATCACCACCTCTAGTCCTCATTGCTGCAACAACCTGTTCCAGTTATAGGTTAACATCAGCCACCGAGTAGATTTAGAGAGTGCTTGTTAGTTTTCCATTTTTCATTTACAGTTTATATTGTACACTATTTATCACAACAATACCACATTGTTATCAGTTTGTTTCATGACTAGAAATTTTACAAGGAAAATAGGGAAAAAAATTTGTCATTTTCACTATTTCCTTTCTAAAACTATGAAATAATAAACAAAATGAAACCCGAAGTTAAAATATTGTAATTATTAGTGAAACAGGTAAACTATAAATGAAATCAGATAACAAACCAAACATCCTCAACTATATAAATCGGATAACAAACCAAACACACTCAACTATTGAAATTGGATAACGAGCACTTTCTACAAGCATTATTTGTTTCACACATCACAACAAGAAAACTCTCTACGCCTATGGAATGCTTGAATGGTTGATTTCACATCTCTTGGTTATAGAGACATCGCAATCAAAGATAAAACTTTCATATGTCACCAAGCCATTCATAATATTGGAAAATTGAACTGTGTTGTTTGACAATGCATCATGAAAATATGACCTCTTTGAACGGGAAAAGGATCCTCCCCATTTCCTATTTCTTTCATTTCATAAGCTATTTGAAAAATAAATAATTGAAAATAATACACATTTATGAAAAGTGACTATGGTCCTAAAAGTTTGGTAATGGAAAAAATTGTCGAGTAGGAAATGAGAGGAACTTTTCTCATTACAAAGGGCCGTGACTTCATGAAACACTCTAAATTATAACAAGAACTCCACTTTGATGATGCAAGCAAAGAATTTCCTTTAAAGTATGAACTTTTATGTACAACGTGCCTCACATAAATCATGTAAATGACTATTTAGGTAACACTATCTTGGTATGTTAGGGTAAATTTGGGAGTTGGGAGAGGAAGGAAGAAGAAAGAATCCAATCAAACTGAAGGAAGAAGGGAAATGTACAGGGATTAATAAATAAGTTTACTGGGCATTTTAGATGTTTAAAATCCTCTAATGTCCTACAAATTGGGGAACTTTAAAATGTTCATAAAATTTAGCAAAGGAGGGTTTGGGGAGTTGAATGATAAATTGATAATCCCCATTTTCATCATATCCGTAATTTGGTATGCATGGTGAATTCTTTTGAGATTTAAGCACATGCCAGAGATACATAACACTGGTTTTTTCCACTCAATGAATTTGGAATGTCCATGCAGAAGTCCAGGAGGAGAGTGACTAGCATATATTAGTGCAAGAAAAACATTTATTTTTATTCATAAACTCAGTCAGTATGATTTTTTGTTATCTATTTCAAATCCAAAATAAGCCCATCCAAATTGTTTAGCTTGCTCTGAAGAAATAATCACTCACTTTTGGAGATAGTCTCTCAAAACAAACAATTTACTAAAAACTAAGCTATACCAAGCACAAAATCAAGGTGCACTACTGCGATGGGAGTTCCCAGCTATTGTTTCACTTTCACCATCTCAGAATTCATTTTCCGGTCAAGGTCTAACTCAACATAAGAACTGTCCAAGCATTATAAACACTATTTAAGTCATATTTGCAGTGATGTCGTATCTATAAAGACGTTCACACCAATTCGAAACTTCACTTAAAGCAAATTGATTTTAAGATAAATTCTAACACACCCTAAAGCAAAACTTTCAACGGAGTTTGGCACACAAGACAAGTGAGTTATCCCAGTATCAAATTTCAAAACTCCCCCAAATGCTTCATGCAACAAATAGAATTCATTTATATAAGACATAGGAAACCCACGAATTTGAAGGCCTTGTATGCTAAACATAGCACCAAACTACAACTTCACTGCAAATTGTAAATGTCAATTCAAAATCGAGACTATCTTAGTGGAAAACAACAGCTTATAAAAAAAAATCCCTAATTTTTCCAGCCCAGAAAAAAAAATCCGTATTTTTTCTCAATTCCATTCAGTTAGCAGCTTATAAAACAGTAATTCAATCAACAAGAAATTTTCTTTCCAACCCTAGAGCCTGTTTTTCAGACTCAGTTAGTTTAAAGAAGATGAACATTTACAGCACAGAACACAATTAACAAAGAAGAAAAGAATCAAAGATACAATCTTGAAAGTTAAAAATTAAAAATAAGATAAAGAATGAAAGAAAAATTGAAGAAAAGAAGAAATATTACAGCTTGGAGGGCCTGGGAAGGTTTGCCTTGAGTGATGAGCTGGCGAGCCAATGTGAGCAAATCTCGAACGGCGTCGTTTTGGCAGGAACTGGATACTTGTGGCTGCGATGATGATGCTGCTGCCTCCGCTTCCATCATCTCCGAATCCATCTTATGATCTTTTGTTTCTTCACTCTTTTTCTTTAATAATTATTATTATTATTGTGTGTCTCTATCACTTTGATTCTAAATACTTACAAAAAGAACAATTAATATCTCATATCTAATAAAATGGTTGGGTTTTGAGACTTTTCATTATAATTGAATCTGAATAGAAATGATTGTGATAAAAATGAATTATGAATAAGTGAAGCAACTGCAGAGGTTATGAATACGGTGCTAGTTACTTCTAGCACGTTCTGCTGCTCTGTCTATTTCTTACAACGACAAAGAAGCATATTTATGATGTCACGTTTCATTGGGGTTTTCTTTGGGCTTGACCCAGATCCTAGGTTAGGCCCAAAGTTGCAATATTCGGGCCTTTCTTCTAGTACCCTTCAAATCCATCTTGCACCCCCTTCTTCTTTTAATATTTTCAAAATTCTTAAAGTAGAAGGAGTTCAACTCAATTGGTTGAGCATAATGCATGAATTATGGTAAACTCTATGCAATATTGTTTGGGAAATCTGACGTGTGACCGATTTATAATATATATCTTCTGAATTGATTTTAAGGTAAATTAGATTCATAATATTTTTTACATGGTATGAGTTAGGTTAACAAGATTGTTGGGCCTAGATTCGATTACTTGTTAATATATTGAACCTGGTTGACAGGTTGTTGGGTCTAGATTGAGCCACCTGTTAATAGATTGATTATTATCCCCTTTTACATGGTTTGAGAAGTCCTGATTGTTAACAAAATTTTTAACGGCTATGTATAGTCTTGATTGTTAGTAAGGTCACCTATTAATTAGTCACGTTCGAATTAAGAATGTCTCCTTGACGTTTATTAGAAAAATGAAATCGAACTATAGTATTTAAGTGAAGTGTAAATCTCACTTTTTAAACCGATTTTAAGAGTGAATTAGACCTATAATCACTTTCTACACATATTATTTATGGTATTTGAATTTATTTTTTACAAAAATAATATTTTAGTTTGTACTTAAATACTTAAATAAAACTATAACCAGCTTAATAAGTGGAATAATAAAGTTTTAAATATTCACTAAAATAAGATATTAGAATTTGAAGAGAAAGAAAATTTTGGAATTGTATATATTTGATATTTCAATTGATAAATTTTGAGTGAAGAAAAAAATGTTTGAAACAAGATAACCAAATTAATTAAAAAAATAATAGAAAAAGAACTAATGGCTATTAATTATACTACAGCTCCACTTCGATCCAGCTCAATTAATGACATAAGTTGAATGCCAAGTGGAAAAGGCAAATCCCAAAACTTTTCCCAACCAATAAAAATAAGAAACACAGAAAAGAAAAGTGTTCAAGTTATGGTCCTTTTGGGGCGGTTCGTTTAAATTTTTGTGCTTATTTTAAAAATCCATGCTACTCACCTAACACTACCACTGCCACTGTGCTGCAGCAAAATCACTTGCACCCCACAAACATACAAACAAACCATAGCCGACTTCTGCATATTGCATCAGAAATGCCCATTTTTTAGTGGCAACATTTTTCAATTGGTTTTAGATGACCCCAGAAACCTTTTCTTAAAGATTTGTTTCTCCTTCTAATTAATCCTACAACACTAATTTATAATGTATGAATTATCTCTATTTATATACTTCTTTTATCACCAATTAATATCAAGTCTTTAACATAGTTTTATCATGTCAACCACTAACATTTTAAACATAATCAGACTGATAGCTGAAAAGTATGATAAATTTAACATCTTAATATTTTGGTTTAAGACCAACTAAACCGGTTAAACTGATGAGATTATATCTGTTTATATACTTTTTATAATTCGGTGATATGATTGGTTTTATGATTCCAACACTATCATTTAAAAAATGGTCCTAACTGAATGAAGTTTATTCATGCCGATGTCAAGTCTTACACAAACATAATCCACTGTCATCTTTGTCACATTTCATTTATATAATTTGGTTTCCCAAGAAAAAAACAAGGAAAAGGCCTCCCACTTGGGTTATTTGCATGTACCCGTTGACATTTAAAACCTTAGAAATCCAAGAATAGTGCCTAGTGACAAGGCTGTTAGATGAATATCACACTGTTAATAATAAAATTATGCATTGTTGGTCTCTTTTTGAGCTGGAACGCATGGCCATGCATGGCTGAACTACATTCATTACCTATCAATTCCTAATTATGGGAGCAGTTGAGTTAATTTGCCTTAGTTTTTCTCTTCTTTTTCTTTTGTCAAAATGAACAGAAAACTGTCTGAATGTCTGATCAATCAGTGCTAAACAAGATTGCAAAAGATATCTTGTGTATCAATAAATTAACATTTATTTGGAAATCATACAAGAAATGTTGTAATTTCACTAATTTGTCTTTACTTCACTTGCCATGTGAGTTACTTTTTATGCATGAGGGACCAGGCCATTAGTTATGTTATCATCATATGGAAAGAAGAAAAAAGATAGTGTGGTAGCTAAGAAAAACAAATGTAACTTTGGCACCACAAGCAATTGCTTATCCCTGCATAAACTCAGATTTTAGGACCATATGTGCTTTGGAAAAAGCCCCTTTCCTTGAAAATTTAGATTCTCTGCTTTTACTATTGTTGGAGTACCTTTCCTTAGTTTTTGAAATTGTCTCTACTGTCTAATTTCTTCCCTAATGGTATAAAATAAAATCAATCAATTTAACTCCTAACTAAATTTAAAGTCAGAAATCAAGTTGATCCTGATATCAGATACCAAATTGATTAATGCACATCGAAATTAGAAATTAGTTTGAGTTATATTTACTGAAATAAAGCACTAAATTTACTGTTGCATAGTTGTAACCAAAATGACTCATGATACAAATTCTGTGGCTATTATGGATGTATGACTTGGAAGTAATAATTTATCAGCTGCACACATTGACTTAAAATTTGAAATGCAGAAATTATTTGAACATGGATGGAGCATCACAAAGTTGAGTTACAATTATACATCACACAGGAAGGTAAAGAAAATAAAACAAATTAAGCATTGCAACCCAAATGCCTTAGGCATCTAAGGAATGGGATTTTAAAAAGGAAGCTTACAAGGGATGAGGCTATAAAACCACATGAAGGGACACATCCTTGGTGTTGCAAAGAACTCAGCACACTCAATCACTGATCTCTGAAACGGGAGATCAGGAATACAATTGTTCCTAACATCAAGAACCCCTCTCTGAATCAGCATCCTACACAGTGGCCCCACGTGTGTGAAATAGTTATCTGATAATGAGAAGTTGACCAAATTGACCAATCCTGCACACACCACTTCTGGCACCATGCCATACAAAAGATTACCACCTAGATTGAGCACCTCCACTTTCTCAAGACAACTCAAAGATAAAGGCAAAGGACCTGTCAATTGGTTGTTCCCAGCATCAAACACGGTGGCCTCTTCAAGAAAACCAATCTCATAAGGCAAACAACCTGTTAACTGGTTGTTAAGTAACAATACTTCACTTAGAGTGGCCAAAGCCTTTGGAAGACTTCTTGGGATTGGACCCATGAACTTGTTGTTTGCTAAGGTGAGTAAGAGAATATGCGTGGTGGCTAAGTTATCTGGCAACCCTTGAGTGAAGATGTTGTTGTTTACGAAAAGGACTTCGAGGTTCTGTATGAATATTTGAGGGGGCACTGCCCCAGAGAAGAAATTGAACCTTAAGTCCAAGAATGTTAAAGTACTCAGGCCTACAACAGCAGTGGGAAATGGACCAGATAATTGGTTGTTGCTAACATCAAGCTCATAGAGGTAAGGGAGTTTGGCTATTTGGGGTGAGATGGTGCCACCAAAATTGTTGGAATTTGCATGGAAGAGAGCAATATCAGGGAGGTTATCAATGAAGCCATCAAGGGTGGAAGCAGCAAGTTGGAAACCATTGAAGTCAATAGAGGCCAAAGCAGTGGCAGAACTGTTGTCAGGAGGAGTGTCACAGAAGAATCCTTTGTAGCTGCATATGTCTGATCCTACCCAAGTTTTGGTCACTCCTAGAGGATCTGAGGTGATGGTGGACTTGAATTTTTGGATTGTTGGGTACACCACTTCAAGTCTTTGGTCTGCAAATACAAGAGGAGGTGAAGCTGGAACTGCTTGAATGGTTGTTGATTTTTGACATGATGTTGTGTTTGTGTCCAATAGATTGTTGTTGTGGTTGCAACCTTTGGCTGAGCCACCACCACTACTACCTTTGCTCCTGTGGCCACTACTACTACTAGTTCTGAACTTTTTTGTGTCTATATTAACATCATGTGGTGACATGTGCATAGGAAGAGACACCAAGAGGATGTAGAAAGTTGTGACCAACAATCTTGCAGGCATGATTTTCATGTTGTCTGCTTTCACCTCAACTCCACACACTTTCTTTGGTTTTGAAGCAAAGTAGGCAGAAAGAGGTGCAGTTTTTATTAGGCCAAGTTTCAAGAAGCACTTGAGGGTGAATAAGCAAAATGATTGGGCAGATAATAATACAAAGAATTATGTGGATATTGGAATACTATGATACCATATTTTATATACTCATTGCTATCTTACTACCTTCCAGTTTCGTCACATGGGCGTCATACTTCATTCTACACACCATATTTATCAAATCAATTTCTTTATTCTTAATGATATATATTTTTTTAAAAACTCACATAGTCATTAGCTAACTTTTATATATATATATATAAACAGAGAATATCTCTATCAAATATGAAAACTGGTTGGATCGGCAGCAACCATAATATCATAATATTATGTCACTTATCTGGACTAGAAAAATAGTAAAATTGCTAAAATGGTTATTTAATCGAATTTTGTAAATCCTACAGTTGATTTTCTTTTTTTTATCTTGCTTGAGTTTCATTAGATTTTTTACTTTTTATTCTAGTTTTGACTGTAATTCTGTTTTATTTATCGGATAATTTATCTCTTTTGTATATATTTTTTGATAAAACTAATTAAGCAACATTGCTTATAATACTTGAAAAGCTATAAAATTTTAAACATGATAATTAATCTAACGAAGTTGTTATCGTTATTTTTCTTAATCTAAATTATAATATTGCTTTAATATAATATTAATTATTTATATTTAAAGAGTATTTAAAATTTATATATCATTTATTATATTTATTAATGAATTATTTATATAATTATATGTGTAAAATATAATGTTTTATCCCATATTAAATAAAATTTTAACAAAAGTAAATTAATGAATTTTAACTAAATAAAAAATTATAAAAATTTATAATTATAATAGAAGTTATTACACTTTTTACTACCACGAACATACTCATATACAAATATAAAATAAATTATTTTTTTAGAAGATTAGTATAGAATTCAAATGTCTGAGTAACGTATGTTTATCTTTAAAGTCTTATTAACACTACATAAAAAAGATAACTTTCACACACACAATAATTTTAAGGTAACTCTTCACCTACATATAAGTAGTATGTATTCCCTATCAACTTTTCACTATAAGGTATTTTTATTTATGTGATTATGATTACTATTGAAGTTTAAATATTCACTCAAAACATCCCTTGAATTTCATACTTATATTACTCATTATATCAAATAATATTTCTTGATAATTACTTGACTCATACATCAATCACAACACATTATTATTATCGGTACACAACCTATCACACAAACTTATCATAATATATGTCACACAAACTAATAGCATGTACATCACACTCACCAAGTTAACATTGCGGTTCATATTGACTTAACATTAATTTCACATACTTAATCACTCATCGCATATCATTCTAATTATATACACATATATATAATTAAAAGTGTATATAAATATACACACATCCTACAATTACTACTCATTTCCATGCAACCATGTCAACTTCTATAAAACATAAGAAATTTTGTTCAATCGAGGGCCATTTGGTCAACACCCATGTCTCAACATTTTAGCTTTAACACTAGAACCATATGGTTAAGTGAGTCTACCTTTTTACTAAACGAATTTGACTATTCACTCAGCTATTCATCATCTACTCAATAATTTAGAGGTCAAGACTTGAAAAAATTTCAACTTTCCACTAGAGTCATTCCATTGAGCAAGATTTACTTGCCACTCAATAAAGACCATGGTAAATTTCTAATTTCCCACTAAAATGATTCTCCTAAACTAAATTTGAGGTGCTCTACAGAATGGACAAAAAATAGTCAACTCTTACAAAGTTACAAATGTACTTTGAATAAACTAATTACATCACTATGTTCCTATGTTATTATAGATTCATCTTAAAGAAAGAACTTTAGATGCATACACCTTTTAGGTCTCATACAACCCAAAAATTCTAAGATCAAGAAAAGTTAGAGAAAATAGAACCTACTTTTTTCAAGATTTTGATAAAATAATTTTAATATATTTTTCTCAAACTTTCACTTGATACTCTCGTATCTTGAAATTTTTAGATATACTAAAAAATCATTTTTAAAAAAATGACAAATTTTGTAATAAAAATATCATTTTATATTATATATTATAAACTTTTTTTTAAATACCTTATCTAAAATTATTATCAACAATGTTTATTTTATATCTTTTCAAAATATATTTATAAGACTTTTATATTGTTTCAAAATATTTATATGAAATTATATAATAATATTTATTTTACATAATTTCAAAAGAAAATCATTATATTAAAATATATTTAATTTAAATTCAAAAAGCATAAACTAAAATAGGTTTTATGTTATTTTTAGACTTGTGCATTTTAAAACACTCTTATCTTCTCATTCATTAAAAAAATTTAGAAAATAATAAATCTTTACGAAGAATTAAATTTTTTTTATGATAATGTTTTTTTATAAGAAATTTTATAAAAAAAATTAGAATTTTAGAAATTTAGGATAGTAATTTAATTATTTAAAATTAAAGAATTTAAATTCTAACTAAAAAATAAGAATTTAAAATTTTTCTTATTCTCTTTTTTCTTAAATTTGTCTCTCTTTTTATCATATTTTATCTTCAACTTAACTTTAGTTTGAATATCATTGGTTAAGCTTTGATCATGATGTTGTAAGCTTCATTCAGGTTGGAATATCATCAACTTGTTAGTAGATGTTGATAGGGTTTCTATATTATTATAATTATTTTTCAATTATCATCATTGTTATTTTTTTTAATCAATATAGGTTAATATTATTTCTCAATAAACATTAATCATGGATTCTTTGTCAATATCATTCAATTTTTTTTATGTCAAACATGATTTTTTTTTATTCATGTCAACTAAGATTATTATTAGTGGATTTCACGTTATTTATTAATCAACATTAATTAAGTTTTTTCAATCAACGTGTAATTTTGTAATTAATGTTATTTAAGATTTTTTTTTTTCATTTACACCAATGAAACTTTTTTTTTTTCTTATGAAAGTCAAGACTTTTAGTTAACATTAATAGATGTTATTTTTTTTATTGACATTATTAAAATTATTTATCCTTTGACATTAATACTAATAAACTTTTTTTTCAAATCTTTTTCATTCAATATTAGTAGGATTATTTTTTGGTTGTCAACCAAATTTTTTCGACTAAAATCTGTAGCGATTATTTATATAGATGTTTGTAGGGTTTTTTTTTATCAAAATTATTATTTTATATAGTGATAATTTTATTATTTGGTATTTTTATATTTAGTAATATTGAAATATTTTATCTACACAAAAAAATTAAAATCCAATACATTAGAATGGTCTTATTCAACTTAAAATTTTGAAAAAAAGATTATTTTATTTTAATTTCCTAAAAAACTTAAAATTATCTATCCAAGGTAAGAGTGTTTTTAACTATCAAATATATATTTATGTAGTGTAGAAAGAAAAGCTTGAGGTGCAGTAAGAAAACACAAAAGTTTAGAATTATATTGGGCTCCTTTTGAATTATGTAGAGCCCAACCCACCAAGTCAAGACCCTTCCACTACCACTATTGGGCCATGCCAATGATAGGGTTTTATATCCACAAATTCATGTTCAATTTTCTACTACTAAAACTTGTGTACATTTGAGGAAAAAAAATACAGAACTTTCATATAATAGGATTATGTGAAAAAATAATATGATAAATGTGGACTAACATTGATTAAATCTAGTGTTAATTTATAACAACCAAATTAGAAATGGTTTTGTTTTTTTATAAGCATCAATTAATCTTGTATTAATAGGCTTTCTTTCACAAAAATATCCTTAATTATTAATCATTTTTCTGAGTTCAAAAAATAAAATATATTGACTTATACTCTTTGAAATTTTAACTGTATCTTGTATAAAAAGTATTTTAGAAACTTTACTTTAACTATTCACATATATAAAAAATATTAAAATAATATATTAATAATGAGAGACATTAAAATAATTAAAGACTAAAAATATTTTAAAAAAATAAAATAAAGCATCTCTCATTCATATTTCTCATTCCTATTAAGGATAATTTTAAAACATATATATTTTAAACAAATTTAATACTTATAGAAAAAAATTAGAAGAAGAATTATAGTATTTTGATTTGTTGATGATTAAACTTTTGACAATACTTTAATATTCAACATATCACATTGTTCATCCAACACAAATATTTATAAATTTAAACGTGACCAAGTCACAATTTTATATTTAAATCATTTACTATAAACTAAGTTAATATAAAGTCATATTAAATAAATAAAAAATTTACGTGTAAAACCCTAATGTTACCACCTCAACCAAAATTTCAAACAAAACTTATGAATTGTAAAATTTATTTAAATCAAAATTTATTATTTTATTCTTCACGAGTTTCTATTTAAATATAGAAAAATAATAAATTATCTTAAAAAAAATAAAAATTTAAGAGAAAAATATTTTTAAAAAAATAATAATTTTAAAATCAAATCAAATATTTAATTTTTTATTTAAATATTTAAAAATTTAACTAAATTAAATTTTATTATTTATCAAAATAAAATATATTTATTTAAAATTTATTATAATTATTTACAATATCACATAAATCATTATTAATTATAAAAAATTTCTATGTAAATTTTATAATATTTATAATTGATGAATAATTGTTGATATAATTTAATAAAATTTTAATTATCATTTAAAAATAATCAATAATATATAAAATAATTTAAAACTCTTCATCTATTCAAATATAATAATTATTGGAACAAAATGACAACCCTTCTATATTGAACAGGAAAAAATATTTCGACAACCCAATGTTTAAACCATTAATATATTTTAATTAAATTCTTATTATATTAAATCATAGATAAAATTTTGTCAAATAGAAAACATATAATTTAATCTTCAAGTATGAATAGGTCTATGTACACAAATATAGATATTGATGAAATATGTTAATAAGAATTAAAGTTACTACTTGTAGGTTTGATTTATGAGTTTAGGGGTGATGATTTATTTTAAAAGTAAAAATATAAAGAAAAATTCTCAAATACTTTATCCAAATCATATCAAATATATTTGTATAAACTTAGTTTATATAAGCATAAGTTAGGTCAAGATTATTTTATTATATAAGTTAGGTAAAAACTTTTAAAAATATTATTTTATTGAAAGACCGTATTATGTTATTTAAAAGGTTTTATAAGTTTAGTAATACAATATAATTAAATAATAATAATAATATTATATTAAAAATTATTATTTTATTTTAAATATTAAAAAATGGTATTTGAAATTATTAAATAAATTATGTAGACCACACGCATACTTTTAAAATTTATATCAAAGATATTTATTAAGTTTATTCCCAATAGCTTTCGTATTTGGTTCTAAACATAATTCTAAAAATGGGTCTGTTGCAAGAATTTTTCAGCCCAAATAAGTTGGGCTTTCATTGTCAATCAACCTACCCAAATTTTTAGGTCAACTTTAATGAGATAAGACAAAGTAAAAACTACTCAAAAATAAAAAGAATATAATTTTTAAAAACTATTAAAGCAAAATTACATTATAAATTAATTAAAAGACTCATAAGTATAATTTCTAAAGTAATGTTTACAAAATTAAACTCTTGTAGAATATTACAATATAATATAAAAACTTTTATACTGTTAATATATCATGATTGAATAAAAAAATATATTACCATACAAAAAATTTAGCTAATTTATATTTATGTATTTTTTTCTTCACTCTCTCATTTTAATAATATAATTTTTTTATACTTATTTGGAATACAATCATTTTGTTAATATTCCGTTAATTTTGTGTGTTAAGTATTATTTTTTATTATTTTAGTTGTATGAAATATTATAATTTTTATTTGATCTTTTCTTTTTATTTATGGTAACATAGTGAAAAAAACATATATAGAAATGCACTTCATAAAAATTAAAATATATTTCAAATATTAAATAATGAACATTTATTAAATAGACAACCACAAAAGGTAATTATAGATAAATAAATAATAATATTAATAATATTTTTTTAAAATTATTGTATTAAAAATTATAAAGTACTCACATTTATAAGTAATTAAAAATATTAAATGAAGTAATCGAAATATTCTTCAACCTTTATCCTTAAGTTTGTTTTTTTTTTTTTTCAAATTGCATAAGTAAAAATAAATAAAAATTTACCAATATGTGTTTCCAAGAAAGAAAAACACATAATTTAGATTTAAAATTGATAAATTTTTGTATGAAATATTATATAATCAATTATATATTTAACATGATTCCCTGTTAATATTTACGCAATATTGATTATATAATTAATATTTTATTAATATTATATATTGATTATTATAAATATTTTATTAATAATGATTTTATTTTATATTATTAAAAAAATTATTAATAATAATATATTCTATTTTTAAATTATTTTAATTTTCTTTCTTTTAATTTAAATAATTTCAATTTTTATTTATTTATTTTTAATTCTTCACATTTTATTATCTTAATCAAATAAAATATAAATTATATAATATCTTTTAGTGACACATGTATACCTACTTCTTTTTAATGATTTAAGTTATATCTACTTAATATATTATATTTATATTCAGTATTTTTTTTTTAAAAGTAAATGCCATCATTACTTTAATATTATCTACCTCATTATTTTATAGTATTAATTATTATTTTTAATAATGAATAATTTATATTAATATTATGACTATAAAAATATCATAAAAATGATTTCAAATCTGATCATGCATAGATATTTCAAAATTTTAATTTAAAATGTAAAATGTGTGATAGAAGAAAAGAAATAAGAAATAAAATAAAACAAGTTGCAACAAAAGAGGAAGCTTCACTCCCATGCTTGTGAGTTGCAGAAAATAACAAAAGAGAATCTTTGGAATCCAGATAAAGTATTACAAACCAGAAGAAACGATGAATCAAATATCTTAATTGCGTCCAACTCTGAACTTCTTATCCACTCATCACCATGTTCCAAGTGGTAAGAAAAGATACCAAAAGTCAAAAAAACTACACAAGAATAAATATATATATTTCAGACAATTGCGTGTTCTTGTTACTTTTTATTAGTTTAATTCAAATTGGACATAGAAAAATTTATGAATAAGTTAATTTAGATACATGTTTTGTTTTTAAAATTAATCTTGCATCAATTAATTTATTGAATTTTTTAGATTCTGTTTTTTGTCCTTATCATTTTCTTCTTCTTTTTGCCTTTGATGTCTCTGTCTAATGTCTCTTCTAGCCATTGTTGGAAACATAAGGACTGGACACTTTCAATAATTTCATCAATTTTCATCTTGCATTGCCATTTCAATTTGAATATCTAATTTGTTGGTTTTTAAATTATATTATAAATATGATGGAGGGGTGGTGTGATAGGTCCTGATACTATAATATAAATGAGTTTTGAACCTAAGTCAACCTCATAAAATTAATTTATAAGACGATGTTTGCTTCCACTTATATATATATATATATTTATATTTATATATATATATATTAATTTGGTTATATAACTAAGTAATATGAGATCTCTAATATTTAGTTACATATGTTGTCCTACAATTGTCTTGATACAATTGTTCTATCTGTCTAATCTCACATTCGAACTAATGTAATCTCAAATAAAAATTAGTAAAAATTAAAATAGAGAAATAATAGTCATACTTTTTAGAAAGTGAATGGAAAAAAATCATCTTCCATGTAAATGGTTACAAAAAAAATTTGATAAATATTTTAAGCACAGAATATGAATATAAAAAGTTAAAAATTAATTTTAGTAGTATTTGAAAAAGTTAAAAACTACTAAAGATACTTGATTATTGATTACTAGAGTGCTAAGATTACAAGTTTTTCAACTAATTACATAAGCTAAAAAGTTAACTGAAATGATATATTAAATATAATATTTGAAAAACCTAAAAGCTTATATAACTCTTAAAAATTATTATTAATAATGTAAATTCTAATATTTGTTGTACTTGTATAAATATTAATTGAATTGTTAATATGATATATGATAGATGGATATAATTTAAAGAAATTCATTATCTAATTTATTAAATTTGGATAGATTACGTTTTTATAATTTTTTTTATTTGATCTAATCTAATCTAGCTTTTATTAATGTTTTAAAAAATACTTTTTATTAAGATTTATGTCAAATATTAATCAAATCAGATTAATATTTAAGAAAGTATAATATATAAAAAGTTAGTTTAAATTTTTGAAGTTAATATAATTTTTTTAATTAATTCAAAATATGAAAGCAAAAGTATAATTTGGAATCGTTTTCTTGATAAACTAACATTATTTAGATTGTTTATTGTTTTAACCTGATTATGAATCTTACTTTTTAATAAATTATCAGAAAAATTTAAGGATCTAAGGATACTCAAAGATCAAACTCTCGATGGGACAAAAATCAGAAATAAAAAGTTTTACCTTTTAGAAAGTGAAAGGACTTTTACATACTTAAGGGTGGACTTGTTCGTGTATTTTAGGTTTAATGTGGCAATGAATTGATATAAAAAAAGAATAGAGACAATACAAACAAAAAGGATAAAGGTTAGGAGATGAGAAATAAGATGGGTTAGGATGCAAGAGTTGTGAAGAAGATGGGAATTAGGATTCATTTGGATTGAAGTTTAATTTTTGCATTTTTATATTTTTTAGAAATAAAAAAAGATAATAAATTAAATTAATTTTTTATTTTAATTAGATAAAAGAATTGGATTGAATTAAGTATCGAATCACATATCTAGCAACATATTATATATATATATATTCTAATTATCTACTATTCCTCAGAATATAATCATTAATACTATTACAATAATATATGTTAATTATCTAAAATACTCATCGAAATTAAAATTTGCTTAAATACTATCACCGAGTCTATTACAATCCATAAATTAAACCTATAACCCAATAGACCTACTATATACTCCCATATAAAGGATTCGATCATAACAGGAGGACATAAAGATACAAAAAAAGTTAAACTAGTAGAAAATTTTCATGTTAAAAAAATCAAACACTCAATTCAGCAATACAAATCATATCACAAGTGTATAGACCTATCTAAGATTTTACACACATAAGCACAATCACAAATTAGACGACGACTCTTGAAAGATTATATGAATTTCAAACATCACAGGCTAACACCTAAGGTATATTCAAAGACCAAGGGTCTTCCCAACGACTGGCTTTCCGAATTTTTTTCACCCCAAGGTCATCCCACAACACCTCATAACCAAAATCCCGCCTTAAGGTAGCATCACCTATTATCTTTTCAGAACAATTAGTGAGCCTCCGTCGACCTTCACCACATGATATTATAGTCTATATGACTTTGAACGCCATTAAGGTCTGGATACCCCATAGATATTCCTAAATCTATACACACTAAAATTACCAATATTCACATATTAATAACACAATAGCAAAAACCTCTTCTCATTAGGAATAAGACAGGCCTCATGCCATTTAATTTCATCATACACAATTTTCCAAGATTTACACGAGCATATATCATTTTCCTTCATTTCAAGTCAAACAAAACAAGGAAATCAGAGAGTATTTTTCTCTTCACATGCGCTAAGTGCAGGGGACTTGGGCTGAGTGCATGATTCGCTCAACGTTGGGACCCTCCACTCAACAGATTTAAACCTGAGAACCCTTGAAACAAATCTGCTCAATCCCAAATCCTAACAAAGAAAAAGGAAACTTTGCACCAAAAACTTACCCAAAACAAATTTCAATATGTGGAGATGGTTCTTCTTCTCAAGAGTTTTCCAATGGTGGGCTTGAGTCTAAGAGAAGATGAAGAATGAGTCAGAAATCCTAGAAAGAAGGTGGAGAGAGTTTGGGAGAAGAGAATTTAGAAAGCGAGAGTGCTCTTGAGAATGAACGGGAAAAGGGGTAATCTTGGGGTTATACCCTTTAACAGTTTAACTAACTCTCTTTTACTCTTCACAAGATTTCCCTTTCTCTATTAACTAATTCTTCTAAGATCCTTACATATCCAAATCTCGTTACTCAATCGGTAAATGATTGGATTGGATCAAATTTGATTCATTAACAAACAAAACTCAACCCAATCAAATTGAGTTGGATTGGATTATTAAATAACACAACCTACTAAATATCCCTTTAAGATTAATTATATATTTTTTAGTCATCAAATTTAAAATTTTAATTCTATATATTTTTGTATGTATCAATCAAATTTTTTTTTATTATGATGTACGTTTTCAAATATTTTCACACTTTAATTATATTAAATAAGTTTTTCAAATCTTATTTTAAGTAATATTATCAATTAAAATTTACTAATTTATAATATGTTTAAAAAATAAAATCACGCGATAATGATAAATTAAAGATATTATTAACACAATGTAAAATATAAAATATTTTAAATAATATATTTATTATATAATAAAAAAATAATTGATACTATTTAACATTATAGACTTAAATAACTCAATTAGTGAATTTTAATATATCTTACCAAAATTATAAAAATCTAGATGAAAATAACTTAAAAACAAATATTAAAATATAATATTATTACTAATTCTATTATATTTCTAAATTCTCTAAAATATAAATAATTTATAATTCATCAATTACTACTTAACTATAATATTTCAAAATTTTTATATATTTCACCTCTCATCTTTATTCTTATTAGAATATTAATCCTTAGTGAAAAATAATATAATTATCATAATTCAATAAATATAAATAAATAAAATAGTAAGTTAAAAAATTTTAAAGTGTCAAAATATTATAAAATATAACATATATTTATATATGAAATATTTAACACTATCAATCACATATTTATAATTAAATTTTAAGTCATTGAATTTAAGATGTTATAATTTATTCCAAAAATATCTAATCACTTTACTATGTAACTAATTAATATAAAATTATATTAAAAAAAACTCTATCTGTAATAACCCTAAAACTACATATCACCGACTTAAATCAAAATTAAAAAAAAAACTTAAAAAATAAAGAATTTACTCTACTTAAAATTTTAATTAAATAAAAATAATTTATTTTTCACCAACTTCCATCCGATATTCTTTAAATCTTAAGATAATGAAAATATTTTAAAAATAAAATAACCTATCAATAATCATTTTTAAGTAATTCCTTATCTATAAAACTTGTCTCTTTACAAGAACATTAAACGTGATGAAAAAGGTAGTAAATGATGGTGTCCAAATGTCTAAATTTTCATTTTCATTGTAGCATCGTGTTCGTGTGGGAAACCACAAAGAACCTTCGTACGCCACCATATATGCCTATCGTACATTTGTCCTTTTCTAAATTCTTCCACATTCGTGACTCAATCACCATTCTTTTCTTACTAAGCTCACAATACAATTTTTTAATACCCTATTTTCTCTTTCATAAGTCACCATTTGGTAATTTTGGTAGAAAAAAAGAGTTTTTTTATCATTTAAAAAGTTGAAATGTATACAGGTTTTTTGGGAATCTGTCATTTTTTTTAAATGGAATTTCTTTCAACTATGAAATATATATATATATATATATTTTTTTTAATGTTAATTATTTTTATTGGATCGAACATTTTAAGATGGTTATTTCCATTTTATTTTTATTTTGATCTGAACATTTTAGTGCCTCTTAATTTATCCGAACACTTCATGATTTATTATAAAAATGTATATATTGATTATATTCTGACGTTATATTTAATATATGTAGTTCAAATAAAATATCTTTTCTATATTTGACATTTACGATCTGTTTTTGATTAATCTTTCCCGATAGATCAGATTAAAATTTCTTAATCTTTAATCATGTTATTAATAATGATTTCATTATCTGATTCGTACTTTAAATATATTTGTTCTTATTTATAATTGATTAAAAATGCTTCAGTAAAATGTGTATTATAAATTTGACCAAAACCTTATCACTCTTAACTAATCATAAGTTTAGTCACATCATATCAATCTTTGTAACATTAATTAATAATATTAAAAAATAAATTTTAAATTTAAAGTAGTTTCATGAAAATAAGATAAAATTTATACTAATTATATATGATAATTATAATTTAATTTTATGTAAATTATTTAATACACGTGTTAGAAAGAAGTATTTTAAAGTAAAAATTATAAATATTTATTTATATGTTAATTTAATTATATGTTTAATCAACATAAATCTCATTATTTTAAATGTAATTTTTTAAAATTTAATTAATAGTTATAGTGTGTTTTTACTAAAAAAATTCATATGCTAATAGCAGTGAGTTCTTTCTTATTTTTGTTCTTATAAAGTGTTAAATTTAACAGAAAAATTCTAACGGGTAGTAAACATAATTTCAAGTAATATTGACTTTTTAAAATTAATTTTTACTAATATTAAATTTGGATTGAAGTGTATTAATTATGTTTTAAAAGAATCGTCTTTTAACTTATAGGTTAACTAGTTTTTTTGTCTCCACAATATAGGATTGTTTTTATTTTAATCTTTATAAACAAAATTATAAGTTTGTATAAAAAAATATATGTTAGTTTTATTTTAATATATGCTATTTGAGAAAAATGAAAACTATAAATCACATCAATATGAACAGAGGAAAAAATGAAACAATTTTATGAAAACTAAAAAAGGACTAATGACTAAAAAATCATTTAAGTCAAACTTTTAAATGGCTTTTCCCTTTTGAATTTCAAAGTTGAAAGAATATCTAAAAATCTTAAACTTGAAACAAAAAAGTTATTTAATCTAACGAATTGTATTGAGATATTTTAATGGTGGATGGATAAAAGAGTGACGTGGGTTGTGTGTTTTACTAATAATGAATCAATGGCGGAAGATGGGGTTTGCTAAAACAACATCATATACATTTAATTAATTTATTTTCCTGCACTTTTATTGTTGGTATTAATTAATGATAAATTATACAATACCATTGACCTAAAGAATTTAACTGGTTGGTTTTTAGTTTAATAGGTATTAAATTTTTCTCACATCATTATTTATTATTTAATAGTAATTTTTTTTAAAATTATAATTTATAATGATTTAAATTATTAACATGTCTTTTACAAGTATGAGTTTAAATGGTTTTAAAATAATAATTTTATTTTTTAAAACTAAAATAACTATAATTTTAAATTTAAAAGAAAAGTTTTTTTATTTAAGACTAAATTGAAATAAATAAAAAATCCTTTATTTAAAAAAAAAGATAGCATGGCAACTAATTATAGTTTTATTGGTGAAAAGAAAAACAATGCTCTAAAACCTCTAAATTTATCATGGTACTTTAACATTCCTCAAAATTTATTATTAAAAGATTTTATATCTTTTACATACGTGAGACAATTTATTATCCGAAATGAGAAATATATTTTGTAAACATTATTTAATATATATTATTATATTTATATTATATTTTACTTATTTTTTTATATTAAAATTCTCTCGAATATAAATATTTGTATGTAGAAAGAATATGATATAAAATATATATTACAATAAAAAGTAAATTAGATGATTTTAATTCAATAATGTATCTAAGATTTTTATGTACAAATTAATTTTTTAAAATCTTTTTACCTTCAAGATCATCTAATTTGTCCTCGTTCAAGTATCATATATAAAGATAATTTTTATCATTTTTTATCTCGATCTCTCCATCTAAGAATAACTAATATAGTTTTTATCAATTTTTCATCACATGATATCTTTGTCTATATAATTCATAATATCATTAAAATTTTTACTACTTGACCCACTTTGATCTCTTCCCTTAAGAATAATTTTAGTCTCCATCAAATTTTCACTATATAACATATTTATCTATATGATTCAAAATATTATTAAAGTCTAGATATTTCAATCAATGTATAACCCTAAATTCATATACTCATATGGTAACACTTCTATGGTAACTACTTTTCTATAAAACATCTAATTATGGTAACACTTTTTCATGTTATACCATCATAATTTTAAATAAGCTCTTTCGCATAAGTAAGACATCTTTATTTAAAAGAAAACAAAATTGAATTCTACCTATTATCGTAAAAGCTTATCTCTAAAACATGTTCACTCAAACGACTATCTCTATTACCTCTTATTTTAGTGAAAATGTCTAGGCAGCACCAATCTAAATGTTTATCAATCACCAAGTCATCTTGCACCCAATAATCACATAATTATATACCATTCTTTTCAATAAATAACAATTACAAAATAGTTCAAAATCATCTCAGTTATAACATTATATTTTATTATTCATTCAAACAATATATAAAAAATAATTTCCCAACTCTAAGAAAATTAAATTCACAATGTAATTACGTTATTCTCACAATTTAGATTATTTATCTTAGAATTTTATAATAATTTTAAATCAACTAATTTCTCTTACCTTAATTTATTTTAAAAATACTTAATAAAAACTAAATATTTAAACTAATTTATTGAAGAATAAAACCTTCAAAGTACATAAAAACTTTTTTACAAATATATACATGTAAGAACTAAAAATATATAAAAATAAAAAACTTACTTCATTTAAAATTTCAATAAAATAAAAATAATCAACTCTTCATACAATTTCATCTATATTCTTAAATTTTGAAAAAAATAAAAATTAAATAAAATAACTTAAAAAAAATTAATTTACAAAATAAAACATATTTATCTAAAATTAATTTAAATAAATTTATCCCATTCCAAATTTTAATTTTGAGATAATACACTTTTTCATTTAAAAAAAAATTGTAGAACGAATTATTTTTTTTCAATAAGATTATTTATCAAGCTTATATATCCACCAAATAAAAAGGAATTCAAGTATTCTAGATATGTATGTATCAATAACAATTTTTGTATTTTACTAAGTTAGTGCTAGTGAACGTTTGGGACATGTTTAACGTAGTCTAAAATTATTTATGGACAAAACAAAAGTTGCCATAAATATATGATTTTTCTTACAATTGAGTTAATTTTTCTCCCTAATAAAACTTCACACTCAAACAAAGGTAGAGTCACACACACATGTATATCCATTATGCTATTTTTTGTTTAATCAATTGACTCAATTTCACTGTTTTTTATTGAAGAAAAATCCAGAAGAAATGGAAAGTGACACTGTTCTTGATCCGTAAGGAATCTGCTAGTCTTGACGAAGAACTCCATGTGATTACAACTTTTCCCAACTGATAACCTACCACAAATGAAATAATCAACCTTCAGAGTAAGCCACAAGCAAAAAATATCTCATGCACATATTACATTGTATTCAAACACAAACTTACATTACATTAATTAATCACTTTGCGTCTTTCAAGTCACCACTTAACTCCAACTACTAGATGCAAAGTATAAATAAATGTTTGATGATAAAAATCAATACATCACATCAATGATGTAAAATTAAAAAAAAAAATTTAATTTAAGAAACTTTCACAATTTAAACATGAAATTAAATATTTATAAATAATTCGATAATAATTTAATAATAAATAACTTAATAAACTCAACAATTTTATTAAATTCTGATATTATATTAGAAATAAAATTTAAATCTAATTTATTTTTACAAAATTTATTTATAAAGTAAAATTTATTCTACTTAATATATTTTAATTTGACCTTATTTTTAGATAATGTAGGATCTTCAACATATATATTATTACTCAAAATTAAATTATATTCATTCAAAGTGAGATTAGAAATTTATAAATAGTCTGATAATAATAATCCAATATCAATCTAAAAAATTTTTGAATGATTCGATAATCATGTGAAAATTTTGTTAGAAAATTTTAATACTATATTAATAATGAATTAAAATTTATTTTTGTGAAATTGATTGAATAAAATAAGATGATTTACGAATTTGAGTTTTACTTTTTTTTTTCATATATTCATTGAGCATGGTTTGGGAACTATAAAACTATAAACTTTGATATGATTCCGATGGCTATTTTATTTTATCTGGTCCAGCAATAATTTTCCGATGCAATAAATAATTTAAAAATCGAAAAGCATAATAAAAAATCTTGAAGTCTCATTATGAGTGGGTCCTGTTGATGATACACAGAAAAGATAGAGAGAAAATTGATTCTTGATGATGATGCGTGTGGAGGAGTATCTCGTTTGCAATGTTATGTTGGGGATGTTATTTATTTATTGCAAGAAACAGAAAAAGAGAGAAAGAAAACTAATTAAAATAGGTTTGTTTATTTCCAAAAAAAAGAAAAAGAAAAGAGAGAAAAAGAAAGTTAATTAAAATGTCTGAGTGTCACAGTCTCCCATTCAACGAAGGAACCCAATGGAGGAAGAAGACGTGGCATGTTTTCATTCCCATAACAGTTTCTGCATTGACCCTAATATTGATATTTCTATCAGAATTTTTAGATGTGCATTTTTTGTGATGATAATTTTAATGAAAATAGGTTAAAGAAGATTTATAAAATAATTGTTAAAGATGAATATGTAATTAATTTAATTTTATAAAATTAGTTTATTAGCTTATTTTTTTTATGTTATTAGAGTTGATTCTATCAAAATTTATTAGGTTTATTGTTTTATTCTTAATAATTATTAGATTATTTGTAAATTTCATATATTTTTATATATGTATTAAAATTACTTAATATTTTATATTAAGTTGTTTTTTGTTTTTACATATTTATTATCCAAGTTTTTCAAAATTTTTTATTATCATATTTTTCATTTTGTACGTATTCAAAGCAACATTATTTTTTGACAAGTGGAAGATAAAACAATATTTTTATTAAGGATACATTAATATTGTGTTATATATTTAACATATTGATAAAATATATAAAAATTAGAAAAATATATGGGAAAATGAAGTAATAAAATTTTTAAATAAAGATAATTAAATATAAAGTATTTAATTAAATTATTTAGATATTATATATATTTTAAATGAATTAAGATTGAAATCAGAAAAAATAAGATCCTATTAATTTGTAAGTAAGAAGGGAAGATATTTTGATGTGTGAATGAAAAGGGGTAGACATTTAAAATCCTTTGAAACTTTAAAAAGACACTGACAACTTCGCAAGCTCTCTCTGGTCGCGTGAATCGCGAGGTGCAATAATATTATACATTTATTCTCAAGTGTGAGTCTTAATAATATTATTAATAATATCTTTTAATTTTTATTAATCTTAATATATCTTTTATTTTATATTTTATATATATGTAGTTATAATAGTTTGTAGTGAGTATTTTTTTATTAATTTAAATAACTTTAAATTTGTATTTTATCCTATCTGTTAAATAAAATTTATATAAGTTTTAACTCTTTAATATTAACAAATTTTTATTTTTAATATCTACTATTTCTTTTTAAATTGATTATCTAATAAATAAAATATTCTTGTTTAATTTCCTAAATAAAATATTTAATTTAGTTTAATTTCCTTTTTTTTAATTAGTACTTAATAGTTTTATCAGAACAAATAATGCATTCTGTAAATAATATAAATAATTTAATATTAATAATTGTTCAAAACTCAAGATAGTGTAACATATATGACAACTTAAGGTACACATAACAATAAAAATGAGGTAGATCATATGATTATTTAAATCAAAATGGTTATTTAATTAGTTTTTAATTTAAAGAAAAAAATTGTATATTCAAGACAAGAACATGTTAAATATTAATAAGTTTATTTAAGTCTTTAAATAACTACTTGTCGATTATATGATACGTTAGTGATTGACTAAGACTTGATTCATATATATATATATATATATATATATATATATATTATTTATAATAAATTTTATATTCAATTTTAGTCTTTAATATATTTTTCTATTTTGGTATCTACAAATTTTTTGTTTTTTTAATGTTTTTGACATCTTTGAATAATAAATTATTCAATAAATAATTATGTCTTTAGCTGTACCTAATCAATACGGTTGTTGAAAGAAAAAAAAAGAACAATTAATGTGATGTAAACGAAGTTATTTTTTTAATTAATATTTTTTTATCTATTTTCTATTTCAAAATTTTCTATTTGATGGTGAAATCTAATTATATTTATTGATAAAGATTTTAAATTTAATTTAAATTAAATTGAAAAATTTAGAATAAAGAATTGAAATTAATTAACTCTTAAAAATTAAAAAAACATAAAAATAAATAGAACCTGAGAAAAAAAATAAAAACATCACAAATAAAATTTGATAAGTGTAAGAATGTTATTATAAAAAAAATAGATGAATTAATGTAATAAAGAATCTTAGTAAAAATATAATATCATTATTTTATCCAAATTATTTATGTTTATTTTTAAAATTCTAAAATATTAAATATGAATTTAATTTTAGACTTGTCTTCATTTATAAATAAATTTCTATGTTACAAATAAAATCAATTTATTCTAATGATTAACTAAATAATTCTCCAAGTATATTAAACAAATAATTAATCTATTTTTTAAATATTAAATATCAGTTTAACTTTCAACAGATGAGCCATTTAAAAAAATTAAGAGATAAAATCTTAATTAATTTTTTATTATATTAATTCTTTTTTAATAGTATTGATTATTTTTTCCTTTAAATATATAATTTTAAAATATATGTTTGATCCTACTTAATTACTAATATAATCACTTCATAATTAATTCACTCATCAAGTAAAATATGTCAATAATCAACAAAATTTAAAACAAAAATACATTTTTTATAAATGAACAAAATGAAAAAAAAATATTACTGACTAAAATAAAAGTGTAAAAGTTTATTCAAATAAATTGAATGTGTACAAAACAAAATAAAAAACCAAAAGTATTTTTTTTATTGAAAATTATACTACAAGATTTTATGAATGATTTTTTTTTTAATTAAATCTTCTTATTCAGTAACTATTTTTATTTTATATGATAATTATTATTTTAATTACATGATGACAAATTTGGACTTGGAGACGTTTTTTCTCTGCTATTCCACTAGTAATTATAAATGGTCCGAATTTTATATCAGTTAAAAAATAATAATTCTTTTAAAATTTAAATTAATTCTTTATAAAATGAGTAATTTTTTTTTGGTTTTTAAAAAAATATTTTTATTTTATTTTTCTCAACTGAAATAAATATTTTTAGATCTTAACATTTATTTTAAAATAGTCAAAGAATATTTATATTTTTGTATAATAATAACATTTTAGCATTTTACTAATATTCTTACACACTAATTTATAAATTATTAAATTAAAAATTTAAACAATTTTACTAATTTAAAATATTTAAAAATAAATATATTTATTATCTTAAAAATTGATAGCATTTAAATTTTAATTTATTTGATAATTAAGAGATTTTAAAAGAAGAAAAATCAGAAAATAAAATTATTTTTAGTTGAAATTCATTAAACTATGATTTAACAAAATCATTAATTCGTGTCTCAACATGATTTCCACAGTTATTATATTCCTTTCTTTAAGTATTTCGATATGATTTTATACTGAAACGAATAGAGTATATAATAATCTATTTTAATTATGATGAAATATTTATCAATTTTTAGCTTTACGTTGATAATTAAGAGTCTTGTGAAAGAGCAATTGATAATAATCGATTTTCGTAATAAATAGGTAGAATAATTAATATTTTGGTAAAAAAAAAAACATTTTCTTAATATTTAAATATGTTATACTCTTTAAAATATAGTAATATTTTTTTTTTCTAAATTTTTTTTTTAATTTTTGACATTTTTTTAATTAGTGACAAATATATTAATAAAAATTGATATTAAAAATAAAAAATAATTATTACAATATATAATTGAATAAAAATATGCATAAAATTAAATAATTAATTAGATAATTATCTTTCTTTTTATGGAAGGATTAACATATAATTATCAAAATCATCCAACATATAAAGAATAAAACGATATATATACACCATTTTATAACCTATTTTATAAGGCGTTATTCTTATGTTTTTACACACTACACGTCATCTCAATCGTTATTAACTTTTAAGTGATATTCTTTTTTTTCTCGTAATATTTTATTTTAATTCTTCTAAGATATTTTATTTTTATTTTCATTGCAATGTTAAAATAATTTATTTATTTTTATCTTCAACTAATAATTTTAAAGAAACTAATGGGACTGAAATAAATTAACAAACACTAAAAACTAAAGAAAATTTTACAGAAATCAAAAGTAAAAAAAAAAATGAAGGAAAAAAAAATAAAACGTAACAATATCTCATAGATAAAATATATTTAAAATTTTTCTAACTTTAAAAATAATAAATTGTCTAAAATTATGACAATTAAAATAATATTTTTTATTACAAACATAAGTTATCTTAATAACTAATACTGGTGCCATACACTCTTATTTGGACTTCAACATGTCAAATAATTTATTACTTTAATAAATATATGATTATATATTAAATTCGTAAGTATAAAAAAAATAGACAAGTAGTGTCCACGCTTGGTGTTGTGCGCGTGACACAAGTGACCCCATTCTATGAACACTTTTTCTATTACCTGCACATGCCCTTTCTCTATATGAACCCTTATATATTTTCAATATTCCCATAACCAAACATGTTCTCCACGTGAAATTATTAAAATCTACATTTATATTATTAATATTATTATTATCGATTTAAGAGATTATTTAATTCTTAAATATGTGAAGTATTCTCAATTTAATATTTTAAAATTAAAAAATCTAATTTAAATGTAGAAAAAAGATTCAATCTTGTTTCTAACATGGCATTAACTTGTTTATTAAGAGTCAAATTTGATTATTTAACCTATTATTAATTACCAGTAATTACCAATTCAGCTCCACGTCGTTGGGGATATTATTGGCAACCTAATCTTCTTCAATTATTATTTTATTTGAAATAAATAAATTTTAAATTTTAATCCAATTATTATCCAACCCCTCTCACTTCCAATTCTCTTTATAAGGTCCACGTTCACTGCACCTTTTCTCCACTCTCACCTTTCTTTCTCTTCTTCTTCAACAAACATGGCTTCTTCTACATCCATTAGCATGGGGGTTATGCTGTTGTTCGCGCTCTTCGCGCTTTCATCGGCCATGGACATGTCCATAATCTCCTACGACAACGCCCACCCGGACAAGGCCACTTGGCGCACCGACGAGGAGGTCATGTCCATGTACGAGGAGTGGCTTGTGAAGCACAAGAAACTGTACAACGCTCTCGGGGAGAAGGACAAGCGGTTTCAGATCTTCAAGGATAACCTGCGATTCATCGACGAGCACAACGCGGAGAACCGAACCTACAGGTTGGGACTGAACCGGTTCGCGGATCTGACCAACGAGGAGTACAGAGCGAGGTACTTGGGAACGAGGATCGACCCGAAGCGGAGGTTGGGAAGGACCCCGAGCAACCGATACGCGCCACGTGTCGGGGACAAACTACCGGATTCCGTTGATTGGAGGAAGGAAGGTGCTGTTGTCCCCGTCAAAGACCAAGGAAGCTGCGGTAAGCACTGTGCCACTTTCTCTTGTGACTTACCTCTTACTCTTTACGTTATCCTTTTTTTTTTTTCAATTAAATAAAGAAAAATAAAGTTGAATTCTTTACCTGTTTTTTTTAATTAATCATCGTCGATCGGTATTTAATCTCGGTTTTTACTAGTAATTTTTCATTAGTTTATTAAGTAGATCAATTTGTACCAGATTATATTTTAGTCAACGCTTTTTCCTTAACCCACTCGATCCTGGATCAGATCGTAGTGCTGCTACTGTTGCTAGTCTGTTTGCAGTACTATAAGTGTCACTGCTCTGAAAAATTTCGTATATGGGATTGAATCCTTCGTTGAAAGTGATTTTATTGAATCGTTTTATGAAAAATGTGGCAATAAATAAGGGTTGCTCTCTGTTTATCCATTGACCTTGAGTTCGAATTCTGATATTGAGAAGAATAGACGTGATTCCAAAAAAAAAAAAATTGTGTCAATATTTGTCAGTGATTTTGGATGTTTATATACGATTTACAGTTTGATCGTCTACCTGATCTGTTACACTTTGTTTAAAATGTGTAGGTGAGAAAATATAAGCTCCTTTTTTTTTTTTACATTGAAAAAGAATAAAAGTTACAATTTTTTTGCTTTCTTTTTAATTAATAATTTATTTGGGGTCATCTTTGATTGATTGCTTTGCTGTAGGTTGAACATCCACATGATCTATTGATTAGTATGTGGAATGAAAATATCTCAAGATAAAGTCAATATTTCTTGGTTTTGAAACTTCAATTCAAGGTTTTAAATTTGAGACCCACCCTACCCTACCGTATCCTATTGTCCCCAGGATTAAAATAATTGGGTCACGATTACAAAATAGCATGATGCCCGTGACATGTAATAATAACTTGATGTGTTAGTATGGTATGTGTGTGCCTATCTGCACCTTACGCAGATTCTTCAGGACCCATGAATACTTAACCTACCAATCAGTATAGTTCTTTGTCTTTGTGTACCATACCATTTTTTTTTACCTTTTGCTGTCTAAGAATAGTGAATAATCTCTATTTTTAACCTGACTAAACAGGTAATAATAATTAAAAAAAGAAGTTACTTTAACCCTTGAATGAAGTGAATCTTGAATTATATAGCAGAGTAAGGAGCAGGCTAGTGCTTTAGTTTTTGTAGTCTTATTCTTACAAATCAGTTTCTGGAAGTGATCTGGGTCTTTACAACCTATAATTTTTTTAACAATCTTGGCTTAGTTTGAGATTTGTTTAATTACTATTTTTTTTGTAATGTAGGGAGCTGTTGGGCATTCTCAACAATTGGTGCAGTGGAAGGAATTAATAAGATTGTGACAGGCGATCTGATTTCATTATCAGAACAAGAATTGGTGGATTGTGATACAGGATATAACATGGGATGCAATGGAGGACTTATGGACTATGCATTTGAGTTCATCATCAACAATGGAGGCATTGATTCCGAGGAGGATTACCCTTACCGTGCTGTTGATGGTAGATGTGACCAGAATAGGGTTAGTAAATTGGTCCTTATCTTTTATGAAAATAAGTGCTTCTAAAAGATAGTTATCAGTCAAATTCGTATGTTCATTTGTTTTGATTGGTTATTTTGCTAATGTGCAGAAAAATGCTAAAGTTGTTTCTATTGATTCTTACGAAGATGTTAATTCCTATGACGAGTTAGCCTTGAAAAAGGCTGTTGCAAATCAACCAGTGAGCGTAGCTATTGAAGGAGGAGGCAGGGAATTTCAGTTATATTCATCTGTAAGTTTCTAAATTCATTTTATTCATGAAGTAGGAAAGGAAGGTGTGCCTATTGTATAGAAGAAGTAGAATGCGAAGATCCAAAGTTATAACATCACCAAAGAATATCTATCTAACAATGAACAATCCATAGCTGTTTTCTTATATATCAAGCTTGAGGGGTGTTTCACCCCTAACCGTGAGTTTAGAGCACCTGAATGTGATTGTGCAAAAGTAAATTATGTTTAAATGCATCAACTAAAAATCAAGTTTGGAACTACAAGCCATTTTGAATCTAAGTGAAAAAAATGTAGTTTCTTGTGTATGTTGAAGTTTATTACAAACTTCTGTTAATACAAACATAAAGTTTCTGAACATAAATTTTTCTCTTTCCCAATTCATTTTGACACAAAAATCATTTTTTTGCAATATTAATTTATAGTTCCCACCCGAATGAGTTATTATTCCTTTTCCATTTATTCTCGTTGTTACTTGATAGACCAATATACCATGTGTTCATCATCACGTATGTGGTGAATGGTTTTGCTCTGGCTAATTAGCTTTCTTCCAAGTCATTCTCTACAACATATTTACTCTATGTTGACATAATTTTCTAATTAGTATATTTCATCTTTTGTCAGGGTGTATTTTCTGGAAGATGTGGAACAGCACTAGATCATGGTGTTGTGGCTGTTGGGTATGGTACAGACAAAGGTCATGATTATTGGATTGTGAGGAATTCATGGGGTGATAGCTGGGGAGAGGATGGATACATCAGATTGGAAAGAAATCTAGCTAACAGCAGATCAGGAAAGTGTGGAATTGCAATTGAGCCATCTTATCCCGTTAAGAATGGTCCAAACCCACCCAATCCTGGACCATCACCTCCTTCACCTGTAAAGCCACCAAATGTTTGTGACAATTACTACAGCTGTTCTGATTCTGCCACTTGTTGCTGCATTTTTGAGTTTGGAAATTCTTGCTTCGAGTGGGGTTGCTGTCCTCTTGAAGGTGCTACCTGCTGTGATGACCACTACAGTTGCTGCCCCCATGACTATCCCATCTGCAACACTTATGCTGGAACTTGTCTCAGGGTATGACTAAGACCATCTAATGTTTCCCTATCTGCTTGCATTTTAAACTGAATTTTCTGGTTGAACTAACCATTTACTACTAATTTGGATTTTGGTGGATGATATTTCATACTCAATCATCATAGAGAGAGCATATAGCAGTTAAGGATCTGTTTGAAAGAATTATCCATAATAAACACTTGTATGAGGAGAAAAAATGAAATAAATTTTTCCATAAACTAAATCTTATTTTTGGAGAAGTTTGTTTCATTTATTCTTAAATTTTCCTACCATACATGTTTATGAAAAAAATTATGCAGACATGTCCTTACACCTCTTGAGGTGTCTTCAGATTGAATTACCTGTGGTTTCTTTAGACTGCACCATTTTAGGTTTCTTGGGATTCCATCTGATCTGCTTTTTTAACGTTTATAGCAACTTTATTACAAAAGTACGTGGTTAATTGTGCCTTTTGGACTATAGAAGGTATTAGTGTAATGTATTAGGAGTAAGGAGTGTCATTATAGCATATTTTCAAATAATTAAAAGGTATTTGTGCAAGAATAAAGAATTGAGAGTTATCAAGAGAAATTTGAAGTAATTTACTCATTATTTCCTCTTGTACTTATCTGAATTTTCTGTGAATGACAGAGCAAGAACAACCCATTTGGAGTGAAGGCATTGAGGCGTACTCCAGCTAAACCCTATGGAGCCTTTGGAGGCAAGAAGGTCAACAATGCTTAAGCTGTTAAGAATGTGTACGTGCAGAAGGAGCCAATGATGAAGTAAAGGGAAGAAGAGGACTAAAACACCAACTGATACACTTCCCCTTTACTTTTACATAATATTGCACGTAACTTGCAAATCTGTGCCATTTTACAAATAGACATATCCTGTACCAAATTTCAGTCAGACATTGGCTGTGTACATAGGGCCATATTATTTATGCACCGTATTTGTATTCAAACTCCAAATGGCGACATATTTGATTGCTGTTAGCTTCAATTCTGTAGATTATGTGACAATGAAACAATATTCGGTTTTGTCTCATATTCACATGCTATCTTATCTTATTTCCTCACAATTTGGAATACACTGGACCCCTGCTGCTTGCTTTGCTGCATTCTGTTCAGTTTAGCTGCTTATGTTGTGAGAGGATATTTTGGCTGATATAAATAATACTAATTTGAATATGTGGACTAAAACGATAATGAAAAACGTGGTTTACAAAAGAAATAGTTGAATAATTCAATTAGAATGTATTTATATAACAAAGAAAAAGTTATAAATATGAAATGTAATTTTTGGTAACAAGCATTGGATTTAAAGTACATGATGGTGCAGTTATTTTGAACTCTAAACAGTCAGACTCAAAAAGTTATATGATAATGGGAAGTTTTCTCTCAAATTTCAGTCATGCAACCTTGACAATCGAGCTAAGTGATACAAAATTTACAAAAACCTTTTACATACTGAAGCGTAAGGGTAACCTATTCCTACCTAATATAGATGATTTATGACTTTATCTAATGAACAAATATTTTTAGTTGTTTCCTGATGAAGCAACTCAAATACGCTTTTAATAAACCTGGACATTTAATTTGAGCAGAAAAAGGTGGTGTTGGGGACCAAAGGCAAATACTAATTGTCTCCTTGGGCATCTGTTTGATGCAGACTTCAATTGATCACTCTTCATTTCGTTTTCAAAACCAACCCATTGCATGGGACACCTCACCTTAGAGGGATAGTTCTTACTCAAGGTCCAGCCTCACTTGCAAACTGCTGCTATCCAACCAGGGTAAGTTGATATTTTTTTCCTTGGTCTTACACTTCATAAATATCTTTGGTCACCTTTTACTCATTTGGTGATGGACTTTCCTTAAAACCATGATAACTTCTTGATCATATGTTACACAATTACTACAAAAATTGCAATTAGCATGTATATGTTGAGCAAAACTGTCAAATTCACATATAAACTGTCACATATCTTTACCTAATAATTTAAGACTTTTTTTAAGGTAGTTGGTTCTAAATTAAAAGATTCTTTCCAACAAATTTATAGACATAAATTTGGAGATGAATTTAGAACCATACATTTAAAAGAAATGATTATTTTCTAACCAAAATCTATTATATTAAGATAAAGATTGAAAACTGATAGAGATAGTTAATTTATGAGACTTGTTAATGTCTATTGGAAAATAATTTTTCTTTTTTCTTTCTTTTCAAATTTTCAATTATTGCTGTGTTGTTGGCATTTTGCAATTATTAAGAGGCAAAAATATCATCCAACCAACAACTTGGTCACAGGGTGTTAAGACAACATCAACGTCTTTTCACACAACAAAGATGCACAAATGAAAATATGGAATAAAGTAAGCAGCAAATTATATCTGCACCACATTTATATTTAGCCTTAATGTGCATAAGAGAAAGTAGTAGTTCATAACCATTCCATCTATATACCCTTGTGGTAAAGAAATATAATCATCTTTGTCATAAAACCAATTATTACCATGTAACTAAACCAAAACTTAAGGTAATTATTACCATGGTGTTCTAAACAGTGTGTTGCTAAGACACTGTTTTGATTTATTTAGGACCATCTTTCCTTTTTGTTGTGATATCCATTTTCAACAACATGAAATCTGCACTCTTCACTTAGTGGTTGATCTACTGGTTTAAGGAACTTGAGGGTGATTATTGGGAGGAGTTAATAATGAGAGATTTCATAGCATGGCTCCAAAACTGCCAGACATGTTGTTCCATTCTTAGGTGGTGGAAGATTCCTGCAAGTTCATGGCTATCATGGAAAAGAAGTTTGATCTTTCATCATGCAATCCATTCTCTTGTTACTTGGTTGATGTTATAGGCACCTTCGTTCCTTTCATTTGTTTCCATCATTTGTAGATTGGGTTCGGCAATGCATGGGTGTTGAATGGGTAGTTGTGGTCTTTCAATGGAAAATACTCCTAGTATGCTATGGGCCTATGGGCCCATTTACGGTTTGGGGATAGATTTTTCAACCATTTATGCGTATAGGGAAAATTGGGGGAATATAAAGAATTATTTTTTATTTTTCTAAAATTTTAAATATTTCTTTAACTTATATAATTGAATAAATTTAATTTTAGTTTTTGTGAAATATATATTTTTATCTAATTTTTTCAAATTTTGAATTTATTATTTTTATTTAATATTCATTTAATATAGATAAATATTTTTTTTTTAAATTAAACATATTGCTAATATTATATCACGAATATTGACATATATCAGTTAGAATTTTTACCTAATATATTTCATTTAACATCATTAACTTTTAGTTGAAAAATAAAAATACATATAATATAAAATTGAACTTAAATCATTTTATAGAAAAGAATTTTTGTTAAGATGTAAAAAGTTCTGTTTTCCGTCAAATTAAGTTTTACTTTTCTAAGAAAAATTAATTAAAAATTATATTAAAAAAATGTGTTTCTTAATTTGAATTCGGAAAATTTCGCGTTTCTAATTCTCTTCTCTAAACATTCTCTTCACTCTCTCTTTAGTTTTTTTTTCTTTTATTTTTAAAAATTCACAAATTTAATTTAACTTTAAAAGTTTATACGTTTTATTTGGTCTAATTAAATCTTACATTTTATTATTATCCAAAAAAAATCTTAAATTATATTCATTCAAGATATTATAAAAATAATTCAAGTCATTAAAATATAAAAAATTTAACTAAATATACAGAATTCTTAAAATCCTGAAACTAATTAAAAAAAAAAAAAAACCTTACTTTTCTTCTTCGCAGCCACTTGATCGAGTCTGAAAATTCAGAAAGTGTAGTTTGAGTCAACAATTGATTCACATAAAAAGAATTGGTTGGTGAAAAAACCGTTTTCTTCAGATCTCACTGGTGGAGAGCGATGGATTATCTAGGGATTGATCTAAGCTGCGCGGTGGGATCGCTCCGCCAAGGCCACTTCCCGGAGAAGGATTGCTTGCTCCCTCTCGTTTCCAGACTCCTCGGTTACGCCATCGTGGCCGCCTCCACCACCGTCAAACTCCCCCAGGCACTAATTTTTAACCGTCTCATTATTAGTTTCTTCGATTCACATGTTCCGTTTTTTGCTACTAAATACTGCTACTGTGTTAGCGTTAGGGTCAGGGTTTTGTTCGATAAATGTTGTTCTAAACATGTTTGATCTCTTTTCTCTTATTAGTAATTTAACGAGATTTTTCAATTCGGAAGCATCGTGTTCGTGACGCTATTATCTTGTTAATGTTCAGATTTTGAAAATTCTGAAGCATCAGAGTGTGAGAGGCCTTAGCATGATATCCTTTGAGCTCGAAGTTATCGGATACACTATCGCGTTGGCTTACTGTCTCAACAAAGGCCTTCCGTTCTCGGCTTACGGAGAGTTGTTGTTTCTTTTGATCCAAGGTGTGCTAACAGTTTTTGCTTATTTTTTGGTCTCTGTATATTCTTTGTGCAGAACTGATATGTAGTGTGAAATTTCCTTGTGTGAATTGCTTGATATTATTGGTTTGTGTTGGTTTAGAGAGTAACGGATTCTGTAATGGTTAGAGTTTGACATGAAAACAAGCAGTGGATAAATATAAGAGGAGTGCTAGCAACACACTCTTTCCAACACACACTTCACCATTGGTTGAAATTTATTGAAAATTACAAAATCAGAAGATAAACTCATTAAATGAGAAGTGAAACCCATTAATATTGTGATTTTCAATAAATTTCAGTTAGAAGAAGTAATCAAAGGAGTGTATTGCTAGCCTTTCTTTTAACATAATCAATAACCAAACAGATTGTGTTATTTAGCGTTTTTGTTCTTCATCATACCTCCATTCAACGATTATATTATATGTTATGAATAAATAGAGAAAAGAAAAACAGAGGTTGCTGAACAGAGGACGAAAAAATATTAAAGGAGAAACACTGAATTTTATATCATTAATGCGGGAAACATTACAATTTATAGCGTTTAAAGAATTACAACCCACTAGCAAGATGGTCCTATGATTAATCCATGAACACAAATGGTTTTAGCATAACACTTAAAACTTCCCAACTGACTACTTAAGACTAGGATAACAACAAGGCATAAGAAAATAACATAAATTGAACGTGCACTAGTTTCAGTCCTGAAGCAATTTCCCAACATTATGATTATGTCATGCTCTTTTGAGTGGTCATGAGGTCAGGGCTGGATTTCTTGGTGTTTGTACTCAATTCTGGCCTATATTGGTAATGTATTTGTGTGCTTGTTTCTAGAGTCCAATTGCCAACATAAGGACAGAATTTTTATTATTGTTTATTAATTATTATCTTATTATCTTGGCAAGTTAAAGTAAAATAACTGCTGTCCATAGGCTACAACATTTGAGCTTGCTTTTGTCGAACAGATTTCTTTTAGACCATACTCCCTTCATAACTAACCACTACTGCATAAGCTTGACGGCTTTTGGTACTCATAAAAATGCACTTTCACAAATTTCACTATTTGAGTCTAACAGGAACTGGGATAAACAAAATCATCATGTTAATGTCCAAAATATTTTATTTACCCTCATTTTGTAATGCTGGACTGGTAGGAAAGGATATAATTAGTAGCTGGGCTATGGTTGTAACTCTAGATATTTTATTTTTGCAGTTTCTGGTCTGAGTTATTAGTGTCAAGGATTATATTTTGGAAGTTGATTTCTTGGTAGCTATCCGTAGAAAGTTATATTTTAATAATTTTAAATTGTAATTTGGAATTCCTAATAGATGTAGGCTGGAATATCACATAATGTGATGTGAATGGCCTTAGTTTCTACTATAAAGCTAAATTTGCCTTTGTCTAGAAATCTTTTTAAATATTTAATACAAAATCATTTTGAACATTCTCTTTCTTAGTTTGTCATACGAGAAGAGCCAGTCCATTGATTACATTTGAATCTTTCTTCTCAAACTTTCTTTATTGTTTTGTAGAATCCTATTTAGACTTTTTTGTCCTACGTCATTGTGTTCATGATTTTGACTAATTTTACAAACTAATATATGAGGTTCTTAATTAGCACTCCCACGGGTATCATAGACTTTATATCATGCAAGTATTACTGATCTATCTTTTGTTGGGCATAGCTATGTTGTTCTTCCATTTTCTTGAAGTTATCTAACTGGTTCTTCCTCTCTATTTTTTGATACAGCTTTAATATTGGTTGCCATAATCTACTACTATTCTCGACCTTTGAATACAATAACATGGATCAGGGCATTGCTGTATCCTACTTGATTGCTGAAGAACTAGGTTTTATTCTTGCATTATGTAATACAATTGAATATTCTCGATCATTTCCTTGATGCTTTGGTTTTCAGATACTGTGCTGTAGCACCCACTATCTTAGCTGGTCAAATTGATCCTTTCCTCTTTGAAGCTCTGTATGTGAGTAACAACTTTATGTTGAAAATACATTTACTTATGCTTGATGAAAATTTGCTCTAATTGAATCTGTCATGAATCAACTATCCCTAAAGTTTAAGATGGTAGATGAAAACACATGAATTTTCTATATTATTTCAAACTTGACCCCTCATGCAAGAGTCCTTTGGGCTTGAAGCATGAAGAACGCACAAGCCACCTACCTAGTGCTAAAATTAAACTCTTTTATTAAAAGAATGAGGACATGGATTGAATATCTAGACCACTTGGTTGTAGAGGCTTTGATACTGTGTCATGAACGAAGTATTCTTAAAGCTTTAGTTGTTAGCTGAAGATAGAAAAATGGTATAATATTTATTTCTAACAGAATTGTTTCTATTGAGAATTTTAGTCTTTATATTATATTATGTTGGTTACAAGGTTCTCGTTGCTTAATATTTCTTGAATTGAGATGTGGGTATGATCTTTTGCAGGCATCCCAGCATGTAATTTTTCTCTTTGCCAGGATCCCACAAATATGGCAAAACTTTTCTGTAAGTGGAAACATATTGCCTGTTTTTTGTTCCTGCTGAATTCGAAAAAAATACCTTCTTGTCATGAAATCTATAAACTTTTTTTTTAAAGTACTTGCATTCAATTCAATATTTGATTCTCCGGTCAGAATGGCTACTTATTTCCTCGTTAGTAATGAATAAATGGGTTCTTTCACTCTATGCTGCATGATCGCTTGCTTGAGACTAATTACTTGAAAGAAACTTTTTTTATGAGTATGCTATAATTGCCATTGTACCTGCATTTTTAGGAGAACTAGGAGCTTTTGCTGCTTGTGTGTAATGAAAGGCTAGGATGCTTTGAACTATGTTGATGTGGTTATACTGAATTTTTCCATTCATATTATGCTTCTAGATTCCTTATAGTTTTTTCTTTTGTACTATTTTTCATTTAATGAATTATGTTGACTCTCTGTTTCACTATCATTATTATTCATTGATAACTTGTTTGAGCAGAATAAAAGTACTGGGGAACTCAGCTTCTTAACTTCTTTTATGAATTTTGGTGGTTCAATGGGTAAGCCATTATGCCTTTGATAAAATTTATGTAAAAGTTTCCGTTTGTTTTAAGACTAATATATTTCTTTACTTGTTGCAGTTAGAGTATTCACAACTATCCAAGAAAATGCACCAAAAAGTGGTAGGTTGCTTAATTTGTTTTCATCTTCATGACTTTTGTTATTGCCATCATTATTGTCAGTGAATGTTAGCTTAGGTTTTTGGTGCTAAAATAGTGTTTATTCGATTTACTTTTGAGAATCTTAGTGCTTGTTTGGTTGAGGAAAATGTTTTCTATCTTCATTTCTTGGTTTCACAAATAATCACAAAATGTTACTTCGTTTTCATGGTTTTCTATACAAATCTTGAAGAAAAGAAAAGGTGGTATTTTTTTAATTAATTGTAAAAAGCTGAAAAATATAAAACGTTTTCTCAAGACAAATAATCCCTTAGGATTTAGGACATGTTCTATTTAGAAATATTTGTTTTAAAAACTGAAACATGTTTGCATTTTGTAAGATGTCTCTGTCTCAAATTTTGGACAACAGAAAATTGGAAACAATATGAAGATATTTTCAATGTGCTTTTGAAACAATAATCATTTCAAAGTAGCAATCTTGTAATCATCTAAATTCATTTAGTAGCAACCTCAATATTTACTAAAAAATTAAACAAGGATCACCAGCTATTGTGTATTTCTTTCTGCACTTCTGGTGAAAAACATTAACGGATAGAAGTGAATATCTATATTTCCCTTTGCCTCATCTTTTACCTTAATCTCCGGCATTGCTTTCATTAACTGAATAGCCTTCATCTCATTATTGCTTGATAACTGTTTCCCTAAGCCCATTTCTTTGATGAACCTTTTCTGTAAAACTAAATTATTCGTTCCCTGTCTTGCATTGCATTTTCAAGCTAAGTCATCACATCACTCACACATACCCGTGTTGCTATTCCTTTTGTATTGGTTTCTAGTGCTTCTGAGATGTTAACATCCTTTAACTTCTCCCGTAAGGAATTCTTTGTGATTTGGATCTGAGTTTATAGTATATTTTGAAGGTAGGAGTTAAGCTAATGGCTAATTGGCACAGGGGGAAGAACAAGTCTGATTTTCGTGCTTTGATATTTTTTGGGGCAAGGGGTTATAGTTTTCATGGTTTGATGTTGCAATAGAGAAAGATGGTTTTTGTAAACTAGTTCAAAAAAATCTCCCATGTGTGTATTTTCCCCCCATATATGAAATTTTTCTTAATTTTGCTTTTGAAAATAAAGAGATAAAAACAACTAAACTACTGTTTGTAGTTAAAGACTACACTGAATTAAGTGCTAGGATTTGAATCTTCTTTTTCTTAGAAATATGACACTGTTATTTTCAAAGAAAGGATAACAATTATGTTAAGATTTATGGATCGTTGTACAAGATATTGAGGATCCCTGTGCAAGGCAATACATTGATTTTCCTAAGGATGATAGTACATCATGATTCTTGATATATTATATGAATATAGTACACAAGTCTCTTGGATGAACTAGTGAATAGGAAGGGTAGAGCTCTCGAGAACTCGAGCACTCTATAGACTTGCTTTTCTTAAGCCTTAAGAGCAGTAGACTCAAAATTCCATGTTTTAACTCTTGTATATACTTGTGTAAATATGGTCTTGTGATGTGAAGTCCTAATACTGCAAAGAAAATTGTGATTTTTCAAGACTTTCCTTTTTAAATAAGTTGTTCATATTGATCCGCCTACGAATTGTTTCGGTTATTTTGTATTTGTAATCGAACATATTTTTCTTTTAAAAATCATATCTTCCATCTCCTTGACTTGATACTAACAAAATTCTCTGTCCTTTTCAAAGTCATTGACTATTTTTGTCTCTGTATAGCAGTTTTCCCCATTTTAAATTTATATCTTTGCTACTTCATATTGTGACTTTTTCCTTGATTCTTTTGAAGTTCTCTTGGGCTATGTGATTGGTGTCACAACAAATTTTACCATCCTAAGTCAGATAGTAGTATACCAAAAACCCCAGATTGAAAAGGAGAGGAAAATGAAGTAATAGAACCGTATCGAGTTGTGTATATCTCTTCATTATGGCCAACAGCAGGTGCCACTGCATCGTATCCACCCACAGAATTGTCACACTCTTCAATCGACTCATCAAACATCTCCTTATTTCAAGTTTCAACTGCTGATAGGTGGACCATAAAAAGGTAACCAGCAGTTCCAAAGTAACAGCTGATTATATATTTTATTTTGGATCCTGAGACACTAGCTTAATTATTTTATCGTTATTTATGAAGCTAAAATTTGAACGATGCGTCCAGGTTCTTTGTAAGAAACTTCTATCATGATTGTTAGGCTTAGTTCTACTTTTTCTTATCATAAAATGTTAAGTAAGAATGGCTTCATTGTAAGACTTAGTTCTATTTTTTTTTTTAATGATAAAATGTTGAATAAAACAAACGGTCGATGGTTTCTCACCCAGGTCTTAATGTGCGACATTAATTTGCCTTGAAATTCAATAGTTTCCCCTTACGGATAGAAAGGTATATGAATTTCGGCTGAAGTACCTTCCAAACTGCATGGGCCAAATCGCCTTGACAATTGGCATTTACTGGCTTCTGTCATGAATGCTGCGTTTGCAAGCAAATTATTTATTTTCTGTGTAGGATTTTCTCTATTCCGAGCCAATCTATCTGAAAGATGGTACAATGTAACTTTTCTTCATTTTAAGCTTGATCCTTGTATGGTGCGTCAATTTTGTAATTGAAACGTTTAATAGGAAATGATAGCAACACATTTAACGCTCCCTTTTGGAAATCATAATTCTTTGTTGCTCACTTGTTGATCAAGACTTTTTCTCCAGTATGTAATTTTTAACAAGTTTCATTTAATTATAAAGTGACTTTGTTAGTACTCTTCCATAGCTTCTAATGAGTAAGTTTGTTTCTGTTTTTTTTTTTTAAATGTGTAACTTTCAAAAGAACAAGCACAACTAAATTCATCATATCTACTTTCTAAATAGGTAACTTTCAAAAAAATAATTATTTTAAGATACTTTTTTATGTTTAAACACATTGCTTGAATATCAGTTTACATAGTACTACTGATATAGATTCATAGTAGCCAAGCCCATCAAACCCACACAAACTTGCTTTCGTTTAGAGCATATTTAATGGGATTATTTTATGTTGTTTATCAATAAAAATATTATTTTAAATTGTATTTATTATTATTTTAATATGTATTCTACAAATAATATGTTTAAAATAAAAATAAAAAAATAACTCAGCAAGTTTTTTTTTTTAAAATTGTTAATATGAAGTTTTTTAAAGTTTAAACAATTTATGTTTGTAAAATTTATATTCGAATAATATTGTTATTAATAAATAACTCTTATAAACAAATCGGCACTCTTATGAAACACAGCCTTATAAGTGGAAAGAGAGTCATGTTAACACTTTTATGTTTATTGTTATATAATATCATATCAAAAGCGTTTTCTTTATTGAGATTGTGCATTTGATTTAGGTCCTATAAAGAATTTGTATGTAAAACGCACAAAAATTATTATAGTGGGGATTTTCAAAACATATTCATTAAAATTGCAAAAATATAAAACACTTGACGGAAACCAGTCATTCACAAAATGTGTGTTTTAAACGAAAATCGTTTCGTAAAAAGATAACATTTTTTAGTTTGTGGCAATTCCACTAACTACGGATGAAAAAGACTTCACTATTAAAGAAAATAATTGGTCTGAGTCAATAATGTCTACAGAAAAGAACTTTGAACGCGTTGCTTGGTGTTAACTTTTACCCAATATAACCCATCACTAACTTAATCAAAGATTTTTAAGCATCAACCATTTTATGCTTAAAATAGGACGAAAATGACCGATTAACATTATTGGAACACGTTACCTTAGACGTGGAAAATCATTCTAAGTTTGCTTAATTTTGTATGAATATTAAGATTATGGAGAGTTATAATAAAATAAGACAACTGAATTTGTTTAAAAAAATCAGTTTTCCAAACCATTTTTTTGTACTATTATAATCAGTTATGCAATTTTAAAATGATGAAATAAAAAAAATAAAGGAAACAAGTTTCCCAAAAGTAAACATAGATAGAAGCATCCAACCCTCACAACACTTTAAAAACAATTCAATTATCGGTGCTCAAAACTGTTTTTATAAAATAGATTCGGTTTGAACCGTTATTATAAACCGGTCATTTCGGTTCAGTGAAAATTGGTTCGGTTTTAAAGTGGTGAAGTTTGATTCGGTTAATTGGATTGAAATCAGTTTTCTTTTGCAGAAACTTAATATTTACGGAAAAGTAGATTTATGCCAATTACATCCTACCCATTTGGAATGAAAGGACTTACTAATTAAGAAAACGATTGGCCTCACTCTATAATGCCTGTGAAAAAAAGAATCGTAAAGTGTCGCTTGGTTTTGACTTTCTTCAATTTTAGGAGCCATAAACTTGTATATCGAGTCAGTGATTAAATGCTTGAAAATAGAAAATGGGAATTGACATTATTGAAGCACAGAACCAACTTTTGGTAAAGCGACAAAAGCCTCTAACCTCTTTTCTGGTGCTGTCATATGGGCTAGTTAAGGACAAAAGCTATGATTCAGGACTGAACATGATTTGTCGTTGCCCATCATTTTTCTTTCTTTTTTCACACTAACTAAACATGATTCGTCTGGTTTTCTATAAACTATAAACCGTCCAGTGATCAAGTTCCTCGTTTTGACCGGACCAGTTCACAATCTCAGGTTCATAACTATGCTTAACCACAAATGGTAATGGCTTTCACAAAGAAATTCTGGAAAATGGACCATTTTTGCTTTTCTCCCTTCGTGGCCTTTCAAGAATTCCTTGTTCAAGAGTGGCATCCAATCTCATACAATTGTGTGCTTTTATTATATCTTATAGAAAAGCAACTATGAGAAAAAATTAATTTTTACTTTTATGTAATAGTGTAAATCTAGGTACATGGATGCATCGTAACGTAAATAGGGTGTATTTGTAGCACATGTATGATTCACATTCTGTTGAAGAACTTATGAATTGAAATGTTTAAAGAATGGCTAAGTTAGAATTAAAGTCAGGAAAACTTAAAAGCAATTTTACTCCATCAGGATCTTTCCTTCTCAATTTATGTATTGGCATGCTCAATTTAATATTGAAAATCGCAAAAATACTTCTTTAACTTCAATCCACACATGTATTTTGTTGGCAGCAAAAACAAATCGTCCATGACCATGTCAAGGCACGAAATATGATCTAGCAGTTCACCTCAAATACATACTAAAGTACCCCCTTAAACTGTGTACATTATTCTAAGGTGATATAAGTAGTTGGAAGATATCATCAAGAGAGGGGAAGTATCATCAAGAGGGTGAAAATATTCTGCCAAAGAATGGCAACAAAATCCACAAGATAAACATGAGTGAAATAAAACATATTTTCCACATAACTTTGGCAGTTCAATCAAATCAAAGAGGCTCTTGAAACATGGATAAAGGCTGAACATATAGAGCCCCAAATAGACCCTTTTGTTAACCCTACACTATTATGAGATCAGGTGCCCTAGAAATTTTTAACCTCAAACAGCATTAATTTTATCATGAAAGTGGTTATGAAAAATTCGCAGGAAAAGCTCAGAGGAAGACTGGGTACATCAAACAATAAGAAGCAGTTCATTATGTATTTTAAATCAATAATTGTATCATTTGCCTTTGTCTTCCCAAGTGACAAATTGGATGCGAATAAAATGTCAGCTGCTTGATGCCAAAGAAATCAAATCATGTCAAACTCATACAGAAGTCTTGAATATATTGATAAGACTGAATACGCTGAGTTGCACCACCAAAATGCCAAACATATGTCATAAGCAAAATGAAAATACAAGAGAGCATTTTCTACATGCTAGGTACCAATGTAATCATCCAAGACATGCACAGAAAACGAAGCATATTTTCTGCCATCCACTATCAAACATCTGACAATACAATAGTTTGCAACTTAGAAACACCAATCAGGATCAGTTAGTCACACAAAAGCCAGCCCTCCTTATCCTCCAGGAAACTATACTTGCTAACATGAGAGTTTCCAATTCAAGATCAAATCCAGACTTCTAGGTGGAGTTGACCCAATACTGTGGTATGCTAGGGAGTATGAATATGAATCAGACAAAACCCAATGGAGAAATACTGTTCAGAAGATAAAAACAAGCAAACCTATATTTTTACAATTCTAGTTTTTTTATATGTAGCATTAGCTTGTATGTATAAATGATATGAATCTTACGATATGCCCTGGATGAGAAAGATGACACATAACTGAGTTTACGAAACAAAGTAGAGCACCATAGATGATTGCAGAGAGAAAGAAAAATTGTGACCGTCACTTCAACCGTGAAGCTTCAATTCCAAAAGCCAATAAACATCACACGGCATAATTTTCAAACTTAAGTAAAGGACACATAAAAATCAAATGATACAGCACAAAACAATGAAAATGGTCAAAGACTAAGGTTTGCTTTGGCCCTGCCCCTAACCATGGCGTGCACTAGTGCTACCACCTGACCATCTCCTCAAAGTGCTAGCCACTAAGCTCCTCCCAGATAATAGCCCTAACCTCGACTTGAACGAACTAGACCGGGCGGTGCTGCCAGATGCTGATGCTGCCGCCGCGGCCGCAATTTGGGCAGGCATTTGAGGAAACTCCAAACCATTTTCCTGTGCCCCTCCATCACTAGCACTAGCTTCCTGAAGTTCTGCCTCACCAGTATCTAAATTAACAGCAATTGACCCCCTAGTCCTCCTCAACCAATCCCCACCCTCAGGGGTAACCCCCTTACACTTCTTAACCTTCACTTTCACCAAATTGGGACACCCATTCGCCAATGCCTCCATCCCTTGATCCGAAACAGGGCAACTCTTAATACACAGTTTCTTCAAAGCCACACACTTAGCAGCAATGCAAGATATCTCGGGATCACCAACCGAATCACTTCCACACAAAGCCAACCGCTCAAGATTCTGGCAATTAGATGCCAACATTTCCAAACTCGCCTTAGTAGGGTTAACCCCAATTAGAACTAACTCAAGCAAATTAGGGCAGCCTTTAGCAACACCTATCAACCCCTCGTCGCCAATTCGATTAGCCTTCCATCCATCAATGTGAAGCTTCCGCAAAAGCTTGCACCTATCAGCAATAGCAGCAAGTCCAATATCAGAACATTCAGGCGTTTTAACAAGATGCAAAATCTCCAAACTCGAGTAATTCGCGATTGCTAGCAATCCGGCGTCGCTAATCTGAAGCCTCTCGAGGTGAACCTCAACCATGTTAGTCATTCGATCTGCCATTAATTGAAAGAGCCGGTCCCAATCGCCGGAGCATCGGAAAAGCTTCAAGGTCTTCAGATTCTTCGCGCCGAGAATCAGCGTTCCGAAACACTGTCCGTTGTATAGCTCCTTCAGGCAAATGGTCTTCAGCGACGCCGCAGCGACACCAGGTCCTATAGGCTCCGCCGCCGCCGCGTCGGTGATTCCTCGGAGGCGCTTCACGGAGAGCTCCTCAAGCGAGGCACAGTTGTCGAGCACCGCGTTCATTCCTTTGGATCCGAACGTGCACGATCCGCACGAGAGTTTCTTCAATCCCTTGCAGTTCTTCGCGAACACTTCCATTCCGGCGTCGGTGAGCTCGCGGCACGCGCGGAGCTTGAGGCGCGTGAGGTTAGGGCACCGCTGCGAGATCAGCACGAGCGCGTCGTCGCGTATGCTCTCGGATCTGCGGTCGCACTTAAGAGCGAGCTTCGTCACCGAGTCGAACCGAGAGAAGAGCGACAGAATCGCCGGAAACAACTCCGATTCGGCGTTCAGAGAGAGACGGTGGCGGCTCTGTCCTTCGATCTGTAGCCACCGCCGGCAAACAAGTGAGCAGCGGTTCCGATCGGCGGAGCTGAGAAACTGAAACACCGAAGCCAGACACTCGTTCGGGAGATCGGAGATGTAGTCGGTGGTTCCATCGGTTACCACCTCAACGCGGCGGTTCTCACTGTCATCTTCGCCTGTGCCGGAGGAATAACCTACCATCGGCGAAACCGAGGCTGTGGATCTGGTCTTGGAGATGTTGACGGAGCGGCTGCCTTGGTCCCTCTCGCGACGGCTAGCGACGGCGGGGGAGGACGCAGATTGGCCCATCCACGGCGGTTAGGGAAACAATAGAGAAACAAACGGTTGAGATTGAAGGCTCTCACCGTTACTACCCTGGACGCTTCCTCAGAAGAACCACTCAACTCACTCACTAACTCACCACTAACTAACTCTTTTCCACGTTCTCCCTCTTCTTCGTTGGAATGGTTTTTTGGGTTCTGAGTTCAATGGCGGAATTGAAATCAATATTCATTTCACCTTTTTTTCTGCGCTTTGTTTGGTGTGACCCGATAAAGTGAACAAATTTTTTAAAACGGTACTACCGCGACCAGTCATATATGATTCCATACAGTATGGGCGTCCTCACTGGGTTACCGTGGGGTCTCACTCGCTTTTGCGGCACGTGTGAGTGAATTACACGAAAGGTGCGTGCGTGCAAGCGCTGGTGTCTGTGCTCAAGGGTTGTTTGTTGCAGGTCACTGACGGAGACTTATGGAAGTTACTTTATTTTCAATGTTTATCTTATGTAGTAGTAGTGTTATTAAAAAGATAAATGTTTCTATTATATAATACATTTTTTAATGTGTAATTTATTATTAATTAATAATATTTATATATTGAATGAATGAATGATGCAAAAATATGTTTTGAAAAGATTTTAATTAAATTAAATACTATGTTCAAACAGAAAGTGGTAGAAATTTGAATAGGTCCTTAAAATAAGGGGTGATGATTGGTACTCATAAACTCATTTTTAACTAATAATAATAATGGAAGATTCCAACCGTTGGACTTGAAGTTTCAAATACAAACACAATTTTGGTCTATGCACAAGTTTAATAGACCATGGACCAAGTCCATCCAATACATGTTTCATTTTTTTTAATTAACTTTTAATTAACAATTAAATTTTCATTTCAAATTTCTTAAATTTTTAGAATTAGGTGTTCTAAAAACTAAAACTAAAATATAATTAAACTATACTGTTTCACTCTATTTTTTTCAACTACTTATTAAAATGGATATTTGTTTGATAAATAATTTCAAACATATTCAAGGTAGAACCAAATTTTAAAAATATAAAAAAACTAATTCTGAAAATAATAAACAAACCGTACCTCTCAATTTTTATTTTCCATCTTTCACAATTTCTCTCTGTCCACGATTCTGACTAACGTCAAGTACTATTCTTGTAATTAAAACACGACCACCTAAAAATATGCGTTTTTTTTTTCTTTGCAATAAAATAATTGATAACAAGAATAAAAAAATTAATTTTTGAACAGTATTTTAGTTCGGGGATCACAGATAATAAAATTTTATTGTCTTATAATTAAGATTTTTAATAAAAATTATTTTAATTATTTTCTATTTTATTTAATTCTTATACTTTTTATTTTTCAAATTAATCAAGTTAAATATAATTTTTTTTAATCTAAATAATCTTATTTTTTTATTTTTTTACTTTTTTTATTATTCTCTCATTTATTTTTATTCAAAGCAAATACAGCAAATAAAAAATAATCTTAATTTTGTAAAATTTACGTCTATTATAATTCATTTACACAACCTTAGTTAGAGGATAAAGATAATTTTTTTTTTTAAATATTGAATAATCAAAACTATTAAATCATTATATAAGACTTCTTCTATAACAGATAAGAGAGAAAAAATATTTCATTCGTCATAAAGGGTGATATAAAATTCAGTCTTATAAATAAATAAATAAAAAGAGTATTTCTTATCTTTATTAGTTAATCAGTACTTTTAAAATAGTTTATTAATTAATAATTCACTAAATACTTTAAAGTGAAGCGTGTAATTTTAAAATTATATTAACGTTTCTCATATTTTTAAACTTAATTTCAAATATTATAACTTGTGTACAAATAAAATTATAAAAATTCATATAAAAGAATTACAATGAATATTTGATAAAAGATAAATAATAATAGATACGTAAAATAAAAAAATAGAATAAGAAAAAAAACTAAAATAACTAATTCATATTTTTATCTATATATTATTCAATATCATTATGTCTGTCATTATTGTATGTTTTTTTATGTTTATTTGAAGTTCTCTAAACCCTAATCACAATTTATGACTAGGATTTCTCTTTTGTACATTTCCCCTTTGTCGTCTATGCATTTATCATTAAACCTTAATAATTAGATTTTCAGAACATAGTTCATTTATTATGTGTTTTATTCCTCTGTTTTAAGTTTTTGTTTAATAGATTTGTGTTTTGTTTATTTTGATTTAATGTTTAGAAGCATTCTTCTACCTACAGGTTGGGTCTTGCTGCACACTAAAACAAGTTTTGGTAAGATTTTTAAATCTTTACAAATTATTTTATATGGATTTGTATTGATTTAGTCGATTTCGTTTCAAATCTTTACAAATTAAAAGCAGAATAATGGTATAATTTGCATGCACAAGTAAGTAATTTTTGTAAGATTTTTAAAAGTTTATGGATTGAAATCATTGAATGGGAAAGTGGGAACTATCAGATAAAGAGTAAACCCCTATTCCAGCCCTACCGTATTAGTGAAGAAAAAAAAATATGACACGTGAAAATTGATTGGATTATAGACTTACAGTGAACTAAATTAGATTACATTTCAATGTCCCTATAGAAAGGAACTCAGGAGAAGGTGAAGAGGCAAAACAGACCTGAGAAAGCACCGAACAAATATGTTCAACATCAATATCCAAAACGCACATAAACTTTCAAGAGAGAACCACTGAACGTATGAATTGTCATGTAAGTGTTTCTGCATAAATCTTGACCTAAAAACAAACAAATCTAGTGTCGTTTTTACTTTTTTCTAATTATAAAGAAAATGAAAGTGTACCTTAAGTAATAATTTAATAAACATAACATCCAGGAAAAAAAACTCAATTAAATCAAATAGTCAGTTCACACCTTCCAATTGCATTCAATTGTGTATTCACGTCTACAAACATAACTTAGTGAAGAATCAATTCCATTGGAACTCAGTATTTCTGAACAGCTACCCAGCCATTCCTCAGACACATTATGACTATCAACGTCCTTCTGAGAAAGATTATCTTTTTCCAAATTGAGAAGAACAAAAGGCCCCCAGGTAGCTACTTTGATTCATAAAAGGCTAAAATCCTACCTTTCAAGGTTACAGAGAAATCAGTTGACCTTTCCCTCCAAAAAGTATATAATCAAGTAACTTATCACAGAACATATCTGCATACATTTACATTGAAATTTTGCATTCCTGATATTCTAGTGGCCTTTAGAAGTGCTCCATTGAAACCATACGTCCACCCCTGCAGAAATCACGGTATTTTCATATCTAAGTTTCCAATAAAAGGAAGTAAAAATAGAAACCTATTAAGGGAAAGTATCAGATCATGATAACAAAGTAACAGCCATTACCTATGAAGCAAATCTTGACAATTATGTTTTCAATTACACAAGGATCAGAATATAAAAGGGGAGGATATCTAGAGCAGGGAATCAAAATAAATATGCTAATATGCATATTTATCACTGTTGGTAAACTCACATGATAAGGGCAGACAAAGCAGGACTTCTTTCCACTTCCATGAGCAAGAAGAGAAGCATGATGACGACAGACATTGTGAAAGGCACGGACCATGCCACTCTCATCATGACAGACCACATATTCCACATCTCCTAGTCTGCAATATTTAGTCTCCACTTGGTTCTCAGAAACTTGGAAGAAAAGAACATGAATAGAGTGCACCACTGATTAAGTCACTCCTAAATATTCTTTTCCCCTTCTAAGAACCAAATGGAGCTACAATTAGACAACTTTGTTATCAACATATGCAAATACCAGAAATTACAAAATGCACTTGAGTCTATGTACTTCTATTGAAGACAAAATAGATGGTCAAGAAAAGAAAGCCTTCCAGCGAAATAGTCACGGGGATCCTTTATCTGCTCCGTGGATCCTGTAATAAAAATTGAGTGAAACTTAAGAATTTTTTACGAACAAAAAATCTCTTAAGGTAAAAAGTAGAAGACATAGTTGAAAGTTGAAACAGCCTTGGCAATAACATGTTTAGAGAAAAAATCATCAGAAAGCTTTCTAAGAAAGAAAAAAAAGAAAAAATTCTATAAATTAAAATTTATTTATGCATAAGATAAACTATAGAAGTTTTCTCTTATAAATTATATAAATTTTTTATTTTTAAATTTTGGCTTAAAACTCTCCTATAAATTATATAAATCAATTTTGGCTTAAAACTCATTTCATTTTCCTTTTCTTCTGAAGGTTCTTGCGGATAAGTTTGTCCAAATGATGGGTCTCACTAGCTTGTTTTACTGCCAAACAGGAAGGATCATATTTGTGCAATCAGAAATAATGGTTTGCATCTACATATAAAACACAAGGGAAACTAATTGACACTAAAACTAAGATGAAGTGGACTTCCAAATCAAAGTAATATACTGATATTAATATCCTCAGCCATCATCTTTGTTTTCTGGAAAGGTATTTCACCATAAAACACACATCATAAAAAAAAAAAAAAAAACTTCTTTTCAATCATCGAAACTAATTATTGGATTGAAATTCTACATCTACAATTTGTTTTCCACTGTATTCCCGCAAGGTTAAGAAAGCAAAATAACAATACCCAAGAAAAGAAGGGGGAAAAGGTTGAAACTTTAGGCAGAATAAAACTGACCCACTACTTGCCAGCCTCTGGAGAAGACACGATCGAGCTCAAGGTGGAAGAAAGAGGAATCAGTGTACCATGTGTTAGAATATTAAGACAAAAACAAGCATATTATAATAAGACATGATTTTCTATGAAAGCTTTATTTTATTCTTTAACCTCTCTTTCTTAAATAGGTGGCAGAGCATATATTTTACATTCATATAATAGATTCTTCGGAATATATAATTAAGAGATTCTTAACCGCTAGTCTATAAAAGATAATAAAATATATTATTCATTTAAGATAATAAAATATATTATTCATTAACACCATGATGTTGGGGTAACGGCTTCCTCTATGGGGGGTATTGGGATTGAAGTGGTGGACAAGTCTCTGAGTCTGACATGTATGACATGTATGGAAGTCTGAATTGTGAATTACGCAACGAGTGAGTGTTGATTTTGTGTTTGGAAAATTAAGGTTTGAGTTGTCCTTGTCGGGGACTAGGGATAAAGGGTGTCCGCTGCATGCTCATCGCCATTTGAATCTTCATTAAGTTCACTTGTGTTCCTTTGTTTATGCTGTTATCACTGTATATTACACCAATCACAATAAATAAAAGGCAATACTAACTATCATTTCTTTAGTTGCTATCTCTTTTTAATATAAAAAAATAACAAATTTAAATCAACATATTTATTCATTCATTCTAAATAAATAAAATAAATTTAGTTTCCATCTCATCATTATTCTTTTAATACAATAATTTAAAATAATAATATTCTTAACGATTAAATTATATGTATTCTTATTTGTAATTTATCAAATTATTAATATCAAATAAATATAAAATATCTACCTATTCTAGCCATAATTAACTGTACTTAGAAGATTTAATTTACTATTTTTAGTAAGTATTTTCTTTTTCTTATTTAGCACGTGAAATTTAGAAATAATTGAGAAATCAATATAGTTAAAATTAATATAAAACATCAGAAGATTACAAGTATACATAAACATGTATTGAAAAAAAAATTCTCAATTCCAGAAAATTTAATAAAGAAAAAAAAGTATTTTTAATCTACATATTTTTTATAAGAATTTGATTTTGTTTTAATATTTTCAAATCAATTTATTAATTTTTAAATCAAAAAAACATGTAAATTTAATCTATTTTCCTCTTAGAAAGTTAAAATCGTTGGTAAATGTTTTTAAATATGAATAATGAGTAATTTTATATGATTACAAAAGTAGAGAATTAATTTATCAATTTGAAAATATAAAAATTAAAATCAAATTTGATAAAAGGTATAATAAGAACTAAAAAAAAAATACATTTTTTTTCTGTTAATTAAATAGACTAACCAACCAATGCCCTGCAAAGTAAAACTTGTGTTATGACAATATTAGTTAACAACCAAAATCTTGAGGTGTTATCAATGAAGTAAATCAAACCAACCACAAGTTAAACTGATATAGAATTTGCGTAAGCTATACATCTATTGTTCATCATGTACGTGCTATCTAATGTTTTCTCATTCATGTCACTGATATCAGTCTCAAGATGACATTGTTAGTTGTTAGCATCAAGTGTCAAAGATTATTTCCCTTTTTTCTTCTTCCAAGATGATGATTGTGTCAACATCTAAGAATGACTTAGTGAATAGAAGTCAAATGGGTGAGATTGCTCTTTGTCAATTGGACAGAATCCGCATCACGCTTGGTCAAGTATCAACTACAATCGATCACTAACACGTCAATTTTTCTGCAATAATTATAATTTTGACAAGGACAAGCCATTTTCAACACACATCAAATGTCACATAAACCATATGCGTGAGTTGTTTCTTGAAACCATCATCCCATGAACACTTCGCCGACCAGAAAATGACTGCTCTCTGTTCCCACCCATTCCAAATCATCAATGCTGGAAATGTTAAAAGCCCCCATAATGGAGTTAACATTGTGAACCTGAAATCCAAATATTTTCCTCCTCACACATCTGAGACTGAATGTTTAAACTATTCATGTGGTGTATCAGACTATTTATCATCAACACAATGTCTGTCATTCTGTTGTTTGACTTATTTTGTGCTTCAAATTTATGAATTTTCCTTTTGACTTCAACCCAACTACAACCAGGATTTGGTTTTAGGCCTTTGTCTTTCATTAATTTTCGCACTCGTGCAGCCTGATTCCACCAACCAACTCTTGCATATAGATTTGCTAGCTGTTGAAGTGTAGTTGAGCACCCCGGTTCCAACAACAACCTACTCTCGGCTGCTTGGATGCCAGGCTGCTTGGATGCCAATCCAAACACTTCCATGAAGCCTAGAGGAAAAAAGTAGTGAACCCCATATTACTGCATTGGGAAAAACAGGCATATTTTGGATGAAATTACAAGCCTCCAAAAGTAAACCAGCTCGACCAAGAAGATCTACAATGCAAGAATAGTGATCTATTTCTGGCTCCACACCATGCTCAACCATGGAATTAAAGTAAACTTGGCCTTCTTTAACAAGACCTCCATGTCGGCATGAGGATAAGACACCAAGGTAAGTAATAGCATCAGGTCTAACACCTTGCTTTATCATATCTTCGAAGAGATTAATTGTCTCTTGTGCAACACCATGCTGTGCATAGCCACTAATCATGGTATTCCATGAGATAACATCTCTGCCCTCCATATTTTCAAATATGCACAAGGCATCATCAATTGCCCCACATTTGGAATACATAGCAATGAGAGCATTATCAATATGGAGGTACGAGTGAAAACCTAGGTGAATTATTTGACAATGAGCACATCTCCCATGTCCTAGTGCTCCACTTCCCATACAAGCACTTAGAAGACTATTGTAAGTAAAATAATTTGGTCTCAAATCTGATCCCCTCATTTGATGAAAGAGCTCCAAACAAATGTCAACACGCCATTCTTGTGCAAACCCAGCAATAATTGTCGTCCATGAAACTACATTTCTCACAGGCATTTCTTTAAACACACGGTATGCATCATCCAACATGGCACACCTACTATATAAACTTATCAAAGAACTTCCAATAAAAACATTTGGAATGAACCCAGTTGTTATTGCTAAGCAATGATACTGAATTCCTCCCCAAAGGTCACGCTTGGATCCACATGAGCTCACAGCTTGTGACAAGAAGCACACATCAACTTGGAACCCTTGTTCCATTTGTAGAACAGAGGATTGAATAGTCATTTCAGCTGTAATCCTAAGAGTAGTTGAATTGTGACCAAAATGAATGGTTCTGCTTGCATTGTTTTCCAACATGTTCTCAATAAGCCTAAGATGGCTTTGACAACTCTTAACATCGGTACCACGTTTTAGTGGAGATACAAGGTTAAGGACTCTTAGTGCATCAGTTAAGCCTTTGTTAGATCTCGTGGGTAACAATTTGTGGGAAGAGAAAGGCCTAAAAGTCTGATTCCTAAGACAAAATGATGGGTTCCTTGTGAGGAATGCATTCATTGATTCAAATTGAATCCTTAGATGGAAAAATTTGGTGACCATTCTTATAGGAGTGAGGGCATCTCAGAATTTCTTTTGTCGAACATGTTTTGGATTGGAGTGCTTAATTCAAAAGTAGAAAGACTGAATATGTGCTGAATTCCTGATATTCTAGTGGCCTTTAGAAGTGCTCCATTGAAACCATACGTCCACCCCTGCAAAAAACGGTATTTTCATATCTAAGTTTCCAATTGTACTTACAAGGGCCGAGTACATTCGCTGCTAATTCTCTTCCTCTCCTTCTCAATCTGCTCCAGTCTCTTTCTCGGTCTACTCCTGACTTCTTTAGGACCGGGTAGGGAGTATTTGTGTTTACACTCCGATGCTCAAGTCAATATACCATGTGTGCAGGGTTTAGAATTTGGTTAAGAGTATGAGTGGTGTCAGTATACCTGATAGGTACCATCTATAATATGATTTTTGTAACAAATTAGTAACAAATTATCTTAGTGTATCTCAATTGATATATCTTATATCTTGTGAAAATATTTTATATATGGTAGATATCTTATATCTCGTAGGTATCTTATATCTCGTAGGTATCTTATATCTCGTAGATATCTTATATTTCGTAGATATTTTATGTGTACTGGAATAGCCCAATTCCACCAAATCCAATAACTTGGATCCAACAAGTTATTCCCCACAAGATAATCATATTAGTTAATATTGCATCAACCAGAAGATATCTATGAGATATAAGATATCTGCGAGATATAAGATATATCAATTGGGATACACTAAGGTAATATGTTACTAATCTCTTACAAAAACCATACTATAAATAAGTGGTACCTATCAAGTATACTCACACCACTCACACTCTTAACCAAATTCTAAACCCTGCATACATTGTATACTGACTTGAGCATCGTAGTGTAAACGCAGGTAACCCTACGCGGTTCAAAAAGAGTCAGGAACAGACCGAAAAGAAGATTGGAGATGGCTGAGAAGAAGTCGAAAAGGAGCAGCAGCAAATATACTCGACCCTTGTAATTACACCAATAAAAGGAAGTAAAAATAGAAACCTATTATGAGAAAGTATCATATCATGATAACAAAGTAACAGCCATTACTTCATAAACAAAGTAACAACCATTACTTCATAAACAAAGTAACAACCATTACCTATGAATGAAATCTTGACAATTATGTTTTCAATTACACAAGGATCAGAATATAAAAAGGGAGGAAATCTATAGAGCAAAGAATCAAAATAAATATGCTAATATGCATATTTATCACTGTTGGTAAACTCACATGATAAGGGCAGACAAAGCAAGACTTCTTTCCACTTCCATGAGCAAGAAGAGAAGCATGATGACGGTCATCACGATAGACCACATATTCCACATTCCTAGTCTGCAATATTTAGTCTTCACTTGGTTCTCAAAAACTTGGAAGAAAAGAACATGAATAGAGTGCAGCACTGATTAAGTCACTCCTAAATATTTTTTCCCCTTCTAAGAAACAAATGGAGCTACAATTAGATGACTTTATTATCAACATATGCAAATACCAGAAATTACAAAACGAACTTGAGTCTATGTACTTCTATTGAAGACAAAATAGATGGACTATAAAAGAAAGCCTTCCAACGAAATAGTCACGAACGAAATAGTCACGAGGATCCTTTATCTGCTCCGTGGATCCTGTAATAAAAATTGAGTGAAACTTAAAAATTTTTTACGGACAAAAAATCTCATAAGGTAAAAATAGAAGACATAGTTGAAACAACCTTGGCAATAGCATGTTTAGAAAAAAAAAATCTTCAGAAAGCTTTCTAAGAAAGAAAAAAATAAAAAATTCAATAAATTAAAATTTATTTATGCATAAGATAAACTATAGAAGTTTTCTCTTATAAATTATATAAACATTTTATTTTTAAATTTTGGCTTAAAACTCTCATATAAATTATATAAATCAATTTTGGCTTAAAACTCATTTCATTTTCCTTTTCTTCTGAAGGTTCTTACGGATAAGTTTGTCCAAATGATGGGTCTCACTAGCTTGTTTTACTCCCAAACAGGAAGGATCATATTTGTGCAATCAGAAATAATGGTTTGCAAACTAATTGACACTAAAACTAAGATGAAATGGACTCCCAAACCAAAGTAATATAGTGATATTAATTCATCATCTTTGTTTTCTACAAAGGTATTTCACCATACAAAACACATCATAAAAAAAAAAAACACTTTTCAATCATCGAAACTAATTACTGGATTGGAATTCTACATCTACAATTTGTTTTCCACTGTATTTCCCACATGGTTGAGTGAAGCTTCTTTTTTAAAATTAATGAGCCGAGAAGGATCACTCATGGTCGAGTGAAGCTTCTTTTTTAAAATTAATGAGCCGAGAAGGATCACTCATGGTCGAGTGAAGCTTCCTCTTTAAAATTAATGAGCCGAGAGGGATCACTAATGGTCGAGTGCAGCTTCCTCTTTAAAATTAATGAGCTGAGAGGAATCACTCATGGTCGAGTGAAGCTTCCTCTTTAAAATTAATGAGCCGAGAGGGATCACTTATGGTCGAGTGAAGCTTCCTCCTTAAAATTAATGAACCGATAGGGATTACTAATGGTCGAGTGAAGCTTCCTCTTTAAAATTAATGAGCCAAGAGGGATCACTCATGGTCGAGTGAAGCTTCCTCTTTAAAATTAATGAGCCGAGAGGGATCACTCATGGTCGAGTGAAGCTTCCTCTTAAAATTAATTAGCCGAGAGGGATCATTCATGGTCGAGTGAAGCTTCCTCTTTAAAATTAGTGAGCCGAGAGGGATTACTCATGGTCAAGTGAAGCTTCCTCTTTAAAATTAATGAGCCGAGAGGGATTACTCATGGTCGAGTGAAGCTTCCTCTTTAAAATCAATGAGTCGAGAGGGATCACTTATGGTTGAGTGAAGCTTCCTCTTTTAAAACTAATGAGCCGAGAGGGATCACTCATGGTCGAGTGAAGCTTCCTCTTTAAAATTAATGAGCCAAGAGGTATCACTCATGGTTGAGTGAAGCTTCTTCTTTAAAATTAATGAGCCGAGAGGTATCACTCATGGTTGAGTGAAGCTTCCTCTTTAAAATTAATGAGCCGAAAGGGATCACTCATGATTGAGTGGCTTCCTCTTTAAGAATAATGATAATAAAACTTTAACAAGCTTGAGTTCCATGCTCTCAGAAGCGGTTTCCCATCTAAATCTTGAAGGTGATGAGCCCCATTCCCAGTGTTCTTATAATTTTGAACGGGCCTTCCAAGTTTGGTGTGAACTTTCCATCTGCCAGGTCCCTCCTCGCTGCACTCTTTACACGAAGTACCAAATCCCCTTCCTTGAAGGCTCTCGGCCTAACCTTTGAATTAAACCTTCTGGAAGCCCTTAGCCGGCAAGCTTCTTGCCTTAAGCAGGCCTTTTCTCTCAACTCGGCCAATAACTCCAACTCTACCTTCATAGCCTCTTCATTCTCCTCCATATTTACTAGCTTCCTTCTCAGACTGATTTCTCTAACTTCAACTAGGATCATTGCATCCACTCCATATGTGAGGCTATAAGGGGTTTCTCTTGTTGATGATTGTGGAGTGCATCTATATGCCCATAGGACTTCTATCAACTCCTCTATTGACCTCCCTTTTGTTGCTCCCAACCTTTTCTTTAATTCGTTTAGAATGACTTTATTGGCACTCTCGGCTTGTCCGTTAGCCTACAAGTGTTCAACTGAGCTGGTAGCGTGTCAAATGCCTAGGCCTGTATAAAATGCTTTGAGTTCTTTATCCACAAACTGTTGGCCATTATCTGTAATGATGGTGTGAGGGATACCAAATCTGCATTTTATATTCTTCCATACAAACTTTTGGACCTGTGCTACTATGATCTTGGCTAGGGGTTCTGCTTCTATCCATTTGATGAAATAGTCCACTACTACCAGTAAGAACTTGCATTTATCTTATGATGCTTTAAAGGGAGCAAATGGTCTTGGTACTATGAAATTTATAGGACGACACATTCAAAGAGTGAAAGTACAGATCTTGCTGGATAGTGGTGGTAATGAAAATTTTATTCAGCCACGGTTAGCACAGTTTCTCAATCTACCTATTGAACCAACTCCTCAATTTCAAGTCTTAGTGGAGAATGAAAATACATTGACTATTGAGGGTTATATTAAAATTTGCAAGTTAAAGTCCAAGATTTTGTAATCTAGTTATCTACGTTTTTGTTACCTATAACTGGAGCTGAATTGGTTCTTGGAGCATCATGGTTAGCGACCTCATGTAGCTGACTGTAGTGCTTTAACTCAAATTCTTTATGAATGGACAGTCTGTTAATCTACATGGACAGGAACCTACACATCCTATGAAGGCTGAGTTTCATCAATTCAAAGAGGTTCTATCAGACACATGCAATGGATGAATCATTTCTCTTGCAATTGCAGGTTCCCGAGACTGCAATGGATCAATTGCAAAAGCTCCCTCTTGACATGAAACCTGAATTGACTTTGTTGTTACAAACTTATAAAGTGGTTTTGATACTCCCTCGGGTTTACCACCAGATAGAGACCAAAATCATGCTAAAATTAATTCAAGGTTCAGATCCATTGAAGGTAAGGCCATATCAATATCCTCAATCAAAAAGCCCAAATTGAGAGTAATTCTCATACTATAATGAGAGTGAATTTGTCTTCATAATAAAATATTATTATAAAGACAACAGTAACAACCTCACTCCTAGTAATAGAATAGCCATATCATACACCTTTCATTCAGAGAATTTATGATATTCATCAGTCATTGAAATGAAAAGAAGTATCAAATCATGTTTCATAAACCAAGTAAGAGAGATTCATAGGAGATTCAATAACCAAACAAGTCAATTACTATCATTAAACATAAAGTTGCCAATGCAAGAATGGTCCAAAAATTTAACTTCAGTTACATTTAAAAATTCAAAATCAGGAGTTTGTGTGCTTGTTGAAATGAATAATAAACAACAAACTGTAAGTAACTAAAGAACTCACTTCAGTCAATAGATAGAAAATATGCTTTTTCAAGAGTTTTTACTGATAGATCATACCAAACGGGTCATAAATAAATTATGATAAGTTAAGAAATAAAAAAATCAACATCCTTTCAGTCTTATTTTTTTCTCTCCATTCTCTTTTCTTTCTTTTCCTTCTCCTCTCTTTCTTTTTCCTTTGCAGAGTTGGGAACAGGCAAGTATACAATTTCATAAATTGAGGGAAAATAACAAAGGGAATAAGAAAAAAAATTAATAACCAAAACAACCTGTAACATTCAGAAGGTACTACTAATAATAAAATGTATTTCAATACTTACCCTACTTAGAAAATGGGAACAAGAATCAATATTAGCAGCAAAGAAATTTATATTACATTTCTTTTTCAGAAATACCAAATCCTGTAGCCATTCCCATAGAATATTTTATTGAATTTAAAAAAAAAAAATATTGCAAAATGTATTCATAATATTCTTAATCATCTCCAAAAGTATGATGGTTACATCAATTATCTTTATATCATCCCATTGCAATATTGCTGCCATGCTATAAAACAAAGACTCAAGATGACACTATCATTAGAAATGGTGCAAAACGGCAGAGAGATTTCAAAGTATATGTATAGTATATAGGTTAAACAAAATGCACACTTACCAAAAATAACCACAGTTGCTAACAGTAGTAGAAGATAAATACAAAAAAAAAAAATTTCAAACCATATTTTAATTTTAATACATTTCCACTCCTCTCATAAGTTTCACAACAACACATAATCCCAGCGCAGTTCACAAGTAATGAAACAGAAATATGAGAAAAGGAGTGAAAAAGAAAAAAAAAAGGCCAAATCCCAAAACCCTAATCCTCAAATATATGCATTCAAATAAAAGAAACACACCATGCGCAGAAAACGAAAACCTAACAAAAGAACGATAGCATTGAGTCGCAGAAACATGGAGGAAAGATCTAGGAGAGAGTTCACACCTGCCTTCAGTGATTTCTTCTGATTTTTGGGACTTAAAACAGAGTCTTTGTGAGAAAGAACAGAGAGTCTACAGGTGCCTTTTCCCTGGAGCAGGAACATCTAGTTGGGCTCTCCCTCTCTAACTCTTTCTCTCTGCCTCCCTTGTGCAATTTTGTCTCGTGGGTTTGGACCTTCTTGAATTAAGGTCCATTAACCTTAATTAGTTCTGATCATCTCTGATTAGAATTCTAACCTGGGTTTTAAATATAAATGTTTTTAATTCACCTTTCATATTTTTATAATATATTTATTAAACTCACTTTATATTTTTTTTTATTTTAAACTATCAATATAATTTTTAATTTAATTAATTAGAATTAATTATCTTAAATTAGATTTTGATTAATAATAATTTATATTTTACAAATTTTATGATTGATTTTGTTATACAGTTGCATTTGAACTCATTCTAATTGAAAATATTTTTAATTATAAAATTTTAAAATTTTATTTACTTAAAATGTAATCTTCATAATTTAAGATGTTATATTCATGTTTTATTATTTTTTTCTACCAAAACAGTAACAAATTTATAATTAAAAAATGAAAATAATACAAATTAATATTTTATAAGTTTTTTATAAAGAAGATTATAATATATTATATTTTAATTTATATTATATGTGTTCGTTTATGTTCGTTACAAATTAATGAAAATAATAAAAAATATTATAAATTATGTTAGTTTATTTTAATGTGTGTTTAGATTAAAAAGTGGATTTTAGGAAGTGGAAAAAAAAAATAAAGAGAAAGAGAATGGAAAGTAAAGTTATTTTGATTAAGAGAAAGAAAGAAGAAATAAGTAGAAAGTTAAATATTATTTTTATATTTTTTTATTAATTTAAAATATTTGTTATTATTAAAATAAAAATATAAATAATATATTATTTTAATATTATTATAATTAATTTTATTTATTATTGTAAGGACCCAGTAATAGTTAGATTAAGTGAGACAGAGTTTAAAGGTGAAGGTGTTTAATAAAGTTTTAAAAGAATTATAAATGAAAGAATTAAACCCTGAAACCTTCACTATTTTAAATCCATCATCTCTCTAAAACCATTTTTTCTCAAATCTCTATACTCTCTAACCTATCTTCCTCCTTCTTCATCCTTTTCAAAATCCGAAGGTACCTAATCGAATATTGTGAAGAGTAGAGCACATCTAATGGATTGGAATCTTGATTTGGGTAAGCTTTCCTTGTTCTACTCCTATTTTTGCCCAAACTGTTTTGCCCTGTATGTGGGTCTTGCTCCGCTTACATGTGGTCTTTCCTCCATCAATATAGCTCTATGTTAGCTTAGGTTCTTAGAGATGTGTTTGGTTTGTGAATCAGGTACTTGAGAAGTCAGTTAGAGTACCTACAACTCTGTCTAGTAGGAAGGAAAAAGACATTTTAGATTCTAAAAACAGGTAAGGGAAGCTAGTTTAAAATTTAAGTTCTATGAGATGTTGGGAAATTGAATATGAAATTGAATAGATGACTGTTTTGAGATTTATACCTCTGGTTTGAGAGCTTGAAAAATTGGGAATGCGTAATGAATGAGAAATTTACCTAATTTGAGTTAAGTTGTGTGATTTAAGATTTGTTAAATGAAACTATTGTGATTGAAATATTGTAACCATAGCTTGTTTGTTATTGTTGTTATTTTGATAAGATGTGCTTGTGTTTCTATATGAGCAAAGAATTTAAGTTTGATTTATAGTAGATTTAGTAATTGAAATTGGGATTGGGTAGATTTTGAAGAACTTGTTGTATTGAACCATATGTTGAAATTTGTTTGAGTTAAGCTAAATTAAATTATTGTTCAGTTGTGAAATTTTGTAAAAGTAAATCAAAGTGGTTTTTCTGTAGAATTTCTAAATAGAGTAATTACAGCTTGGCCTATATTTGTGAAATGAAAAAAAAAAAAGGATATCTGAACATTGACACAATGGAAGTTAGTTTTGTTTAAGATTTACCTAGAACCCTAGGACCTAAGATTTTAGAATAATGAGAACAACTAGATTTCATTCTGTTTTAGGAGTTGCCACTGATAGAAATTGATTATGAAAACTTGGAAATTTTGTTAACTGTATGTGGAGTGAATTTATTGATTTTTGACTTGTGTGGTTTGAATGTTTATTGATCATGCAAAGACTATGTTGGATTATGTGATTGTATGAAGATTGAGTTGATATGGTTGTTACTCTTTGGATAATCTTGTTTGAAATTTGGTTATCTAATAGATATAATTCTGGTGTAATAATGATTTTGATGAGTAAATGAATTGTTACTCTATATTGGAAAGGAGAATTCAACTTAAAACTTTTCATTTATAACGGTATGCATGAGTGAGAATTGTATGAGACTGAATAATATTTATGGTGGCATGAGGCCTTGGTGTATGTTGAAATGATGAGTTATATGTTGGTATAAAAGGCCTTAGTGCTCCTACTGAAGGGAATTTGATTTTATATGAGTATGATGTTCGTAAAGTAGTGTATATGGGTTTAGGGATATGTTATAGGGTATCCAGACCTTAATGACTCTCTAAGTCACATAGACGAAGATTGTCATGTGGTGAAGGTCGATGGAGGTCTTACCAATTGTCTTTAAGATAGTTGGTGAGGCTACCCTGATGTGTGATGGGTGTGGAGATGTTTTGTGGATGATCCTAGGGTAAAAAAGACTCAATGGTCGGCCGGTTAGGCCCGTGGTCCTAGAGTACACATCAGGTGTTAACCCTAGATATCCGAAATCTATATAGTCTTCCGGAAGGCGTCGGTCTTAATTGTGATTGTGATTTAAAGATGTAAAGCCTTTGGTAGGCTCTTACACTTGTGTGAAATTATGTATGCTTATAGATTAATGGTTTTAAATAAATTTTATGGTCCCATATTATTTTCACTAGCTTACCCTTTTGTGTGCGTTGTATTTTGAATTGTTATGATTGTGCCTTGCAGGGAGCCAATAGCAAGTCTTCGGTGGAGCCATCTGTGAGGCAGAGTAGGAACTAGGAGTACCCACAACTTAGATGTCCTGGGGGCTACTAATAGGACTCTCAGTTATTTGAAATTTGTATTTTATTTTGAAGGACGGTAATAGAAATAGTTTCTATCCTTTGTATGTGAGGAAGACCTTATATAATTAAAGTAGTATATTTCGGGTATGTTACAATTATGGTATCAAATCTGTTGAGTTCCTTAGGGTGACCTAGGGTATTGGGTTTGCCTTACCAGTTGAGTGTTATAGGCTATGTCTTAGGTTGATTTGAGAGAAGGGTATTTGTTATGTTTTATTGTGTAACTGTTTTGTATAATTGTTTGTTATGACATGAAGAATTTGAGTATGTTATTCTAATTTAGCTTCTTCTCAAAAATTTTTATGATATCTAAGTTAAAGCTTAGACCGCATAAAATGTTTTCTTTCTTTTTTAGAGATAAGCCATTGACTTATTTGGATTGTTTTTGTTTTGTATTGTTTTCATATCAAGTAGGATGAGTGTTTAAAGGAAGAAAGTAAACTTGATTGAGTACTGAGGGTGCACACTCAAGACTTGGTCAAAGATTAATTTCTTTCTTAAAATGTTATAATTCTTATAATTTAGTGAAAGGTTTGTGTTTCTTTCATGGTAAAGAGCTTAAAGTGTTACTTGAATTCTAGAGCGACGCACTCCTTTGTGTCAGATGTTTGTGTTGATGTGATGAATTTGGTTGTGTAAGGGCTACCCTTTGATATGTAGTTTCTACACTAACTTTTAGTAGAGTGAAAGTAGATTGAGTTTGTGTCCAATGTCCAGTTAGAGTGGAGGGACACAGATTTAAGGTGAATCTAATTTGCTTACCCCTCTAAAACTTAGATGTGATTTTAGGGATCCAACCTTCCTTGAAATTTCTTACACTAGTTGGGTTATCCTAGTTTTGTGAGGTGGTAGGAATATAAATGTAACCAAGATATCCATCAAGAAGGATAAAAGGGATAATAATAATTGTAGCCTTTGAAAATCCTAATTGTGAAATGGCATGACATTTGTCATGTTATGTGTTGTTTTGATTGATGTGGTGTTAAGAATATTAAATATTAGTATAATAACTTTTTATAGTGATTTGTTTCTGTACCTGTAATAGTCCCTATAAGCATATGTCTTAGCAAAAGCAATGTCTTATGATGATATATTACTATGTTATGAGTTTGTAGTGCAATGCATAATGTCTTATTAAAAGTGACTATTCCCTTAAAATACGCTTGTCCAGAAAATCGAAGTTACAATAATCATTAGTTAAAAATAAAAACTAAATTTTTCTCCTCTAGGTGTGGTCATTTACATGAATCAAATTATGTCATTTTGGTAAGTTCAAAACCATTTTTTTTAAAAAAACTGTTTATATTTGTCATTTTTAATGGTTTCATTAAGAGTTTAGTCAATGTTATTTCATCTCTAATTATTAGCCTATCCTCCATTTGATCAGCTTTTACCTTTTTGGCTTCCAATGGTTTTCTCATGTTACTAAAACCATCTCTATTGTATCACTTCAAAGAATTTTATATGTTCTATACAACCATAAAATGTTTGACTCCTTACTTTTACCTATGACTTTAAAAATTTATAGCAAAAATTCATAATATACTTTCAGTATGGACAACTTTATTCAGACTAGAAATTTATTGAAATTGAAATTAGGACATATCTTTTTGAAAACAAGCATGCAACTAGCTTAATAAGTTTATATAGAATTTTATATATTACATGATTTGGATAGTGTTGAGTGGCTTTGTGAGATTTAGAAAATGTTAAATTATATTTGGTTTTATATGAGATAGCAATAAAGTTATCATATTTTTACGTGAGAATTATGTTGTGGCATCACAAGGATATAAAAAGATTTTTTTAGCTCTCTTAGACTTTTTGGTACTAAATGATAAATGGATAATGACATTTCTCTTTACCAAGCTATTTATGTACATGATTTAAATCAGAACTAACTCCATAATTATATTTTGAGACATATTTCTTCTAGATCATTTGTTTTTATTTCTATTTGTTTGTGTCATGGCTTATCCCTTTCTAAACTGGCCTTATTCCTTTTCCTTCTAGGGTATATACTTTAAAAGGGAGACCTATGATTTTCAGGCACATCAGTTAGTCATGTTAAAGTCTTATTTAGGTCTTTGTTTTTCTTTATAAGATATTGGTAGGCTTACCATAACTTTGTTACTGCTTTTCACATTCAAGCTTAATTGGAAGCTGTGGCTCATTTAAGTTATAATAACATTTATCAGGTCAGTTGATGATCACACGTAGTCGAATGTGTTTATACTAATACATCTCCAAGCCAGATCCACAGTGTTCAAACAGAAAATGGTAGAAATTTGAATAGGTTATTAAAATAAGGGGTGATGAGTGGTACTAATAAAATCATTTTTAAGTAATAATAATAATGGAATATTCCAAAAGTTGGACTTGAAGTTTCAAATACAAACACAATTTTGGTCTATGCACAAGTTTAATAGACCATGGACCAAGTCCATCCAATACATGTTTCATTTTTTTTAATTAACTTTTAATTAACAATTAAATTTTCATTTCAAATTTCTTAAATTTTTAGAATTAGGTGTTCTAAAAACTAAAACTAAAATATAATTAAACTATACTGTTTCACTCTATTTTTTTCAACTACTTATTAAAATGGATATTTGTTTGATAAATAATTTCAAACATATTCAAGGTAGAACCAAATTTTAAAAATATAAAAAAAACTAATTCTGAAAATAATAAACAAACCGTACCTCTCAATTTTTATTTTCCATCTTTCACAATTTCTCTCTGTCCACGATTCTGACTAACGTCAAATACTATTCTTGTAATTAAAATATTACCACCTAAAAAATGCGTACTTTTTTTATTTGCAATAAAATAATTGATAACGACAATAAAAAAATTAATTTTTGAACAGTATTTTAGTTCGGGGATTACAGATAATAAAATTTTATTGTCTTAAATTAAGATTTTTAATAAAAATTATTTTGATCATTTTTTATTTTATTTAATTCTTATATATTTTATTTTTCAAATTAATCAGGTTAAATATATTTTTTTTAATCTAAATACTCTTATTTTTCACATTTTTTTATTATTCTCTAAGCAAATAAAAAATTAGTCTTGATTTGGTAAAATTTATATGTCTATTCTAATTCATTTACACAACCTTGTTCAAAGGATAAAGATATTTTGTTTTTAAATATCAAATAATCAAAACTATTAAATCATGTTATAAGACTTTTTCTAAAACAAATAAGAGAGAAAAGATATTTCATTCATCATAAATGTAAAGAGAAAATAAATTTTGATGTAAAATTCAGTCTTATAAATAATATCTTGCTACTTTTAAAATAGTTTATTAATTAATAATTCACTAAATGTTTTTAAGGTGAAGAGTGTAATCTTTCTTCTGAAATTTTTAAAAAATTATACTAAGATTTCTCATATTCTTAAACTTAATATCAAATATTATAATTTGTGTATAAATAAAAATATAAAAAAATATATAAGAGAATCACAATCAATATTAAAATGATAATAGATACGTAAAATAAAAAATAGAGGAATAAAAAGAACTAAAATAACTAATTCACATTTTTGTCTATATACTATTCAATGTCATTGTGTCTGTGATGACCGTATGCTTTTTCATGCTTTTTTGAAATTCTCTGAACCTTAATCACATATTTTGTAACTAAGGTTCCTCTTTTGTAAATATGCTTCCCCTTTGTCGCCTATACGTTTATTATTAAATCTTAATAAGTAGATTTTCATGACATAGTTCATTTATTATGTGTTTTATACCTGTTTTAAGTTTTTGTTTAAGTTTTTGTTTAATGGATTTGTGTTTTGTTTATTTGATTTAATGCTTAGAAGCATTCTTCTACCTACAGGTTAGGTTGGGTCTTGCTGCACATTAAAACAAATTTTAGTAAGATTTTCAAATATTTACCGATTATTTTATATGGATTTGTATTTCTTGCACTGATTCAGTCCATTTCGTTTCAAATCTTTACAAATTAAAAGCATTCTTTGGGATAATCGTACGGTTTGCATGCACAAGTAAACAATTTTTGTAAGATTTTTAAAAATTTATGGATTGATTTAGTGAATTTCTTTTTTTTCAAGTGCAACATTCTTTTGGATGATAGTATTATCTGTACAAGTCACCGCTTTATCCTTTCTTACACGGTTTTAGTCGTTTATACAATGACAACTTTATCTTTTTAACTTTATTTATATTGTTCTCTTTTCCTTCTACAAATTCAAATTTCAAAATTCAAATTTCAAGTTTGGGTTAGATTCGCATAAGGAAAACCTCAGCAAAGGAACCTCAAATATCCTAAGTTCCTAAAACGACTTTGAGTATGAAAGGACCTACCTAGACGAATTCCAATCGTTGAGAAGTTTTCTCCTCTTCAAAAGTTTTCCAATGGCGTGCTCAGGGTTAGAAGAGATGAAAAATGGGTGAGGAACCCTTAAAGAGAAGGAGGAGAGAGTTTGGATGAAGAAGATTTGAAGAGAAGAAGAGTTATAGAGAATGGAGAGAGAGATGGATGATCCTAGAGTTATATCCCTCAACAACTTAAATCCCTTTCATCCTTCCCACATCAAAATTTCCTTTACCCAATTAAACTAACTTTTTAAATCCTTACCCTATTATTATTTCCTTTCTTCTTAGTTATTTTTATTTTATTCTTAAGGATATTAAGTACCTTAAACGTTTTTATAACCTAAAATATAATAACTGGAATTATTTTTGAAAATATTTAAAATATATTTAGTTGGTAAAAAATATTACTGGAAATATTTATATATATATATATATATATATTTATTTATTGAAATTCAAAGTTAACATTTTCTTTTTACTTAAAAAATAAATTTATTGTTACATTCGATTATTTAATAAAAATAATATGATACTTTTTTAATATTTGTTTATTTTAATTCAGAAAAAATTAGATTATCACCTCTTATAGAAACGTTGCTTTGTCGAAACTTTAAAAAAGCCATTCCCATAAAACTTTACTTCCTGAAAAATTATATTTTTCAAAAGTAAAAGTACTTTCTTAACATATCAGCATAGAAAAAAATATATAATAAATATATTATAAGAATCATTTTCAAAAAAAAAAAATCAAAATTTATTATTTTTTTTATATTTTTAAAATAATGTTATATATATACATGTTAAAAAATAATCTATATTTATTTTATATCTAATTTTACGCTGCTTAATATTAATATTTGTTAAATTAATTTAATAAAGTTTTTAGGAGAAATTGTGAATGAATAAAACTTCTAATCAGCAAAGTTATATCACACTCTTCAAAATAAATTATTGACAATATTATTTAAGAAAAAGTTGGACAAATCATTGTCCATGAATCCTTATACGACATTGACCCCGTATAGGGGGTATATTAATTATTTTCTGGTAAAAATTAGTGAATTGAATTACAATCTTAAATAATAAAAGTTATATCACGTTATAAATAATCTAATAAACACTTAATTTGATACCAGTTATTTAAGGATGATAAGTTTGATTTTCAATGCAATATAATTGATTATTTTTTTATAATAATTTATTATAAATTTAAAATAATTTATAAATTCATAGATGAACTCAATCAACTCATACAATAGATATATGAAACACAGCCTGTAATTTGAATTGTGTTTTTGTGGAGGAATAATAATGCCTTGAATGATAATGGAAAACTTAAAAAAAAAATCAGAAAAATCAAACTATTTAACTCTATTATTTCCTTTTTAACCGTTTTATTTGACTTCTAACTAATGCACTAAGTTGAATGATAATCAACATTCAAAGAGAATTTTTTTTATAATTTTTTTTTTTGAAAAAATAATATGAAAATAAATTAAAATTAGCATGTAACTACTTAAAATATACTACTATTAAATATTCTAGTTAATAATTAATATTAAAGATATATTTTTATTTCATTTAAAAAAATTTATAATAAATAAAATTAAATTAAATATTTCAACTTATATTATTTATTTACGTATTTTATGGTATAACTTATTTTTTAATTTTTCTTCATGATTCTCTTTCAAATGTATTATATATTTATGGATAAAGAACATGATAAATTTACAAATATAAAATAACATAAATAATAAATTAGTAGTTTAAAATAATATATAAAAGAATATATAATTATTAACATTTACTTCACCCAAATTAAATTAAATGGACATTTTTATTCTAAGGATCTACCTAAAATTTTCCAAATTTAAATATAATTACGAACAAAATAAACAACTCTGAAAAGATGGTATAAATTTTAGATATCTGAAACCAATACTTAATGTATCATAGTCAAGAATTACGGGCTTTCTCTCCATATCATCTCACATCTTCTCACAACCAACACCACATCAAGATAGTCTCAATCAATCGTCTTTTTAGAACAACTAGTGAAACCTCCATCGACCCCTCCTCACCACATGATATAATTTATTCTGAAGGTTTGGATACCTGTCATATTCATAAATCCATACACATTATTTTACCATATCAAGGTTTTCAAATCATATAATGCAACCTCTTCTTAATAGGAGTTCCACAGGGCTCAATATCATTCAAAACTGAAATAGTCTTCCAATTACAGGACAAATCCATTCAGCAAAATCTTACTCCGCTCAACAAATTTGGACCAGAGAGTAATCCCAAACTAGAATCAATTATGTTGAGTGAAATTTTCCTACACTTAGCAAATTATGCAGATCAGAAAGTTCTACAAAATGGTCAACTTCAATCCTTTTGATTCAATTACCCATTTCAAAACCTCAAGAAGTACTAAATGTAATTTATACCAAGTTACATTTAAGGTTAATTAAATCATGATTCAAATGACTTTTCTACACAATTTCACAACTCATTCAAAATCAGTAAATTCATTCCAACTAGTTTTTATCCACCAATTAAAAACATAACAAGATCAATTCAATAAGATCAAGAGCTCCAAGTACAATCTATGCAAAAATACACATTCTTACGGTTAGAATATCATATAGAATATTATATATTGATTAGTATTTATTAGTTGAGGGTAATTTAGTCTTTATACTATTCATATATTGTCCTATTTATATTCTTATTATGACTTGTATCTTTTAGGGTTTCCATATGCTATTATCAGAAATTCTATTTCTCTTTCCCTTGTCTCTTCTCTTTATGTTCTTATATTATCATGGTATCAGAGCTAGGTTCGTGCTTAGAGTTGTGTAAGCCAATCAAATTTTTTTTACTATTTGTCATTCAACCCAAAAGTTTTGTTCCACTGTGCAATTTGGTGCGTTCCCTTTTGGTGGTTCCCTTTGGGGTTCCTTTTGGTGGTTCCCTTTGGTGGTTCCTTTTGGTGGTTCTCTTGGTGGTTTCCTTTGGTAGTTCCCTTGGTGGTCCCCTTGGTGGTTCTCTTGGTGGTTCCCTTGGTGGTTCTCTTGGTGGTTTCCTTTGGTGATTCTTTTGGTGGCTCCCTTGGTGGTTCTCTTGGTGGTTCCCTTGGTGGTTCCCTTGGTGGTTCCCTTGGTGGTTCTCTTGGTGGTTCCTTTGGTGATTCTCTTAGTGGTTCTCAACGCCATTAGTTTCTTTGTTGGCAAATTGTTGCCAGTTGACTTACCAACATCAATTAATTTAAAAAAAAATTCAACAATTTCTTGCTAGTGAGTCACATCTCATGTCTGTCTCATCTTTAAAAGGTTTGTGTTCTTCGAATTCTTCAGGTATGTCCCCTCCCTTATGGATCCTTGATTCTGGTGCCTCACATCATATGTCATATGATCCTAAGTCTTTTGTATCTTTAAATTCTACCCAAACTATATCTGTTATGACTGTTGATAGCTCATATATCTGTTATGACTGCTGATGGCTCCTCAATGCCATTAGTAGGTATTGGATCTGTCTCTACATCTAATTTGTCTCTCTCAAATGTTTACTATATTTCTAATCTCACTTTAAATCTTGTCTCTGTTAGTCAATTATGTGAATCTGGTTACTCAGTTTTGTTTTTCTCTACTAATTGTTCTGTACAGGATCCTCAATCAGGGAGAGTGATTGGGACAGGCTGTAAACAAGGGAGACTTTATATGTTGGATGAGTTGAAAGTTCCAACAGTTGCAGCTTCTAGTGTTGATTTATCATCTTTTAATCTGAATTTAAAATCATCTAAGTTTTATTTATGGCATTCTCGTCTTGGACATGTTTCTTCTTCTAAGTTAAACTACTTAGTCTCCACTGGAGTTTTGGGCAAGTTGCAAACTAGTGACATTTCTGATTGTTGTGGTTGTAAACTTGCCAAATTTACTGCCTTACCTTTCACCAAAAGTGTCTCTACCTCTCATGCACCTTTCGACTTGATTCATTCTGATGTATGGGGTCCATAACCAGTTCCTACCAAAAGTGGATCTCGTTATTATGTTTCATTTATTGATGATTATACTCGTTATTGTTGGGTTTTTCTTATGAAACATCGTTCGGAATTTTTTAATATATATATTATGTTTCGTGCTTTACTTAAAACACAACATAATGCTGTTATTAAGTGTTTTCATTGTGATTTGGGTGGTGAGTACACTTCTAATAAATTTTGTGAGTTACTTGCCTCTCTGATGATACTCTTCATCAAACTTCTTGTACTGATACTCCTCTACAGAACGAAGTTGCTGAAAGAAAACATCGTCACATTCTTGAAACTACTCGTTCTCTTTTATTATCTACTTCACTTCTTGGTGAATTTTGGGGAGAAGCTGTTCTTACTTCTGTTTATATTATTAATCGAATTCCATCATCTGTTATCTCATGTATGTCTCCATTTCAAAAGTTGTATAATTGTGTCCCTGATTACTCTTTCTTAAAAGTTTTTTGTTCTACCTCTTTGTTCTTCTTCCACAAGTAGAACGTAGTAAATTATCTCCCCGTTCTAAAATATATGTTTTTCTTGGTTATGGGGATGGTCAAAAGGGTTATCGTTGTTATGATCCTATCAATAACAAACTCTATGTTTCTCGTCATGTTGTTTTCCTTGAGCACATTTCATTTTATACCATGTTAGAGTCTTCTCACAAAACTACAAAATCAGATCCCATTTATATTGATTCTTTTCCCAAAGATGATAATGATGCTATAAATAATATTGAAGTTGAGAATTGCAGGAATGATACTTGTTCTACTATATCTCAAGATGTCCCCATGGCTTTCCAAACACCTCCTATGATTGTTGATCATCCACCTCCTCGTTATCCTCCACGTATTCGTAAGTCCACTCAATCACCAGATTTTGCTTATTCTTTTTATTCTTCTTCTTTTGCTTCTTTCTTAACCAAAATTCATAGTTTTTCTGAACCATCTTCCTATCAAGAGGTTGTCTTGATCCACTTTGGCAAGAGGCTATGCAAGAGGAACTTTCTGCATTATAAGACAGGTACTTGGGACTTGGTATCTCTTCCTCCAGGTAAAAAGGCTATTGGCTCTCGGTGGGTCTACAAATTAAAACAAAGTCAGATGGGTCTGTTGAGCGTTATAAAGCTCGTCTAGTTGCTAAAGGATTCTCTCAAGAATATGGTTTGGATTATGTAGAAACCTTTGCCCCAGTTGCTAAGATGACTACCATTCGCACTCTTATTGATGTTGCATCTGTTCGTTAGTGGGATATCTTTCAGATGGATGTTAAAAATGCTTTCTTAAATGGTGATCTGAGAGAGGAAGTGTACATGATACCTCCTCCAGGTGTTTCTCATAATTCAGGGGAGGTGTGTAAGTTAAAAAAAGCTCTTTATGGTCTCAAACAAGCTCCCCGGGCTTGGTTTGAAAAGTTCTCTAAAGTTATTACTTCTTTTGGATTTTGTTCTAGTGATTATGATCATGCTTTGTTTCTGAAGACTATTTCTCATGATCGTATTATTCTCAGCTTATGTGTTGATGATATGATAATTATTGGGGATGATATGGATGAAATTAGAAGACTAAAATTACAGTTGACAAAACAATTTGAAATGAAGGATTTGGGACTCCTTCGTTATTTCTTGGGCATTGAAGTTGCATATTCTCTTAGAGGCTATCTTCTTTGTCAATCTAAGTATATTGGCATTATTCTAGAGCAAGCTCTTCTTTCTGATACTCGCACATCTGACACTCTTATTGAGCTTAATGTGAAATATACTCCTTCAGATGGTGTTCCTCTACCTGATCCCACTATGTATCGTACAATTGTTGGAAATCTAGTATATCTAACGATTACTCGTCCTGATATTGCTTATGTTGTGCATGTTGTGAGTCAATTTGTTGTTTCTCCTACTACAGTACATTGGGCAGCTGTTCTCTGTATTCTTCGATATCTTTGTGGTACTCAGTTTCAGAGTCTTCTATTTCCCTCATCATCTTCCTTAGAATTACGTGCTTATTCTGATGCTGATTGGGCTGGTGACCCTACTGATCGGAAGTCTACTACAGGTTTTTGCATTTTTCTAGGAGACTCTCTTATTTCTTGGAAGAGTAAGAAACAAGATATTGTTTCTCATTCTTCTACTGAAGCTGAATATCGTGTCATGACTCTAACCACTGCTGAAATTGTTTGGTTACTTTGGCTTCTTTCTGACACGGATGTTTCTCTTTCTGAACCAACTCATATGTATTGTGACAACAAGAGTGCTATTGAAATTTCTCATAACTCGGTCTTTCATGAACGCACGAAGCATATTAAAATTGATTGTCATTTCACCCGTCATCATCTTCAACATGGAACCATTACATTGCCTTTCATTTCTTCGACTATGCAGATTGCTGATTTTTTTACAAAATCTCACTCTATTAAACGTTTTCATTTTTTGATTGACAAACTCTCGATGCTTCATGCTAATGCATCATGAGTTTGAGGGGGGATGTTAGAATATCATATAGAATATTATATATTGATTAGTATTTATTAGTTGAAGGTAATTTATTCTTTATACTATTCATATATTATCCTATTTATATTCTTGTTATGACTTGTATTTTTTAGGGTTTCCATAAGTTATTATAAGAAATTCTATTTCTCTTTCCCTTGTCTCTTCTCTTTATGTTCTTATATTATCACTTACAACACAACAAAATTCCAAAATCAAGTCAATTACTCAACTTGTCAACAAATCAAAAAATCAAATGAATAAATCAACATTTCAATTCAAAATTAGTGCATTTTCACAAGGAAGTCAAACCACATAAACAAGTCATTCATAAATTTTCAAGTCTTCTATCTTATGTTTTTATAGAATAGAAATGTACCTCTTTCAGAGTTTCTTCCTGACATATTTAGATCTTGAAAATGATAAAAGATGGTTTAAAAAATTTAGAAAAAAAGAAGATATTAAAGGAAAAAATATTTTTTAAAAGATAATAATTTTATAATAAAAGATGAAATATTAGTTTTTTATTTATATATTTTTCAAAATTTAACTAAACAACTTTATTCTTTTATTAATTAATTTTTTTTACTTAAATTAATTTTTACTAAATCCTTACATAACTTAATTAGTAAAACTATTTTATGTTTTTTTTTAAACCTGATTTCTAATTCACACATAAAATAATTTAAGTTAAAAAGAAAATTCATTTTTTCTCTTTTTAAAAATTCTTACTAAAATAACTTTTCCAAATAAAAACCTAATATTCTTTGACACAACCATTCAACTCCTTCTTGATGTATGCTAATAAGTATGATTCTTTATCACTCCCTCAAGCTTTTTCTTAAGAACAAAAATCTAACTCTCATAACGTAAAAAATAAAAAAGAATACAAGAAAAAAACTAAATATCTGAAATATAAAAACTTATTATGCATTCAGATCATCATTTAATTTTTCACATCAAAATTTTAAATATTCTATAAATAGTGATTAATATCTATAAAAATTTATAATATAATAATATATTTAAATTTTGTAAAAGAGAAAAATAACATGAAAGACTTTATAAAAATTATTTTAATATATTATTGATTTCACAGAATTATTATTTTTTAAATATAAAAATAAATTTTATCATATAAATTATTATTTAATTTTTTTCATCAAATTACCATTTAATACATAAATATCTATTTAAATTTATTAAAAATTTAGACCAAATAATATTTTTAAATTTTACAGATATCAAATTAATAATTTTTTTATAAAAACTAAAAACTATATATATTTATATGATAAAAACTATAAGCAAACGAAATATGAAACTGAAATTTAAGACTTTAAATAATCAAATGACCAAACATGTTTTTTTTTATTTAAAAATTGAAAATTATGAAATTTAGACTCAAAGTCCAAATATATAATTGACTTCGGATGATTTGATTGATGAATATGCCTAATTACGAGTTTGGTCCATTAAATATCTTTAATCTTTGACTTGCAAAATTTACATCTTTAAGACTAGGACTATAAATAGACAGACATAAAATATAAGCAATTATTTGAAAAGGCACCACAATCTAACCAAATCGATATTTTAATTAATTTTGATCAATCATAAGTTCTCAAGGTTTATTTAATTACAATATTAATAAAGACCATTTTTCCTATTATTAGTGCCAAAATATATAGTTTTTAGAAACAAATAATTAATTTCTTTTATTAAAAACGTTAGTTAATTATCATGTTAAACAATTTAATAAAAGTAATAATTTTTACACACATCACGATACTAGATATTCAGAAAGAAAAAATTTCCACTTACAATACTCTTATTTAAAATAAATAAGATTATATTTTATAAAAAAAAAAACTTGCACCGTGTAAAAAAGTAATAAGTGATTTTATAACACAACATCATAATATTAGCAGAATATTTCTTATTGGGCTTGAAGAACTTGTCTGAGTTTTTGGTACATGTTAATTGCACAAGCACAAGGGTCCTCCAAAATAAAAAAATCAGGGTATGAAACTCACAGTACACAGATTATCGAATTCGAGCTCGACGCACGCAAACACTGTGACACGAACAGTAATGGCCGCTAGTCATTATCTGCTTCACCGCCTTCGGCTCCGTAGCTTCCAAGGCCTCAACGTGGCACCATCTCAGGGCCACCGTCTGTGGTTCAGTGCCACGTCATCGCCGGAAGAAGCGACTGAAAACGTATCCGGCGGGACCCACACCCAAAGCTCCGACGTCGAGGTGAATGATACCGAATGGAGGGACAAAGAAGAGAAGATCGTGAGGGACATTGAACCGATCGTTATGCTAACCAGGCAAATTCTCCACTCACCAAGGTATTTTGAGATTCGATCAATTCATTGGTGTTAAGATTAGGATTTTCTGCTGTTGTGTGTGAACCTTGAAACGACTTCGTTTATGTCTTTGCAGGTACAAGAATGGGGAGGTATTAACTGTAGAGGATGAAAGAGCCATAGTAGAGAACGTTCTTATTTATCATCCAGATTGTGAAGATAAAATTGGGAGTGGTTTGGAGGCCATTATGGTAAGTGAAGTGAATAATATGCATGATTAATTTGATGTGTAGGTTCTTATTCTTTGTCGTGATAGTATTATTTGAAGTGAATTTTACTTGTTTTAATGTTTAGTATGTATTTATGTGTGATACCGGTTGCTTTACCTGGGCTTGTTTATATCAATTTGTAACTTTTGGATTTAATTTCTCCTAAATTACGTGAACTCTAACTAGCTTACTGCTTGTAAAAAGGTTTTAGTAAACTGTTCACAACCGTAATGTCAATGTTTTTGGACTCTCCATGACTATGATTGTGATCGCATTTGGGGCCAGAGTTTACAATGAAGTCATCTATGCAATCTTGTTGCGAGTAAAAGGTTCCAATTCTTTTCACTTTTGGCAGTCTGCGTGGAGTGGCTGACCTGAGAAATGCTATGGTGGATAGCAGGATGATTGCAGAATTGGAATTTTAGATACAAGTTAAATAATAATTTTTACTAAACATATGTAAATGCTAAAAAATGAATTAAGTTACCCAAATAATTTATAATCAAGAGTCATAGTCTTAAGCTAAAAGCTAGTAGCAACAAAAGTCAAAGAAATCGGACAAGTTTATGTCTCTAAGGCTTAAGGTAACTAAATACTCAAGTTTAGTTACAAGTTTTTCTTAAGCAGAGTTTTCATGATCTTCCAGATCTTTTTATTCATAGTCACTTTCACGGCTTCTAAATTTGAAGATTTCTCCTCCTCTTCAATTTCATCATCACCACTTTCTTCATCTATAACTTCTGTTCCCGTCCCTTTCTCCTAGAGTTTGAAGGCCTAGAAGGAGCTGCTACCTTCAATCTTTTGCTGCTTAGCGTATCTTAAAGGCCCACCAGTCCTTATTACATTGGCAGCAACACCCCAAGTATCATCCTGAAAAACCATTATCTTCAGCATCTTCTCGATTTTTACCCTTTTCTCCCTCCACCAAATTGAAGTCATTTAGGAGAACGACTATCAACATGTTTTTTTTAAGAGCTTGGTAAATTTAATAAAAACTGATTCTTACAACTTTTGTTGCTCAAGTATCAAGTCTCCTTCTCTTAGTGTGTGTGTATGTAATGTATTCTAGCTTTCAATGAATTAATAAGGTTATGTTAACAATCAAAGTATGAAACTATAAAATTAGTCATTCACATTCTATGAATGATAGCAAAAATGTCTCTTTACTTTTAATACATGTAACATATTCCTGGTTCTTTAGTTATCAACTAGCATAAGAACATGCGCAAGGGCTCTATGGCCTTGAAGAAGTAAATAACACCACTTCAAAAGGTGGACTTAAGTATAGTCAGTTATCCTTTACCCTTATTAGCTCTAATAGAGTTTAACCTCTAATACGACTATGCTTGTAGTTTTTGAGTTAATACTATATACTTTTATGTTTCTGTGGTAAATCTTCAAAATGAAGTAAATTTTAAGTGAATCTTCTACAATTGACACCCAACTCCAAATGACTGGTGATCCCATTAATGAAGTTCAATGGGTAACAATGAAGTTGTTATTGACTAAAGTACGCCATTTCATTTTGAGTAAATATTATATCTCATTCCTATGACGAGGTGTCCTCTAAATTGTGGCAAATCATAAGGTTGAGTATGTGCATATATATATATATTATTATTATTATTATATTTAATGAACTCGATGACCATTATTGTAGATGTGAGTCACAAACCACCCTTAAAGGGTTCACCTAGTGAGTATGATAATGGGGCTGCTATTGTGAGACATGGGTAAGTCTCTAAGATGAAACAAAATACACGCAATCATTGATTAGAAGAACCTAACTGAACACCGATATTGTACATGTTGTGTACTAAAATCCATTAAAGGGGATGTAGCTCAAGACAATTAAGTCTACATTTTCTTGGATGAAGTTCATATGTACCATCTATGGGGCTCAAACCCGGAAGGTTCCTTATGTTAAGGTACAATATTATTTTTTATAAAAATTATATTACAAGTGCTTTATAATTTAAATTATGTGGGGAATTTTGATAAATATTTTATTTTAATTTAAAATTTAAAGCTGATTTTTTTTAATTAATTTTATAAAGCCATTTCTTTAGTAACATAAGTTATTTACAACCAACTCAAATTTTATTATTAAATAAATAGAAGTTTGTTAAGTTTTCTCTACACATGTTACGAACTTTTTCTTAATGTTGTAGAAAAACTTCTCTTTCTGTTTTCCCTTACTAAGGGGCTGCACTTGCTTTTCGATACAATATAATGTAACATCCTTAGTGTTGGTAGTTTTAGCTTTGACTGAGTTTGTATTTTACTGTGCATATTGAGTCTTCTTTGTCTATAAATAGAGCACTTCCTTGAGTAGCAAAGAGACACAGAAAAATATATTCTCTCATCATAGTAGAAAACTGTTTTAGCTTTCTTCTAAAAATATTCTTGTGATTTTATACTCTTTTAAAAGAGTACTGGTGTTTAAAAGGTTCGAAGATCCTTCACTTACTGCACTTGATTGATCTAACTAGCTTTCGTATATAGGGAGAGGAGCACCTATCAGTTCTTTTAACCCATCTAGTGGAGGCATTTTCTCTCTTAAGGATAGCGCTCTCTTTACTTAATAGCTTCTTTTCAAAAAGGTGCATCAATAGACCTCATGGCCTCACTCCTCACCATAAGATTTAGGATCATCCTCAAGCAAAAAAGAACAAAAATCAGGACCAAATTTTTAGCCCTTTTTGTCTTTTACTCCTTCTAGGTTCAAGTTGAACCTTTTTGTTAGCATTACTACTAGAAGACAAAACTGAACTATAAGTATCACAAACAGGTTCAGTCAATTTAGTTTTTAAAGGAAAAATATTTTCAAAGAAAATAGCATCTCTAGATTCCATATGGTATTGTTAGAAATTTCAACTATTTCAGAATTAATAACCAAGTAGTGCTATGTAAAGGGTAACCAATAAAAACACAATCAATGATTTTAGGTCTTATTTTTCTTTTCTAATTTATTGTTTTAATCAATTAAACCAGAGAGACTTTAATTCCTAAAATGGTTCTAGGGTAATTAACAGATTAAATCGGAGATTTAATTGATTAAAATGTTCTTGAATGCTTTCCAACCTTTATTAGAACATTTTAACAGATTCAAATAAACTCTTAATCAATTAAACTCCACTAGGTTCTTTTCCATCCAATGTACCACCCATAAACAACCCTATACAACTCAAAATACATCTTTGACTCAATTACAAGCTAAACTCCAAAACTCAAACTAAAAACCAAGATCTTCATCACTTAATATTGAATCTTCATCTCAATCAATAAAAAGGTTGAAAGCATCCAAATCTCTGTGCACCAGCATCATCAAATTCTATTTTGATTATGACAAGCAATATATAAAGCTTTACCCACATATTTAGGCAAACCAGAACTTATAATTATAGCATTGACCATATCAAGCAAGGTTCTATATTTTCTTTCAATTATACCATTAGATTGAGGAGCTTGTGGAGTTCACTAATACCATGCATTTCACAAAAATTACTCATTTCTAAAGACATATATTCTCCACATCTATTAGAACGAAGAGTTTTAATTTTCCTTTCTAATTGATTTTCTACCTTCGATTTGTATATTTTGAATTTATCAAACAATTTTGTTTTTTTTTATTATTTAAATACACATAACAAAATAATAAAGTATCTTTGACCGTCATGTGTAAACACATAATTACTATCACATAAAATAAGACTGAATTTAGTGAGCCAAAATTTCATTTGTTGTAGCCAACAAAAAAAGTTTTCACTTGTAAATTTATTAGGCTTACTTGAGGGAGAATAATCATATCCATCACAGGTATATTGAGAAAATAAAAATACTACCTTTGACATTGGAATTAATAAAAAAAACTTTTCTCTCTAAAATTGTTAGAAAATAAATCTAATTATGAATAAGAAAAAAAAGTCATAATCAAAGTGAACAATGCTTGTAACAAACAATAATACATGATAAAAATATTAGAGGAAGAGATTAGAAAGTGCCAGGATTGAGGCACTTAGAGCACTATCCTTAGAGAGAAAAGTCTTTAGTGGGTAGGAAGAACTTATATGTGCTCCTCTACCAAGGTACAACAACCTAGCGAAGGATCACCAAACCTTATGAACACCAATGCACTTTAAAAATCACAAGAATATTTTTAGAAGAAAGCTAATAGTTTTCTACGAGAGAATATATTTTTCTATGTCCCTTTATTAGATGTACATCAACTTGATGCTCTTTTTGGAGATGTGGCATTGTACCGCACTACCACCTCATTTTTCTGTAAGCGAGGTCAACAAAAAGATCTACACGTCATAAAGGATTGCTTTGTTATAAATGACAGTGTACACCACCCTTAAACTGACAGTATACTTGATTTAATGAAGTAGGTGACAATGTGGCAAATAAAACCTGAGGGAAGAAAATGAAATACTTGCGGGAAAGTAGAGGAGTTTGGGTGTAATTAAGCTGAAATGTTAACACTTAGAATTGAGTATCAACTACTCATATTGAGGAATTTGAGTGCATTGGTTTCCTAATTCCTACTCTCTTGCTTCCTGAAACAGTAGTAACCACATTGCCTTCTTTGATGTACTGCATTTAAAGGAACACTTATCTTCTATGACCATCTAGGTTCTCACTGCAATCAGATAAAATGTACTATAATATGTGCTGCTGATAACATTATCTGTGCATAAATAAACTAGAATATTGGGCTGGAAGCTTATGAATCTTTAGTTATGCACAACTAAATTTATACGCGTTTATCTCCTATGCCTTTGTTGATTTGTTAATACGATTTATTGATCAGATAGCATCAGTGCTAATTGGGACAATGACAATTTGAACAGCATAAACACCCTTGCTTTGACGATACTCAAAATTTTGTCTCCCTAGTCCCAACTATCAAGGAATATAGGACCTCTGAAAATTGATGTCAATTTATCCTTCGTTGCTTGACTTCAAATATTGATATTTGATAAGCTAATGCCTGAAAGAAATCCAATCGGATGATTTTTTAGAGTAAATTACAACAATATTTTCTGGGAATTTTTCAAATTACAATTACACCTCTTGTTTTTTTTCACTTATAACAGTGCTCTTCCTTACCAGGGGTGTAAGTGTAATATTTTCAAATGTGTAATATGTTTATAAAACAAAAAAGAAGATTTGTGTAGAATTTTAAAAAAGTCTGGGGTTTGTAATTTGAGAAAACCTCATGAGATATTAATAGTAAGCAAGCTTGTGTGTTTCAAATGCATTCCTATTAAACGGAGATTTACATAATTGGTTCCGAGACTAGTAAACTTCGGCTACTATTATTTATTTATTTATTTACTTACTATATTTTTTCTCAAAGTTGGCAGTAAATGCAGCCTCTGACTTTATTTTCTTGTAGGTTAATCGTCATCCCCTATATTTTTTCCCAAGGTGCCTTTTTGTGGTAAGAACTGATGGTAGCTGGATCGACTTCTCCTATCGGGTGTGCCTTGAGGAATACATTAAAAATAAGTACCAGATAAGTGCAGAAAGGTTTGTTAATAAAAGGTTTCTTAAAGATCTTATTAAACGTTGGAGTATTGGAAGATAACACTTGATCGGGATGTGTTAGCTTATTTCTGTACAATTGAAGTTAGCTTGCAGAACACTTTAACTCGCAGACAGTAAGGAATGTTGTTTTGTGGATTGGCTGCCTTTAATGTAGTTGAAATTTTACTAGGATCCTGCCTCATCTTACATAATCTTTTAAAGGGTTTTCTCAATACACTCTCTAACTACTCTTTCTAACATTCTTTATAAAAATTTGTTTAAAGTACTAATGAATTCATTAACTATTAAATGCGATTCACAAAATTATGAATTTCAATAAATTTTAACAATAGCTGGTAATGTGTTAGAAACCGAGTTGTTAGGATTTATCTTTTAAATGTTGTCTGGCATTTAACATGGAAAATATTGAACTGCTGAGATGTTTGGAGGATATTTTCACCATGAATATGAACTCCATTCTCTGGCAATGAATGGAACTATGGAGGATGTAAAAAATAGAGTTTCCACATCAACTTTCATTTGAATAGTTAGTACCAATTCACATTCTGCAGATGTACACTCTGATTCCGCCACATACTTTTGTATTATATTGGACATGGGATGTGCAACTAGGCTTTTCTGTTGACTAAGGATACATAGCACAAATTTATAATATTTACGGAAAAGGAGTGGGAATTGGGAAGCCTACAATTGTACTGATTCTTGATTGTGTCCAGCTATATTTGTTCACGGGTTGTTTTAGGAGTGGTTGAGGACAGACAAATGAGAGTCAAAAGGGTCGAACTCAGCTGGGGCCTGGTGCAGGTAGTCCAACTAGGTTCAGTGTTACATTGCACAAGTCAAAACTTGGGGAGAAATTCTACTTGGTTTTAGATGTTTAGTTGCATGTGTTTCTAAATCCAAAGACAGAGGTACCTGTCTTACCATATATTGGTTTGATGATTACTGACAAAACTAACAATTGCCCATCATTACATCATCATCATTCTTTAGTGTCAAGGTGTGATAGGTTAAATAGTCCATTCCTTTTCGTTGGATTTGATATTTTTCTTATCTACAGGATGTAGTAGAAAAGTGTCGTCTGAAAGAGCAGTTGATTCTTTATTTTTTTTTTCGAAATTACAATTCTTTTTATTTTTTGTCACTGGCACTACATCTCTTTTGCCCTTTTGGTTCATATTTCTTTTAACGATGGTTGAACTATTGGTTTTTCAGCACAAGATAAGTTTCAGAGATTTTGCATAACTAATTGTACCCTAGCCTGTTCTATTAGATACCCAAAAACTTATGCCTCCAGATACCAGGAGCGTGTTAGATTTAGAAAACTTAGGGGACAGCCTAACAGTAGAAAATTTTCGGGTTCATTTTGGTCACAAATTTCTGCCTCTTGAATATTTTCCTATATTTTGTTTAGCCAAGTTTCAGTTCAGAATCATAACAATTTACACCAATCAAATCTACACGCTGAGGAACATGTAATTAAATCACCCCAAAATCAGAGGCAATTTTTTGGAATTGACTTTGACTTTCATTCTGTTGCTTTAGCGCGATATTTTGAGTTTAAATGAATTATAATGCATCAGAAATTAGAGCTTTTTTATGAAAAAAAAAAAGTGCAGTGTGAATTCGGCCTCATTGGAAATAAGGGGGAGAATGTGCTACATTGGAAATTTTTGTTATGATATGAAAAAATATTCCCAGAAATTATTGGTTGTGAAGTTGGGATCTAGTCTTACGAATTAATTCACTAATTCCAGAATATTTGATCCCCTTGATTAATGCTATGTAAATCTAGACTAACAGCAATTTTTTAAATATACTTTTTATTATTGAACATATTTTGATGTAATTAAATAGTTGAATTCATCCACTCAACTAAAAACACGTGAAAAAGTATATTAGTCTATTTCTAGGAACCTAATGCTCTTACACAATAACTGGCATATTGAAATTTTGGCTTTTCCCCCTATTACATGAATATCAGTTCTTTATGCTTAATACTGTATATTTACATTTAAGTTTTTTTTTTTATAAATTATTAAATAACAATTAGATGTATACACGATCTTTTTTTAAACCGCTGAGTTTTGTACACATGTGTATGCTGAACAATCTTATATGTGACCAAACAAGTATTTCTCGCATTTTAAAATAATTGTCGCTTAAACGTTAACACAATGATTTTAAAAATTGAACCTTTTTTTCCTATTTAAAACAATTTAAATTCATTTGATTGTATTACTGTATACATCATTAGATAATCTCTCCATATATATAAATCTAAATAAATAAGGGAAATAACTTGGGCCATTCATTTTCTAGTGGTAAGAAAAGAAAAAGATATTATGATCAACATTGTGTATTTTGACCAGTCATTTTCTAATGGCTTTAAATAACTGCCAATAATTAAAAAATAACCCTATTGGTAGTTAATTTCAAAACAGGTTTATTTTTGTAAGTAGTTTGAATAAAGTTAGTAGACTGATGAATGATGGTAAGAACTTTCATTTTTGTGTAGCTGAACTTTATCTCTGGAAAGGAAAATGAATTCCATAAGTTTCTTCATTCAAACACTCAATCCAATTGGATAACTGTGTTTGAAAATCTTTTCTGATTTTAAAAAATCCTAAAGATAGAAGGGTGAAAAGTGGGTAAAAAGAAGTGAGAAGAAAAGTAGAAGAAGAAGGTATGTGGTCATGAGTCATGAGACCAAAGTTTAGAAAGGTCAACTCCTGGCTATGATTATATTTCACCCTAGCTTGGTTCCCTATTATTATGTACTGTCATGTTATTTTATGATTACGGCAAAAACATTATCATTAACCTCTGACTATGTTTTGTGGGACCTCATCTGAGTGGTCGTGAACTGGACCCTACCGGACCGGAAGTTCATCGATGTGGGCCATCATTCCCCAACTCATATTTTCATTATCATATTTCTTTTTTGCTTTCTTGGGTATAAAGGAGAGAGTAAGACCTGTGAGATACTTAATTTAAAAAATATTAAAATTAATTTTATTATTTTTACTTATTTTTATATTTTTTTATTAAATTATATAAATTATTTTCTTTTATTTTTTTTCATAAAACCAATGATCATTAGCACAGTTGTGATGTGGTGGGTTGATGGTGAATTCTTCTTTTGATACTCTCTTCTGGTCTTTGCAATTCTACTACTTTACCTTTTTGGGTAAAAGTAGCCTACACACTTACATCAATCATAAAGATACAAAAATAAAGTACTTTGAAATACAAGTGTGTATTTATATTTAATCTTTACACAATTTTATACACACTAGTAATTATTTCTTTCTCATATGCAACAAAACTAGAAGTTATTTGTTGTATGTTTAATTAAGAACAACTTATATCGAGATGATTGCTTAAACAATTTTAAAATGAGATAATATTATTTAGAGTTTCATGTAAGACTTCTCAATGTTTTTTAAAATAAAATAAAATAAATTCATTTATAAATTGATATTAATTTATACATAAATTTAAAATTACATTTTTAAAAATTATATCAAAAGAAATTTTATTTGTATGTAAATTAATTTTATTTTTAAAGATTTTTTCGTTGAAATAATTAATATAATGTAATATTAATAAAGTAAATCATGCTATCTATCAACATTTATAAAAAAAAGTTCATATTTTTTTTTTATAATTTTAATTGAAATGAAGTAGATTGTCTATAAATATAAATATCAATTTTGAAGTTAAATTATATTATTTTATATAAGGAGATTTTTATATATAAATGAATTATATTTAATTTAAAGAAGTATTTTATTTTTTAAGATCTTTTATTTAAAAGTGTAAGGGAAAAATTTATTTTATGTTTAATATTTTTTAATATTATTTTCAACAAGAATAATGGTATTGATATATATTATAAGATTTTAAAATTATTTTTTTCTTGATAAAGAGACTATAATTAAAATTAAAATGAGCATTATAAAATTTTTTATATCATGAATAACTTTTTTACTCTAATTTGTATAAGGATTATTGGAGTCTACAATATTGAAGAAGATCGAATATTTTTAATTATAGGAGGAGGAGTTATGTACACCTCTTATGTCAAGTCTTCATGAAAAAATACATTGTTTACATCTGATTGGTGAAGATATTAATCACTTAATAGAAGACATAATAAGAAATGATTTTTATAGTAGTCATTTTAAGCATATGTGAAAAGATTTTGAGATAGACAATTCTTTTGTATAAACATATCCCTTTGCAACCAATCAATCTTTATATGTCTTCACATTCCTATCAGGATACCACTTACTCATATTCACATGACAAAGTCATTAGATAGTTAGATAGTGATGATGTGAGTAATAAACCTACAAATAAGACACGACAAAATTGAAATGATAGAAACATCTTATAGACGATTAGGTAAGGAAGTTGTAATTATAGTCAGAAAATGACAACTAAGGTTAGGGAAGATTATCAAGTGAGGTTTGTATCAAACTTGATATCATTACTTAATCTAACATGTATATATAATATAACTAAATACAAATTTATCTACTATAACCCATGTATTCTCCAAAATATATAAGATAATTATATCATAGTTTACATTAATTAAGGAAATATTTACATAAATACATATTATAATATCTATCACATCTTTTATTATCACTTATTAAATCCTTTTAACTACAAGATCATCTATTCTTATGTCACAACATAACATGATCATTATAGTTCAGAACAGATAAAAAAAAGATAAGTTAATTGTTTTTTAACACAAGAACATAACATAATATAAAATATACATAAACAATATAAAATCATTAACATTAATTTCTACAAAAGGCATTCACATAAAACCTTTTTTCATTTAGATAGTATGAAATTCGAATGTCTAGGACTAACACCTGCTCATGTCATTTAGATACCTAGCCATAGGTGAATCAACTAAAACTCTTTTCAATCCTCAAGGTCTCCACACTATCCCAATACCAGCATCACACATTAAGGTAGCTTTCACACGTAAATCAATGTTGGATGGCTCTCTCACCCAAAGATAAATGGTGTAAGCTTCCGTCAACTTCTTATCACATGATACCTTTGTCTATATGTATCAAGTTACTATTAAAAGTCAAGATATCACATTCAACACATCTCAACAGACACACACACATACATATATATATATATGTATATGTATATGTATATATATATATATATGAGTATATACCTATACATTTTAATGCCTTTTAGTTTTCATTCAAAACAAGCTACAATCATGAATTGGGACAAGGTATTTTCACTTAGTCATATACTTACTTATTTAGTGAATTGGATACAATACCAATTCACTCAGTGTCATCTTCACTCGCTGACCACCTTGCACCTAAACATGCTAGATCTCCACTAGAATGATTTTGTTGAGCAAATCTACCTATCACTCAATAGAATCTCTTATCACTTAACCAATTCGAGGTGGCCACTTAAATAAAAATCCAATTTCCTATTAAAAAAATTTTGTTGAGCAAAATCTTTGGGCACTTAATGAATTATGTAGTAAAGTCAACTTTGTAAAAATTACAAGTTTTAATCCCTTCATTCCAACTTTCAAACTTAAAAAATTTAACTTTTTTAAAAAGGTTTATTCTATTATTTTAAAACTAAATTTTTAGATTAAATGAACTGAAACTTGTAAATTTCACTTATAAAACAAACTCAAAGCATAATCTCAATATCTCATCACATACCAATCTTCGTTACCCAACTAAATCACAATCTATAATACATAATATAACTAATCATAATTCATTAATTTCATCACAAAAATTCATACCCTTAACATCATAATTTACACAATCATAATAAGTAAATTTTTTTGCATACCTAAACCAAAATACAAGTAATATCAAACACATTAAACCAAACTAGTTCTTACAAAATAATATAAAAAAACTATAAAAGAAATCGACAATATATTTTCTTTGAATCAAATCATAGAGTTAATAATTAATGTTACTGTAAGTCAATAATGTAGTTCTTTGTGTACTTAAATCCTTTCAAGATAACATGTGAACGAACTTACACGAATAGAATTAATATGTGAGTAGAGAGAAAAATTGACACATAAAATAACCTTCTTTGTTTAGCTAAATGACAAATATCACAAATTTCATTAACAATATTAGAAATAAAGGGAAATTATTGATGTAAAACATCCAATCTAGTTTTAGACAAATAACCTAATTTATAGTGCCAAATATTTGAGGTAATGATGGTAGTAGAAGTGTTATTTATAAGGGAAGATATAGGTTGTGGAGATGAGGTCTCTTTGCTAATTCTAAGATGATAGATGTCTCCTTGCAACTTACCTAAACCAATTGCCTTTAACGAGTTCATCATATCTTGAATTTTGCAAAATATCATTAGAGAAAGATGAGAATGTAGGGTAAGTTGGAAATTAATTTAAAATAGAAAGAATAATAAAATTAAAATTTAGCACATAAAGAACATCATGAATAATAAAATTTGGAGAAAAATAAATGGTTCCTAAAACACAAGATGTGATAAAAACAATTTGATGTGAATGTACTTGATTTTAAATTAGTTTAAAAATAACTTAAAGATGAAGTAATATGATTTATGACCACGAAATAAATTATTGAAGGGAACAAATTATTGGAAGACCTACTTCCTATATTTAAGAAATTGCTATTACTGGAATTTGGAGTCAAAGGAATATATATCGGTCAATTTGTGAAACATGAGACACATTCACATGCCTTATGTGAGAGTTGTCATTTGGAAATGAAGTCAATTAATATTTGATGTTGGGTTGGAGTCAAACCAAAACCCAAATTCAATTTGTTTTGAATTTTCTTATTTTGATTCCTCTAATTTGTATTTCTTGGGATTTTTCGTTGAACCAAAGGCTCGATTATGAAAGTGAGGCCTCTTAGGATACCTTAGATGGTTTAGAGGATACCCATGCTTTGCATAACACTCGGTGATCGTGGGCTCACAATGACCACAATATAAGGATACTCTATTATTTTTCCCAACATGAAATGATTAGTAGTTTCATTTTTGTTCATAGGAGGTGTCACGATTCTTGCTAAAGAAGGAGGTGTTACACTTGTCTAGTGCATTTTTGAAGTTGTTTCTTCACTAGTGGTTAAATATTTCTTCTCATGTTGAATCATCATGGAGAAAACTCGATTGGAACTCAATAGTGAGTCCATGAGAAGCATTTGGGATTGAACAATTGAAAATTTCTCTTCAAGACCTTTAAGAAACTTAATTATGAAATCTTGTTGATGATAACTCTTGGTCAAACAACCACAATTACCATAGATATATGTAGTTATCAAGCTCCTCCCAATGGATTTTGAATTTGGAGAAGTAATCCATGATTATTAGGTACCTTGATTAAGATGATAAATCTCCACTTCAAGCTCAACAATGCAAGCAAGTCATTTTAGGAGAAACGATTTTTTAAATTGTTCCATACATCTGTAGCAAGTTCAAGGTAAATAATACTTTGTGCAATGGATTGAAATATAAAGTTTAATAACGATGATATTAGAGTGTACGAAAACACATTAACATCTTTAAATACAAGAAATTTCTTAGCCGAAAACAATTTCTCTTAGTGTCTATTGGCCAAACATTTTAATTTTTTAATTGGGGTCATTTTGCTAAACAAATCTACTTTTTACTTAATGAATCTAATAATTTATTCATTGGTTTGGAGGTAGAGACTTGAGGAAAAACTCAACTTCTCACCATAACTTTTCTATTGAGCAAAACTCATTTATTACTCAACAGGATAAACTTTAAGTTTCCCAATAGAATGATATTATTGAGCAAAATTTTATGCACTAAACAAAATACGCAAAAAACAAGTTATGCAAACTTTTACTATTTCAATCCATTGACTCCAACTTTAAATTTATAATATCTTATAAAAGAAATTTTCATGATTTTTGGACTAAGTATTGGATCCATTGAATTGAGACTTGTCATTTCTACTTATAAGTTAAAATAAACAATATAGTCTTATAAATCAATTACATCATATAAACTTAGTTTAACATAAATTCATCTTGAAGAGAAACATCCCACATGCACAAAAAAGTTGAAACTTATATTCAAAACAAATTAAGGATATGTTTGGATTAGAGAATGAATTTGAAGGAGTAAAAAAGAAAAGAAATGAAGAGAAAGAGAAGGAAAAATAAAATTGTTTGAATTAAGAAAAAAAGAATAGAAATAAGTAGAAAGTAAAATAATTTTATTTATTATTAATTTTTAAATATATTTTCTTATTTTAATATTATTTTTAATTATTTATTATTATTAAAATAAAATAAAAATAATTATTATTATTATTTTTTAATTTATTATATATAAATATTATTAATAATTATAATATTATTATAAATAATTTTATTTATTATTAATAATTATTTATTTATTAAATATTATTTTTATTTTTATTTATTAATATAATAATATAAAAAATAAAAAATATTAATTATTTTATTATAATCTATTATGTGATATTTGGTAATTTTAAGTATATAAAATTCATTATAAATAACTTTTTCATTCAAATCTTCACATTTTGGAAGGGAAAAGAAAAATTCAATAAATTGTTTCAAAAATTGTATTATTCTTTCTAATTTTTGAATTATGTGAAATCATAACAAATTCTCACTTGAAAAGAATCTTTCCCTAAAAACAAATACACCATAAAAGAATTAGAAAAACTTAGACGAAAAAAGAAATTATTCTATTTATTATTCTAATTAGTTAAAAATATTCTATTATACATTAATCAATTGGTATAAAATAAATTTTAAATAAATATTATCTTATAATTTTATTTAATATATTATATTTTAATTAGATAAATTTGTCATATTAATATTATTAAATTTATTTATTTTTAGAATTAAAATAATAATTTACAAAATTAAAAAGTAAATTTTTTTAAGTTAAAAATTCAAAACAAAAAAATAGTTAAATTAATTTAAATAAATATTATCAGAAAATAAAAAATAATTAAAAAAAAAACATATTTAAACCTAATAAAATCTGGAAATATTAACAGGAATAGGAAAGAACAGTTGAGTAAATTTTTGCAGTTGTTACGCGTACAAGTAACAGAGCAGAAGTGGTGTACTGAGAAAGAGAAAAGAAAGAGAAGAGAAAAGAGAAGAGATGAGGTGAGATGAGATGAGATGATAGAATGATGATACGATGATGAGAAAGATATTCACACACATTCATTCCAATTCGACTATGTAATATGTAATGTAATGTATGTATATATGTATAACAATGTCAGCCAGCTAATCCACTGCATGCTGCTCTGCAATGTACTGCCTGCACCAGCAGAAAGGATTTATGAGTCCCAATAAAGACTCTTTCACTTTTTCATTTTCATTTTCATTTTCATTTTCATTTTCATTTTCATTTCATTTCATTTTCATTCTCAACCAAGCAAATCATCAACCACTTTCTGCTTCTTCACACACTCACCACTTTGACCACACTCAAGTCTCAGTTCCTGTTTTTGTCTCTACAAAGTCTACATACACACCTACACTGCTATTCCTCCTTTTACACAAACAAAATTCATCATTATCTTCTCATCACAACCCTAAATTAAATGCTCACCATTCCACACTTAAATTCATTTTCTAACTCACTGCTATACTCATACTTCTCACTACCACTTACATCAATAACTTTTAATGCTAAATTATTTCATAAGTACCATAATACATTTCTTGGTAAGACCATTTAAAACTTATACCACTCAAAATTTAAAACATCCCAAATAACTCTAGTATTTAAAAAAAGAAAAAGTATAACTACCTTATTCTTAGTTTGTCTCAAAATAAATTCTATGAATATATGTATTTTCTGTTAGATATTTAGGGGATAATATTGTAAAATTTTTACCAAAAATTAATAATTATATAAGGGAATACGACTTTACTTCTTATTCAAAATTCTTTTTAAGTGTGAGCTTCTTTCACAGTGTATGTTTGATGGAACACACTTACCTTTTAATATAAGAATCCACCTTAATTTATGATCTCTCACCCAACCTGATTTTGATACCATTATTATAATATCCAGAAGAGAAATAATACCGAAAATTTTCATCAATGGGGTAAATCAACAATTATATAAGGAAATATAATTCTACTTCTTACCCAAAACCTTAAAACTAAGAGTTTGTATGTCTTTCTCATTTATATGCTATTCAACTTTCCTATTTCTAACACATTTTAAACTCTAACATTTTCAACCTATAAACATGATATACATTAATGGGAATGTGAGAACTTGTTTGATTGAAGTTGCATTCATAAATAATATATTGTTGTTAATGTATGTGAAATGACATGTATTAAAAAATATAGTATGGTTTAGAACTAACTAACTTGTCTTTTAAAGATGTAATTAGAAGGTCAATCTCTAGTACATATGTAAAAAAAACATTTGTTAAACAAATGAAACCCTTATAATCTCATGGGAAAGAATGTTAGGATTTGTACTTTGAAATTTTATATTGAAAATAAGGAAACTGAAAATCTATGAAACAAAAGATATTGAAAGCATGTTGGTCCATGTTAGATGGAGGCGACAACCTAAGTTAGGTGCTAAAGTGTGGTGTGTGTAAGAGCAATGAGAAAAAGTAGTTTGTTGCAACATTGGTCTTGGCTGGAAACCACGACAGAAACAGCTTAGGTTCCAAAGTGCACAACCACCACCCTATCATATATTATATCTACCATCATCTTATGGTGTGTTTGGTTTGTTGCTTAAAATTTCAGATCCACGTTTCAAATATAAAAAAAAAACAATGAAAATATTACCATAAATTTGTGTTTTTCTTTCATCTAAATCACTTCTCTTCCCATTGCATGCACTTGTGTTAGTTATAGCAACCTCTTCTCTTCTCTCTGCATTTCTTTCTCTTTATTTACCCACCTTGCCCCCACTTTGTTCATTGGAGATTGAGCCTATAAAAAGATGTAAAACAATTCAAAACAAAGAAAAAAATATAAAAGAGAAAGCAACTTATCGTCTCAGAAAATTAACTACACGCCCTTTTTTCTCAGTTAATATAGACTTGACCCATGTTTCTGAATTTCCACTCTGCTACAAACCTTTTTTTTGTAATTTTTAGTTAAATAGTGTTGAAAATTTTTTTATTCTATTATTAGTAGATTCATTGGCTCCACTTAATTTGATTGAAATTCATGAGAGTGACTTCTAAATATCAAGAATTTAGGTGTTGTTTGTTTCTTTCCCCTAAATAAGTTTATGTGTTTTGGTAAACTACTATTGTTTATTAAATAAGTATTACGTAGAAAGTTATTATACACCTAATTCATCTTCAAAATCGGTTTCAGAAGATGAAGTTTATATCTCACTTATATATTATAGTTCGGCCTCATTTTTAGTCAATATAGGATTTTCCAACCTCCTCTTCTCACGTTAAGGAGTCATTCTCAACTTGAACGTGACTTGTTAACAGCCCGTTAACAACTTTGTTAAGCCTCAGAAAGTGATTATAGGTCTAACTCACCCTTAAAACCGGTTCAGAAGGTGAGGTTTACACCTCACTTATATATCATAGTTCGGCCTTATTTTTAGTCAATATAAAATTTTTCAACATGATTATCATGTAAATAAAGTTTGACTATTTTTTATGTAAATTATAAGCTATTTTTAAAAGATTTCTTGAGTTTATTCAAGTAGTTTATGAAAAAAATTATAAGTTATTTTTATTAGCTTTCTATATAAGCTAAAAAAGAAAAATTACAATTTAATATAATTATTTTATGAATTGATTCATATATATTTTTATAGAAGAAGAATTTTTCCTTCTCTTCAAACACTAGTGACCTAATCGAATTAAAGAGAATAAGCTAAATCAAGCTTAGGTTATATTTGGTAAACTTTCTATAATGAACATGATAAAAAAAATAAAATATCTAATATAAATTAAAATTAATTTATACACAATTTAACTTGTAAAAATTTTCCAATACTAATTTTTTGTAGAAGTTTCTTTTTTAAGTTATGTATAGATTAGTTTTTGTTTATTCAATAATTTTTAAAAAAATAGTATATTAAATTGTAAACTCTAAAAATAATAAGTAAATAGAATTATTTTTTGTGTGGTTCTGAGTTGCATTGCAAGATTATTATTGTTTGTAATGGTCTTATTATCTTATCACAGAGTCACCTCTTTATCGTACGAAAAGAAGAACTCAGTTCTTGTCCTTCACTTCAATTCTTTCTATTATTGCAAATGCCAAATTAATTACTTTTCAATAGTAAAATATTTAACAATGTTTTGATGTCTCTCATACAATAAGTTAAGAAAATTAAAATAATACTATTTTGTAATAAAATTTTGCTAACTAACGTTGCTTTAATTTTGTTTCAAAATATTAAAAGATAATGTTAAAGTCATAATTAAAAATAGTAAATAAAATTATTAAAAATACATGTATTTAAAAGTTTATTTTATTATAATAATAATTTAAAATGAAAATGAAAATAATAATAATAGTTAAAAATATTAAAATAATAAATAAATAAATTTATTTTAAGTTTTACTTATTTTCATTCATTTCTAATATTTCTTTCTTTAATCTAAACCAACTTTTTTCTTCTTACTCCATTAAATCAATTCCCTAATTTAAACAAATACTTAACTTTCAATTTTCTAGTATATAATTTTTTAATGTATAAAAACGATAACCCTTTGTAGTAGAAAATAAAAGAGAATCTCTATTATTTCCAGCTTTCTGTATATTTAGGAAGAAAGAAAAAAATAGAGGAAAAAAAAGTCTTTTCATAAATGAAATAATAATAATAATAATAAACTACATGGTGATATGTAAAACTGAAAAGATATATTTAATATTAACATCCAAAATCGATTATGAATGTTTTTTTTTCTTCTAATAAATAATTAAAATTATTATATATTTTTAATTTTTAAAATATAATAAAAAAATATGAATAATAAAAAAATATTTTATTTTCTACTTATTTTTGAATTAAATAAATATCTTTCAATAAAAAAAATTATTATAATTATAATAGTAATTTTTTAATATTATAATAAAATAAATATTGATGTAATAAAATATTTATAGGATAATTAATTATATTTTCAACCTAACCAATTATTTAATATAAATGTAATAAAATATTTATAACATAACAAATTGTGTTTTTAATATCTTAAAGATATTGATTATAAATATTTTATATTCATGAAAAAAATAAAACATTTTTTTTTATTTTTTTTTTGAAAATTATGTTTTCCAAGATATGACTTTCATGAAAGCGAGTAAGGCGTACAAGTACTTTACCAGTTCATTTTCATCTCTAGAGTTATTATTTTAGTTCATTAAAGGATAAATATTACTGATCTAATAAGTTTAAAATAAAAAGAAACCAGTATATCAAATAAAAATTCTTATATGCTAAAAAATAAAGATTATATAATTATATATAATTAATTAAATATTTATATACATATATTATGTTATATTTTTGTAAAAATAAAAAAAAATCTGAATATATATAATTTTTTTTATTTTAATTAAATATATACTCATATATTAGCATATATTTTTATAAAATTAAAAGAACATTTAAAAATGCATTGAAAACATAATAATATAAAAATTTCTTCAATGCATACTCAAAAATTTATGTAATTCACTATCTATTACACTATGGTGACAATTAAGTGAGAAGGAAAAAATGTTTCCAATTATTTTTAACTTGCTATTAGAATGAATTATTTATCATCAACATTAATGATATAATTTAGTTAAAATATAATTTAAAAAGGGACAAAACTTACCTATTGTGTTTCCAATTAAATTTAAAGTTTAATTAGTAATATGTAATATATTTCATAAAATACAAAAATTTTCAAATTTAGTAGTGAAAATGGAAGAGAGGGAGAGATATGTTATGAGTTTCAATCCCTCTATTAACAAAATTCAATATATTAACAACATTTGTAAATCTAAGAAAGTTAAAGTAAAATTTCAATTTTAATTAACTTAATTGTTTACATATATATATATATATACATAGAATGTTTCAACAGCAGAATATACCAAAAAATAATGTAAACATTTTTCCACTAATTATGCAGGATGATCATTAAACTTAACATAAGAGAGTAACTTTTTGTTGGAAAGAAGAAACTCCATCATCAATAAATAACAAGGCCCTTTAGTTTATGGTCACTGCTCTCTGTTCTCTGTTCTCTGTTCTCTGTTCTCTGCCTCACTCACTGTCTCCTTTTTCCTTCTATTCTTTTCTCATCACAACCATTTCACAATCTCCTCTTTCTCCACCATACAATGAACAAACATCTTCACCATTACACCACCTCTTCTTAGAACAAACATGGCACATCATCACCCACAACCCCTTCTAGACACCCTATACTGCTTAGAAGACAACATTCATTTGGAAGAACAAAAACAAAGAGAAGAAGATGAAGACAGTACCACCACAACTAACAAAAACCAAAACAAAAACAAAAACTCCTCCGATGTGGTCCTTTTAGAACAAGACCTCTTCTGGGACAACCAGGAACTATTTTCTCTTCTCACCAAAGAAAAAAACCTTAACAACCTTTCAAACTCTCTCCTAAACAACCCCTCTCTGGCTTCATCTCGCGGCGAAGCAGTGGAGTGGATTCTCAAAGTGAATGTTCACCATTCCTTTTCTACCCTCACAGCACTTCTCGCTGTTAACTATCTCGATAGGTTCCTCTTCAGCTTCAGATTCCAGAACGAGAAACCATGGCTCACGCAACTCGTTGCAGTGGCGTGTCTCTCTCTAGCTGCTAAAGTTGAAGAGACCCACGTGCCTCTGTTCGTGGACCTCCAAGTATGTGTCTCTTGATGGCTCTGTTAATCTTCCTTATGTACATTGCTTTGTTCACTTACTAATCAATGTAGGATCCGGATCCCCAATATTTGATCGATGGTTGTAACTTGTATCATTGTATGTGTTGTTTATGTGATGCTTCTTCTCTTGATGGTGAAGGTGGGGGAGAGTAAATACATATTCGAAGCGAAAACGGTTAAGAGAATGGAAATCTTGGTCCTTTCCACGCTTGGATGGAAGATGAACCCAGTAACACCACTTTCGTTTCTTGATTACATCACAAGGAAGCTTGGCTTAAAAGGTTATCTCTGCTTGGAGTTTCTCAGAAGGTGTGAAACAGTTCTTCTCTCTGTCTTTGCAGGTAACTTTTACCGACCAGATCTTATGCTTTCTTCCTTGGTTTCATTGTCTGATTCACATTCTGAATCTTGTTCTTTATTGATGTTTAATATCTTTTATGTTGCAGATTCAAGATTCATGAGTTATCCACCTTCTGTGTTTGCAACTGCCACGATGATGCGCGTGGTGAGTGTTGTGGAACCTGGTTTGGGAGAGGAATACCAAGATCAGCTCTTGGGTATTCTCGGAATCGACAAGGTTGTTGGCGTTGTCTTAGTCCAATGTCTTGTTCTGTTTACAAATCATGGAAAATGGAGACTCTTTTAAACTTTTCATGCCATAAGAGCATCTCCACTATTCACCTCCACCTCCACCTCCTTAACTCATTTATTGTGGACCCTACAATACCTAGCTACATTTTTAACCTTCAACTTCTCTCTTTAATCAATATAAATATTAAAATTTGAATTTTTCTTAATTATAAAAAAAAAAAAAAAACTAAATCTTTATACAAGAGAGAAATACCAACAATCAAATAAGATTCTTTTTAATTATATAAAGAAAATTGCATAAAGAATAAGTCTTTTTAAGTTTGAGAATCACATAACTAAATATGGAGGTGATGTGTTGCAGGAGAAGGTGAAAGAATGCTACAAGCTGATAATGGAGGTGGCTTCAGGGAACGATGAAGATGGTAAACGAGTGAATTTGAAGAAACGGAAGTTTGAGTGCATTCAGTGTAGTCCAAACGACGTGATGGAAGGGTCGTTTAGTTGTGATAATTCGTGTGATTCTTGGGAATTAGGTGGATCCTCGAAGAAAAGTAGGAGCCAAGATCAGCTTCTGTTGAAGCATTCAAACCCAGATTTTCTCACCATTCCTCGCTAGATTTCAACTTCTACATTTTCATTGTGTTTTTCCTTTTTGCCTTCTGTGAAACGAAACTATATAATCTTATATTTTATTCTCTCATATTATAATAACCACGTATCTTTGTCACCAAAACCTTCAATTTATAAGAACACTCTCTGAAATAAAACTACTTTGCATGATGAAACAAAGAGAGTATTTTTTTTCTATGTGATGTGATAAATAGAGTATTTATTTTAGAGAAAAAATTTCATTGTTCTATAACGGCAATTAAAGAAACAGTTGTGCTCTTAGTAGAATATTTTTTATACATTATAAAATTTTTAATTATTTTTATTAAGTAATGATTATTAATTATGTAAAGTATAAAAGGTTTTAATGTTTATATTATAAATTAGAACAATCTAATAAATTACATTATTATTATCATGTGCTTATGAATACTAATTAAAAAATTGATCAGCGGCATTAAATAAAAATAGGTCAAAATGTATAACAATTATTTATTGGCCTACATCATATATAATTATGATTAGAATATGTTAAACGTAGATTAAAAAGGATTTTAACCACTAGATCACAAGAAGCAATTGTATTCTTTTTAAGAAACAAGGAAGGGTTAATATTGGAATATTTTTTTATCAATAATAAGATAAACAACAATTAAATTAAATTCATCTTAAAATTTAACAATCTTTTTCTCAAAGTAAGTTTTTTATACATTAATATACTTTCTTTTAGCAGAAATATTATGAGTTTTTAAATAATAAACAAATTTATTTTGACTATTTATCTGAAATTCATGTCAAGAAAATTTTTAATAAAATCGGGTGAACCAATAGACTTTTATATTTTATATATTTATAAGGGAGTAATTAAAAAAAAAAAAGAATATTATTAAATTCATTAATAATAATATATATTATTTTTTTTATTGTTAGGAAAGTTATTTAGCTATTTCCTTGATTTGTATTTGAATATGGAAGGTAAAATGAGAAATGGTGAATTATGAAGCATCACATCACATGAACTCTTTCTTCTTACTGCAGGTCAAACAATCCCATTAATACTCCATCATTCAAATCTCATTCTCATCTCAAAATCTGCACTTCCCAGACATGTTTCTACCCTCCTTCAAAACTCAGATTCATTTCACTTCAATTCAAAACATTTATTGAATTTATTGCATTAAAATTATTTGATAAGATGAGTTTTTGAAATAGTTTCTTTATATGCATCTTAAAAAAGGAAAAGGAAAAGGAAAAAGAAAAAAGAAAACCTCTATCCCGAAACAAAAACAAAACGATTAAAAGAACCGAATGCTGAAATTGGGGACAAAAAAGCTTTCAATAGTGCGCATCTTATTTTACATTAAAGAGTTTTTTTGCACATAAAGATTTGAAAAACTCTTTGAGAACAAAAAGATCAGTTTTTATTTTTGAAAAAATATTCCGAAACTTGTTACGAATAAGTGGAAGGTGTGTTTTAAGAGGTAGATAGTGAATGAAGGTTGGAATAGTGCAATTTTCAACAGAAAAAGTGAAAAAGTGGAAAGACAATGATAGTCATGTATGGAAATTGCACAAAGAAGAAGATAAATAATAGGTTGTTTGTTGGTCTTTAGTTTGTGAACATTTGAATTGAATATAGAGTTTTGAGGCCTTTATGATGAACTTAATGATGGAAGAGAATGGAATTAGTAGTAGCAGTACTAGGTGCGGCTACCACTATACACCCCTATACACTTAACATCTTTTCCGGTCAAACAAATATTCCTCAACACCAACACAGTGATGCCTTTATATTTACCTTATTTAGTTATATATGGTGTTTAATGTTGAGTTTTTATAATAATAAGTTTTGGGATTTTATATGGGAGTGTATGTATAAATATGTGTACTTATACTAAAGTAACAATATATTTAAGTCAAATGATCTATTATTTATAAGTATGGCTTCACTGATCAAGAAATTTAGAGAGCATGAATTAAAAATAACCAGATTGGTAGAATAAGAAAATTATAATAATAAAAAGAAAATCTTAGCATTAAAATTAATTCATCTAAAAGAAGATTCAAAGGAAAATTAACTAGTTAAAAGAAATGAAAATGAAAATGAAAATGAAAATTTTCTCACCTTATGACAAAGTTTGAAAGGTTTTTAGACACATAACAAGGGTAGAAAAAAAAAATCAAACTATAAAAGATATTATAAAAGACATAAAAATGTTCTAATTTTACTTCAAATGTAGTCGCCAAAAACACATGAGGATAGAGTGTTCAAATTCTTCAAGCAAAACCAAAAGGGTTAACAAAAAGGATGAGAAATAGAAGAAAACTAGAAGAGCCTACATTATCTAGGATGAGCTCAAGTAGTTTGTTGGAAAAATCTTACATTGGCTAAAAATAAGGTCGAATTATAATATATAAATAAGATATAAATCTCAATTTTATCTCATGACTGATATGAAAAGTTCTAGAAATATGAGTAGTACTAAATTTAGAGAAATAATAATTATAACCAATTGTTAAATACATTTAATGAACTATATGATGAAGTAAAAGAATAAGGTTACTTAATAAGTAGACTTAACGGAATGAATAATTGGTTGGTGGGATAAGTAAATCTAGAAATTGTACTTAATTCATACAAACATGTAATAAATAAAGTTGGAATAGGATACAATTAAAAAAAAAGAAAAATATTTTAAGAACTTGGTTAGTTTTGAAAAATTATCATGTATTCCATTTATTACATATTTCTTCCGTTTAAATAAAAGACATGTTTTTAAGAATTATTGTTAGAAAAAATTGTGTGAAAAAAATGTATTTGGAGGTCAAAGACACAAGAAAGACTTTTAACAAGAATAGATCTAAATCACTATGGGTATCAAATTTTTTTTTTTAAATTGTTTTATAGATGTGTTTGAAAAACAAAGAATTATTGTAATACCTAAATAGTTATTGATCATGACACATGACAGGTGATAAGAGTAAAGTGAAATTCAAATATCACTTGTTTAAAGTTTCAAGCACTTTTTTTAAGATAAAATAAATAAATAAATAATTAAATAAATAATGTTATTTGATATTGTATTAAGTTTATTTTTTAGTTGAAAGCAATTTTTCTTTAGAAAGAATTATGTAAATGATTTCTAAAACTTTTTAAACCATTGACATTTTTCTTCAAATATATTTTTCATGACAACTAGGTCACATTTAAAACAATATTTAAAACAACATTTATATTAATAATACTAAATCTATCATTAATTTATACGATAACTTAATTCATCGTATGATTATTTCTACATTATCATTAATAATACATAATTTTGTAATTGAAATTGTTTATAATAATAATCACATATAAATTTCATAGATACACTAACTTCCTTTTATTTTATGATATTATCTTTTAATACTCTTAAAAGAATTTAAAAATAATTTAATTTGAGAAATGAAAACGATGGCAAAGATGGATAAAGAAAGTTAACTCTATCCCTTATTTATCATGAAAAAAAAAATTTAAAAATATTTTTAACTTTCTTCTATCTTACAAGAAGAAAATTGTGAAAAATAAAACTTAAATATTTTAACAAAATTAATGTTATTAATATTTATTTTATTAACAATTTTATTAATTATTTATGTAATTGTATCATTAATAGTTTATTAATATTTAAGATATATAATCACTTTCATGAATATTTATGTTTATTTTATTATAATAATAATAAATAATTAAAAATATATTAAAATAATAATTAATAATTAATAATATCATTATTAATAAATACTTTTCAACACTATTTAATTAAGTAAAGTTGTTGAATTTAGTCAATTAATTTTCTTATTGGTAAAATATTTTGTGATTGTTATTGTGTTATATTTCTAAGACCACATGCATGGTGATAAGATATTTTGTCATTTGATTCTTTTTTTCAAAATGAAGTTGAAAATGAAGAAAACAAGACAATTCAATTGGTGGTGGAAAAATTGAATTTTATTTTTGTCGTAATAAAATAATTTTATTTTAAATAAAAAAAATGGTTATATGATGCATAATGTCAACTCATTATAGTTGGAAAAAAATACCAACTCATTAATTTCTTGTTTCACAACTGTCTCAACAAACTACCTTTTCTCTTTCATTTATTCACCACAAATAAAAAAAAAAAAACTTTTTTTTAAGGATATATTCCATGGAAGTTATTGAAAAGTTAGATCAAATCTGATAATAAAAAACTGAAAGTTAATTTTTAAATTATTTTAATAAAATTATGATTGAGTACCTTTTATATATTTATAAACTAATAGAAATAGACATGTATATATAGAGAGATATACTTTTAATTTATTTATAGTTTAATTTGGTTTTTAATTGCTGAATTTGAGCTATCTTTTTTTTTTAATTGAAAATTTTTATTTTTTTAATAAAAATATTACTAGAAATAATAAAAAATTAATATAATACTTTTAATATTAGATTACTATTCATTTTTAAATGTTACTCATTCCTTCCGTTATTGTTGAAATTAAGGTGATATTTTTTTAATTTTAAGAAGTTAAAATTATTTTTAATTAAAAAATTATCTTAAATTGTAAAATAAAATCACCACAATTTTTTTAGTAAAAATGTTAGTAAATTTTAGTTTATAATAAAAAATTTCTGTTAATTAATATTTTCAGTATACTGGTTTTAACGATCTCATTTATTGTTATTAAAGTAATTGAAATAATTTTTTAATATGTTATATATATATATATATAATATTTTTTCATTTTCAAAATATAAAGTACTATAAAAAGATATATATTTTTTCTTTATATAGAAATTTTATAATTTATATGATAAAAAATATATTTTCGTTTCAGTATATTATGATTATAATAACATAAAAATATTTCAAGTAAACTAGTATATTACTTATACTTAAATAAATTGAATTTTTTTTAATATAATTATTATATCATATTAAGTATTAAAAATCATTAACTTTACATATATTATTATAAATAAGTATTATACATATTTTTCTTTAGTCACTCTTATTCATTACACACAAAATTTAATAATTTCCAAATATATATATATATATATATATATATATTAAATTCTAAACTTAAAAATGTATACTTAGATAATGTTTTCTCCAACTGATTTAGTTGTTATTTTAGAGTAAATTTTATTTTTTTATAAATTGATAAATTCTTAACACTCATTTATTATTCACACATACACACCTTACACTAGATAAAAAACTTTCATTTATATAATTTCAAATATTAGAAGAGTCAAGATATTTTATTAAATTTACCAATTCAATGTACATATTACTCATCTCCATATATATACCTCCTTTGTAAATATTATATTCACATCATTCCACAACTCACAATTTTGTAACTCATCATTCTCAAAATATATTCATTCAATCACAATCATACAATTAATGAAACTTAGATATATTATTGATATAAATTACATTCAATAAATTTTTAAGCACATAAATATATTTATTAATTTTATCAAATTGAATATTAATAATGTATCGGATAGATTTCGGTCAGTCTTATATCGGATTATATCAATCTCGTTTTATGACATTCAACCAATGAGATTTCGGTCTAGATTGATGACATTTGGTCAGTCTTCGCCTCATTGACCCAGATCTATGATCAGTTACCATAACTGAATTCCAGTACTATATTATTCGCGATTCAGTTATCGCGATTCCAGTACATTTGGAATTTAGTTATCGCGATTCTCGCGTAGTGGGTCATTTACTTAGGTAATATGTTATTCCTTACCCTATTATAAATTAGGGTCTAGGAAATCAGGTAAATCTATCTAAATCATACACTTACTTTCTTATCACGCATAAAATCATATTTACTCTTTACTGACTTGAGCGTCAGAGTGTAATCACAGATATTTCATTCGATTCTAATCTAGGAAAGAGACTCGAAACCTAAAAAAGGACATCTCTATGAGGTATTAAATACGTATAAGTACAAATAAATTAAAGAATATTAAATTATTATAACACTTTAAAATCTTTAAAAATAACTTAAACAAAGTAAAATGGGTTTAGATAATTTTAAAATAAATCTATATTCAAGTATGTTAAAGATTTTACATTTTGATATATAAGACAAGAAAAACCTCACCGAACAAAATTTAAATTGAAGTTGAAATTGGGGGTGTAAGTGGGAATTGAAATGAAAATGAAGGGAGGAACATTTTGATATATGGATTTGGCAATAAATTAAGACAATCGATGTAGGACTTATTTAATATTATCCTTCTAAATGAGACGAATTTATTATAATAGATAGTAAAAAGAAAAAAAATTCTAATAATAACATAAATAACTCATAACAAAAATATAAATAAAATAATATATCACTAATATAAAAATTAAATTATCCTTAAATAATAAATACTAATAAATATATATTTTTTTATATAATATTCTTAAAAATACACTTGGCCACTTTTTCCCACCTAAACAGTGAGATAAAAGAAAATTGAAAACGTTTTAATTAGTCGGACTTTTTCCAGCTTTGACCATTTCAAGAGACAATAATGTTTGGAAAATGGGAAGTCCATAGAAATTGCTAGCTGTTGCTGCAGTGTTTTCATTGAAACATGGAACACTGATTGCATAGTCCATGGAGGTTCTTCTATTCTTCACATTGAAAAATGTTACATTCTGCATGACTTTGCTCTGTCTTTCATTTATCATCATCAATCTTGCTATAAATACGTTCATGATTTGACATGTGTGGACTATGGAATGCTAATTTGGACTTCTTCTTTCTTTCTATTGATTTTTGGCTAAAAACAGATGATTTGGTAGCCCACTATTTAATTGGGCTTCGCCCCTTTAAATACCAGTTCCCTTCGGCCCACTAGAGCCCAACTATATGCACTCCTCTTTGTTTCTTTAATTTCAAAATGATATATTTATCCTTATTTTCCCCTCTCTTACTCAGCTTCGTTCTAACCTTTGTGGGCCCACGAATACTTTGGGCCATAACCATGCAGTCACCCATAACAAACTCCTTCCTCAGTTTAGTCATGTATCAGTTTATTTTTCTTTATAAATTATAAATTATAATAAGTTTAATTGTGTTTTTAGTATTTTTTTTAATTTTAAAAATAAAAAAATAAATACTATTTTACTTCCTTAAATTTAATATTTTAGGATCACCAATTTTTATTTTTATTTTTAAATTTAAGGTTTAAGATTTAAAAATTTTGAGATACAAAAATAAATATTTTGTTTTATATCATAATTATTCTTTTTATCTTATTTTTATATTTTACGTATTTTTTATGAGACAATTTTTTTATTTTAATTTTTCATAAAAAAAAATTGAACTATTAGCTTGAACTATTTTTAGAAAATTTTATATTCTTAATCAATTTAAGCAAAATATATCTAGAAATTATATAATTATATTTTAAATCTCTTTTAGACTGTTATCCTACTTTTTCTTAATTTTAGTTTTAAATATATTTTAATGCTTAGGAAATTTATTATATAAACATAGGAAAAGTGTTGTTTTTTTAGTCAAATAAATATGAAATAATTTTTACTATCAATGCAACGTATCATTTGTGAATGTGATTAAATTAATAAATAAAAGAGATAAAGTATAATAGAAAATTAAGATACGTTTTTAGTAAAATAAATAATATTTATTGTACTCTTTAATATCTATATATGAAAAAGGTTCTGATATATATATATATATATATATATATATATATTTAAAATACTTGACAGATATATTTTACTACACTCATGGTTTAAATACTACATTATAAAATTCAAAAGTAATTAAAAATTAATGATAATATAAAATTAGTATAAACTGAAAGCCGCACAAAGAGTCAAGTTATTACTTTGGTATTCATTATAAAATATATTTTATTTATAATTGTACAAATTTTATTTTTATAATATAACCTTGAATTAACACTGATATATAATATTTTTTATCGTAATAGCATGAGATTCACATTTAAATAAATAATTTTTTTATCTATGATATTAAGAGTGTCACTATAAGTTGAGTTAAAAATAAAAACTTAACCAAATTTTTTCTAGTAACTAATAACTTTATAATTTAATTTGATGCACATGTTTGTGATTAGATTAAATAATTTTATAATTTGATTTAGTATTTTGACTTTTTTATTTTTAAATTATTAAAAAATATGGATTAAATGAGTTAATTTATTAAAAAAAAAATTAATTAAATCCAGTGTGAATCGGTATTGAGTGGAGTTCAGTGATGAATTGGAATCCACATTAGGACTCGTGCATGGTATAATAAGAACCTTTGGATGTATATTTAATGTAACCCTACGTGTGTTCCGAAGTTATCACGAGGTATCATCTCGTGGAATCAGAATCTTGAAATCCATAGGATTCCTGGAAAGTTTAGGAAAAACACATGGTGTGCTACAACCATTCTCAGAATCCTTCCACTTTTTCTATGTCCAACAGTGTTTCCTTATTTCTTCCACATAAAAACTGCACGAGACCCTGATTCTGTTTCTGAAAGATCTTAGTTTTTTAATTGTTTTTTTCTTTTTCTTTTTCTGTTTTTGGTATATTCATAACAAGATTCAGCTATTTTGAAACAAGTCACGGGTGGGTGGGTGCCATTGATGATGAGCAGTACGTCTTAATAGGAACAATCTTAAATCAAATTGCCCAAATTCAATACTAGATCAGATTTTTCAATAAATTATAAAAAAATAATATTAGAAATAAATTTTAAATTTAATTCAATTTTATAAAATTGATTTATAAAAAGTTTGTATCTACTTAATATATTCTAAAAGTTGGTTTAATGTTAGATCAAATTTCTTCATAATAAGATTTTATTTTTAATGATATAAGATTTTCAACACACACCTCTCACATCTTTCTTAACTTAAACGTAAAAGTAAATAATTATGGATTATCCGGTAAGAGTCTCATAAGTTCCATAATCCACAACATCAGAATCTGACTCTAATTAGATAACAAATTTAAATTTGAAAAAATAAAAAATTAATATTATTCATATTAAAATCTGTTTAAAATTCTATACACAGGTCAAAGGTAAAAAATAAAATAACAGTTATAAATATTAAAAAAATAAAATTATTATAAAAGTAAAATAAAATAATTATAAAAATATATTAAAATGAAAATTAATCTAATAACATAATTTAAATATCTGACCACATGTATTAGAATCTGATGTGAATTACGGGTGGCCTAATATATGTGTAAATATATGTGTAAGAATAGGTTTTAATATGATTTAGTAGGTAAATTGCAGAAGAGGTAAGTTGTGTATAAAGTAATGAAAATAAGGAAAGGGGGGAGAGAAGAGGGTAGGTGAGGACAAGGAAGAGGGACAGAAGGAAAGACAAAGAGCACGTGACGAGAATCCTTCGAAACGCATGAAAACAAATGTTGTTTTGTGACGAAGATGTTTCTCTGCAAGTCCACATGCATGCCGTTGCTTTCAAGACCCACACTCCCATCAACACTATTCTCCAACACCTTCTCATATTCATCTCTTTTACCTATCTTTTCTTTTTCTATGCTGCTAATCTTTTCTACCAACTCAAAATAGATCTTCTTCATTTGGTAAAATTGAGTGAAATTTGAAGTTCAAAATATTCCACTTCCTTCCTTTTCATTCCTCAAAATCTGCTACTTTCTCACCTTTAATTTTAGGTTATTTTTCTTGTTCTATCATCACTTTCAAAGGTTTTCATATCCATTTTACCTTTTTTGTTTTTACATACCAGAGTTATCTCTCTCACAAATTACTTTTTCTCTAATAGAATAGAATCACAATAAATACTTATAGAAAGGTAACATATATTGATTTCTTTTTCTTAAAATTAGCTTGTATTAGTAACTTTTTATTGAAATTCTCATTTAATTTCTCCAAATACTTAAATACATTAACAGATTTTAAGTTTTACAAAAAAAATCTGACTCATTTTACTCTTTTTTATAAATATTTATAAAAAAAAAATATTCAAACAAGATGTTAGTGAAGAAAATTATGTTGTTGTATTTAAATCTTATTTACATAAAACAATAGTTTTGTTTTATCACTTTATTACATCAATTATCTTATTATCTTTTTTTTTAATTATTGTATAAAATTTTTGCAAAAATATTTACAAATGAGATTTACATAACAACGATGAAACCATGAAACCAGATGAAATATAATCCACAATTCAAGTTAATCAAATAAAAAAAAAATATAGTTTTAGTTTTTATATTCTTTATTAAAATTAATTTCAATTTCTTTATTTTTTAAATTGATATAGTAGTAGTCTATTATTTTTTGAAAACATGAAAAAATTAGTTTTATATATTTAAATTTAGCATTAATGACATTTTTTATCATCACAAAAGTTTATAAAAAAAAGTATATATTTTTTAAGTTTGAAAGATTAATCAATCACATAATATCTAAACTAAACCAAACTAAATTTATGTAAAAATACATAAACTAAAAGCACAGTTTTTTTTTTCAAATGAAAAGTAAAAGTTATTGAAGAAATATCATAATATAAAAGTTGCCCTCAGTAGAAATACAATTTCTTTGATTTGATTAGACTTTTAGTCTTATGATCATGTTACCATTACTATACATAACGCTTTTCTCATTTCTCTAAAGCCAACTTTAAGGAAGTGCATTCTCACTTTCTTAAGATGATTTTTCATGCTTGAAAGAGAGGGGAAACTACCTTTGAACTGCACTTTTTTTTTTTTTCATGTCTAATATTAAAAAAAAATTAATTTTGTTTTTCTATTCATTCTATATATTTTATAGATGAACTAAAAATGAAGTTAAATTATAATATACAAGTAAGATATTAATCTTAATATTAGAGAGATTTTTATCAATAAACATAAATCACAATTATATGAATGAATACAACTTCACTTTTTACTCAAAATTTTAAAACTAAGAATTTGTGTATTAATCTTCTCATTTTTATTCAAAATAGGAATTCAACTTAGCTTAAACTCCAATAATAATCACTTTTTACGTCGTACCAAAATTTTATTAACAAGATTATTAGATCTAAATTAAATTACATATTAATATACTAAATTCTAAATAACAGATTGTTGAGTTTAGATGGGATGACCTCTTAATAAATTATGATTCATTTTATTTATTTTTATTTTGAGAAATCCTAGAATTTGTACGAGTTTTTCTTCGTGAATGCTCTTCACAGTGCATGGCATGGCTACATGGTTTTGGAAATTAGCAATTTCAGTGCAGTTTTTTTGATACATTTTGTTGTGCTCGATGAACTGCATATACACCAAGTTCAATTGGTATTTTTCATTCATTTCAAATAATGCAACATATTTTCAACCTCAAGCTTCTTTTATAATTGTAAGCCAGGTTCTTTTATGGAAAGGACGCTACCAAAATTTCTTTTCTTTCATGAATTCATTTTTTCTTTAAAAAAAATGTATATATTGGAAGGAAGGGCAATGAAATAATTCTTAAATTTGGTGATATTAGCCAAACCGAGTGAATGATCAGAATAGATTGAAGGAGAATGCAGGAATCATAACAATTAATATTATTATTTAATATGTAAATAATTGAATATTTTAAAAATATATTATTTAATAAAATAATTAAATAATAAATTATATTGTCATATTTAATAATTTTTATCAAATTAAATTTTAAATTCAACATTAAAAATTAATTGTCTAACGCGTAAAAAAATGATTTAAATTAAAAATTCAATTTAATTTGATGTAATTAGAAAAAAAAAATTGAACTCAATTTATTTAAATTAAAGTCAATAAAATCTATTAATTAGATTACCTAACCTATAAACACCCGTGATCTTTCCAAATATGGAAAGTTTTTTTGATCACTCCTAATTTTTAAACATTTTGCGCATAATGTCTACACGAACAAATTGTGCCGTGTTTCATGTTTTGTGTCCTTCTTTATATAATCAATCAATTATTCACACTTTTGCATTGCATTTTTTTAAGTCTTCTTTTCCTTCTCATAATGATGGAAATTTGTTCATCTCTCCTCACTTTTCAAACTTGTGGATTTCATTCTAAACAAAATGTGTGGTGTTTCAATTTTTCGCATCTTTCGTTCCTTCCTTTTAGTTTTATTTCGTTTAAAATAAAACTAAAATACAACTAAAAATAATAAATATAACATTTACGTAGAAGAACAATATCATCCAAATACTTATTAAAAATATTAAAAGTTGAGTGCTTTAAGTATTAAGCATTTTACGCTTAATACAAGTAATATATATGAAAATTAGTAATATGTGTGAATTTTCATGAAATTAGTAATACATGTGAATTTATATAAATTATTTAATTTCCTTAAACATTTTTTTTTCATATATTCAATTATGTGTATTGAATATAAATATGTTATATTTAACTACATTTTAAATATCATTCAAATATCTTTAAAAATAGGTATGTACATATATTATTAATCTAAATTAAATTATTTTAAACAGGACACATAATATATAAAAGGAAAATAAAGTAAAATTATTTATCAAATATATAATTATGATGTATTTAATTGTTGTTAATGATAAATGATAGGACATATTTTTATAAGATCATCTAAAATTTTTATTCAAAAATTTATATTAATTAAAAATAATATTTAATTATATTAAATGAATGTAGTACAATTAAAAAAACATAAGTGTCCATTAAACTTAAAAGTGCAATTCTAATAAAAAAACCATAAGAATGATAGAATGGGACATTACTTTGAGAGGCCAAAACGCAAAATAGAAAAACAGTTGTTTTTGCTGACGTGTCATGGTCCTGGTTTCTTGGCTATTCGACTCACCCAAAAGCTAGGAAATGGGTGTCTCCAAAGTACGTATTCTTTTTTTTTTGTTCTACGTTCACGTGTTTTCTTGATAACCATTATTAAACATAGTCTACCCAAACACTTATAAATAAATATTTACAATAATAGAAAATAAAAACGATAACTTTTTATAAATAAATTAATTTTAATTTTTTATAATTTAATTTAAAATGAGTTAGATATCTATAATATTTTTTTCCGTAAATTTATTATAATTTTTAATAAAATCTAATATGTTTCATGTGTTGATTCTTTAGCAAAAGAGAAAATAAAGAACCAAGGTGGTGTCTTTTTTATTTCGTGTGGTGATAACTAGTTAGGTAGCCGTTGGGTCCATGCATGCATCTTTCTTAATGTTTTGTATTAAGAAATATAACAATTTTGATTTATTTTGTTGGCGAAATTTTAAATTATTTAAAAATAAAATTAAATTATAATATATAAGTAAGGTGTAAATCTTACATTTTTAACTGAATTTGAAGTGAGTTAGGTTCATAATCATATGTTAACAAAATTGTTAATCTTAATTAATAAGTTGTTAAATTTGGATTGAGTCATTAACAAGTTACGTTACGTTAAAAGTATTGAAAAAATCTCATATTGATTAAAAATAAAATCAAATTATAATATATAATATATAAGTGAGGTGTAAATTTTATTTTTTGAACTAGTTTTGGGGTAAAGTGAATTAGTAATCACTTTTTATATTTTTTTTTATGAATTGCTAAATAAAGTTATTGAAGATTTTAAAAGGGTGATTGTGGAGATTCAATTTCTGATCTCTTTCCTTCAAATGGTCCACTTTGTGACTGTTTTTCCGTCGATCGTGGAAAGAGAATTAACAATACAGTTTTGTTGCGTTCTGTTCCACAGATTCATGAATCTGGAAATTTCTTTAAACTTTCAAAGTGACAGTGTATTCAATGCACTTATTTTATTAATATCAATATAGTCGGTAAAGCAATTCTTCTTATATTTATCACCAAACTTAAATTAAACATGACTTAAAACTATATTTAGTAAAACGAAAGAGAAGAAAAAGACTTTAATAAGAAATCATTTACCTATAAATAAATATCATTTTTTAAAAATGAAATACTAACATATTAAATATCATTATAGAAAAGAATATTCACATTTTATCCATTAATTTTTCTATATATTAAAATATAATAAATACAAAATACAAAATTTAAGAGAGATAAAAATAAAATTTATAAAAAATTAAAAAATATGTATTAATCTAAATTTATTCTTAAAATATATATAGAACTTAATATAGAATTTTAATACAGTAAAATATCATCTATTATTTAAATTAAAATTAATTATGACAATATATTAATTTTTTTATATAAAAAATTTAAAATCTATGAATGAGCATATTTTTTAGGTATATGTCAAAAGAATAATTACCACATTTTTTTAAAGGATTTTATATATAATTACAATATATAAGATGATATAATTTATATTTAAAGACAAGATTATTTGATTAATATATATTAAGATCATATAAATTTATTATAAACATTTTGGATCTCATAGAAAATAATATTTAATTGAAATTGTTTTTATATCTAGTTACGACTTTGTAATAAATATAATTCTCTTAATAAATCTTTTTCAGAACATTCTATAAATTCACATTAGCAACTTTACATATATTTCAAAATAATATATTAAGAACCATTGAATCACATATTACTTGTAAGAGACTTTCACAGTTTTGATAAAAAAAAATATGTCCATGCATAAAATTTTTACAATTTTTTCAAACTAAATCACATATTAATTTTAAGAGAATTTTACTGTCATTATTTCTTTTTTAATATAACAAATAAGAAATTGACTCATAGAAGACATAATAAATAGTTCAAACAACTTATTTTGTTATATTTTTATGTAAATAATTACATTATTCATATCATTCATTTTCTAAAATCTAAGTTTTTATTACAGAACACTTCAAAAAATGATAAAACTATTCATGAAAATACAAGTCCCAATCACAAATAAAAAATAAATGAAAAGGAACTGAAAGATATAATTTCAAATAAGATTGTAAAGATAATCTTCAATAATATACAAAGAAAATAAAAGAAAATTCAAAAAATGATGTTGAGAAAAAAAACCTAGATACATTGAGTATGAATAAAAACACGTAGAGGATATAAAATATTTATTTTGACTTTTAAAGAAAAAATAGAAATTTGACTTTATATTTTTTATAAAAATCAACCTAAAATATATATATTTTTAATTATTTTAAAAAAATACTTTTAATTTGTATTATTTTTATAAATTCAATAAGTAATAGGTGAAATTCATAATGTTTTAGATTTTTTAGCGTCCATTAATAATTAAAACTTTGTTAAAAATTATAACTATTCATTATTTTAGAATGAATATTTTATAACATGTTTTGAAAATAAAAAAGTTAACGTGACTTTTCAACTCTTACGATAAAAAATTGAAGCAATTTTCATTTTTGCTATAAGCAAAAATATTAATAAATTTTTCATGTATATTAAATGTATACGTTTTCTTTAAAATTTTAAAGATGATATATATTTATTAGAAAAATAAATTATTTATTATATCTTAAAAGTTTTAATATTTTTTATAATATTTAAGGATATATAATTAACCTTAACCTATATGTACCAAGCACGCAAGATAAAAAAATAATACAAATTAACTAGGTTTATCTAAATGTCTAATAAATATATTTTTAGTATTAAAAATATTTATAATCATATATGTAGTCAAAATTATATTTTCTAATAATTTCAGTTATAATTTTTTATAATGTAATACTTTCAAATGATTTTGAACGAATAATGCAACTATGATTTTGTTTAACTATCCATTTAACGTTTTATAGGTGAAGGTAAGATCTTAATCATGAACAATTGTTGTTAATTAATTCTAGTTAAATAATTATAGTTAAACATTATTAATATATAATTGGTCTAACTTATTTTACAGAATTTTGAAATCATCGATTGAATAAAACCTATTTTATGAATTCTTAAAATAACTTTTCATGTTTATTCATGTAAAGAACTTGACCATAACATAAATATTTAACTTTACATACTCTTTTCGTCTTGCAAACATTCAATTAATCATTTTCACAGTTGGTGTAATATCCTAAAATATTTCATTCAACATTCCTCCTCTTTAGATTGATGTGAAATATTTTCTAACTAAATGCATTCTTAATTTTATGTTAACATTCTTAATTCAAAAATATAATTGATAGCACGATCAAATTAGTATATTTATAAAATGTTGAAATAAAAAATATCGAAAATTTTACATTGGAGGTCCCAAAATGTTATTTATTCACAACCAAATGTTTATTTTTTAACTGTGTGTGGTGCTGATTTTTTATCGGAAATGATACTTAAAAAAAGAAAAAAAAAAACTTCTTTTATTTTTAATTGTATTTATACAAAAAGTTATAATTTTATGAATTGAAACTTTTGATACAATGTATTTACAGTAACTAATATTATTTAATATACATTAATTATTTCAAGTTGAAATATATTAAATTAAATATTTTATTCAAATATATTCACGTTAAAGTTGTTAGCATACTTTAACTGAATTATAATTTTATTTCTTTGCTTAAAATATGATAAGTCCTAGATCCTTCTTTTAATTGAATTTTAATAAAGAAAGATAAAATTAAAAAAGAATGAGGAAAAGTTCAAATTGAACATTATGGATTTATAAAAAATGATTTAATTATTAAACCGCAGCACTGTTAGTAGCCCAGATGTGAATATGGTGGGTCCAATTAAAGACATTAACATTGATAATCTCGAGGGATTAAACAAGTGTTATTAGTTAAGACCATCGCCAAAAACGAGATCGCATCACGTACAAAATCGCGTTTGACTCTTCGTAGCATTCGTGTCTCTGTTCCCAAACGCGATTCTTTTATTTGCACAAAGAAAAAGAAAAAAAATGCTTGATTCCTTCGTAGGTGAATCTTTCAGATACAGACAGAAAATAAATAATAATTCAAGTAATTAATCAATTAATAACTATTTAACTATTTTTCCCCTATTGTTACGGAGAATCACAAGATTCGAAAGACACGTCTTTCTCCCAAACTTCTCGTTGCTTCTAGTTGGAAAAGTAACAGAGGTTTTAGCAAAATCACGTTTTAGGAGAAATCGTTTTTAAAACGGTAATTTTACTATAATTTAAACACTTAAGTTTACATCTACGTGGGTTTTTAAATTCAACATTGATAATTTACCTTTTGAAAAAAAAAATCATTATTTTAATAAAAATAGTCAAATCCAGTTTGCTTTGCAACGAGTATGTTGACTAAATTTTTGTAAAGATTTTTAATTTTTTCTGTAAAGATTTTTAAATGAGTGTCAAAATCAAAATATTCCGTAAATAGTAAATTTTGTTATATATTTACGAAAAAAAATAAAAAAAGAAGTCAAAATTACATTAAGCCACTCCATTAGAGAGAAACCCTATATAAGAAAATGACGGAACGGAGACCCAAATTCGGAATCTGGCTACCCACCCTAAAGATCCGGCGGCGTGGCTCCAAACCAAACCCTTCTTAAGGAATCCAAAATTCAATTCCAACACATAAAATTTGAAGTCCGAGGTTGCCTATAAAACCGCATTGTAACGCTTAGGTTTTTGCAGCCTCACGAATCCAGAGAGAAACTCAGCAGAGAGAGATAAAAAAATGGGAGGTTGGGCAATCGCGGTGCATGGTGGCGCTGGTGTGGACCCTAATCTCCCACTCGAGCGCCAAGAAGAAGCCAAACAGCTTCTCACGCGCTGTCTCAATCTTGGAATCTCTTCTCTGCGTTCCAATCTTCCCGCCATTGATGTTGTCGAACTTGTGGTACACATCAACATGCATGCACATTTCTTCGTTTTGTTATTTTTAGATTCTAATTGTAGTGTTTATTTGGTGTTTCTTTCTTAGATTTTGAGAAGAGTGTGTTTGTGTGTGACAGGTGAGGGAGTTGGAATCGGACCCGCTCTTCAATTCGGGCCGTGGATCTGCCCTGACGGCAAAAGGAACGGTGGAGATGGAGGCTAGCATCATGGATGGCCCCAAACGGCGATGCGGCGCCGTTTCGGGTCTCACCACCGTTAAAAACCCGGTTTCGCTGGCTCGTTTAGTTATGGACAAATCTCCACATTCCTACATCGGTTTCTCCGGCGCTGAAGAATTCGCTAGGGAACAGGTTTGTATTTTTTTCTTCTAAACCAAAAGTTACTACTTTTTCATGATATTTTGCACCTACCATTTGATGTAGGCGAATTCACGTGATATATTTTGACTCATGAATGTGTGAAAAATTATGAATATTTTTTGTAGGGTGTGGAGGTTGTGGAGAACGAGTACTTTATCACACCAGATAACGTTGGCATGCTGAAGCTGGCAAAGGAAGCAAACACAATCTTGGTACGTAATTATTATTAATTAACCACGGATCTTTGTTTAGTTTGCATTACTTTACTAAACGACGCGCTTAATTTGTTAATTTGCGCCACGTGTGTGATGACGGTAATGATGATGATTGCAGTTTGATTACCGAATCCCGACCTCGGGGTACGAGACATGCGGATCCGGTGTGGAGAGTCCACTGCAGATGAATGGACTCCCGATTAGCGTCTACGCACCGGAGACCGTTGGATGTGTGGTGGTGGACCGGGAGGGGCGGTGCGCGGCGGCGACGTCAACCGGTGGACTGATGAACAAAATGACCGGTCGAATCGGTGACTCTCCGCTCATAGGCGCTGGGACCTACGCATGCGAGGTGTGTGGGGTTTCGTGCACGGGTGAGGGCGAGGCCATCATACGTGGCACTCTGGCGCGTGAGGTGGCAGCGGTGATGGAATACAAAGGCTTGAAGCTTCATCAAGCCGTTGATTTTGTGATCAAGCACCGTTTAGATGAAGGAAAAGCTGGTCTCATTGCAGTTTCCAACACTGGGGAAGTTGCTTGTGGCTTCAATTGTAATGGCATGTTTAGGGGTTGTGCCACTGAAGATGGTTTCATGGAGGTTGGAATTTGGTAATAAGCCCATAAATTCAGAGCTTCATTTGGTCATCATGGTTGTTTCCATGCAACTAGAGTCTCAAGTTGGAGTGTAGGGTTTGGTTGATTATGCTTAGTTTTCTTCTGAGAAAAAATTGTGAAATAATAGTAGTAACTTGTTTTGTCTTTCATGGAAATAAAAAAAACTTGTGGTAGACCCTAAATCCTTTTATTTTTATTTTATGTTTTATTTGCAAGAACTTTAGTATGTATATATAAATATATATAATATAATAGGTAGATGTTATATTATTGAGAGGTTTCTATGATTGAATCTAACTAACCTAACTAGTGTTGCATAGACATTCCATTTATGATGTGGGGAAGTGCCCTCACCAGAAGCACCCTCGATGAATGGAGGCTTGAAATGGTTGTTACTTGCTATTTGTCTTCTTACTTGTCAACATTATATACTAAGAAAAAAGGGTGGACCCTCTTGTCTTTGAAATGTGTTTTTTTTCGATTTTTGTTATGTAATTTTGGTTAGCAGTACACTGTGACAGTGAACTGGCTTTTGCAGAAAACTGGAAATGGAAAATGATGCATTTCACACAGCAATTTGACAACTAAGAAAGAAAGAGATGCATCATACATGATTCAATGTGACAACTAAAAAGAAATTTATTACTTGAAATTCAATAGAAATCGTATATATTTTCACTTTTGCAGCACTCTTTGTTTGTAACATGAGTTTCTGTGCAGCATTCTTTCACTGTAAATTTCTGAAAGAGAATAATAAATAGGGTGAGATATCGTAGAAAGTGACGATGAGTTATTAATTCACATTTAAAATTGGTTTACAAAAAATTGGTTCATAAAGTGATATTTATACCTTATTTATATATTATAATTTGATTCATGTAAAAGAAGATCATAATTTATTAAGAGGTTGTTCAATCTAAGTCCAACAACCTACCAATTAAGATTTAGTATATTAACAAATGGCCGAATTTAAGCTCAATAATCTTGTTAATCTGATTCTGATATTATGTAGAAAGTGATTATTAGTGTCTAACTCATCTCAAAATTAATTTAAAATGTGATATTCGGTTTCATTTTTAATTTTGAGATTTTTCAACATAAACAAAACATATAGTAGTGGCTGATGTTGTACTAAGAAAAACCAAAATTATGTATATAAAAAAGATGGTGTTGGTGTTACAAGGAGATGATGATTGAATGTGTGGCCAAGTTGTGTGTGCAAAAGAGAACATGGCAAATAATGGTATTTAAATATGAAGAAAATGGTTAGTACACAGTGATTAGAAATGACCACATCCTTAGCTGAATTAAGACCACAGAAATAAAAGGGAAGAGAAAAACAATGAACCAATAAAGTGGTATGAAGTTTCATTCAGCTTATACAATTCATTAAGGAAATGACGAAAACTAAAATAGTGAAAAATTAGTGGTATGAAAATTAAGGTTTTATGAATAATAATAACAAAGTTGTCTCTTTTACTTTTGAGAAGTATAAATAACAAAATATTCACTTTTAATTTGAGACAGATTTTGGAAATGTATAAATAACATTGTAAAGTAAGAAAATTGAAAAAAAATAAAATATAATTAACTATGTATGGTATTAGAAAAGTGAGAGAAATTTAACTATGTGTGATAATTAAATAATTTTTAATTTTAATAATCATATAACTTATGGTTTATATATTAAATTGGATTGGAACCCACTCTTTCGAAAGTAGTTAAAATCTATCCATGTTTTCTTCCTCTTACATATGTTGTTCTTAACTGTTTCCCTTCTTTTTTACTGTAAAACAAATATTTCCCTTGTTTTATAATCGGAATTGAAAAATAAATAAATTAACATTCCTCAAACTTAGAGGAAAGAATTAAATTTTATTGGACTTCGAAACTTTTTCGACACATTCTTTGTACCCCAGTTTTTAAAAAAATTCTAAAGTTGTTTTGCATTCACGTATTCAATCACCATAAATATGCATGTCTTTGAATGATCGATGAAATTAATGTAGGAGTCTAAGACTATTAAAATTTTATATTAAATAAAAATAGAAGATTAAATATAATATAAATAAAAAAAATATTAAATTTTAAATAAAAAATAGAATCTTATTAAAAATGTTATCTTTTTCTGAATATCTAAGAGTAGTATTTGGATATAAAAAATATTCATATTTAAGAAAAAAATTATTAAAATTTAAAATAAATTAAAATTTTACATTAAATAATAATAAAAAAATTGAATAATATATAAATAAAAAAATATATAAATTTTTAATTATCATATTTTTTTATATAATTATTATTTATTTATAATAATAATAGAAATTAAAAATATATAGGGTATCTCTCATGTCCAATAACTATGCTTAAATAATACAAATTCAAATCACGATCACATGTTTATAGAACCGTGTGACACCATGTTAATTTATATGCCTAATGATAAAAAATAAAAATCATGTCTTCATTTTATGCAATTAAAAAAGAGAAACTAAGTATTTTTAAAGAACATTGACGGCGTTGGAAAGTTTCTCAGCGACGGAAAGTTTGGTGTCGTATTCTGGAACACGAGATCTAGGACAAAATCTTCTTTCTTTCCATTTTTTTTTAATAAAAAAAAAGAAAAAGAAAAAAAAAATTTTAATTAAATTATATTAGTTGTGTTTTTGTAAATAATACTAACTTTTAATTAAATTATAGACGCTGATTGGGAAGGGTTCTTAAAAGTAAATTTTATAGTCCGATGAGCATATATTAAAATGGGTATTCAAGCACATGCTTTTGAATCTTTAATTTGTCTTCACAAAAAAGCACTTTTTAATTAACTGAAGTTGGTGTATTTCCACTTTTAATTATCACTGCACTGTATCCACCAAATAACTAACCATCATTCTAATAACATGATTTAAGCGTGAAACTTTTTTTTATTCATAATACTTGTTTTATTAGTTACCAAACACGCCTTTTATATTTCCTAAAATCTACGTCATATATATTCCATTAATTACGTATATTAGTTACTTCTATATTTTAAAATTCTTAAATTAATTCAAATAAAATAAAAGATGATGTTGAATATTATAATATGTGATATTATTTTTTTTATGTAAAAATATGATTATTATAAAAAATATATATAATTAAAAATATCCAGGTGCTTTTTTTAAAATATATATATATATATAAAAGATGTTTCCATGACACAAATTCTTTCTTTGTTTATTGTCTTGAAATTTGTAAACTTTTGTTCAAATATGATATTGATTAAGTCGTTTGGTTTGAAGAATAAATGTAGAATAAAATGTAATTTGTGTAACAAATGACAAATTCTTTTAGTGTGTACCCTTTTACCAAATTTTTTTTTTCTGAAAAAAATAATAAATAAAAAATTCATTTTTTTATTAAATGAAAACACTATAACTATTTGTTATCTTATATAAAAAAGCTTTAATAAAAATGAAAATAGGTTTATGCTAAAATAAATAAATAATATGGATCAGTGATTGTTTGCAAGTTGATTCCCTCTGATCAAAGGACTCAAAAAGTATAAAACACACTCATTTTGATTTAGTGGTAGTAGTAATTCCCTTATCCCTATTTGGTGGCTGAGATGTGATGATGTATGGTTCAGATTGAAAATTGTTTGTTTGTCTCAGCATCATCCCCACCAAATGCTACATTTTCTTTGTTGGAGTTACTCCATTTTCTTGTCAAAATCACCACCCTTCACGTTATTCTTGCTGGATTCTCTGCACTATCTATTATTACACCTTGCTCACGTAGACATTTATGTTATTGCTCTTGAGGTTAGATATCCTATATTGATATGGATTAAAAATAAGGTCGAATTAATATATAAAAATGGATATAAATTTTACCTATTAAGATGAATTATTCTTAAATTCATTACTAATATAATATTAATACATCAAACACCAGTAAAAAGAATAGAACTTAGTTACTATTGACATATATATCATACCATTAAAAATCAGACAAAGTTTTCATATAAGTGTTTTCATATAAATTAAGGGAGTTAAGAAGAATAAATTCTTTGTCTCATCTCGACCACTTATTAATATATTAAATTTTGGTTGACTGATTATTGAACCTAAACTGAACTATCTTATAATAGATTATAATCTCTTTTACATTATTTAAGAAACTCTGATACTTAATAATATTGTTAACGAGTCGTTATCTAGAATTCAAATTAAGTTACCTGTTAACAGAATATATTTAAGTTGAAATTTTTTTTTAACGTACATATTTTAAGAATAAATTAGATTCATAATTATCTTTTATATAAAAAATTATCTAGATTTTATATGGTTTAGGTGTTGCTGACTAGGCTCCAGAACACCCTGTTTTTGGCAATTGTGTGATGAAGAACATAGTTGCTAATGTCCAAATTACATAAATACAGTCTCAAAATAACCACGTTATTGTACGGTCCAGGCCCAAAGTGGCCTACTTTGTCTTCCCTTTCATTTACAAGAATCGACAAAAACTAATGTCCTTAAATTGTTATAGTTCAGTCTTAGTTTTTATGAAACTTTTTCATTTGTTATTTCTCTACTTTTGAAATGTACTATCTTTAGTATTTTAACATTTTAAAAATACTTTCATCATTTTAGAAAGTGTTGTTTAACCCGTAAATGATGTATTTCAAAATTAAAGATAAAAAGTTTTAGAAGGATAAAAATATATTTTAACTTATTAACTCTTTTATTTATATATGTAATGACAATAACTCAAATTTGTAAATGATATAAAGAAGACTATTATAGATGAGAAAATCAAAACCTTCTGGTAGTGTGTGTAGCTTTGAAGATTAGCCACACTTTCTTTACCAATTACCAAATATACAAAAAATCATTGTGAGGTAGCTAAAATTGTGTATGATTAATGTTACTATTAAATTGGTAATGGTGGGTGGTGGAATGAAGATAGGCATGTGCTAACCTAATGCCCAAATGAACCTGAGCCATGGTGGTAAGGTGAAGTTTATCTGGTTTTAGAGGCAGTCCATTAGCATCCACACACTTCACATTAGCCATTCTGATCCCCATTTGAGCACGCCTCACTTTCTCTATGAACTTTCCTTCCCCTGATGCAAGTGCTACCTACATAGTGCACAAACACCACTTAAAATCAATCTATCTATCACAAGAACCTACAAATCTGATACATTTTTTAGTTCAATATTATAATAACTTTACGAATGTGAGATTTACACCTCACTTATATATTATAGTTCAATTTCATTTTTAGTTAATGTTCGATATCTCAACATTCTACCTTCACGTTGAGGAGTCATTCTTAATTGAAATGAGGTTTACACTTTATTTATATATCATAATTCGGACTCATTTTTAATTAATGTAGATTTTCCTAACGTTCTTCTTTCACGTTGAAGATTCATTCTTAACTCGAATATAACCCGAAAGAATGTAAACAGCACATTTTCTCATTAGAAAAGGACACCAAATTATTTTAATATACAATGAAACAAAATGGTATGAATTTTTTGGGTCCATAAACTGGTACCTTACACAGAATAAAAGTTGTTGCAAGTTGGAGACTTGGAAAATGGCCCATTTACTGACACGATCATGATCATAGCAGAATCATATATATATATATATATATGAACTGTCATAATTTTTGTTGTTGTATTGTATTGATTTTTAACTTACGTGTGAACATTTATGAAATTAAAACAGTAAAATAAGTAACTTGAAAAGAAAAGCAGCATAAAAACAAGTAGAAGTGAGAAGAGGAATGAAAGTACCTGGATGAAAAGGAGAGAGGGAAGGTGAAGATCGAAACGAAGGTCTCTGATAAACCTCTCCATCTTATCCTTATAACCCTCAGCATCTTTCTCTCTCACCGTGTCACTCTCACCTTGATACCAAATCACGCCACGGATCGTGCCACCACCCATCGCATGCTTCGCGCGACGCAACAACTCACCGTACAACCGCGACCCTCGACTCCACTCTTCAATCTTCGTCCCACCCACCGCACAAGGCACCAGGCCCACAAGCCCGCCACCACCTCCTCCAACTCTCAAAACCTCGTTCGCAAACGCCATCCCAGGCCCAACCCCACACGTCTTCCCCACATCAATGTCCGCGTGCAGAGGCTCACGGGCCTCCTCCCACTCCAGCTCCGCACTCAGCCGCCAAACCCACGGGCTTGGCCTGCACTCCGCCGGGACTTTTCCGTCCCATTGCCCCCCGACAACGCCACCTCGTCCAGCCATGTTGCTCTGTCCCGCCAGCACAAAAATGTCCCTAGAAACCGCCCCTAACCCTCCACCATCCACTCCTACCATAACCCACATAAACAACCATAACAACACCCACTTCAAATCCATAATCATCGTTCCAGTATTTCACAAATTTTTCAACTTTTTATACAACTACTAATTTATTACACTCTCAGTTAGGTTTCTCGCGTGCTTCATGTGGGACCCGTGGGGAACTAAACAACCATGATTGAACATAATGTAGGCATCGGAAAATTAATTCGTGTCTCCCGAAAGAGTGAATGAGTGCATCTAACGTCTCTTTAATTCAGGTTTATTTAAATTTTAAATCTTTGCTTTTGGATTTCATGGAACAATTTTAAATATAAACATACATCGTATTAGATCCCACGTTAATGTTTTGTGTTGGTTCGTCTTGCATCTCACAATCCATGTCGTGTGATCATCTGTTACTATTACGTATTTTTCTTACACCAATTGCTTTGAATATAAGAAAAATATAAAATTATATTATGTGAAATTTAAACAGGTAAATTGAGTATATCATCTGCTTATTATTGTTTGATTTGGGCTGGGCCTACTAACAGTCCACCGATTCTCTAGCCCTTTGTCAGCAGAGCATCTCATACCCTTTAGGCCCAATAACAAAGCAAGGCCCAGGATCGTTAAGGTATCCTCCTCTAAGTTTAGAAGGTTTAAAAATTTAACATTTTTCACAATCTTTATACACGCTAAATATGGGACTAACTTCAGAATCAAAGAGATTAATTCTTTACAAATCTAACCTAACTATTATTATTAATGAGGCATTTAAGAGTGTATATAGTGTGATTACTCAAAGCATGAGTTAGTTACTAAAAGTATATGATGAGATAAAAATACAATATATGTTTTGGTTTTTATCGAAGTAATTAGCTTTGATTTTATCTTTATAAGGGTATTTTTTTTATTTAAAGAAAAAAAAAATTTCATGTTTGTGTGATGAGATATTGATTAATTATTTATGTTTTTCTTTCTTTCTTGGAATTTTAGATTTATTAATTTAATTTTTAAAAATATATGATTTTAATTTTTTATACATAAATATAATATTTTATATTTTTTTATTTTAATAAAATTAATAAAAAAATTAAATGTGATTTTAATTATTATTTATATTTAAATATAATATTTATTTTACATCGATTCCACTATCATTATTTAATTTATTCTAAACTTATACTGAAATAATACTAATATCAATTACAAATCAAATATTTTTTTCAAATTTTACATTATTATTATTATTATTATTATATAATCAAAATAAATATTTACATCTATATATATTTTCAAAATTTAATTAGCAAATTTTCAATCTTCATTAAGAAAAACCTTATATATTTATATTTTTTAAAACTTAATTTCTGCATAAAATTAATCATTTTATTAATTTTATATATTTAAAAAAAATAAAGGATTACATTAATCTAAACCTATAAAGATAAAAGATAATTTTAAAAAATATATAAGAATAAAAATATATTTACCGCACATATGTATATGGATAATATATATAACAAATAACTTTTTTCTTTCTCTAATCAATTTCTCACTTAGTTTGGTGGTCGAGTAATGAATTAAATAAAATATATTATTTTTCAATATGTTATTTCTTTTACATATTTATCTCTATCCCAAAACACAAAAATATAATGAAAAAAGGTTTATAGTTAGGATTTATAATAACCAAAAAAGTATTTTCCACTTGGGGCACTAATATCTTCTTAACATATAACTAGTTGGATAGTGATCCAAATAAAAAATAAAGCTATTTCGAGATATTTTTTCTTTACACATATTTATATTAATAAAAGAGTATTTAAGTAAATATATGGTAGTGGGTATTATTTGCAAACCATTGAGAAAATAAAAAATAAAAAAACTTCGTAAACTATTTGCAACTTGCAAGTACCCATTTAGATATTTATTTTGTTAAAAAGTTAAATTTAAAAAAATATTATTTCATTGTGATGTTGTTTTTTAAGTAGGAGATGCATTATTCTTTTTATTTTCATTTTAGCATTTAATTTTGTTGTTACCAATTAGTTTTTTTTATTACAATTGAATTTAGAAACATTAAAAAGAAATTTATTATGATCAACTTGCATCAAATGATAAAGATTAGCCACTAACATTCATGCTTTAGCAGTCGCTTTTGTTACGAAGAATAAGACAAACACAAGACACATATAAAATGTAATCTAATTCATAAATCCTTTCTTTGTTTTATTTTAATAATATTAATCGTGTTTTGTTTTGTGTTAGTGTGTGAATGAATGTGATGTTTTTTTTTTTTTATGTTAGTATGAAAATAAAATTTTATTCTATATATAAAACATGATATATAATATATAACGAAAGGATGTATCAGTATGAAAGGATATATTACCTAATCATGATCATGGAAGTGTTTTCCTTTTCTGAAACTGGGTCACAGTTGGATGAGTATCCACAAGTTTGAATTTAATTTATGTATTTATCTTTAGAAAAAATTGTAATTATTTATTATGAGATTATATTATGCGAATAATTTTTTTCATAATTAAGTTCGTCAAGAAAAGAAAAGAAAAATTAATTTTATCATAAGTTAAAAGAAAAATTAATTTTATCATAAGTCAAAATAAATTTATATTAAAAACTTTTAAATACAAAATATTTACTTTATTCAAATTTATTACTTAAAAATAATTTTTTTTTAAATTTATTTTTTTTAATAAAATTTAAATCTATTACTTAGTTTTTACTTGCAATATTTATGTTCTCGTATTAAAACATGACTTTTTAACATCAATAAAATCACAAACACGAGTTAATGTAAATAAAATCAATCAAAATAATAATAATAATAATTTATATAATTAACATTATCATCATCTTAATCATATATTAAAGTAAAGTCAAATATTTAAATAATCACATTAAAACAATTTAGTTTACATCACACATCACACAACAGTCTTTTACATGCACCTAAAGTATTAAACAGATTCTTCTAGAAAATTATATAAAATCTTTAATCTTAGAGGCTAATACCTATGGACACTGGTTATCGGGTCACAATCACAACTCCTTCAGAGTCTTTTTTACCTTAGGATTACACATTTATCCTCATTTTGGCAATCACACATTAGGGTCATTCTCACACACACCTATCAAAGAACTGATGACTTTTCTTACCTGGTGATAAGTACAATTGAATCTTTCATCGACTTCTACCACATGATACCCTTGTTTATGTGACTAAAATATCATTGAATTTTGGATACCTCCTTTAGAGACATTTAGAATTTCATATGTATACTAAAGCTACATCAAATAATATCCCATGGTAACTATCTGACTCACATACAAACAAAACATAATCATTTATATATAACAAACCATACAATCCATTCTCACGAACACATAATCTAGTTCATAGTTTATCATAATCTCATATGCACACAGTCATCTCATCTTATTGGCACCATTATTATCTCGATCCCATTGACACCACTACCATTACAAACTCATTAACACCACTGCTATCACAATTCTTTGACACCATTGTCATCAATTTTTCCACAATTTTTATAATCTCAATCACAATTCACAAATATAATTCATATCATTATTACCAATCTCATTTCATAATCTATCACAAATCATAATACATAATTTTCAACAATTCAGTATAACTTATATATTTAACAAATTTCACAATTATATAGAATTCAGTATTTAATACTCTATAAATTTCACATCATCATTTGTTATATTGTACAAGTAATTAATCTAAATAATTTACAATAATTTTATTTTCATAACATGAAAATCAAATCTCATAACACGAAATCAACCATTCAATTATATAATATTTATTTCATTATTTTTTTTATCATAATTCATATATATAAACTCTTTTTAATTTAATTTAGAATATAAATATTTTTTTTAAAATAATATATTTTTACTAAAATAAAAATATTATATACATGGCAATCTAAAAATACATTTTTAATATTTAACCTTACAAAATAAGTTAAAGAAATAAAAACATAAATGAAACATAATAAAATATTTAACGTTCATTTAACCATAGAAAACTTAATCCATATATATAAATAAATGTTGATTTCCTTTTTAAACAACATTTCTTTATATAAATTTAGAAAAGTTTTATATTATCTCCTTATTTGAGTTGGATTTCATCACTATAGGTTATTTTTTACTTTTAAGTTGTTTCTTATTACTTTTATATATATATATATATAAAAATTGTATTCTTGACTCAAATTATAATATCTAAAAACTCTTAAATTTATTGTTTACTCAAACAAAAATACATATATCAAAATTTATATCTTAATTTTTTAAACTATTACATAGTCTATTAATATAAAATTTTACTCTATTCAATCTAAAACTCTTAACATAAAGAAATCTCAATTTAACATTATATTTACCTAATCATATTTCAATACTATATATTCCAAAATTTATTTATAACATACAAAAATTAAAATTATTATCCAAAATTATGATAAAAAAATCAATTTCATAATACAAAATCAAAACTTATAACTATTTCATTATCATTAAATTAATTTCTTATTCAAATCAACTTCCACAACCTCAGTCAAACTCATAATTTCAAAAACAATTTCAAATAATATCAATTATCTAAATTTATAATCAAATCACTACATTAATTTATTTAAATCATTTATATAATAAAAAGTTATATTACCTTCTCTTACTTAAAAAAATAATGTTTTCCATTAACTCAAACGAAAAAAAATCACTAACTCAAGATAACTTAATTGACTATAAAAAAAATTGATTTACAAATTAAACACATCATTATAAATTTAAATTAATAAAAATTATTTTTTTATCAAAATTCGTCTAACCTCTTCTACAAAAGAGAAGGGGGAAAAATTCAGATCAAAATTTTATTAAATAAAATCGATTGTACAATTAACCACCTTTATAAGTAGTATGTTTAGATTAAACAAAAAAATTCAACTCATAAACTTAAGAAAACAAATAATAAAGAGTTTAAAAAAATTTAGAAAGATAACAATTTTTAATAAATAAAACATGAAATTTTTAATTTTTTTTATTATTATTTATAACTTTATCTTAAAATTTTGTATTTCATAAATCTAAAACTCATTTCATTACTATTCATAAAAAAAAATAGATCTTTACAAATATAAACTCATGGATATTTATAGATCTTGGAAATTTTTATGTATCACGTGTTAATATTTTATCAAAATTCTCTTATATCTTATTTCAAATAATAAATTGATTTTTTTTCTAACACATAATTAATTAAGTAGTTTCATATAATTTTAGAAATATAAAAAGTAATGATTTTCAATTTTATAAAGATAAAAACAATTTTTATTTACATAAACTAAAATCAAGACTTAATAATTTTTAAAAACTATAAATATATTTAAACTTATTAATTAAAAGAATCTTAAAATATTATTTATCATTAGTTAAAATTCATTTACAATCATAAAAAAATTGTAGGTTTTTCTTCATCAAACACTATTATAATTCAGCAGGAATGAATTATGAAACAATCATCTCATAATTTTGTATTTAAAGAATGTGCATTATAATTTTAAAGATTTTATTAAATTTTAAAAATTGAAATATAATTTTTTGTTAAAAAAGTGTTCTTAATGTATTTTTTAAAATGAAAAAAATAAGACCGTAACTTGGAAAATTAAAAGTCACGTGACACGCACTATTCGTTTGAAAGGGAACAATTTAGGAACAAAAATAGTACGGAGAAAGGACGTACGCATGCATCTAATTAGGGAACAATTTTTTATTTTATTTATTATTTAAAAAAATAATTTTGTTTGTCGCACGTGGATATTGAGCGTGAAAAAGTATGAGGGAAGTTAGAGACAGCTGTTTCGCGTTGAATAAAGATCTACTTTAAATTTTTTAATTATTTTTTAAATAATATATATTTGAAAGATAGATTTTTTTTTTTTTTCTGTTTTGGTAGATAACAACGTTTTAAAGGTGACAAGTTGAGTTTCTTTTATGTATGAGTTTGGTTGCCCCACAAACATCCAAAGACTTCATCCTAGTATAGTGTATTTTCATAAAATTAAATTCTTTTTTTAATATAAATATAATAAAATAAAATAAAATAAATTTATACATGAATTAAAAAAATATCAAAATCTGTTCTAAATTCTGTAATAATCTTAAAAATTACTACGAAATATATACATATTACAATGCATTAATATATATATATATATATTACAAAATTATATCTAATATAAAAGAAAATTTTTATTAATATAAAATTTTCATTTATAAGATATAAAACAATGTATATGTTAGTCCTGATTGTTTATATTACTTTTATAATTTAATATATTTTTTCATTCATTAAAGTATTGATTTGTGTATTAATTATTTAAATACATAAGAATTATGATAAATTAATTATTTAAAAAATAATATATAATTTATTTTACATTCATATTGTATATTAAATATTTTAAAAGAGCGAATATGATTCACTTTTATACAATTCTCAATATATTTTTTAATAAATTAAATATTTTTAAAAATAAAAAATTTAGTTATACTCACTCAACATGTTCAATCTATATATGATAAAAGAATATAAATAATTTTATGTCAATTGTTTTAAATTTAAGATTAAAAAATATAAAAATTATAATGTTTAATATTATTAATATATTCTCAATTTCTTAAAAATGGTTATTTATTAGTTATTTATTTATTTCCCTCAAATTAAAGAACAGTCAAAGTGAAATACGGAATCTCTTTTATTAAATAGTTTATCTAATCTAAAAATAAATATTTAATTTTACTTATATTTTAATATATTTTTTAATTTTTTTCTCCTTATTTTTTAGTTTTCTTTTTCTTTTTCTCAATAATCTCATTAACGGTATTAGGTATATTTGAACAAATTTTCTATCATATATATATATATATATATATAATATATAACAAATCTATATCAACTTTTTATATAAAAAATTAACTTCATATTACCTTCAAACTACATGTATACTCTTTAAAAATAATTAAATCCAATACTTTAATTTTATAATGATATTTTTTTTATGATAAAGAAATTAAGGTTATTCATAAAATTTTGTTTTTGTGTTTATGATAAAGAAAATTATTGAAGAAAAACAAATGGTTTTGAGTATTTATTAAAAATAGTCAATGTATTTATTCTTAAATAGTTTTAAAAACATAATAAATTTTCATATATATATTGAGATTTATTTATGAAAATAATTAACAAGTTATAACACTATTCTGTATTAACAGTTTGCAGGAAAAAAAATTTTAAAAAATTAGACTAAAAATTAATAATAATGTAGAATTAATTCTTGATCGTCATCTTAAAAGTAAAGATAAACATAATGATTATTCTAACCTAATCAATTATATCTATACTTAATTGATTATATTGATTTTTCAAAATAATTAATGATATTGATTTTTCAGAATAATTAATCATGTTATTATTAAACAATTTCATATATTATTTTAAATTAATCAAATCAATTATAAATTTTCTATTTATTTTTTCTTATTTTATACTCTCTTTTTTTATAATTTAAATAATTTTACTTTTCACTTTCTTTTTCATTTTTCTACTCCTTTATTTTTTACTTCTCAATTCAGATTAACCCTATGTTTGTATCGTATCCATGCACGAAAATAAATTGAGTTTAGATGAAATGATTTACATAGTAAAGAAGAAAAATAATGATAATGTCCATTTATTGATATTTCATTGGTTGTAAATGAGAAATGAGATGAAAGTAAGGATGATTTTTTTTCTTCCCCAAATTTCTCTTAAATATATCATCCTTAATATTTGTTGTAAAAAAAAAAAACTTAATTATTGATGTATAATCTCACATAATATTCATTAAAGAAATTCTTATTTTTAAAATACATAATGGGTTATGGATTAAAAATAATCAATTTTGTAATATATAATTAATAAAATTTATTAAATTTTTAATTTTAATTTTTAATTTTTTAATACACAAAATTATAATTGTGAAAATTGTATATTTTAATATTTTTTATTAATAAAATATTAAATATTATAATACAAGATGAAATACAAAATTGGTAGAAAGATTAAATCAAGATTTATAATAAAATTAAAAGTTATAATAAATTTAATTATCTTAAAGAGATATAAAAATTATAAAATATTCAGCAAAATAAAATAGCTTTACAAAGAAATTTTATATAAATTTTCTCACTTAAAATAATTTTATTACTTAGATTAAATAGTAGAAAGAATTCTACATAAAGAGTATATTAATTCATTATTATTGTATCACATCTCTTATATAGGTCTTGCAACATTAGGGACTTCACATAAATATGTGTTTGATAATTATCCAAATAATTATATGACAATTTATTGAAATCTCTTAAGCGAATAAACGTTATATAGGATTTTCCTATTTATTGTATTTTACAACTATGATCATTCAAAATTTATATTTATTTATATCAGATTTTTCTTATACTAATTATAATGATTACATTATCTTAATTTAAATCTTTATTTGATAAAATTTATAATATGTTTAATCTTTATTTGATAAAATTTATAATATGTTTAATTTTTATCTATTTATATAAGAATTTAATATTAATTAATTTTAATAAATTAGTAATTTAAAGAATGAAAGAGGAAAATGTTTGATAAAATAAAAAAAAAAAAGTTATATATAAAAAAATTTAATTTTTCAACTATTATTATTTCAAAATTTATTATTTTTTTATAATTTTTTTGTTTTAAATCTTTTCTATTTTTTTTTTTTTTAACTTTCTCTTTCATTTTTCATCTTTTTTAATATTCGAGCACATCATTATGAAGTTGTCGAGGAGTAGAACACTTTAGAATGATTGGAATTTTCGTTTAGGTAAATTTTTTATGCTCTATTTTGCCCTAAGGATGAGGAGTTAGCGACTGTGTGGGCGTTTTGGAGAAAATCCCTTACATGTGACTGTTCTAGGTTTAATATATTCTATGTAAAGGAAATTTCATGGTAATGGGTTTAATTTGTTGTTTAGGCAATTATAAAGTACTTTGAAGCATTTGGAAGTTTGATTAAGGAGAGAAATTGTAAGCTATCCTAGAAATCTTTTGAGGTAAGGGAAACTAGTACTAATTTAAGTTCTTTAGAGTTTTGGAGAATTGGACTGAGAAGGAATTATAAGTCTATATCTAAATTTACGCCTTTTAGGACGAGAATTGGGGATTTTGTGGTTTAAGGCCTGTAGTAGTTGAAATGTTGGAATTTAAAACTATCCATAACTTAATACTGTTATATTTTGAGTGCAATTGTGTTGTTGTTGGTGAATTGAATTTGAAATTTAATGGTTAGATATTTTAGTAATGCACTATGTACTTGTGAGTTTGGAATGCAAATTTATATGTTGTTTGAAAGTTATGATGAGCCTAATTTGTATTGAAATATTGTTTTGTTTCATTTGATGCTATATTGAATGAATTGAATTTAGTTTGTTTGGAAAAAGCTATTTTGGTTCAATTGATTAAGCCATTTTAAGATGAGATAATGTTTTAACCAATTTTGGAACATTAAAAAAGTATTAATTGAAGAGTTGAATCAACTGAACCTAAATAACCATTCTGCAAAATCCTTTTCTGCATAATTTTCGCTAAATTTAGGCTTTATGCGTTCAATGAAATGGTCCTAGGGGAGTTAGGGTGCTCTCGGGTTAAAAAGCGTTGAGCGAAGGTCTCGACACTGAGCGATGATGTGTTCAGTGTAGGGAATAATAATTTGTAAAAAAAAAAAAAATCGCTGAGTGGATTTTAGTTCTGCTGAACGAGTTTCCCTTACTTATTTTAACTTGTTTGACTCTATGTGTGTGTGTATATGTATGTATGTGACTATGGGAAAAAGTATACATGATGAATGAGATGTGATTTTGAATAATGAGAATGATAATAGGTATGAGGCCATGTATGTTGAAGAGAGTTATGATGATTATGAATAGAGTGTGGTATGTGGTAGATCAATGTGTATGGATCTAGGGATATAGCATAAGGTAACTAGACCTTAATGTGGGTCAAGGTCATGTCGACTAAGACCACATGTGGTGAGAGGTCGATGGAGGTCCCATTAGTTACTCAGAGGAGAAAGCTAGATGAGGCTACTCTGATGCGTTGTTGGCTATGAGTAGTAAGGGGATGACGCTGAGGTGAAACAGACTCAATTAGTCGGTCGTGATAAAATCTGTGGTCTTATTTTGATACATAGATGATGACACTAAGGTGAAACAGACTCAGTTAATCGACCTTTATAAGATCTGTGGTCCATGTTTTGATACATCAAGTGCTAGCCTTAGATGTAAGAGATCATACGGTCTTCCAGAAGGTGTTAATCTTGATTGTAATGAATAAATTTGGTTATGTGTAAAGTTTTAGGTAGACCATTTATACTTGAATGTGATTAGTAAATACCATATGTAATTTATTAAAATTATGTATGCTCTTTTGTATCACTAACTTACCCTATTTGTTTTGTTGTCTTTATTTAACTACTACGATCATATATTTTACCCTGATATCTTTATGTGTCAGGTTAGGAGAAGATTTCTCAGCGAGGAAACCATAAAATTAAGATTATGTAATAGGATTTTAATATTATGGATCTTTATCACGTTATTTTATAAAAATAAATTTAATATTTAAATATATTAAAATATTATTAATGATATAATATAATATTAGTAATATAAGTTGATTATAATTTATTTTTAAAAATAAATTTCAATTGAATCTATATAAATAGATAATAACTTAAAAAATAAAAACTAAAAAACATTTATGGATTAAAACAAAATTATGTAATTAACTCACAAAATATATTTAAATTTTATGAGACTTATAACTATTAAAAAAATTATTTATTATTGTTGAATTTAAACATTATATATTAAATATATTTATTGTTATATATTTTGTATAGGTTAAGTTAGTTTAAATATATTTTTTATCCTGTATTTTTTAAAAAATTACTTTTAGTCTTTATATTTTTATATTTATCAAGTTAATTTTCATATTTTAAAAAATATGTAAATTTAATCATTTTAAAATAAATAAATACTATCAAATACTATATTTATATATAAATAATAAATAAAATTATAGTTAATTTTTTATTTATTCTATCAAAAAATAAATTTTAAAAAACTGATTAATATAAAATATAAGATTTGAAGATAATTTAATATATATATATATATATAAATTAAAAACATATTTAATTCTATATATAATTTTATTTTCTGAATTATATTATTATATTAAAAGATAAATAATGATAATAATTTGACCTAAGTTAATAAATCTTTTTTGGTAGAAAGTTACTGGTAATATGGAGAAGAAAGCCGTTAGGGTTGGGTGGCTTTATGTATGACAGGCTGGATTTTGCTGACACTATCCTTCACTTTGTCCTTTTCTCACACAGCTCATCCTTTACCTTTCTATTCCTTATCTCTTTCATCACATATCTCCTTTTATTTTTTTTTTAACACATTTTTAATATTTATCATTTGTTTTTATTTTTAACTTTTTCGAAATTATTATTTAAAAATATTTTAAAAAATAATTAATCATATATATTTTTCTTCTTTTGCTTTTTTAAACTGTAAAATAATTTCCACAGTCGAAATAAAAAATCTATTAGACTATACCAATAATGTTTAAACTGTAAAAATTTAAAAATTTATATTAATTTTTTTAATTAATTGACTGTTTCAAATAATTTAGATCGTTATTTAAAAATAATCATTTGATTATTAATTTAGATCTGTTCAAAACTACGACAAATCTACCTGATTTTTTTGGGCCGCTTCCTTCATAATTCTTAAATATTAAAAAAAAAAAAAAGTCAAAGTAAGTTTCTATTGCTTCCGCCTTTTATTTTTCTTTAAATTTTTTAAAGTTAATTATTAAATAAGAATTATGTTGGCTAAGATAAAATTATTTACTCTCATTAATATTAATTTTTTTTTCAGGTTACTTACAACATTTTCCCCCAATATTTATTTTTAGGGTACCGACATGCATGAACTATTTACAATTTTTTTAAACACTTTTATTGTTACCTAATTTAATTAGCCTAGCTAAGCTTTAGGTAATAATGAATCACACTACTCATTCTTTTTGACTTTACCGTTAATTTTAAATAACTAGAATTAATAGTAAAAAAAAGTCCATCACATCTCAAAGATAGAAGTATAATACCTATTTCCTAACAAATTTTCAAATTTTAACTAATAAATAAAAATCTCGTATATCAATATTAACAATTTCTGATTTTAATTTTACTTGAAATAAAATAACTATAACCGCAGTCAATTAACGTTTAATTTTAGATTTCGAAGACCATATGTAACGGTGAGGGTTTATCTTTCAGGTAAACCGTTAAGTTTTAAGATTAAATATTTAATCTGATATGTTAAAAAGAAAAAAGCTAAACAGTCTTTAAAAACCTAAATAATAAATATATAACTATTGGTTTTAGGTAATATTAATAATTATTAACGATTAATTTAATTAATGAAGATTACCGTTAGGAAATGAAGATTAGAGGTTAGTTTAGTTTAAGTTAAATTTAGAATTAGGAACAGTTGAAGCGTGATAGTGAATTAGAGAAGATATTATTGAAGGAATGCGTTGAATGTTTTCGGTATTGGTGGCCTTTATTTTATTTGAATTAATTTGATTTAAAATATTATTTAAAATATCTAATTGAATTTGAGTGTAACATAGAGATTAGTTAATCGGTTATTATTTTAATGGAAAACACCAGGAAGCACCGATAGCGTGATCATACGTGTAACGGTGAGGAGCCTCCAACTCCCACGCGTGTTGGTTTGCCAGCTGTATGTTAGTAACTGCTTCGCCAACCGCCCCAACCGGTCACATCAACTGGCCCAACCGGTCATCCTTATCACTTTTGTATTTTCTATTTCTCCTCAAACCCCACCCTTCTTCTCACAAACCAAACCAAACCACACCACACCTCGCTCCCTCTCATAATTTTTAATTTTGATATTTTCTGTAATCTGTTTATATGATTATATGATTCAACTCTGCTAGCATGGCATCGGGAAGCAGGGACATGGATCGGGTCAAGGGCCCATGGAGCCCGGAGGAGGATGAGGCGCTGAAGAGACTCGTGGAGGCCCAAGGGCCGAGGAACTGGTCGGCGATAAGCAAGTCTATTCCGGGTCGATCGGGGAAATCATGCCGGCTACGGTGGTGTAACCAGCTCTCGCCGCAGGTGGAGCACCGGCCGTTCTCGCCGGAGGAGGACGAAGCTATTGTCAGGGCCCATGCTAGGTACGGTAACAAGTGGGCCACCATAGCTCGTTTACTCAATGGCCGCACCGATAACGCCGTCAAAAACCACTGGAACTCCACTCTCAAGAGGAAATGCTCCGCCGTTAGTCTCGACCTAACGGATCGACCACCGCTTAAAAGATCCGCCAGCGTGGGTGTGGGTTACTTAAACCCAAGCAGCCCATCGGGGTCTGATTTAAGCGATCCGGGCCAGCCTGCCCTTTCAACCCCTTCCGGCTCGGCCCATTGCAGGCCCAATCTCATGGAAACAGCTTCATCCTTCTCCGATCCAACCACGTCACTGAGTTTGTCTCTCCCGGGGTTCGGGTCCGGGTCTAATCCGGTAGCTGTAGCGCGGCCAGCATCGCCTCCACCGCCGCCAGCACCAGCACCGGTAACAGTAGAGGAGCGTGGGAAGCAATTGTTCAACTCAGAGTTTTTGAGGGTGATGCAAGAGATGATAAGAAAGGAAGTGAGGAGTTACATGTCAGGGATGGAACAGAAGAATAGGTTGAGAATACAGACGGAAGCCATTGGAAACGCGGTGGTGAAGCGCATGGGAATCAGCAACATCGAGTGAGTGAAGAAAGGAAACGGTGTCGTTTGGAGAGTGGAAGCAAGACATGAACTGTGAATCACAGTGGTTAATTTTTTTTTGTTTTTATTTTATTTGATTTTATTTTATGTTGTAGTTAAGTATAGTTTAGTTTCCCCTTACTTAAGGTGAAAAAATTAGTAATAATTTTGGCAGTGTACATAAGGGAAGAAGATGAAAATGAAAAGGTTTGTTTGAATGAAAAATGAGAAAATGAAGAGGAAAAAGGACAGAAGCGTTTTTGTCTGCGTCCTTGAAATCGAAGGAAATTGAAGGAAGATGAGAAGGGTGGGATGTATGATTGAGAGAAGTGGGTCAGGTTGGAATATTTTGTTTTGCGGTGGGAACTTGTTGGCAAGTGATTGAGTGATGCCAACCAAATTAAGGCATGTGAAAAACACGCCACAATCACCATTCATCTTCAACTCCAACTAATTATCCAAATATCTCTTTTTAGTTTAAACCTCTTTTCACTTCTTTTCTTATTTATTTGTTTAATCTTAGTTATCTGTTTTAATTATTCACTAAATGTGTATATTTTATTTTTTTAATAAAATAAAATAAATATTAACTATAGAATAGAGTGAGTTAGAAAGGATATTGTTCTTAGTTATAAATAAATTATTATTATTAACTTCTTTTTTATTCTTTTTAAAAGAAAAACAATATTAATATATTCTTTAGGAATAATTTGATATTATGAATTAATATATTATTAATATTTTTATTAATATTTTGAATGATTCTTTTAAAGGTATAATAGTATATTATTTAATTTTATATAGTTTATATAATTAACTATCATACTTTTATTATTTAATATATAAAACATAACATTAAAATTAATTAAATAGTATTTGAATTACTTAATTATTTAATATATTTAAAATATCAATTAAATTAAATATAAATTTTATTCTAATATAAAAATATTATTTTAATAAATATTAACTGATATCAAACAAATTATTTAATTACTTAATTTTAGGGTGTTTAATTTTAGGGTGTTAGTTTAATATGATTTTTTTTTATCAAAAATACATTTAAATTAAATATAAATAGAAAAATAATAAAATATTTATTTAATAAAAATTAAAATACAAAAATACATACAAAATTAAAATTAAAATAAAAAATAAAAAAGAAATAATTAAAAAAAATTAAAGAATAAATAAAATTAAGAATGTGAATGTAGGAAAGATGAATTAAAGTATAGAATATGACAAAGTGTAATGAAGACGAATTAAAGTAAGAGTTGATGATGTGATAGTAAAATTATAATAATAAAATTTTTTAAGAAAGGTGGTTTAAATAGGTTTTGAAATGTAAAATTTAATTTGAATCAAATTATTCTTTAGAAGAAAAATTTAGAATAATTTAAAAATTTTGATATTTATTATTATTACCAAAACTAATTAAAAATTAATATATATATATATATATATATATATATATAACATGGGACTGGACAAGACAATTGTAGGACAATATATGTTGGTGACTGGTGATGTGATAGGATAAACTCTGATAGCATAATAAAAGTGGGTTAAAGCTTAACATAACAAAAGTGGGCTAAAGTGATATGAGATTTTTAACATTAAGGCTTTACACCTAACAAAATTCACACATTACAATTAAGACCAACGCCTTCACACATTACAATTAAGACCAACGCCTTACGGAAGACTGTATGAATCTCGAACATGTAAGGCTAGTACTTGATGTTTCAAACACAGAACCACTGGTCTTGTAACACCCTTAATTTTTGGATGTGTATTTTAATTGTGTGTGATATTTAAAATTAATAAAAATTATTTTTGTATAATTATTATTATTTTTTTTAAAAGGAAAATAAATATTAATATAATTAAAAAAATAAATTTAAATTTAAACCGCCTCAATTTTTCTTCTTCATGCTTCTTTCTTCACTGTGAAGCATTCTTCTTCCTTCTCTCAAAATCCAAACCGCGCATAGTAACCTCTTCATCTTCTTCTTCCACTTTGCTTCAAATTTCAAAATTCCAAAACCTTGCTTTGATTCTCGGTTTCTTCTCAATTTGAGGTAATACTATTCAAATCCAAGCTTCCAATTCCATTTTCACCGATAAAAATCTTAGATTAACCGTAGATTTTATGATTTTTGAAGGATTGAGTTAGAAAACTCAAAGTTTCTCTATTTTTGGATCATTTGAAGAATTTTAAGGTAAGGGGAGTTTATTTCTCATTCTAATCTTCAATGTATGATGTTTTGTGGATTGATTGTTGTCTGGATGTGTTTTATTTTGAAAATGGATGTTGAAAACACTGAAACCCGAGACGTTTTTCGCGTCTCTGCAAGAATCCGCTCAGCAGATTGGAATCCGCTGAGCGCACTGAAGAACACCGACATTGGAGCGAATTCGCTCAGTGCAGCGAAATCCACAAAATAAAAAATAAAAAATACTATTTGCACCCCCCTATTTTCTGTTTTTACTATTCGCACCCCCTGTTTTTACTATTTGTACTCTTATTTTACATTGTGTTCTAAATTGTTATTTGCACCCCATTTTACTATTTGCACCCCTGTTTTACCATTGCACCCCAAAGTGTTTTATTTATTTTAAAATAGCGTTTGATGGTGAGAATTTGAGACTAACTAGAGGGTAGAAAGAAACTTTGAAATATGAATAATACAATTGATCATGAATGAGAGAACGATGTTTGATGTTATGAAGTAAGGAAATGATTTAGATGGCTGTCAAAAGAATATTGTACGATGAGAGTTGGAACTACCTAAAGGGTAGAGAAATTACGAGAATTTGTGGATTTATGCTATCTAAAGTCATTAATTTCCGTGTGGATGAGCTACAGAGATACACTAGGGTATATAGTTCAGGAAGGTTTAATAACCTGGGGGAATGAGAGTGTGGCGGAGTGGTCCATGCCGTGATGTACACAGTGTGCAATGGGAGCTGCCGCAGGCCTCGCACTCCATTACCCGACTGAATCGATGCCTATACTTTTTGCCAAAGGGGCTCGTGCGCACACGTTATATCCGTGGGGCGTATTGCCAACCGGCGGCTATCCACACCGGCGTAAGGCCAATGTCACCTGGGTGGTGGGGTTGGCAGTGTTATTTTGGGATCCCAAGGGTAGCTAGAGTACCGAAACTAATGTGATTACAGTTTGAATGGTGATGTGAGTGAGACATATGACTGACGTACATGATAAGGAAATATGAGGGAATTTAAATAATAATGTTATAAAAAGACTAAAAGAACTTATTTGACAAGGTTGGAAATTGATAGTTGAAGAATTTTTATTAAGATGTAATACTCAATTATATTAATCATTTTCTCTGATTAAATATTTATTTCTGTGATTATTAAACATAAATATCTTGAATCTTATTGGAAGATTATGGTGAGGAAGAAACTCACCCTTACAACCAATTTTTCAGGAAATTGTGTAAGAAGATTCGTGAGACACTCATCTCCTGGATAAGAATTTGATTGGTTGGACAAATCCTGCTTCTTCTTGTTGATGGGGAACATGCTCTGAGTATAGGGATTTATATTATTATATGTGTATGAATAAAAAGATTTCTACACTCTAACATGAGAAAATATTTGTTAAATAATAAGAATAATTTTGATTATTTTGTTATTTTAAATGATAGGTTCCTTAACCATAGTATTATTTTATAATGTTTAAATATTACTGTAAATAGTCTATTTCTATGAAACAATTAAGTTATTGTGAAAATTTCATGAATTCATCTTATTCCTTAAAATGAATAAATAAAATATTTAGTTTCTATAGTTATAATATATTTGACACCATGTAATTATTTTATGAATAGTAAATTTATTGTTTAAAAATTTAATTTAGTATTTATCAATCGTATTTAAGTTGAGTTAACTAATTATTAAATATTTACTTTTGTTAAATAAATATTTTTCATCTATTTTATTTTAAGGTAACCATTGACTATGAGAAAAAAAAAATCTTGAAATATTATTTACTTATTTCATTATTTAAAAAAAATTATAATATTAAGAATAATGATTTGAGGCGTTACATTAGTGGTATCAGAGCAGTTCGTCCTAACAAGACTGGGGTGTGGACTTAGCTATTGCTTGCGTTATGTATTTCTATATTCTTGTGAAAACAAGAATATAAATCGAATCTTGTTTGTATGATTTACTTGGTAATCATAGTGAGAATTTGTGTAGTAATTGTTTTATCCTTGTATTCTCCATGGTTAGAAGGAATAATTGAAAATGTGAGTTATGAATTCGTTTGAAACTGAGGCATTAGTGTCACATTATCATTATTAGGAGTTTTAGCATTTTATCTATTGGCTTCAGTATAAATGATTTTTAGTACTTGGGAAATTTAATATATGATTAAAATGTTGGACCAACTGGATTTGTCGACTTTTGCAAGTATTATATGGTACGGTTTAGTGTAGTGCTGATTTGGAGTAAGACTATACTAAATCCCAAATAAAGAGAAAATGTTCTAGCTTCATGAAAGTTGAGAGGGGCATATCATAGTTTTGACTTTGTGCCCGAGAACGTGAAGGTTTGTGAATTCTTATGAGGTATCATTTACTAAGATTTAGGAAGGACCTTGACTTTGAAGTAAAGACATAAAAATTATAGAATGTAGGCTATGATTAGGATATTATGGGATGTAATAGAATAGGGACCACATGACAGTAGAGGATTAGATAGTTGACAAGAAAAGAATAATAATTATCTACTTAAGATGTGTTAGAGAATTCTTTTTGAGCAGTAAGTATTCGATAGTTAGGCATCATGACCTACATAATAGAAAAGTAAAGAACTAGGATTTCTTCCTCTATTTGGAATATTCTAATACAAAAATTTAAAGAGAGAATAAATAAGATCCATATTAGGTTGTACTTCCACCTGACTAAATTTTAAAAATTCTTATGGTCCAAAAATTGTTGTTCGTTATTGTAAATTGTATGTCCTTCTATAGTTACTATTCATCATTTGATTCTTTTCTCTATCCTTGTATGAATTTCGAAACAAGTTGTTTATTGATGAATCCCTTGCCTCAAAATGTTTTCCTATCATCTTTGCATTCGAGCAGAATGAATGTTTTCAGGAAGAAATGAATTTTGATAGGGTTGTGAGGGTGCACACTCAGAACTTAGTCAAGACGATTTTCCCTCCTGATATTAGACTTCTTTGAAATCATTTTCTAAATTTCGTTGTCAGCCCTATTCTATGTCTTTAAAAGTTACAAGTTAACATGAAATTAGTTATAAAAGACTTATGACAATTTTAGAAGATTGAAGTTTGATTTGAAGAAGGAGAATTAGCATGTGATTTAGTTGCCATTAAGTTCAAGTGATGTGAGAGGAGAACCAAATATTATTTTATGGATTTACTCTAGACATGGTGAGTATTTAGTTATGCCGCTAGAGGAAAAGTAATATCAACATTTAGAAAATGGGTAATAGGCATGGAGTATAAGAAAAGTATTTATCGACATTTGGATAAATAATACAAAGTTTAGTGAAGATATTTTTAAGTATGTTGAGAGCAATAAGGGGCATTAACAATCAGTAAGAAGTTGGAGAAAAGCCTGAAAGGAGAGATACATTAGAAACTACAAATACTATTCCCTGAGAGGATTAAGCAAAACCCAGACTCAGAAACCTGAAACTTGACTGATAGAGCAGTGTAATAGTGACCATTCAGGTTTCCACGACCTTTCATCTACTTCGTGCTTCCTTTGAAGAGCGACCAATTCCGATTGAGTTTAAGGAAATTCAAATTATCGAAAAATGTTGATTCAGATTCCTTGCCTTACCAATTCTCTCAGAGACCCCTTCGATGTCAACCAGTACTACCTTCATTGCAAAACCATTCTCCACCAAAAGCCTCGCAATTCTGCAAGTTCTCCTGATGAATCGGAACCGGCACGGAAGATTGTGTACGGGTGGGAAGAAGCTTTTTCAGAAGTGCGGCAAGCCTTACTATGTATACTAGGATTAGATGTTCTTACTTAAATTGAGCAATATAGACAAGTATTAAGGAGATTTCTTAATAGGTATTGACATAGATTAAGTTGACTTAGGAAGGAACGGGGATTTAGTTGGAGTATGGAAGCTAAGTCAAATTTTCAAGAATTATAGAAAGGATTGGCATGAATATATGTTTTCAGGATCAGTAAAGGAAAATAGAATTTTGTTGAGATGTACTGAGGTAAGAAATAAGATGTATCTTAACGTAAATTAGAAGGAATATTCTTGGGTACCTAGGAGAACGAGACTATATAGTAAATTACCTAACATATGGCGTGAAAGTAATAGATTGGTATTAGTGTCAAAGTTTAGAGATACTCTATTTATAAGATGAGATTAAGAGGGATCAACCGTCTTGATTAATCAAAATAAGGTAACGAAGGTATTGTAGGTAAAATTTTAAGGATTTTAACCTTAATGTATTATACATTACAGTAGTATAGAGATTACACTAGGCATAGTAAGTAGAAAACTTTAAAATATGTCACAGGGTTAGCGAAGAATAATGAGTGATAAAAAAAAAAAATTTAGAAACCTTGGAGTCTAGTGGCAATTTATTAAGGACAGATACATGAAAAGTGTGATTCAACAAAAGAAGGAAGTAAGGATTGGAAAATTTTACCATAATACAAACAAGTCAAGTTGGGAGATGAAAATATATATAGGTGTATGTTCTTTGAATGGAAGAAATGTAAAGGTTTAAAGAGATTGAAGTGTCTTATGACAAGGGAGGATCGATAAAAGCAAAGAGATGGTAATAACACATCAATAAGTAATTAAGGTTAAAGGTAAAGTATTTGAGAAATATGAGAGGATGAAAAATAATTTAGCTTAGGAGAAGATTCACAATTACAATAATAGGTGGGATACGATATTTAGAAAATCATTATAGTGATGAGTGACAAAACAAGGCGGAAAGAGATAGTATTGTATTATAATCACTAGGGATTTTAGGTACATCGTACCATACAATGGATGAGGAATAAAGATAAAGTAAATGAGGAAGTAGAGTTGGATATTAATATAAGAGTTGTGACTTAGGTAATGAAATGGTTGTGAAATATTACTAATTTGAAGTAGTGTTGTTTAAATGAAGCATAATAAATCTAAGAAGACTTATACAAGGAAAAAGAGTTTATTTGGAGCAAAGGAAGTGAGAGAAGTTTCCAAGAGTTTAAGAAATGATTGTCATTAACACTAGTATCTATCTTAGTTAATCCAAGAAAGGAGTTAGAAATTTATTTTGATATGCCGAAAGAGGAACTAAGATATTTTGATTATAGAACTAAGATGTGATCATAAGTATTTAGGAAATTGAGATTATATGAATCAAATTACCTGACCTACTATTTTGGGCAAGCAATAGCAATCCACTTACTTGAGAGTTAGGGATATCATTATGTAGAATGATATTTAAGGTATTCAGGGATCATAAAGGTCTAAAGTACTTATCCAATCAGAGTAGCGCAACAGAAGTGTGGTGAATAAGATTTCTAAGATTTAAGTAATTATGTCACTCTGGTAAAATAAATGTGGCAAGGAATGTGTGGAATAGAAAGTCAATTTGGGCCCCAGTTGTGGAAGTAAATAAGTGATGATTAATAAGAATAGTTTAGAAATTTGAGATTAATAGTGAAAGTGCAATTAGAGGGTATACACTTAGAAACTAGGAAGGTTATTTCTACACTTTGTTATAGATGATAGAGAAGTGCAGCAAGAAGAAAAATGTTTTAAGCGTAATGAAGTAGTAGGATAAGTTATTATTTGGAACTTAGAAAGATATGTTAAGTGAGACACTCTTAGAGAATTGTAATATTTAGAAACCTTTAATTGGAGATGTGGTGATACCTTTGATGAATTTCATTTTAGGTCTATCAAGGACTAAAACACAATCATGATATGGTTTAGATGATTGTAACCCGATTAATAAAGATGACTTATTTCTTTCAAGGTAACAAGAAGTATAAGTTTAGAAAATTGACAAGTTACATAACAAGTTGTAAGAGTATAACCAATTTTGTAAGTATTATAAAGGGAGAAATTCAAAAACCATTGTGATGATAGGGAGAACATGAGGATGAAACCTATAGGATAAGATGAGATTGTTGAATCTCTTTAGTTGCTAGTGAATTTCGGGGACGAAATTCCTAAAAGGGTGGGAGAGTTGTAACACCCTTAATTTTTGGATGTGTATTTTAATTGTGTTTGATATTTAAAATTAATAAAAATTATTTTTGTATAATTATTATTATTTTTTTTAAAAGGAAAATAAATATTAATATAATTAAAAAAAAATTTAAATTTAAACCGCCTCAATTTTTCTTCTTCATGCTTCTTTCTTCACTGTGAAGCATTCTTCTTCCTTCTCTCAAAATCCAAACCGCGCACAGTGACCTCTTCATCTTCTTCTTCCACTTTGCTTCAAATTTCAAAATTCCAAAACCTTGCTTTGATTCTCGGTTTCTTCTCAATTTGAGGTAATACTACTCAAATCCAAACTTCCAATTCCATTTTCACCGATTAAAATCTTAGATTAACCGTAGATTTTATGATTTTTGAAAGATTGAGTTAGAAAACTCAAAGTTTCTCTGTTTTTGAATCATTTGAAGAATTTTAAGGTAACGGGAGTTTATTTCTCATTCTAATCTTCAATGTATGATGTTTTGTGGATTGATTGTTGTCTGGATGTGTTTTATTTTGAAAATGGATGTTGAAAACACTAAAACCCGAGACGTTTTTCGCGTCTCTGCAAGAATCCGCTGAGCGCACTGAAGAACACCGACACTGGAGCGAATCCGCTCAGCGCAGCGAAATTCGCTCAACGCACCTAAAAAAAAAAAAATCCGCTCAGCGCATTTTGGAGCGCCCAGTGCAGCCGTGCGCGCAGTGCATCTGTAAAAAAAAAAAAATTACTATTTGTACCCCCCTATTTTCTGTTTTTACTATTCGCACCCCCTGCTTTTACTATTTGTACTTTTATTTTACATTGTGTTCTAAATTGTTATTTGCACCCCTGTTTTACCATTGCACCCCAAAGTATTTTATTTATTTTAAAATAGCGTTTGATGGTGAGAATTTGAGACTAACTAGAGGGTAGAAAGAAACTTTGAAATATGAATAATACAATTGATCATGAATGAGAGAACGATGTTTGATGTCATGAAGTAAGAAAATGATTTAGATGGCTGTCAAAAGAATATTTTACGATGAGAGTTGAAACTACCTAAAGGGTAGAGAAATTGCGAGAATTTGTGGATTTATGCCATCTAAAGTCATTAATTTCTGTGTGGATGAGCTACAGAGATACACTGGGGTATAGTTTAGGAAGGTTTGATAACCTGGGGGAATGAGAGTGTGGCGGAGTGGTCCATGCCGTGATGTACACAGTGTGCAATGGGAGCTGCCGCAGGCCTCGCACTCCATTACCTGACTGAATCGCTGCCTATACTTTTTGCCAAAGGGGCTCGTGCGCACACGTTGTATCCATGGGGCGTATTGCCAACCGGCGGCTATCCACACCGGCGTAAGGCCAATGTCACCTGGGTGGTGGGGTTGACAGCGTTATTTTGGGATCGCAAGGGTAGCTAGAGTACCGAAACTAATGTGATTACAGTTTGAATGGTGATGTGAGTGAGACATATGACTGATGTACGTGATAAGGAAATATGATGGAATTTAAATAATAATGTTATAAAAAGACTAAAAGAACTTATTTGACGAGGCTGGAAATTGATAGTTAAAGAATTTTTATTAAGATGTAACACTCAATTATATTAATCATTTTCTCTGATTAAATATTCATTTCTGTGATTATTAAACATAAATATCTTGAATCTTGTTGGAAGATTATGGTGAGGAAGAAACTCACCCTTACAACCAATTTTTAAGGAAATTGTGTAAGAAGATTCGTGAGACACTCATCTCCTGGATGAGAATTTGATTGGTAGGACAAATCCTGCTTCTTCTTGTTGATGGGGAACATACTCTGAGTATAGGGATTTATATTATTATATGTGTATGAATAAAAATATTTCTATACTCTAACCTGAGAAAATATTTGTTAAATAATAAGAATAATTTTGATTATTTTGTTATTTTAAGTGATAGGTTCCTTAACCATAGTATTATTTTATAATGTTTAAATATTACTGTAAATAGTCTATTTCTATGAAACAATTAAGTTATTGTGAAAATTTCATGAATTCATCTTATTCCTTAAAATGAATAAATAAAATATTTAGTTTCTATAGTTATAATATATTTGACACCATGTAATTATTTTATGAATAATACTCGACTTATTTATGAAATTTATTCTTTATCCTTAAATTTATTGTTTATAAATTTAATTTAGAATTTATCAATCGTATTTAGGTTGAGTTAAATAATTATTAAATATTTCTTTTTGTCAAATAAATCCTATATATCTATTTTATTTTAAGTTGACCATTGACTGTGAAAAAAAAAATCTTGAAATATTATTTACTTGTTTTATTATTTAAAGAAAATTATAATATTAAGAATAATGATTTGAGGCGTTACAGGTCTTATCACGATCGACTAACTACTCATAGCCAACTCCACATTAAGGTAACCTCATTTAGCTTCCTCCTCTAAGTAACTAATGTGACATCCATGGACCTCTCACCACATGTGATCTCAGTCTATATAACCTTAATCCATATTGAGGTCTGGATACCTTATTTCATATCCATACCATAGATCCATACACACTAATATACCACATGCCACATTTCATTCATAATCATTATAACTCTCTTTTCCAACATACACCACCTCATGTCATTAAATCACATCATACACACTTTTTTCAATAGTTACATACATATATACCATCATTTCAAGTCAAATAAGGCAAAATAATTAGGGAAAATTCGTTCAACGCAACTAAAACCCACTCAGCGAATTTTTATCTTTTTTTTTTTACAAGATGCGGTTAGCGCAGGGGACCTTTGTTGAGCGCGTCATCGCTCAGTGCCGGACTCTCCGCTCAGCGAATTTCAACCCGAGAACACCCCTTAACCTTTGGAACCAAATCCGCTCAACGAATTTGGGTGCGCTCAACGACTTTTATGTAGAGGGAAGATTATGCATAAAGACAACTTTGATTTACTCGGCCCAAACTTCATTTTTTCACATCTAAAGGCTTTTCAAATGGTTTAAAATGTACATTTTTATGGGACTCAATTCAATAATTATAGCATTATAATCACTATCAATTTCATTTCAACACAAAATCACTCATAAAAGATGTATAGAATCACAAAACTCTCAAATTTCTTAAAACCCCAAATTTCACAATTCTAATATCAATTTCAAGTTAAAGAACACACATGAGACTAGCTTCTCTTACCTCAAAAAATTCCTAAAAATAACTTATAGTCTCCCTCCTTGATCAAATTCTCAAATGCTTCAAGAATGCCTAAAGACCTAATTAACCCCATCATTATGTACCCAATCTAGCATAGAAGTACATGGAGGAAGAAGAAGACACATGCATGGGGTCCCAATGCCCAAAACAACAACCCCGTACAAACTCTAAGGAGAAGAATAGAGCACAGATAACTTACGTACCCAAAATGATATTTCAATCGGTCCAAAGAATCTACTCCTGGAAAGCTTCACAATGGTGTGTTTGGATCTTGAAAGAGATGAAAGGTGAGAGAGAAATGTTAGAAAGAAGGTAAAGAGTTTAGAGAAAAAGTTTCTAAAGAGATAGTGAACTTTAAAATAATAAAGATTGAGATGTTATGTTTTTCTATTTATAACTCTTTTTAAAACTTTACCAAACACTTTTACTCTTTATTACTTAGGTCACTATCTCACTAGAACTAACTCACACTAGATTCTTACAATAATCTCATATCAAATCATAGAATATTTTAAGATATTACATCTCATTTTATTTTATAAAATATCATTTTCTCATCATATTTATTCTTAGTAAAATTCAACACGAAATCATATCTGATTAGTTTGACGAACGGGTAAGTAATTTGGTTTTTATTTGTAATTTTATTTAAATTAAGATTTTAGAATAAATAAATTTTATAGTAGAATATTACCCATATTTTTTTATATTTAAATAGAAGATTAGAAGGTGATTACCTAAAGAGGTGTTAGATTCTAAAATATCTAGGTAAGAGGAGTTTATATTAAAAAACAACTTTTGAAAAATTATAAAAATGATATGGATATAAATAAGGACCTAGAGGAAAATTAGTTTTAGTGAGATGAGTAACTTGGATTAGTGAAGGATAAAGAGCCGAGTAAGTTTGGAAAAGAATATAAAATAGGACCCAAGGCCCTTTACCATTCATTTCCACAAGAGTCTTCCTCCTCATTAGATCTTTTTGCTCTCTAAGTCTCTCATCTTTTCTCTAGGGTTTCTCACCCATTCTTCTTCTCTTTCTAGACCCAAGGCCATCTTTGGAGAGTACTTGATGAGGAAAACCTTTTCCCTCGATTGGATTCTCCTTTAGGTTAAGTTTTTGTGCCAAGCTTCTTCCTTTTCAGTAGGGTTTGGGATTGGGTGTAAGGGTTCTTCCTTCTTGCGTTTTGAGTTGGTTAGGAACTTGTAATGATGCGTTTAAGCTTATGATTAGGTGCTTGAAAAGATAGTCGGAGCACCGAGGTTGTAGATCTATGCAGTAGAGTGGAAACCCCTTTGTTTGTTTTAAGCAAAGTAAGGGAAGCTAGAGATCTAGTCATTTTTGAAATACATGTTGTACATTTCTTTTGTTGTGTTTAAATGTGCCTATAAATTTTGATTGGATGTTGGATTTGCGCTTTTGCAGTTCTGCTTAATTCGCTCAGTGTAGGACTCCTACGTCAGACAGACAGGACAATTAATGCAAGACAATTGTAGGACGACATATATGGGTGAAGGGTGGTGTGATAGGCCCAACAACTTTGTTAGGATAGGCTCTGATACCATAACAGAAGTGGGCTTTGAGCCTAACTCAACCTCATAAAACCGGCTTATGAGGTGAGGTTTGCCCTCACTTATATACATTAATTTGGCCATATCACTAAGCAATGTAGGATCTTTAACATCAGGTTTAAATTCACTGAACAAAGGGTCCCGACATTGAGTGGATAATTCACTAAGCAGAGGGTCCCAATATTGAGTGCATTTGTAAAAATAAAAAAATCTGCTGAGTGAATTTTAGTTGCATTGAGCGAATTTTTTCTGACTATTTTACCTTATTTGACTTAAAATGATGGAAAATGATATATATGTATACACACACACACACACACACATATATATATATATATATGTAAATATTGGAAAAAGTGTGTATAATATGATTTAATGACACGAGATCTGTGTTACTCTTAGGGTGTGTTTGGATTGAAGAAATGATTTGAGAGAGTGAAAAAGGAAAGAAAAGAAGAGAAAGTGAGTAGAAAGTAAAGTTGTTTGGATTGAGAGAAATGAGTAGAAATGAGAGGAAAGTAAAATAATTTTATTTATTATTAATAAAATAAATATATTATTTTAAAAATATTTTAAATACTTTTATTATTTTTAATAATATTTTAATAGAAAAATAAAAAATAAATGTTATTTTAATAATATTATTAATAATTTTATATATTATTTTAATATTATATTAATTTTTATTATTATAATAATATATAATTTTTTATATAAAATAAATAATAATTTATTTATAATATACTTACCTTTCTTCTTCTTTCTTCGCATTTCAGAGAAGAAAGTCAAGAAAGGAATTTTTTTTTGATTTCCATGATTTTGTGCATCGTTATTCTCACTTTCCTCGTATTTCTGCTCTCGCTGCCTTTCCATCGGCAGAACCAAACACAGCGTTAGTGAGAGGAGAGTTTTTTCATTGGGCTATTAATATATAATATTGGTAACGTAGTGTGTATGGATTTGGAGAATAATTATGGGGTATCCAGACCTTAATGATATTGAAAATCATGTAGATTAGAACATCATGTAGTGAAGGTCGATGGAGACTCACTAATTATTCTGAAAGGGCAATTGGTGAAGCTACCCTAAGGTGATCTTGGTTGTAAGGTGTTAAAGGATGATCTTGAGTTGAAAAAGGCTCAGAAGGTCGGTCATGGGGAAGATCCTTGGTCCTTGGATATACCTCATGTGTTAGTCCCAGATGTGCGAAATCCATACAGTCTTCCGGAAGTCGTCAGTCTAATTTTGTGATTGTGCTTATGGGTGTAAGCCTTAGGTAGACCTTTATACCTACTATTAGGTTTGAAATGTTGAATTAATTGTTTAATTGTTAACATGAATATTTTTCTACTAACTTACCCTTTTTTGTGTCTTATGTATTTTTGCTATAATCGTATTCTTTACACAGAAATAAATAACATGTCTACTAGAGAGTTGTCAATAAATGAGAATAGGGAAAAAAAGTAGGTCCTCATGTTATGTAATAAACTAATGGTAGTATAAGGAAAATTGTAATCTGGTCCTTTATTTTCATTAGATTAACCAGGATTACTGTAATAGTAACTAGAGATTATACTATGGTAATATTGAGTAATTAGAACTTAAATTTTGGGTATGTTACATATAGTGATGAGTTGGTTTGAAGGTTAATGAGTGGATAAAATATTTTCTTTGATTTTGAATAATGTTATAGATATTATTATCTAAATTTTTTCATATTTCAAACTTGTGTTGTCATGAAAATGTGTACTGGTAACTAAGACTAAAAAAATGATTTATTGAATGCTTTGAAAACAGGTGTTTTATGTCTCATTTTTACTATTTTTGGTCTTTGCTGCTCAAGTAAGGAGTTTTTGCTTGAAAGAGAGGTTGAGTAGAAAATATGACTTTAATGGTGGTGATTCGCTCAAATAATAGCTTATCACTCAAGTGAGAATCAAGGAGGTGGTTTTCTCATTTGAATGGGAAATGTATTGCTAAAGCAAAAATGCCTAAGAGAAATAATAGTCTCGAACTAATTCTCGCTTAAACGAGAAATGCTCGATCAAGCGAGAGAATTTAGAGAAAATAAATTTGATTCTAATATTTTGTTTGGATCTGCGGATGGAAAGGCATAAAGAGGGGATCCGTGAAAAAAGTGTGAAGATCAATGCATAAAATGCGAGCAAAGAAGAAGAAAGTTACATATATTATACATAAATCATTATTTATTTTATATAAAAGATTATATATATTATTATAATAATAAAAAATTAATATAATATTAAAATAATAAATTATTAATAATAATAAATATTAGATAAAATTATTAATAATTATTTACTTTTATTTTAAAAAAATTATTAATAATATTAAAATAATATATATTCTTCTTATTTTTTATTTTTTATTATAATAATAATAATTAAAAAATATATTAATAATAATATTTATTTTTATTTTTATTTTATAATAATAATAAATTTAAAATAATTAAGAAATTTTGTAATAATAATATTAAATTATATATCTTTTTCATATAATAATAATAATAAATAATAATAAATTTTAAAAAATATTAAAAATAATTAAAAAAAATATTTATTAATAAATAATACTATTTCATTTTCTACTCCTTTCCACTTTCTTTCTTTTAATCCAAACAACTTCGCTTTCCCTTCTCTTTCTCTTTATTTCTTTCCTTTTTCACTCCCCCAAATCTACTTAATAATCCAAACACATCCTAAAAGTACCTTACTCAAGTAAGAGAAGCTCATTTAAGCAAGAATAGGTCAAAGATGTGAGATTTTGTAAGAGTAAATGAAATAAAAATTTGTAAAGATATGAATTGAGTCCAAAATAAGATATATGATGAATATGACCTAGTTAAATTGATGATTGTTGTCAATAATCAACTAAAGTATTTGAATGATATAATATCTTTATTGGTGAGCTTAGCCAAATGGCTAGTGCTAAGAATAAACTATGTGTGGTATGATAATTTAATAGTACTAGGAGGTACAAATATATAGCATGATGACTACATTGTAATAGATTCAATGAGATTTGAAATTTTACTAATCTCTCGAGTCATATAGAATATGAAATCAAATGGTGATAAGTTGATGATTAAAACATAAAAAAAGATGTCAAAATGAGAAAAATTACTAGGATAATAACTCCACTAGATTGTGTAATGTCATATCACAAAGATATATACCTATATTAGTTTTTGAATTTAAAAATATTATTAAATTTTTGAAAGGTATTTAAAATATGTCTTGTTAAATAATAAATATAATTTAATATAATTATTATTTTTGAATATTTAATTTATTTTTTATTTATATTATATTTTGATTATCTTGACTGTATTGATATACGAAAATATATTATTTCAATAAAAAGAAAGAAATTTTTTAGACAAAAATCCTAACCAAGGATATATATATGATTGGAATGTAGTGATTTCGTTTTTATTTATAAGTTTGTTACCCTTTCAATTGTCATGTATTTTATAATTTTTCAAATATTATATTATTTTTCAAGTAGTTTTTAAAGTTTAAAAATGAAAAAAAAAAGACTAAATTTAATCTGATTTAAATCAAATTATATGCATACTAATATTAATCCAAATTAGTTGGGTATAAATTTGAGCGGTTCGGGCTATAATTTTATTATTCAGTCTGGGGTTTAGTGTCCGTACAAGATTTGCTCATTGGGCTTAATATGGGTTATGGGTCGGCCTTCAATATAAGTGTGCTTATGAAATTTGTATCAAAGTCATGTGCTCCAATTTCTCTTTTGCAATTCCTGTTATTGTTAATGTTTGAGGATTTAATTGTTTCATTTTTTATAATCCATATGAAAAATGAAAGAGTAATGAGAGTAAGAAGATGGTTCCTTTTCAACAACAAAAAAAAAAATCGTTAATGAATATATAGGAATGAAATTTGAACTCAGATAAATACATCTATAAAATTTACTTGTAATAGATTATTGAGCATTTATCTATTGAATGAGACTATCTCTGAAATAGGGGTAATTATTCTATAAAATTTTGCAAGGAGAGATATCAGGGTTCTGCGTAATAAGTTTATTATATTTTATAATTAAAATTTAAAGGGTTTCAAAACAATTTTTAATATAATTTAATAATTTTTTTGTGATATTTTCATGATTTGTATCGGATGGTATCTCAAAATACTTTATTCTAAATAATTTTTGAACTTTTTGATTGAATAAGACTGAATGGTAAAGTACTTGTCATTACATTTTGATGCTAAGTCAATAAGAGTATAATGAACACATTAAAGAATGATTAAATTATATTTACCTAATTTAAGTGATTATTTATAATATAATAAAATAAAATATTATCTCTTATGATTATTAGGCCTAAGACTCAACCGTGTATTTGGGTTTAGACTGACAAATTCTGAAGGAAAAATATTTTCCTACAATTCGAGTGATTTTAGACAAGTTCACAGAAAACCAATATCTATGAAATTAAATTATCTTTGAATATTTTTCTATTAAGTTATATACAATACTTTTAATCCAAATGCTTTTTTTCAATTATTGTTGATCACTAATACTAATATTCTAATCATTCGTGGATTTGTTTTTAGGAGTAATAAGCTTATTGAGTTGGATCTATGTAGTTTTATAAGTGGGGCAAATTCTGAAGTTGATTAATTCTTACCCTAAATTTTAATTTTAATGTTGAAGAAGTTAATTAATTAGGTTACGCGAACATAGATTTTATTACGTTTTAAAAATCTGTATACGCGTGATCGTGTCAAAAGTAGAATATACTTAAAAGATCCAAGTTTTTTAGTCATTTGCATGCTTTATGGGTATTTGAAAATATTCTTAAGTGGAAACCAATATATTCGAATCACAAAATATGCTACAATTCAATTTGAATTGATTTAAATAAATTTTAAATTTAATCTTATTTTCTTAAAAGTAATTTATGTTAAATTGTAGTATTATTTTATTATATCTTGTATTTTTTATTAAAAACTATTTTTATATACAAATAAAATTATATATTAAAAAGATCCAATAAGAATAACTTTAAACTAATTAAAAACAAAGAAACGGATAATCATCTTAAAATAATAAATTGTAACCTTATAATCAAATAATACATAATTTAGATTAGGGGTGTTCGCGGTGCCGTTTGGTTCAGTTTTTCATTAAAATATATCCGAACCAAATATAAAAATTATTTGCGGTTCGGTTTGAAATAAAAAAAAATTCAAACCAATCCAAACCAATTTTAACGGTTTGGTTTGGATCGGTTTTTGCGGTTTTTTATTTTATTTTTTAATTTTATTTTTTTATTAATAATTGATTATTTTTATCTTTTTAAATAATAAACTAATAAAAATATAACATTGACTAGATTTCATATGATTACCATATTAGTTTATAAATGATCTTAGTAGGAAATGGTGTGGTGAAGATAAATTTGAATAAGAGTTAATGATTAGATAATGAAATCAGAAGAGAGTTTCAAGTAAGGAACTCTAAGATTTGTCTAACAAAATGAAAGTTGTATCAAACAACAGTAAGTTTTCTTTGTAAAATAAAATTAAAAATAAATATTATATTATTTAATAATTACGGTTTGATTTGGTTCGGTTTTGAAATACCAAACTGCAAACCGAACTGAATTGCGCGATTTTGAAAAAAAAAATTCAAAATGATCCAAAAACTTGCGATTTTAATCGGTTTGGTTTTGTTCGGTTTTGAAATACCAAACTGCAAACCGAACCGAATTGCGCGGTTTTGAAAAAAAAAATTCAAAATGATCCAAAAACTTGCGATTTTAATCGGTTTGCGGTTTTTTGAATCGATTTTCGATTTTTTTCTTTGGATCGGTTCGGTTCTGAACATCCCTAGTTTAGATTGAATTTAATTACTATCTTTTTAATAAATCTTCATTAGTTTGGAAAAAAATCTTGTCGATTTCAGATTTTTTATTTTATTTTGATTTAACTATTATTATTATAATGCTTTAATTTGAAAAAATTATTTTAATAAAAATAAATTTTAGTTTAATAAGATTTTTAAAATATATAAATAAAAAATTAAATATTTAATATTTATTATTTTTCTAAAATTTGTTATTCTAAAAAACCTTTCATTTTTTTATAATATTTTGTTCATATTTCGTATTTTCAAGATTTAAAGATATATATTACAAGTTCATAAAAAATAAAATACTTTTATCTTATTGAAATTTAAAATAAAATAAGTTTTTTTATCTATTTTTTTTAACCTTGAAATGAACTACTTACATAAAAATTTAGGATATTATAAGTAGAGTTTTTTTTACAATAAATCTATATTAAGTTAAGTTGTTAGTTATCTAAACTAGGTAGGGTAAGAAGTAAGTTATAATATCTTTAATTCAATTTATTATTTTAAAATTAAATAAGAAATAAAACATATAAATAAATGAAGTTAGTGAATTTAGAATTATTATAAAACTTTAAAATAAATTATCTATTTATTTGCAAATATGATTTGAATGTAATGTATGATAAGCATGTGTATTATGTTTTTTCTATGAAAATTTGTTATTTTTGAGTTGTAATAAAAAAGATGTGGTGATAATGAAATATATTTAAATCGATTTGTAAGTGTTATTGATTGAGAAAAAGAAGTGTGTAAACTTATGATTATTGTATTGGTTATAAGTTAAGTTGATGTTGGAGTTATTTATAATTGGATGCGAAGAAGGTGAGTTCTCAAACTTATTTTCATTTCACTATGATATCGTTCGTTTGAACAAAATAGTGTTTCTTAAGCGAGATCACTTTCACTTGAACAATAATTATTACACTGAATTGGATGTTTTTGATCTAGTTTTCATTTAAACAAAAACATCTTATCATAATAAGAATGTATAGTTTCAAAAGACGACGATTTGTGAGTTGGATGGTTTATTATATTAATTTTGTTTTGAGTAATGACTTAACAAAATTATTGTGAGTTGTCTCTATGATGAGTTTAAGTGACATGTATTATAATCTGTCTCTAAGTCATGTATTATAATTGATATAGATCTCTGGTGGATTGTATTACAATAACATTTATGTATTGTAATTGATACATGAAATAAGTAATTAATTAGTTAGTATAATATATATGTAGTATGGATGACATTCTAAAAATGTGTTTATAAGACACCTAAATTTCAATAATAACTTAAATCATATAAATAAAATTATCATTTAATAAGAAATCAGAATATTTACAGGTAATATCTTTCAATAAAGATAAAATAAAAAAATATATTGCGATCTCTTCCTCATCAAAAGAATTAATTGCAGAACCTACAGTATCTCAATGTCCAGAATAGAGAAAAGCATATAGAAGAAAACAGAGAAAGAGAGAAAACGCATATAGAAGAAAGTGAATTGAGTGAGTATTATTGAAATGTAATGGGGAATATATACAGTGAGGGAGAAACAGAAAATTGTTACAAAGCTGTTATGTGGTTAATAATATGGTTGAATTCTAATAGCCCCCCTCAAGTTGGCCCATGGATATTCAAGGTGCCAAGCTTGGAAATAAAGGAACTAAAGGCTGACAATTCTAAAGGCTAGGTAAAAACATCTGCTAATTGCTGCTTAGATGATATGGGAAGTAACTGGAATAATTTGGCTTGCAATTTTTCACGAACAACATGACTGTCAATTTCAATGTGTTTGGTCCGTTCATGAAAGTTAGGATTGGAGGCAATGTGTCTCGCAGCTTGGTTATCACAATATAATGCAGCAGGAGGAATTTCTTGGATATTGAAGTCTCTTAGGAGATATGTCAACCATTGAAGCTCGCAAGTAGTAGCAGCAAGAGCTCTATATTCGACTTCACAAGAGGATCTGGAGATAGTATTTTGCTTCTTTGATTTCCAGCTAACAAGAGATGATCCAAGGAAGATGCAATATCCTGTAGTGGATTTTCGTGTATTTGGACAAGCTGCCCAATCCGAATCACTGAAGGCCTTGAGCTGGATATTTGAGTCCTTGGGGAAGAACAAACCTTGTGCTGGTGATCCTTTTATATATCTAAGCACACATTGAGCGGCTTTCATATGCCACATATTAGGAGCTTGTATGAATTGGCTTAGAAATTGAATGGCATAACTTATGTCAAGTCTTGTGTTAGTCAAGTAGATTAGTTTACCAATGAGGCGCTGATAAGATGAAATATCTTCCAAAGGGATCCTGTCTTCGAAGAGTTCTTTGGTGTTCTTTGCTATAGGAGTAGGAGAAGGTTTAGCACCCAATAATCCGGTCTCAATGAGGAGGTCTAACGCGTATTTTCTCTGATTGATGTGTATACCTTCTTTTGTACGTGCTACTTCAAAACCAAGGAAGAATTTGAGTTCTCCTAAGTCTTTCACTTTGAAATCTTCATCGAGATATTTAGTTATCTGATCAATCTCAGTGCAAGAGTTTCCTGTAACAATGATGTCATCCACATAGATGAGCAAGGCAGTGAAGCTTTTACCAGTCTTCTTGGTGAATAAAGAGTGGTCAGAGGAGGATTGGATGAATCCAGCATTCTTCAAGGATGAGGATAGCTTCGCGAACCACTGATGGCTGGCCTGCTTTAGTCCATATAGAGACTTGAGAAGCCTGTAAACTTGTCTTGGATCTTCTGTAATAACCCCAGGTAGTGGGGTCATATAGACCTCTTCGTTCAAGTCACCATGGAGGAATGCATTATTCACGTCCAGTTGCCTTAAGTACCAGTTTTGAGTGGCAGCAATAGCTAAAAGGACCCGGATCGTTGTTATCTTTGCTACTGGAGAAAAAGTATCCAGGTAATCTATCCCTGCAAGTTGTGTGTACCCTTTCGCCACGAGTCGAGCTTTGTGTCGCTCTATGCTCCCATCTGCTCTTCTCTTGATTTTATACACCCACTTACATCCGATGGGTTTCTTTCCATTTGGCAGGTTAGTAATGCTCCAGGTTTTGTTGGCTTCCAAAGCTTGAATCTCCTGTTTCATGGCCTCTTGCCAAACTGGAATGTCTTTGGCTTCTTTGTAATCCTGCGGTTCAACATTTCTAGAGATAGCAAGAGTGTAATGTAGTTGTTTTTCAGATAGTTTCTCATAGCTAAGGGTGGATGATATGCAATGTGGTCTTTTGTCCCTTTTATTAACTAGATTAGTGACCTGATGGTGATAATCTTTTAAGAAACTAGGAGGTCTTCTATTTCTTTCGAATCGCCTCAAGTTTTGATTGTCGTGTTCTTCAGAAATAGAATCTTGATTTATATCTTGACTGTCAGAATCTTGATTTATATCTTGACTGTCTTCATTAGAGTGATCCTGATTCTGTTTACAAGGGAAGTCAATTAAGTGGTTAAAAAGATCCAGTTGGTTATGATCTTCTATTTCTTTGTCATTTTCTGTTTTAAAGGGAAAAATCTGTTCATAGAAATTAATATCTCTAGACACAAGGATTTCTCTAGTTTTAACATCTAGAACAACATATCCTTTGGTTCCACCTTTAAAACCTAGAAAGACACACCTTTTAGCCCTCGCATCAAGCTTACTTCTATATTTTTCAGAAGTAGAAACAAAACAAAGAGAACCAAAGACTTTCAAATCAAGCAGATTAGGCGCAGTATCATACAGTAATTCATAGGGAGTTTTGTAATTAAATTTTTTTGAAGATATTCTATTTATAATATGAACTGCATGAGCAACTATGTAACACCAGTAAATAGCAGGAATATTAGAAGAGAAAAGTAAACTACGTGCCACATTGAGGATGTGTTGATGCTTCCTCTCCACAATGGAATTTTGTTGTGGAGTTTCTATGCAAGATGTTTGGTGAATTATCCCGTTTTCATCGTAAAAATCAGTATAGGCAAATTCCTTTCCATTATCGGTTTTGATGGTTTTATATTAGCATTGGAATTGTTTTTTACCATGTTAACGAATTTCCTTAGGGCAGGCCTAGTCTCAGCTTTATTATTCATTAGATAAATCCATGTAAATCTAGAGAAATCATCTACAATAGTCAGAAAATATCTGTAACCATGCACATAAGGTTTTACTAAGGGGCCCCATATATCAGCATGTATAAGATTGAAAGTATGTAAAGATTTTGTAACACTATGCGTGAATGGTAATCTGTGCTGTTTAGCATAATGGCAAGAGTCACAAACACTTGTTTGATTATATTCAATGTAAGGGAAGATGTTACTCATAGATTGAAGAACTTTGTTAGATGGGTGTCCAAGCCTGAGATGCCACGGGTCATTATTCATGGTCCTGTTGTGCTCTTTATCATTCACAGTGATAGAGTTGATACGTTGTGTGCTTTCACATCTCCTGATGTAGTACAGTCCATTCATTGCTTCAGCTCTTCCAATCATCTTCATTGATTTGGCATCCAAAATCTGGCAATCCTTGTGAAAAAAGATTAATTTGCAGTTGAGAGATTTTATTAAGCATGGTACAGACACGAGATTGGAAAAGAATTCAGGCACATATAATACTTCATGAATTAGAAGCGTATCAGATAAAGCTATAGAGCCAGCATATCTAGCTACAGCACTGGTCCCATTAGGGAGTTTTATTATTATAGGTTTAATTTTGTAAAATTTAAAGAAAAGATTGGCATCATGTGTAACGTGATCAGTGGCTCCCGAATCAAGAATCCAGACTTTTTGAAGATTTTTACCTTCTTCTTTGATTCTAGAGGATGACTCACCAATGTAGCTATTAACCTTGTGATTTGAATTGGTGTTTGATTCTTGTAGCATCTTTAATAACTGCTGTATTTGTTCCTGAGTAAACTGGTTACTGTTTTGGATTCTCCCAGATTGCTTGATCAGATTTGTCTCTTTAGTCTTCTTTTCATTGCCATTCATGCTGTTTTCAGAGATGATGTTGTTAGTCATGTGCTCATTCTTCAATTTATACCATGGAGGGTACCCGTGTTTTGAGTAGCATTCGTCCGCCGTATGATTCATCTTCAAGCAGTAGCTACATTGCTTCCCAAAATTGGGATTTCTTCCTCTTCCTTTCGTTGATTTCCAGCCACCATTCCCATTCTTTCCCGGCTTTGTATTCATCTGTGCATTAAAGGTATTAATAAAATTCTTGGTTTCTTGAACATTACCTCCTGTAAGTTGTCTCTCCTGTTGAAGCACCAAGGAGAAAACGCGATTGATTCCAGGTAATGGCTCGATGAGGAGAATTTGGGTTTTGACAGTGGCATATATGTCAGCTAAACCCTTCAGAAAGCACATAATATACTCCGATTCTCTGTAACTGATTATAGTTTTAAACATTTTACAGCAACACTTTGGTTCACATACACAGGTAGGGATTGGCCGCAATGATTCGAGTTCTTCCCATAAAATCTTCAAATCGGTGAAATATTCCGAAACGTTTCGCTCACCTTGCCGGATAGAATGTATCTCTTGCAGTAGGTCACAAATGCGGAAATGGTCCCCCTTGGAAAATCTTTCTTTAAGATCATTCCAAAGATCCCTGGCGCTGTCGATATATATCACGCTCTGGGCGATTTGTTCCGTCATGGCACGGGTTATCCAAGAAACGATCATAATGTTGCATCTTTCCCATGCTTCGTAAATCGGTTCACTCTGATCGGGTTCTGATATGGTTCCGTTGACGAACTTCAGTTTATTTTTGGTTAGGAGGGCACGCTTCATCGATCTACTCCAAGAATGATAATTAGAGCCATTCAATTACGTACTGACGAGGACCGTGCCTGGGTTTTCTCCGGGGTGAAGATAATACGGACTTGCGGGGTTGGTGAGATTGTCTCCGTCGTTTGCTACCATGGTGAAGAATCAAGGAAAGAATGTCCGGAAGAACACCAAAGGGAAATCGAGTTGAGCGGAAGCAGAGCGGGGATTAACCTGGCTCTGATACCATATTGCGATCTCTTCCTCATCAAAAGAATTAATTGCAGAACCTACAGTATCTCAATGTCCAGAATAGAGAAAAGCATATAGAAGAAAACAGAGAGAAAGAGAGAAAACGCATATAGAAGAAAGTGAATTGAGTGAGTATTATTGAAATGTAATAGGGAATATATACAGTGAGGGAGAAACAGAAAATTGTTACAAAACTGTTATGTGGTTAATAATATGGTTGAATTCTAATAAAATAGCATGCTAAAATTAATTTCTTTTTTCTTTTTCTCAATACTTCAAGTATGTATTATTATTGATTCTAGCTCGATTATACTAATAATAATTATGGAAAATGTTAACTTATAATAGAAGTAATTCTTTTAAAAAAGAATCCTTAATTTAGTTTCATTCTAAACAAGCATATAGTAATATACTACAATGAGTCCTTTTTAGTTTAACAAATTTAGAAATCAGGAATTGTTTCCATTATAAATAATAACAGTAATATTTTAAATAATAATAATAATAATTTTAAAAAGTAATTTACTCATATACGTGGCACTTTCTTAATTAATAAAAACTAAAAAGACAAAAAAAAAATGATAACATAAATAATATTTTTAAATAGTTGAATTGGTAATATAAGTTATTTTTTGTGCTTTGTTTGGTTGGCAAACAAGATTGGATGGATAAAGATTGAAATAAAATAAGATTTTTTATGGAAATAAAAAATGAGAAAAATAATTTTAAAAAATTGATAAGCTTCATTTAATATATATAATAAAAAGATAATAAACGATCTTTTTCCTTGAAAATCGTATTAAAATCAAAGACATGTCTATAAAATTGGATTTAATTGTGAGAATTTAAAGTGGTTAATAATATTTATATAGTATAATAAAGAAGAGAGAAAGAGTTAGGTATCCAATCTCTTTGGTGGGACTCACACTATAGTTGACTATGATTTATCCATCTTCGTATAAAATGCAATGAAATTAATTAAGACTAATTAAGCCATTTTTAATATCATTGTCTAAAGTTACACATTAGGGTATTGAAATTTAATTTATTATTGTTGTACATTATGTCACATTCTTACACAACACCCCTTGTAAGCAACATTATAAACAACATTCCATAAAAAAATGTTATAATAGAAATACATTAACTTAGTGGGTATGACCTACAAAATTAATTAAACACTTTCTTTTAACCATTTTAGTATTAAAGAAATATTTATATACATTTAATTTTTTTCTATATTAAAAAACTTATAAAACTAAAATAAATAATTTTATTTAAACAATTATGTATTGTGAATGTTTTTAAATTAATTAGAATTACATTATTTATAGATGTTTGCATAATGTTTTTTTTTTAAATTGTATTAATTATTACGTTTCTTTTTCAAATTCTTTTAATTTTAAAAAATGTACTTTTTATTACTATTTTTTTTTTACTCTTTCCCAACCTATTCCAGTCTCTTTCTTGGTCTGATTTTAACTATTTCAAAATTGAAGGGTATTTGCGTTTACACTTCGACGCTCAAATTAATATACAATATAAATAGGGTTTAAAATTAGGTTGAGAGTGAATATTACCTTGCCTAGACATATCTATTTAGAAGATAGAGTTATACAAAATTACCTTTCATGAATTTTTACGTGGGAGATCTATTGAGATTATCGGTTTCCTTTCTAGAATTGTTACGAATCTTTTGTTATGATTTAAGTCTGATATTGCGAAATTTTTTTAGATTTCGAGAATCTCGATCAGGTCCTTATTGTGTGGGATTCGGTCCAAATACAATGAGATATTTCCTTAACGAATAATCTGAGTGTCTCTCGATCTATTATCGGGGTATACTCTTTAAATCTTGATCGACTAGTCAGGATATTTTCGATAAAATTATATTTATATTAATCTAATCTATTTTAAAGCACACCTTATTTTTATATTTTTTATATTATATAATCTAACTATAAATAATAATGACTTTGTTTTTATTTAGTTTTAAAAAAAAATTGAATAAAATAAATAAATTTATGTTTTTTATGTATTTATCCAATTTTTTATTTTAAAATATAAAATTTTATTCTGCTTATCAAATAAGTGATTATTTTAAAAATTAATTAGTTCACAAACATTTATTCTAAATTAAACTAAATTGGTCAGATATGAATACGATACATCAAATTAACAAAATTAAAGAATCCAATATATTATTGGATTTTAATCTGATCAAATTTTATATAATTGTTTCAATCCAAAGCAAATGATGGAAGCAACTTTGTTTTATCTTTAGGGATTTGTTGCTACGAAAATATCGATCACAAATTCTAACATAATTTTTTAAGCACTTCAATCTACCTACCCTTTTCCCAACTACTTCCAGAAAATAATAAAATATTTGATTTAATATTATAATAATAACATCAATAATAAAATATTTTATTTAATATTATAATTATAATATCAATAATGAATGTTGGATTATTTTTTCTATATTATAGGGTATGGTTTTTCACATTTTATTTGTGGCTATATTTTATATGAACTGGATGAGGAAACACTTGTTTAATAAATCTTACAACGTCAAAACTAACACACATTTATCATTCATTTTACATAGGTGCTACATATAATTATTAAAGTATAATTTATATATATATATATATATATAAATTAAATTATATTTTAACAGTAATATATATAGACTAAATCACGTTTTACTAATAACATGTAAGAACTACTTAAAATAAAAGATGAATAAAAAAAATCAAATTACTTTTAAAAACTTTATATTCGTTTAATTCTTAAGAATAATTAAAAATTTGAAAAAAATTAACAATTCTATCTTTTATTTATGTAGATATCAAATAACCAAGTTATTTCATATTACACACAAAGTGTTAATCACATAATATAAGAAAGTTTTAGGATTCACTAATTTAAATTTAAAAGCTTTTTAAATAAGAAAAAGGTTAAGACAAAACACACTTTTAAGAGTTTGTCTTCTCTGATGAACTTTTAGTACTGGATTTTTGTTCTATTATATCTTAATATATAAGATTTGTTTACATAAATAATTTTCTCTAAAAATTTAAAATAGTGTATGCACAAATAAAAAATAAAAATCGAAAAAAGACATAAAAGAGAGTTTTCATATATTAATTTATGTATAAATTAATTTTAACTTTCAAAAATGTTTATTTAATTTTTTTCTTATTATTTTTCTTAAAAGAAAAGGTCTTTATGTGTAAATTTATGCAGTGAATTTGGATCGTAGCAGCAATTTCTTTTTCTGACCTAATGTAATGCCCCCTCTGTCATGATCACTTTGTGTATTCGTATATCTTGCCAAGTGATTTGTTAGGTTGTGCAAGAAGCTTAGCTTCATTTGAACTTTCAGACTCAAATAACAATTATTTTCTGAATTGTAAGTACTATCTCTGAATTTTGTAAGTGACTTTTGGCAAAGGGTATCCACGAAGGACTAAATTTAGATACCTTCTTTTATTTTTTCTTCAATTATAATTGAAATTGTTGGGAAATTCCACATTAACTAAAAATGAGACCAAACTATGATATATAAGTGAGGTGTAAACCTCACTTTCTGAACTGGTTTTGAGAGTAAATTAAGTCTATAATCACTTTTTACATGGTATCAGAGTCAGATTAATAAGATTATTGAGTTTAAATTCGGTCACTTGTTAATATATTGAATTTTGGTTGACAGGTTGTTTGATATATAAGTGAGGTATAAACCTCATCTTCTAAACTGATTTTGAAAATAAATTAGGCTCATAATCACTTTTTACAGAAGTTTATTCTAATTATGTATATAATTTTTGCTGCTAAACCTTTTTATGTAGAAGAATGAGGTAAAAGTATAACTTTTGTTGGAGAATAATAGCATAAAAACACCTTAAAATGCATCTAAATAATGTTCTAAGAATATGATTAATCAAAAAATCGATAACCCTTTTGGATTTTCCATATCACCCTTCAGAAAACAACAAGGATAGGAGAAGAACATAAAGCTTTGAGGTAGGCACGATTGTGTTCCCTAATTATGCAACAATCTTTTAGGTGTAGATTTTGTACGACATATTTTGAATCACATAAAAACTGAGCATTATTCAAGTTTTTCGGCAATGAAAAGGTGGTATGGTAGGTCAGATTAAGTGTGGTCCTTCTCTTCACAGTCCTTAATTTCTATTTCCATCTTACCAAAACTCAGCACCAAAATGCCTCCATAAAAGTCGTATATTGGAAACATTTCTTATGTGAACATTCCTCCAAGTTAAAGCAAAACTAAGCCATAAAGAAACCTAAAATGGGAAGAAGTTGTTGAAGTGTAAAGAGATGCAAGGGTTTATTAGGGACATGTGAAAAGAAGAGTGGGATTTTGACTAAGAAAAAATCAGAGATGGATTTGTTCTTCCTTTGGCTAGTGTGGTTCACGATATCATAAAATACTTTTCTCTACATTAGAAAAAGTATACATAGCTTTACCTGGTCACAATAGATATCCTTTGTTTTAATTACTTCACTAATTTTTCTGAATAAAAAAGAAAAAACCCTAATTATTTAACGTACGTGCAACAAACAACAGGGTGTATGTTTTTTTTAATTAGTATTTTGTACGGATATCAGAAGATTAATATATCTATATACAGTTTCCTTACGACTGATATCTTAAGAAGAATAAAAAAAAAAATGAAGAAAGCCACACTGGCTAGTTTTTTCTTCTTCTTCTTTTAATTAAAACAAAGAAGTTTGAGTGGTAGGTGAGAGATTATAATATTGCAAAACTCTACAACTATGTTGTGAATGTAATTCGATTAGATATACATAAAGATTTGATGAACTAATAGATTCACTCACTGATTCCAAAATTTAAGAAATATGATTATGACTGTATCCAATATAGAGCTCTATTTTTCTACTTTCCTCATATCGATAAAAGGATGAATTGTTTTATGGTTAAAGATTTTACTTTTCTGATATTGGTTTCTTGACACATGCACCCTACCATTGTTGAGGCTTAATTCTTGGAGAAAGAATATATTGTGTCTAACAAAAGAAAACATTGAAAACAACAATACTGAAGAAGAAGAAGAAACAACAGATAGTTGAGTTTCACACATTAGAATGAGGAGTTATGACCCTCTTGAGCCACGAGAATTTGGAAGTTTTGGTAGCTGCATGTGTGTTAAGCACACATATTTGCGCGTGCATTCTGATAAGATGGCCCCATTGTCCTATTGGAAGTCCTCAGAAATTCTACACCTCAGGTTCCTAAGCACCATCCTGAACTCAAAGGAGGTGACAGTTCAATCAAACCTGTATACCCCTTTTCCTAAGGCACCAAATTTCAAATCCACCTTCTCACTGGTTTTCAACTATCCTTACGTGTAAAAGGGGAACACAAACATTTAAAAAATCTAAAGAATAGTATGCATGCACCGCCTAACAGATTGTGCTTACATTCAAGCATATAATCATAAAAACCGTGTGAAACAATAGCTTAGTGTACTTACACGGGTAGTACTTGTTACGAGCAGAATACTATTTGAAAATATAGTCTTGATGCTGGATCTTGATCCTTGCCTTGAGTTTGAACCAAATGAATGGGGGTACCAACGACACTCCAACGTTCAAGTCAGTGAGAGTTAAAGTAGTGCTAAGTAGAAGATATAGGATAAGGTATATTGAGAGAGTAGGGTTAAGATTGGATGCCTCATATCTGGAATGAAAACTTATATTTATAATGACAAATAATAACATATTACCTGGGCAAATCATAACTGACGTCGACATTCTTGGGATACTATTAAGTACCAAGATCTGCGAGATTCTATTAATGGTGAATCGTAACCGATATCGAGATCATCGGAATATCATTACACGTCAAGATCTTTGGATACTATTAAGTACCAAGATCTACGAGATTCTTATCAGTAATGGCATACCAAGATTCTTGAGATTCTACTATAAAGGCTCTGGAGTCTTGCTCGTACCGAGATGTTATCGGTCTTGATGCATATCAAGAACTTATCAGTAGGAACACAACATGCTCTCGGTTAAGGATTCTTTATTCGGTACAGCTTTAATGTGGACATGCTTTAGCATGTTAATGTGTTCAACATTCTAAATTTACTTCAACTATGAGTAAATGGGTACTCATAATATGTCATAATCTTATAAATTAATTGTAAGATTGAAGTAGGTATTAGATTCTATTTTTAACTAACCTTTTCTTTCTTTTCTTTGTCCAAATTTAACATTTTGAATACAAGCATAAGTAACAGTATGTATAAAGTCAAAATGAACAGTATGATGAATTCAAAGCAACCAATTCATTCTCTGCACGTGGAAACTTGCGGCAATCCATAATTAACCCTACGCAAATTTTCAAATAACATGCCACGAAATACATAAGAATTTGGCCAAAGTCAAATCATCTTGCAGCTTTTAAGGACCCACTTGGAAAGAGCTACACCGTCTTTACCAGAAGTTTTCTGTATATAAACCATGTAGCATCTCATAGTTTAGACCCAACCTAACTCAACTACTGTAACATTTCTTGGCTCTTAGAGAAGGGAGTTAAATACTCAAAGAATAGTACTGTTTGGAAAGACTAAGATGCAGATGAAGAAGAGTCTTTGGATTGTGATGGTTATCACAGTGCTTGTGGTGTCATCACAATTCTGCTTTGTGCATGGAAGAGTCCTTCGATCAGAGGCTTTAAAGACACCGTTAGGTGACGGTTGTGAGGACTTCAAAGGAGAAGACTCGTCTCTTGGAATGCCAACATTTGCTGTTGCTTCTGACAACTCCAGAACTCGTCAATTTGCACGAAGCTTGGCATATAAATTAGCTTCTGGACCTAGCAAAAAGGGTCCTGGACATTAGCCTTGGTTTCTTTTCACTCTGGTTTTATTCCATCTTGATTTGTTTCAATTTTCTTCCATTTTTTGTTTTGAATTTGTTCTTTCTTTCTTTCTAGGTCTTTGAGTCACACATGTTGAGCCTCTCTCTTCTTTTCCATCTTTTTTTTTGTTTTCACTTCTTCCACGTACATTAATATGATACACATGTGTCTAGTGTGCAGAAGCTGATTGTAAAACTATCTGTTACACATTTATGAATATATTGAGTAATTATATACATATATATGTACTATATTTCTTTAATTTTCTTCTCATCACAAGTATGTTTCATGAGGGTGTATGTTAACAAGAAAGGCCAACTCATGAAAAAATGCAGAAGCTATGGATATTTGCTTCCTACGATGTGCATAAACTTTGACTCAGAAAAACCAAACACGTTCTAAATCATCATCTATTACTTTTATATTTCTCTGAATTTTGTACTATTACTGTTCAAGTCTTTATATATCATCAAGGCTATGCAAATTGCATGCTATGTATATTATAACAAGCGATTGCGTTCATCATAATGTAAAACTCAACTCATAATAAGTGGTGCAGCCGTAAGCTTGTAAATATAATATGCAAAGAACTCTATGAACACATAAAAACAAAACATACTTAGCCCTCAGTTTAACTTGGTTCAAAACTGGTTTTAATACTAATATGAATGTAACTACTGATAGTTCTCACTAATAAAATTATTAAAGGTTAAATGTTACCTAATCTTATGATTGGGACCAAAGTTATCTGGATATATTTTTTTAACATCTTTTGTAAAGGTTGATTAAAGTGAAGGAAATAAAAATGATTTTTTTTTTTTTTGGGAAAGATTGAAAAAATAATATATGTAATAAACATTTTTTTCATAATACTTTTTTTCTAATATAATACGGGTACTGGGATTGTAAAAAATCATTTATTTTATCATTTAATCATACACTGTTATTATTATGGTAATTATGTTAATTCTATAATATAAAATACCTTAAAAAGTTATAAGTACCAAAGATGTTTTATGATAAACTATAATAGTGATAAAAAAAAAGTATATTGATAGTATATATATATATATATATATATATATATATATATATATTCTCTTTGCAGGCCTTCAAATGATGTTAACAAAGTTATAAAATATGTCACAAGCATATATTGAGTGATCAAATGGACAGTTTACTCAATTTTAAAATAAGTTCTTATGACAACTTTGATGGTTAAGTTTCTGCTGCTCATCAGAATTTTAATTTTTATATTTTTTTATCTTCAAAACATGATATTATTATTTTTTTAATCTTATTAAACTATACAAAAGAAAATGAAAGTAAAAAAGGATGCTGAGTTTGGATGAAGAAGTAATCAAATTCTTTTTGGTTAGTATTCATACTAAGAAATCTGAAACGTGGTTAAATGGAGTGGGATCAAAGTCAAAGATAAGATCCTAAAGCCAGGTATCAAGGATGACATTCCCCAGCAGCCATGCTTGTAATGTTGACCTCTTGTAACCACTTTCTTGCAGCACGAGATGAAGTATGATCAAAAGCAATATTTAATAAAAAATATATATAAATATCTTTTTTTTTTCAAAAATATTTATATAATACCTATAATTCGTTAAATATATTATATTTATATTTAATATAAAGATTTTTACAAAAATTTTAAGAATAATTTACATTCAATAATTATTTTTTACATAAAATTAAAAAAAAAATTAATAATAAAAAAAATAATTATTATCAAAACATTTTATTTTTCATACATAAACTACAATATTTTGTTGGAGTTCAAGGTGAGTTGGAATCCCACATTAAGTAGAAATGGAAAGATTGGATAGTATATAAGGGAGAAAGACACATAAACCTGTAGCCTTATAATTTTGGGTAAGAAATGAAGTCGTATTCATTTATATAGTTGTGGTTTATTTTCATTAGTTAAAAATTTCTCCTGTGTTAAGCCTCTTCTTTGGATACCTAACATATTTATCATCTACTTGAAAGCAAGTAGATTACCACTACAATTATATAAAATAATATAATATTATTTTTAATATAAAATATTAAGATTATAAATTTGTAATATGGGTTAATTAATTTTTCTATTACTAACTAATATAATATTCTATTTCATACTTGAATTCTAATAAATCTTACTTTACACAATTTCAAATTAAAATAATAAGAAAGTGAAAATTTTCCTTTTATTGCCACTATCTTTTATTTCTTTTCAAATCACATATTCTCTCACATTTATCTTCCACCCAATTAGTTTAAAACATTATGGTAATACTATTCATTAAAGGCTCTTCGTAACATCGTAACATTGTAACAAATACCAATGCTAGTTGATTTCAATGTTCATCCCCTTTTTTTTGTTTATGTTGTTGAGTTGTTGTAGTCAATTGTCAAAGTTACGCACGTGTAAATGTTAACACGATTACTCATGATCCTCGTGTTTCAAATAAGTGGCAGTAGCAGATTCAAACATATGAAGTTTGACAGTTTACTGAACATTGCACGTAAAGAAGCATGGTTTTCCAATTAAACGTTACCGACAGCTTGAGTCAAATATTATGATTCCGCAACATGAGTTTTCCTGGTTGTTTGTTCAAGTTTTCAATAATCTCCATCCAATGAATTCTAAGTTAGTCGAACAAAGAAAGCCATGAATATATACATCGCAATCGTGGCATTAATTAATAATCAACGCAGGTAATGAATGAGCTTATTGAAGGTCAAAGAGTGGCTGTGGCAGCATGTGAAATTGGTGAACAAGTTACTAACATTTGGGTAGGAAAATGTTCAAAGTCTAAGCATTGATGCATATATAAATAGGAATAGCCACCATACAAACATGCTCACACCACAGTCCAAATTCTTGGCTGTCAAAAGTGGTCCATAGAATTAGGAAGAATAGTTATCTCTGCTATCTCAGCATTCACTTTGCTTGTAAACATGTATTCATGCAGACAAGAAAAGAATTTTCCTTTCTAAAGTTCTTTTAAATTATGAGAATATTTTAAATGATTTTAAATAGGTCGAAAAAAAATAATCTTTTAAGAATGGATAAAATGACTAAAAGAACTTTAATTTTTATTGTATTTTTATGTGTATAAGTGAGTTGGTCTCAAAATAAACCCGTTTAACCAGAATTTTTTTCAAACCTACCCTTGCAAAGCATTATTAAGCAAACAGCTTGGTAAAATAAAGTTGCACAGGTTGATTGAATTATGCAGACGAATCCCCAAACAATGATCCATGTGCTCAAGGCATCGTTTCTCATTTATGATGCATTAAATGTCTTGGCATGATTTTATCAGAGGTTTGGTCTAGTGAAATTTAAGATATTCTTCAACCTAGTCTACTCGTTTCGCAGATAGACTGGGTTAAAGCAACTTTTTATTGAAGTTAACATGATATAAACCAAAGAATAATACAACCCTTATTACAATGCTTATGCTTCATCAGTTTATGATCTCTATTTTCTTTGAGAACATTCTCAAGTCTCAAGATAACCACAATCTATTGTCTCCATGGTCCATCAATTTCTCATTTCGATGGTTTCATATCATAAAATGCTTCATCACTTTCCTTCTTCAAGCATATTCTTAACCACATTACCTGTACTCATGCTTAACCACATTATGAAAACAATTTTTTTAGAAAATAATGTGGTTGTTGTTAAACACAGAAACCAGACCCATTAGCTATTGTTCTAATCCCACCCAAAGCAATCAATTGTATAATACGAGTATTTTGGATAAATTTTTTCATAACATTTTTAGGAAAGTAAAAAAAAGAATAAAATTAACTTATACGTAAATCTATAATATAAAGAATCTGTTTTTATCTTCTACAAGTACTTAGTCTAAATAGTGTATATATAACACATGCGTGTATACACTACCAAGATCAGAAAAAAAAAATCTAGTATTTGTCCAGTTGATAATATCAATAAATACTTTAAAATCCCTGTTTGTTTTTTCTACGATATAGACTTTTTTCCAACATCCAAAACGCTCCCATCACAAATCACAGTTAAGTTTGTATGTATTTCTACTCAATCTATAGGCTCCAAATTCAATCAGAGCAAATATTATATAGTTCATTTTTTTTTTCTAATCCAACAATAATGTGAAACTTATTCTTCACATAGACTGTCACCACAACGTAACTCCAGAAAATGAAACTCAAAAATTGAGATGCCTTCAGCAATATCAACCACTTCATGGTCTATGATACTATCACATAAAAATACCCTAATGTCACTAATCAAACTAAAGTGTTGTTGTGAATACGTACTAACACTATGACCCTGTCTCTGATCATCACAACATGGAAAGCTAAAACCTCTCAACAGAAGAAAGGTTAACTTATGATCCAACCATGCATATGTGATTGGAGCCTCACAAGGATAAGACCATTTGTGTAGACATCCATACAATTCCTTAAAAAATATATAAAATGGAGCACCTTTGATCTTCTTAAATCACAAATGTCAGTCCAAGATTGCGGTCACAATTTACAGAAACAAAGAGACGATCTTAAATGTGATATCAATCAGCACAGAATCCAAGGAAGAAATAATTGATACAGTTGCAAATTATAACACATGATTAACACCATCAACTCTAAAGTGCTGGCATAACAAAAGCAGCACCATTGTTGTCACCATTTATAGAAATCTTAGTACATGGTTGATTCACACAAGCAGTAAACAAATCATGACATTTCTAATCATATAACATCCAAATAGCAACTGATCAATAAGTTTCATCTGCCCATGGAATTAAATATTAACAAGGGCACACTCACAAATCACCTGGAAATAGACTGCATAAATATAAGAATTTAATTAGAAAACACTCTATGTACATTGTCAGCAAATCCTGAATTGTCTTATTAATGAAATCTATTAACTTTTATGATAACTATTTCAGTCATGCATAGGATGTTATCACTTCACAACATCTCCTGAAAACACTGAGCTTAATTACAACAACATTAAAATACACTCGTCTTTGCACTCCAATCCTGAATTGCCATAGCATTGAAAATCACTGACTTTTATCCTAAATAAATACTTTAAAAGTGATATTTAGTGTGTCATCTTATTGGTTAACAGTGTGATGGTGTATCAGAATTAAACTCTTCTGATCATGACAGAGGTAATTCACAGAAATATAACATTCACGGGTACATAATCAAGATACAAGGTACATTGCCTTCGAACTCGTGGGGGTATCTACATTCTAAAATACTAAGTCCAAGTAAACAGAAGAAAAATCAATTGGCACAAAAGAGAGAAACCAGCATCACTATCTAACTATTACTAACCATCCCTGATATATTTCTCAGTTAAGTCACCAACAAATGGTTTCACTCGCGCACAAAATCTGGCAAGCTCTATTCATAACACAGAACATACAAACACCAGAAAATTGAAAATAAAGTTGATGGATTATTAGGACAAAAATGCAGTTCCTTAAATTCTTCTAGTGCTATTCTTCGATCAAATTCGGAAATCCATAGTTTGAATGGAAGGTAACACAGATTAACAAGATAAAATTCTAATTCTGATAAAGGCCGAATGGAAATGTATCTAAATCTGTCCTTACTGTTATTACCATAATTGGATGCAACAAGAGCATACGCACATAGAAAAGAGACTATGAAGTTAGAAACGAGACAGTTTTTCCGACGAATTTGAATAAGCCAGAGTAAGTAATTTTACATCGACCGATCACTCAAATTCTACAATCTCGCAAAACGGGTTAGTCGGAGACAGCGGTGGCGACGTCCTCTACGGCGGCGTGACCCGGCGGATCTCTGGCCTTGACGGCGTCGAGCATGCGCTTGCTGATCTCCTTGGAGTAGAACTGGAGGGTCTCAATGCCGTCGGCGGAGGTCGCGGCGGAGGAATTGGCGGCGGTGAAGGCATCATCCTCGATCTGGTGGGCGGAGGCAGAGGCTTCATCCGGGGAGAGAGTGCCGTAGCGTTTGGAGAGGACGGAGGGAGCGGAGAGGGTCTCGATGAGGCGGTTGACGACGGCGTCACGGGTGCGCTGAGTGGGGGGCCATATGGTGAAGGAGAGGGCGGCGGAGGGGTCAATCTGCGGCGGAGCGGAGGGTTGGTTGGGTGTGGTTTCGGTATCAGACATTGTTACGAGGAAAGGGGGTTTATGGTATTTGTGTTTGTGGAAGAATAGCGGTTTTTTAAAGTGTGGAAAATAAGAGTGAGAGTGAGTGAGACAGAGTGTGTGTTGTTGTCTTGTTTTGTGTTTGTGTTTGGGTTAGCGATGTGATGTTTGGACCAACAAGTGACCGGTGGAATAGGTTGCCTTGTAAGGGACATCTATGTGTAGGAGCAGTGTAAAGTCTCAGCAAAGATTAAAAATTAACAAATTAAATTAAGTTAAATTTATTTGAATGCTTTAGTTCTGATTTATCATATAAATTTATCTTTGACCAATCGTTCTTGTGAAAACAATGATTAGAAAACTAATATATTCTCTTTGTCAACCCGATTAGTCCATATCCTTAATGGATTTGAATAGGTTAAGCAATTCTATCTCACAATTGCATTAACCTTCAATGGGCCAAGCCCAATGATTTTAGGCGATTGTTATTTACACCTCTCAGATTTGTTGATAGACCACCCTCTTTTGGAAGTGTTAAAAGATTATTATATCAGAAAGTAATAATCCTTTTTAACATTCCAAACATTGTAGGAAGAACCAAACTTGATTCTAGAGTTATTTATGGTCAATGTAAACACAACCAATAGAAATTACATCAGAAAATAAAATGAAAAAATGCTTATAGATTTCACTTAAGAACATGAAAACGTTCCTTCGAACCTTGACCTTCTTTGCTTGCTATGTCTCCAATTAACTTTTCCTTTAAGAATAGTTCTTTTACTGTGTTTGTGTAGAAAACGTGCTCCAGATAGAACCATATATATAGCTATAAAGAAAATCTGGGTCAATGAGCTAGAAAATTGGCATGTGCTCATGTTGCAGCAAGTGAAACACATTTGTGAATTTTAGTGCTCATGCCTCGACATGCAATGAGTCATGTTACAACATGGTTACATGAGTTGAAAAGTAGGCTTTTCGAGCATGTAATCATGCCATTGTTTAATGCATTATTTCCTTAATCTTTTTAGGACTTTAACAAACCTTTATAGGCATCTACTTTTCTTTTCTTTTCCAAAATGACTATAATTTTAGTTATTTTTAAAAAATATGCGAGTATTAAAAGAGTAAATTTATTTTTATGAAATCATTTAAACAAATAACATTTTAACAGTATTGTTCCTAGTCTGTTTGGAAAATCTTAAACTACTGTCATCACTAGAAAGAATTGAATCTCAAAAACTTAATGCAGAAAACAAATTTAAAAACACATCATTGGTAAAAAGTGACAAGTTAACAAATATTCAATCATCCTCAAACAACTCAAATTGCATAATTTATCACTCACTCTCACATTACATAAGCTATGGTTTGTCATCGACAAGTGTGATCCTTCACTCTTCCTTGAAAGAAGTTCTATGGATTCCACCTATGTTTCGTTTATGTTGATGGTATCGTAACCATAAGAAGCCCCCAAAAATGTAGAGAGACGTACAGTGAGCCACAACAGAGCAATAAAATAGAAAAACATGAAATTTATCCACAAGAGAGGACAAATATATTAAATGATTTCCAGATATTAAAACTGTCGCCTTAGGCTATGAGTTATGACTTCATCTTACACCAAGTCCTAGTTTCAATCTTTATGCATTTTGTGATGCAGAGTTAGCAACTAATCTAGATAACATGAGATATACATTTAGGTATTTTTTCAGAACTGGCACCATCATTTCGTGGTGATATATAAGGAAATTTGTGGTTTTTAGATGAAGCCTTGAAGGTTGAAGTTCAGTTTCAAATCAACAGAAATGGCTGGGATTATCTGAAATCAAATTATGCTTAAGGGTATGTTTGGTTTCTTGTTTACTAGGTGAGACATGTGTAAACTACATTGTAGCCATACTACTTAATAATTTCTTGTAGTAAGAGAGATGTGAAGCGATGTAAGTGTGTTCCAGATTTGATTTCCAAACACTCACTAATGGCAAGTGGCAACCATACACTGCAATAATCTTAGCACTTTTATGCCGACATGATCCAATTTTACATATCTGAACAAAACATATAGAATTCCACCGTTTTTCTTTCAATAGCATCCGAAATTTTGTCATATTCCTAGTATATGGATCAAAGGAGTGATGCACTTACAAAACCCTCTTCTATACTATCATCATAGTTACTGTGCAGTCAGAGAGTAGTAGCAATTCTGTTGTTGTGGCTGAGTACATGAATCTTAGATACACTAGCAGCACTGTTTATGATGTGCATGTATGCAATGTGAATTCAGTAAAGCAAAACAATATTCTTATTCAGTACTTTTCTTTCCCTTACCCTCTCCTTCAATCATTCAATCTTTTCACTCTTCTTATTCTATGCTGTTCAATTTGACAACTAAACTACTGAAGTTGGTTACCCCACTGCTATTATATAAAAAATACAGTATCATTTCAAAAACTAAGGAAACATAATACTATATGATCTCCTAAACTTGAAAAGTTAGAAAAAGTTAGAAAAAGTTGTCTTTAAAACTATCCATTAACAAAAACTAAATAAAAGGCAAATATTTATTAAATCTGTATGATATTTTCACCAAAAACTAAATAAGTGATCGAAACAAAACGCATGCTAGCTAGCAGTACTCTATACCAGTATCTCACACTAGGAAGTCCGACACCACTCAGACAAATATTTTCTATCATTTCTTCTTGTCGAGTTGGAAAAGAAACTGGGCATCGATGCCAAAGAAAAAGGAGAGACAAAACCGAAAAAGAACAAAAGAAAAAAAGACACTGTAAACATTACTATATGTCCAAAATTTACATCTCCTGTATAGATTGCAATACAACATATGAAAAAAAAAAAAAAGTACTGACTCCAGAAGAACAAGCTAAGTAGTAAGCATTGGCGTAGTTTTCGAGAAACAAAAATATTCCCTCCCTAGTTTCCCATAAGATCCAATCATATATAGTTGACATAAGACATGGAAATGTTTTAACTTGCTTACAATACTTCTACACATTAAAACCAACCTCAAACCTGAATTTTAATGTGCTCATTTTGCAACCTTGACTCACTCAAGAAACAATAAGCAAACAAGACATGACTCAACGGTTGTGGAGAGGATCTGATGCATTAGGAACCTTTCTCTTCTGTGGGAAGTAAACGCCAAAGGGGTAACGTGGATCGTGGTGTTGGTGCAGCTTGTGTTGCTTCAGTGGCATGTTGTGAGGGTGGAAGTGGTGATCAACAAGAAGTGAAGGCTGTTGTTTTTCAGCAGAGATTTGGAGCGTGAGGAGAAGAAAAACCATGAAGCTCTTGAAGCCCCCAAGAAGAGAGCTGTGGTGAAAGAGCATGGTTTGGTTTGGTGGGTTGAGAGGAGAGGAGGGGGTGGTAAGACTGATGCATAGATACATATATTGGGTGCAGTGGTGCAGGTGGAAAAAGGTTGGAGGAATTGAAGGAAGGCAAAGGGCACTTGATGATGAATGGTCTGAGATGAGAGAAAAAGCTAATAGACTTTGTTTGAAGGGAAAAAGGTGGTGCAGTGTTTTCAGGAGGAACATTATTTTCTTCACAACAGTTAATTCTTGTTATAATGATTTCTTTCTTTATTAATAAACGTGGTAGAATGAGGTGAGACAGCCTTGATAATGACATGTATGATGTAGGACTCTTATTCATTGTGAGAAACAAAACACAGAAATAGAAAGTTAGAAATTGAAAACAAAAAAGTACAAGATAAATATTTGATCTAGTGCAGAAATAAACAGATATTACTTTTATTATTGATCTTACTAGACATGAATTACTTTCTGTCACACTAAACAAGACGTTAGAGAGTTATACTATACATGAATCATAAGCAGTATTTATAGATGTTAAAAGAATTTTCTGATAAAGATTAGCAGACAAGAAAAATAATGGCAAAAGGTTGAAACCAAACCCATAAAAAATGTGGAAATTGATGCAGAAATTTTAGTGATTTGCAACAACTCCAATTTAGAATTAACAGTTGTAAAAATGTGATAACAGTAGAAGATGTCACATCTGAACTGTTAACTTTTGTTAACGTGTATAAATTATTGTTAAACATAGTTATAGAAAGAAATAGATTATTGCATATGTTTTCATAATGGTCACACTGAAACAGGGGGCACATGTTACGAGAAGACTTTTGTGACTCACTCACTTTTGCTTTAACATATTCTGTGTGTTTCACGAGAAGTCTTTATCTCTCGCGCTGCTGTTTCTCATTTTCTTTCTGGCTTTCAGTCCCCAAAATGAGGGTCACTTCTCCAAAGTCCAATTTCTATGGCCTATGAATCTTTTGTATTCAGATTTTGGCTCTTGTGCTTTTCTTTACTTCCTTGTCGGATTTCTAAAGCAAACAAGTCTTGCTTCTTATAGCCACTTCTGCTATGCACAGAACCCAGTTATCTACTCTTTCTAACCTAAATATCACCAACTTCTTCTCTTCAACTTTCGGGTCCCTTTTCCCTTACCTTTTTCTCCTTTCAAAAAATGGTTCATCTTCTCATTCAATTATCATCAAATTCACATATTTCATCATCAGATTCCTCTTTTACCTTTTACCCATTTTATCATTTTATCAAATATCTCAATAACATCTCTTCACATTTACACAACATTTAGAAAATCACAGTTATATTTGAGAATCAATAAAAATAAATGAAGATTTTAAAGTTTGAATGTCTTTACACTCACCACTCACAGTTTGATTCATCAAGTACTCATCAAATTATTATACATTTATAATATCAGTAACAAAGTTTTAACTGTCCTTCTGAAACAACATTGTTTCATTACAAAATTCATCAAAACTACATTATTTTGTTACTAAAGTGAAATACTAAATCAAATAGATAGTTAAGAAAAGAAATAGTCATAGAAAGAGTGAATGATTTTGCAAGATTTGGTAATAAAGTTATTTGCTATTATTTAAAAAATAGTAATATATTTATAAAGTATAATATATATTATAATATTAGCCGTGTAATTTGATAGAAGAACTTTTTTTAAGGACTAATAGTACAACTTTATCTAACGTAAAAGCTACACTATGTAGCATATGGGGGTAGGGGTTCTCGTCTTTGAATATGGGCTCAAACACCAACGCAATCCTTTTTAAATTCAAAATTAATTTCCCTTTCTCACAACGTTTTGTAAAGTAATGTAAAAATAAATAAATAAATTTGTATTAAAAATAGTAGTTAGATTTATTTAATATTGTTGATTTACACAGAAGGACCGAATCCTTCACAAATATGTTTCTCTAAAAGGGGTTGAATGTGTATAGAAGTTTAATGTGTATAAAGAGAGTGAGTAAATAAATTATATAAATTTATCTAATTTTTTGGACTATAATAGGATAGGAAGTAACATATTATCTGGGAATGACAAGTTATTATCCTAACTAAATTCTATTACTAAAATTCAGTTGTGATAATGGATTGTAAGTCTAAGTTAGTGAGTAAAAAAACTATCGAGATGTCATCCGTTTATGTCGATATAAGAGTGACCAATACGTATCCAGTATCCATGAAATAAAGATATATATGAAATTATTATTTTTTAGTCATGGTTATTTATTGGCATGCAAACGCAATTAGTCTGAAAAAAAATAATGAATGGTTTTGAGTGGTCATGTCATGCGCGGGAGAGGAATGGAATTAGGGTTGAGGAAAATGCCTGAATATGTGGCTTGATTGTGGATATTGAAATCCAAAGGGTATTAGTGAGTCTTAGACATACACACTTTCATTTTGTCCTTTGAATAATTATTGTGTAAATAAATTCAGAACAACCACACCACTCTCTTTTCCTTCTGTCTCTCTGTCTATTCTCTGTTAATACCAGGTTTTGGATCTATTCTCATTCTCTGTAACACCATTCCTAACATCCTTTTCTCTTTACTTCTCAAAATATCAAAATATTGCTACCTTCTTCTCTCCTCTACTTTCCCTTCTATATAATAAATAAATATAAAAGAAATCAACCATATATATATATATATATATATATATATATATATATATATTATGATTACAAATTTCAAAATAAAGTAATTAAATTCCATGAAATACTGCTAATTAAGTTTTGCGGCATAATAATAATTAATTGGCAATATAAAATTATAAATTAGTTTTAAATGATTAAATAATACAACATAATCAAATCTATGATTTAGTTTATTCTCTTGTTAATAAAATATTAATAACATTATTATATTATATTATGCATCATAGTTATTTAAAATAAATAAAAAATTACTACTGGTTAAAAGTTTTATTAGTCTAGAAATGATTTGATTATAATTAAATATAAATACTTTAAAATATTATAAATAAAAGTTTTATTAGTCTAGAAATTATTTTATTTTATTTTATAAAACATTATTGAATTTTTAAAATAAATTTTCTCTATTTTTTTAAATTTTTTGAGAGATTTACTCGTCATTTTCTTTAATACATCTAATAATAAAGAAAACACAACCGATCATAATAATAATTAAAATAAGTTATTTTTTTCTTAATATTTTTTCTTAATATTTTGATAAATGATTTGCATCTTGAATTTAAGGTCCGTATATGTGAGATTTCTTATCAAAAGTTATTTTAATATAATAAGTTTATAGTGATAAAGTTGTTTGTAGATTAACAATTTAAAGTATCTTTAATTCAACCTCTTAGCATAAAATTTAGTATAAAGAAAGTTAATTATTTTAAATATTATTATAATATTTTGTAATAGAAAATCTCAATGATAGATATGCCATAATTATTTTATTTGAATGATGTAGGGAAAAATATTTTAATAAGATGGTAAAATGTTTTGGTACTTACTTGGAGTATTTGTGTATTATTGAAATGGTAGGTTTGCGTTGATAGATTATTTTTTTAATGTGATTGATACCAAGAATAATTTTGTTTAATTGATAATATGAATTATAAATTAAATTATGATGATGAACTTGTTTTAGAGTTTGAATTAATTTCTAAAATTGTAAACATAATTTGATTTGAAAAATGTAAAATTCGTTAAAGTTAGTCTATGGATGTTAAAAAACTTAAAAATTTATATAAAAATATAATTTCTAGTTCATAATTTTTATTTGGTTTATATGTAAATTTTATAAATTGTTGGAAATATTTAATTTATAGTGATTTTAAAATAGTTAAAATGCACTTTCAAATAGTTTAAAGATTTAAAACAAGAATTTTATCAAAGCGTCAATGACTTACAAATTTTGTAAATATTTTTTTTTTTATTCTCACTCAAGTTATATTTTTGTCGTTTAAATGTTAGAAAAGATGAGGTTAGTTTTACTCAAGTGAGAAATTGATTATAAGAATATTTTTCTTTTTAATAAAAAATATTTTTGATTAAGTAAAAATAATATAAATAAGTTTTTGTTCGATTAATTTTAGGAATGTAAGATGAGGTGAATGAATTTTCACTTATGTATTTTTGTTACGAAATAACTTAAAAAATGTAGTGTGACAGACGCAGATATTTTAATTTTAAATTCTGATTTAAAAAATATATTTGAAAAGTTAGTGAATGTAAATTCATAATATATATATATATATAGTATATGATAAATAATAAACTTAAATATATATATTATATATATATATATGGAAAAGAAATAGAAAATTAAATATAATATATTATACTTTTATGTATGTATATATATAAAATTATTTTCTTTTAAAATAATAATTTATCTATGAAAATAAATTATATGACTAGTCTCTACAGAAATAGATTAAAGGAAGACTACATTTTAAAGTTTTGTAATCATCTTTATGATATTAAGATTTAAAAGGAGTAAATTTGAGATGATACAGACTTAATTTTTTTTATCTTATTTTTAATGTATTTCAGATTTAAACCATCATTCTTATCAAATAAATATAAAATTTAAACTGAAATATATTGTTAGATTAAAATTTCTAATTTATTTAACATTTTAAAAATAAATAAATTAATCTGACTTTATTATTATTTAGATAATGAAATTATAAAATTAGAAAATGATATTAATTTTATCTTATAAAATAAATTATTAATAAGAATATTATTTAAAAATTACTTATTTAAAACATTCAAATTTATAGGCTTTATATTTAAATTTTGGTTGAAAAACAATTTTTCTATAGAATTTTGACTGAAGATATTTGGATGATTGACTAAAATTGTTTCTTATATAAATAATTTAGGAAGATAAACTTGTTAGAGTTTAAGGTTTATGTTAATCAATTAACTAGAGTTTTTAATATTATTTAAATATTTATTAATGTATGTCAACTCTGGACATTGCATATGCAAAAACTAATAATAATAATATATATATATATTATTTAATTGTGTATTTGTATGGACGGTCGTAAATTTTTATTTATAAAATTTATGGTAACACTCACAATTGTAAAATTATCACGTTGTTTATACTTATTTATAGAAAATATATTGAACTAAAGATAATTTTTTTAGTAATTATTTAAATAAATTTATATAAATATAATTATTAAGTTATGAAAATTTATTAATAATAATATTTAATTATGTACAAAGTTTTTTAAATTATTTTATTTATATTTATTATACGTCATGTCATTTATTTAATACTTTTTTAAAAGAAAACTAAAAATAAAATTAGATTGAAATTTAATTTAATCTAAATTATCAAATTTAAATTTTAAACCAAATTCATTAGAAGTGAATATGGTCATGCAATAAATTTATGGTTATTTTTATTTTAATAAATATTTTCAAAATTTATTATCATCTCACCAATTTAATGTTTAAATTATAAGATATTTGTTTATATTGATATGGTCCAAAATATACTAAAAGTTTAAAGGACTAAATTATTACCTAATCAGAATAATGTCTCATAAGATATAAATATATTTTTACAAAATTCACTGCATAAGTTACTAATTTCTATTTCATCAATTTTATATCTATTTTTTTCTAATTTATGAACCCTCTACAAACTTGACATCTGCTCTCGTGCAAAATATATTATCATCGTAGTTAAACATACAAAGCAAGTAAGGTAAGTTAGTAATACAAAAGAATATGTATAAATTAATAAACAAATTTAAAATATTTAAAACAAACATGTTCAAAGTGTAAGGGTCTATCTAAGGCATTATACATGTCAATTTCACACTCACAATCAAGACTAATGTCTCTCAGGAGACCGTTTAGATCTCAGATATATAAGGTTAGTACTTGATGTATCAAAATATGGACCACAAGCCTTATAACAACCGACTAATTGAGTCTGTTTTACCTCACCGTCATCTAGGTATCACAAATAGGATCACGGGTCTTATCACGACTGACTAACTGAGTCTGTTTCATCTTAGCGTCATCATCTCGCTACTCATATCCAACATCACATCAGAGTAGTCTCATCTAGTTGTCTTTTTAGAGCAACTGAAGAAACCTCCATCAACCTCTCATCACATGTGATATCAGTCTATATGACCTTGATCCACATTGAGGTCTAGATACCTTATGACATATCCCTAGATCTATACACACTAAACTATCACATGCCACATTTCATTCACACATTAACTTTCTTCTCAATAGGAACTACACGACCTCTTACACATTTCATATTCATCATTCTCAATCATACATTTCTACTCGTCATTCAGCTCAAATTGTACTACTTTACAGTTCAAACATACTTAGACAATTAAACAAGGAATTACAACAACTCAAAATCCCATTATCACAGTGGTCACTTAACATATTATTCTACATAACAATCTCATCAAATACCACTAGATTTCAAATCAAGTTACATTAACAAGATGTTTAAAGTAATTCCCAACATCTCAGATTCACTTCATTATTGCAAGATAAACACACTCAATCAGAATAACAACCGAGCCCATAGTCAATTACTCAAATTACAACAATTCAATTTAACAAGTTCTTAAATCACAGTATTCAATCCAAACATGGTAGATTTCACATTCATTCAACACACCCAACATTTCACTCTCAGTCAAGAGTAGCAATTCAGAAATAGGTCACCTACTCAGTTCCTAATCTATGTTCCCCTAATCCTATTAAACTTAATAATTTAAGACTAACTTCCCTTGTCTAGGTATGATTGTTCAGATATTTCTTTTTTTCTATTTTCCAAATCTAGGTCAAGCTCCAATTGCTTTATATAGAAATTATGTAGAAAATACACTTCGATTTATTGGACCCAATTCATAAATTTAATATATCTAAACATGCTAAATCAGCTTATGCCATGTTCTTTTAAAAAAAAATTGATGGGTTGGGTAGTTCAAAATAGTTCTCCTACAAAATTTCACAAATGAAACAAGAGTTCAATTTAACTTAACTCAAACAAAATTCATCCCACACCAATCAATTTGCTACATATTAGATTATCATTTTTTATTCATGGATTCAAACAAAATTCATATCATAAGTCTAGTCACAACAGATTAATTTAGGCATGTTTTCATAAATTATTGGGTCACTAATTCAAAGTAAATTCTTCTCCAAAATTTCAATTAACCAACTCCAATTTACCACACTACCGAGACAACTCAAATCAGATTCATAAGTTTAACAAAGTTCTACTTAATTGAAAGTTATACCACATTTCATTTCAAACACATCAATAAGCACAATTCAATACAAACCAACCAATCCATCTAACTCTTACTCATTCACAATAATTTTAGTATACATTTCAATATAAGAATTAAGAAATTTCAGAATAAATCAAATCACAAAGTCCACACCACTTTCAAATCTGCACATTTTCATACAACCTAAAATCAAATTCTGAAACATATAAAAAAAAATATAATTAGCACCAAATCATGTCTCTAATTATAATTATATAAGTATGGTTCATTTTTGGGTGTACTAGTTGTCTTTTTTTTTTTATATTATTATTAACTTAAATTATGCACGTTTATGAACTCAACTACAAATACAAATAAAGCAATTGTCATATTAACTTGTGAAACTGTGATTAAAAATAGAATAAAAATTAAGAGAGAAAAACAAAGGGTTTAAGAAATAATGAAAGTGAAGTGCAAAATTAGGATTTAAAAATTACCGAATATGGGGTTACAAAATTAGGATTTCAAGAATAACAGTGAGAGGAGATTAAAAAATAAGATTTAAAGAAAAAAATAAGAATTTTATTATTTTTATAAAAAAATAATATTTTTTATATAAAAAATATTAGAAGAGAGAAGGTGATATACTTAATAATTTTAGAGGTATAAATAGTAAAAACCGCTAAAGTCATATGAGTTACTGTCTGTCATATACCCAACCAGTTTCAATTTTCTTATTTTTCTTACAAACTAACATTCTCTACTTACTACCTACACATCTTACCAAATTAGTTGCAGTCTTATTGTATCCAATCTTCATGAGAAGAACAAATTAAAAATGACAAATCATATTTATGACGAAGAATAATCATTGTTTAATAATTTTAAGTTACAGTTTGAATTATATGATTTTTTTTAGGTTAAATGTGAAAGTTATTTAACTTTTGGAAGGTGTATATAAAGAATTATTTTTTATATTATCACAGAGAACTGATTAATAATTTGAGTGGATTGTGAATCCAATCCAATCTTAATCTGCATTGAGAAGAGAAACAGTGATAGCAGTAAAATAAATGTCAGAAACACAAAAGATAAGTTATACTCCAACACAACATTTATTTATTGGTGAAAAATACATTACTGAAGATCAATGTTTGAACATCTTAATGTGGAATGTGGAACAACAACTACCATGAAAACGTATGACAAAGCTAACTTTACATAGAAATTGTAAACCATTGAAGTAACTCTACAAAGAAAAACTCCCAATTGTTGAAAAAGAACCAAATTCTGGACTAATGAAATTTGTCTAATTTTGATGCTAGTTCAGTCACCTAAAATATATATATATATATATAAAAGGGTCATTGCATTGCAAAGAACCTCTCAAATTCATCTTAAGTGAAAGTCTGAAATTCTCATCACTATTAGTAGAAAACCCTTTTAGTCAAAATTGTCTAAGATTATATCCCTCCAAAAAAAGAAAGAGGTATCTTGAGAGGAGATGGTGTATCTGCCACGCATTTGAACTGCACCAAAACACCCAAATGCAACTCTGATCAGTGTAGTTCTTCACATGTCAAGTAGAATGAAATTAATAAATCAACCAAGATATGAAAAATTACATTCTTTCAATAATATATGGTAGGAAGCAAGAAAATTTTGACAAAAAGAAATTGCAAGACATTACCTTTGGTTGTTTGTATTTCTGTCTCAGTGCTGGTAATAATTCTGCTCTCTTTCTGAGGTACAACTCATGTATGATTAGAACACATTCCTTCAAGTCACTGGGTTTATATCTGGTGAGTTGATGGAGAGTAGAATTCTGCAAACATAATTTAACAATTTCATCAACAATCCACATTAGAAATCAAATAAATTTCTATAAAAACAAAACATTACCCAAGGATGTGTCTTTGTGCTTAACATGAATCTGGCGAGGAATACAGCAGATGCTGCTATCAAGGATGGCAAAAACTTGATACAATTATAATCCAACAAACTGAGTTCAGCAAGATACTTGCTGAGATATTCAAACTGGAGATTAGAAACCTGCATACTCAAATGATGAAATATGAGAAACCTGCATACTCAAATGATGAAATTTCTCATATTTCGTACATAAAATAATCGAAATGTGCCTCTTAGTGTCAGTGTTAACAATCAATTTAATCGCTTAAATATTATTTTCTCTCTTACAAAATCTTTAAAGTAATAAAACTATATGTATAAATATCTAAATAAAATATTATAAATAATGTTATGTCATACTGTGTCTTGTTGAAAAAACATTGAAATTAGTTTCTGATAACTAAAATGATGATATTTTCCCAAACATGTATCAAATGGGTTAAAAAAAGTGTTAACTTACACCAACAACACCCTCTTGACCAACTTTGGAGAATATCCTGCAAACAAGGGCAAAGCACACATAGTGAGCCAACGTGCATGCCAAGAAAAAAAAAAAAAAAACAACTAAATCATGCAACATGAAGGAATTAAAAAAAGAAACACACGTTAAGAATGTCTCTGCTGTAGGACCACCCAATTCATACTTCAATGACTTCAATACATCAGCTTCCATTTTCACAACCTTCATTGCCAAAATAAAAAAAAATAACGAAAATCAGCAAAATCCAAAGCCAAATCATGAAGTAGTAACACTGAGAAGAATTGAAGACACTAGAAATCACCTCCTTCTTGGAGTATCTGTTGCCCCCAATGTTATAAACCTTCTTAAGCACAGGCTTTCTACCTTGTTCGTATTTCCTATTTGCAAAACAAGAATAGATAAAAATATATATAAAATGTTGACATATTTAGTTCACATTCAAATTCGAATAGAAGTAACTAAAAGTGTTTTTTTTTTTTTCTCGATAAATTAAAAATATACACTATATGATTAACTTACTTTTAAAATAAAAACATTAAAATATGAGTCACATTATTTTAAAATCAATTATAGATAAATGGTCATTATAATCTTCAAAAGTATAATTTATTATTCTTTTTTGAAAATAATAACTAACATCTAATTATACAATATATTTACCATTAACAATGTATCATGGTTAAAATAACAATATTATTTGATTAAAAAATCCAAATTTTCATTACTTATTTAGTAAATTTAGAACTTTCTAAAAAACCTAAATCAAAGAATTATACTTTTAATTCTTTTATAAATATCAAAGATTACTGAAAAAAATTTTAATTTTATCCGATTGAGTTAGATTAAAAATATTAAAAAAAAAAAAAAAAAGTGTGAAAATTTGAAAACTCACACAGCAAGAAGCATGGCAGCAATCCCAAGCAATGGTAACCTCTCTTTTGAAGATGCATTGAGGGAGAGAAACCTGTCCATGTAAGCGACACAACAATGAAGTGTGTCCGGAAGGAACTTGAATTCCTCCGCCACTCTCACCAACCAATTCACGACAATGCCTCTCGCATCAGCATGAACCTCCGTCTGAACATTCTCAACATAATCCGCCAACGGTCTCTTACTAGGATCCACCTGAGTCACGCAAAACGCACACGTCATCATTAAAACGACAACACACCTTTTTCAAACATCACAAACCCTAGTACCTCCATCGCGCGAAGGTATTCGTAAATGTCGGAATCGTAGGGCCCACTCGGTTGCGCTGCGTTTGGCTTTTCGAGTTTTCGCCCTTTCCTTCTGGGAATCCGTGAAACGGATTTTTCCGACGTGGCAACAGCGTTGGTGAGGTCTCCCAACGCGACGCGCTTTTTTCTGGTTGGGCGAAGCAGCTCGTTTATTGCAACCGCGGCTTTCCTCTTGGCCGCGCGTGGAGGAAGAACGTCGTTCTCTGCCTTGGTCATTGGAAAATGTTGAGAAAGAAAAGTGAAAGAATGTAAGAGTTTAAGAAGAAGGAGAAGAAGAAGAAAAAAAAGATTGAAAATTGTATCTTTTGATTTTTTATTAGTTATATAGGCTTGATAAGTTTCATCTTCAAGCTATTATTCATTATCTTCTGAATATTTTCAAATATCAAATTTTTTTTCCACAATTTGAGTAAGAGATTATTACATCCTTAGATATTCCTATAAATTTTTAAATCAAACATATATCAATCTAATATCTTTTTGTGTATAACTATATCAATCTATTTGTATATTTATTTATCTATATATCTCTGAGCATAATAATCAAGAATGTAATTTAAACAATACTTTATTGCTTTGAAAATAAATATGAAATTAAAATTGATATTTCTTTGTTTGGATGTTATTTAAAAATATAAAATATTGGAAAATGAATTTTAGAAATTGGAGAGAAAAAAAAAAAGTGATTCTAGTAAATTTTACTATTGTTTCTAACCCATTAGAATAAGAAGTACTTTCTCCATTCTTTTTTTATCAGTCATAATTGCAAAAATGTATTCCTTTTAGATGTTACATTTCAAAGTTTAAGAGAATCTTAATTATATTTCATTAATTATAACTAACTAATTGTATCCTAATTGACAAATGTAATTTAAAATAATAAACAAAAATATAAATGACATAATAAGAAATTAGTAATAATTTTAGTAAAATCAAGAACATTTATTATATTCTTTATACTTGAGAAAAATTATGAGAAATAAAAAAATATTTAAAATATTATGTTATAGTTAGAATTTTTTTAAAATATTAATTGAAGAAAAAAATACACAATTCAACCTACCTATCTATTTTCTTAAGTAGATTTATTTATTGTTTATCTTATATCATTCAATTGAGAATAAAATTCTAATATTAAATATTGTAAGTTTTTTTTTATAAAAATAAAAAATAAAAAATTTATTAATATTTGTATATAAAAATAAAAATTTAATTAATCATATTATTTAGATATATTAAAATATTTAAAAAAATTTAAATAAATATTAATATTATATAATAAATTTGAATTTACATAGAAATATAATTTATATATTATTAAATATTAATGTATATTGAAAAAGAAAAATAAATATCTTGTTTGAACACAATAATTTCATGGTTTTTTTAGAAAATGATTAAGTTAGATTTGTTTATTATATGAAAAGTATCTTTAATTAGGAATGTGTTATTGGAATTTTAAAAAGTAAAAAATAGTAGCAAAATATATATAGTTTGAACATAATTCATTATTGTAATTGTTATTATTTATAAGAGTTTTATAATTGAATAAATTTTGTACTTATATTTTTTTTTTTTATTAATTTTTTTGTTATTTTTTTCTCTTCACATGTATTTTTCTTTTTCTTATTTGTTTCTGTATGGTTAATCTTTTGTTTATTATCTATTTTTTTCTCTTCTTTCTTTTTCTTTCACTATTGTAACATTATATCAAGAGTTACTAAGTCCTACTTATGACTTCTACATTATTCTTTATTTATTTTTTTATTCATGAAAGTGTCTAGTTCTTGTACTTCATTCTTCTTTTAGCCTCATACTTTCACAACACCCATCTTAGTAATTTTTTATGATGAAGACTTTTTATTTGAGAACAACATGTTCTTGCTATAGTTAAAACACTTAAGTTGTGATAGTTTCTTGAAAATATTTAATTATAATATGATTATGACATGATTCAAGATTATAGTAAATAAACTTAATAATATTATTAACATTGATTTCTTGAATTATAAACATCAAGACCAACTTCTTGTTATTTGTCTTTCACACTAATCTTGACAAAATTGGTGAGTCTTGACACTTCGAAACATCTAAAGAATCTTCATGCACATTTTGCATAAGAGCAATGATAAAGTCATCTATGTCCTCAAATAAACACCAAAATCTTAGTTTATCAAACTAATTTCCTCCCTAATTAATATAAGTTTTCAAAATACCAAAAGTGACTCCAATATATTTATATGTTTTATAAGTGGTCTCATTATTTTTGTTCTTATTTATGTTGATAACATTTTTTATTATAATTAGTCATTCGGTTGAAGTTAAGACTTTTATTTCTAATATAAATAATATAGTTTATTTGAGAAATTTAGTTAAACTTACACTATTTTCTTAATGTGGAGATCGTCCATATAAAAATATTAGTATTCTGTTTTCACAAATAAAAATATATTTATGATCTTCTCTACAAAACTAACATATATGATTTCACACCTTAGTCAACCTCAATTATTTTCACTCTCAAACTTAAATCCTTTTTTTATAGATCCATTGTTAAGATACTTCAATATGTCATGAAATGCATTCTTTGTTATATCAGAGGCACTGTTAGTCATGATTTTCATCTCAATAGTATACAAACACAACAATCATAAAATTTTATGATAGAAATTGGGATTAAGATCTTGATGACAAAAAATCTACCACTAGTAACTACATTTATCTTAGTTCAAATATTGTAGCATAGTCTTCTTATAAATAGCAAGTGATTTCTCACAGCAACACAAAGTCACTATTCACTGAACTTCAGATATCAAAAACAACATTCACTTTTCACTGTGACAATCTTGAAACTGTTCTTCTAGATATTATCCTTTTCGTTATTTTTCTTTTATATATACTTTCTTTTTTCTTATTTATTTTTGCTTAGTTATTTAATAATATCATCGTATTTGTTTACTGTAATGATAATCTTTTATTTATTATTTCTTCTCTATCTTTTTTCAATATTTTTTTTCTTCTAATATCGTAATAGTTATTAACCAAACTTTATATATTAAGAAGTTATTGATTGATTTTCACAACAGGAAAGTACAGATGTTTTTTTGTTGATAATCATGTAATATTAATTTTCAATATTGTAGTTTTTTATGGAAAAATCAAGCATTTAATATGAAGCTTTATCTTATTATAGGAATTTAGAACAAAGGAGAAGTTACTGCCAAACTGAAAAACAAGTGACAGACACTCTTAAGGAAAAAAAAAAAAGTTTGAGCTCTTGAAAAAGAAACCAAGAGTATAAAGGTAACATCAATAATTTTGTTCTGGAAATTTCACTCGATTTTAATAAGGAAATATATGGTAATCTAAATTATTGTTAAAATGAAGGAATGTATTGTTTCTCAGTATGAGAAATTTTCAATTATGTCATCCATTAATGACTCGTTTGGCGGTGAGATAAGATGAAATAGTTATCTAAACCTACTCTAATTTCTTAAATTACAAGATTTCTGAAACCAAAAATTGGTTTAACAGAAAATTTGATAAGATTGGATATGATTTTAAAAAATGACGATAAAAGGCTAGAAACAATATTTTTAAAATTACAGATACAAAAATTAAAGAAAAATAAAAGAACCAAAACAAAAATTATTGACATAACTAAAAGATGAAAAAAATATTTAATTCATATTTTATTACTATAATAAGTTAATGACCCATGAAAGAAATTAATGCAGCGCAGGAAGAAATATTGTCAATCTTAGGAAAGAAATACATGGCGTTTAATAAAAGAAGTTTTTTTACATACTCGAAAATAATGATTTGTGAGAATCATGAATCTTAGAAATTACTATTCTATTATAAAAGATTAAATTTTATTTTAATTAATAAAGTTATTCCAAAAAATGTTTATAGAAGTTTTCTGAAAAGGAATAAGTAATATATAAATTTCATTATAATCTTTTAATTTATTAGCATATTAAATATATTAATAAGAGAGTAACATGGCACTTTTTTTATTTCAATGGAAAGTTAAATTCACATCCTCTCTCATGTTTTGGCGAGAAACTTGTTCAAAAACAATTCCTAAAATACATTGTTTCTAGGAAATGTCATGAAAAATATTCCAATCTCAGATACCTAATAAACTACAAATTTCCCATTCCGTCAAATGCACAAATAGTTAGTTAACCTAAGAACTCTAAGCAATCAGGACCACATATGGGCCAAAAATGATTACACCTCAAACATTGGGTACAATTGCATTTTCTTTCACCTTTTTAATTTATTTAGATACTTTTCTCTCTCCCTTTTAGTGGGCAAATTCAAGATATTTCGTGATATATGAAATTCATTTAAAAGATTGATCAATACTTTTTAGTACACATCTGAATCAAACTTCTAAATACCCTATTCCTTTAATTGTTCACCCAGGATCCGTGTTTCTGCATTAGCATATCAAGGACATTAGAATTTAATAATTTGTCTAGGCCGCATGGTAGAATAAAATGTTTTAGATGCTTGAAATTTTGATAATTGAATTTTTCCCCACATTTTAAAAATGTTATATATTCTTAAGTGTGATTGATTTCAAACCTGATCAAGTCAGAATGAAAAGTCAGAATGTGGCTCTGAAATTTTATTATATACCATTTTTGGGGCAATTTCTTTTGCTCCATTTGTTTCTTCCTCTAAAAGGATTATGGAGAGGTAATTCACGGCAACCAATTAAGATACAATTTTTTTATCCATGACTCTTTAGATGCTTAATATTTAATAAGAACCCTTTTTTTAGCATCCTTTTTACCACAACCAGTAATATGATACATGATGGGCTAGAACACAACCACCTACAAAGAGGGAGACTCGGTTCCACCAACCCAACTGCTAGAGTGTGATATTAACATATACTGAAAGAAAGGCATATATGACAGATATTTGGTTCAGACAGACAATCTCAGAAAATGGCTGATGAAGTACTGATGAAAAATTGATTTCTGAACATCATGGATTGGACATCTTAGAATGGAACTACAAATGAAAAGTAAAGGAATTTCCTATACAAAGAAACTGCAAATCCTTCAAGGAACCCTTACAAAGAATACTAATTGCCAAACCTAATTCTGAACTAATGGGGTTATCACGTTTTCATACAAGCTCGATCACAAAGTCAGTGAGGCCAGCATAGATACATTGTCACTGCATTTACGAAAAGCACCTCCCTAAGCATCAGCAAGTGCAACAGAAAGAGTGAAACTTAAAAGTACTTTTCTGCCAACAATTGAAAGCAAACCGAAGCAAGAATAGCCAAGTCTCAAATGCCTAAGAATCTGTCCCTGAAAATTCAAAAAAAGGAAGGGGTATCTCGGGAGGAGATGGTGTTGTTGCCACACATTTGAACTGTACAAAAACACCCAATGCAACTGGAATCAGAATATTTCTCCAACCAGTAGAATGAAATTAATATTTCAAGTTAAAAAATAGTTACTTAGAAAAAATTACATCTTAAATAAATGGCAGTGAAAAAAGTGTCAAATATTACCTTATGCTGTTTGTATTTCTCTCTCACGGCTTGCAAAGAAGGCCCCCTCCTACTGAGGTATAAATCATGTATGTTTAGAACACATTCCTTCAAGTCAGCAGGTTTATATCTAGTGAGTTGATGGAGTGCCGAATTCTGTAAAGAAATAATTTAGCAATATCCTCTACAATCAATATTGGATTTCAAATACACATTTCAAAAAAAATTATTACCCAAGGATGTGCCTTTATGCTTAACATAAATCTTGCTAAGAATACAACAGACGCAGCCACCAAAGATGGCAAGAACTTTACACAATTATAATCCAACAAACTGAGCTCAGCAAGGTAGCAGCTGAGGAACTCAAATTGGAGATCAGAAGTCTGCACAATGGGACAAGCTTATTAGCCAAATGATGAAAGCAGCGTCATAGAACCAAACTTACTCATCCTCAGTGTTATATTAGTCGAGAAAAAAGATCAACTTAAAATGAGAAAACAGTTGTAATGTCGATGCAGAGACACCAGTGCTGGCTTCATGTTTTAAGAAAATAAAATTAAAATAAAGAGCGATAGTTTAAAAAAAATCAAATTATAAAAATTAAAACAGAGTGCAGCAGCTGTCATTGATGCAAGCCTAAGTTTAGTAGGCTGTTTATCACAACAAAAATGGCACTCGAGAGTCAAGACAGCATAGGTGCATAGCAAGAGATGTTTCACATTGGAAGCAGTGCAGAAAAGGTTTGTTGCTGTTATAAAATACAAGCCGACCAGCCAAGTGAAATAACCAATTCTACCGGTTTAAGGCTGGGTTAATCGGTCTCAACTGTACCACCTATATAAGCAATCCAAATAGTCAACTGGAACAGATATAACTTCAGTTTATAGTGAGATTGGTCACTTCTGTTTTAATAACACTAGATGAAAGTCCACACTTTTCACACAACAAATTAGAATGTGTCGGTGTTATCAATTGCAGATAGCAGCAAATGGTGGATAGCAATAATTTGCAACATCATACAGGAGAAAGTATCACAGGAAAATATCAGAAGTGATGCAGAGGTTAAAAAATCAAGATCCAAACCGTAAAATTTTTTAATAGTCAATCATAATTTGTATTAAATCATAAAATTAAAAAAAAAAAAACAATGAAAATGGCAATAGTTAACTTACATCAATGCCCTCTTGACCAACTCTACAGAATCTCCTGCAATCATGGCAAAAGGTAAAGAGTGAACCAGCATGCCAGGATAAAATAACTAAAAACAAGACAAGCCAATGCAACAAGGTCATATAATCAACAAAAAAAACACACACCTCAAGAATGTCTTCACTGTAGGACCACCCAATTCAAACTTCAAAGCCTTCAATATATCGGCTTCCATATTCACAACCTTCACCAAAAATTTTGCAAAATCAGCGCAATCCAAAGCCAAAACATGCAGTAACACAAGTAACAAATGAAACACAAGAATCACCTCTTCCTTAGAGTATGTATTATCCGTAATGTAACAAAATTCCTCTACCTCAGGTGGCTTAATCTCTTCATATTTCCTATTAGCAAAAACAATAAAAACAAAACTAATTAAACAACTAACACGCAAAACAATAAAAACAAAATTTCATATATTAACAAAACTCACGAAGCTATAAGCATAGAAGCAACCCCAAGCAATTGCAATCTCTGTCTGGACAATGCATTCAACGACAAAAACCTATCTATATAGGCCACACAAAAATATAATGTATCTGAAACCAGCTTATACTCCTCGGCAACCTCGACCAACCAATCCACCAGAACCCCGCGCATGTTAGCATTCATATCCTTCTGAACCTTCTGAATATAATCCGGCAATGGCCTCTTACTAGGAACAACCTGAGCCAGAGCCACACAACAACAAAAAAAACATCACGCCATGCCCAAAACGACACAGTTTTAACCATCAGAAAAACTCAAAAAATAAAAAAAATAAAACCCTAATACCTCCATTCCGCGAAGGTATTCGTATATATCCGAAACATAGGACCCACACAGTTGTGGGTCGCTTCTCTCAACGACTTTCTCCGGAGTGGCAACTGTCGCATCCGGCTTCTCCGGTTTAATTTTTTTCCGTTTCTGAATCTCCGGTTTGAGTCTTTTCCGTTTCTGAATCTCCGAAATGGCAAGGTTGTTTGAGACATTGGTGAGGTCTCCCAAAACAACACGCTTTTTCTTAGCGTTCCCGTGAAGTTCACATATGGCAGCCGCGGCTCTCTTCTTCGCCTCCCGTTGAGGGCGCCTGGGGTTGGTGTTGTTTTCGGAGGCTGTTGCCATTAGAGATTAGAATTAGAAGAGAACAAAGAAGAAGGTGAATGGAGGGGGTTTTTAAGAAGAAGAAGAAAGCGGGTGAAATTGCGGTGTGTTAATGCAATTGGTGTTGGTTTGGTTTGAAATTTTTTGGTAGGTTTTGTTCCCGCTGTGCATTTTGGGATTTTTGAGGAAAAGCATCGAGCAATTGCTACATTTTGCACTCTCTCATTGCGCAATTATGTTTCTTCGGATTCCATTTTTTTCTTTTCATTTTTTCTTTTTCTTTAATTTCAATGGCGCACTGTGTTTTCCCTCTCTTTTTGTTTTTTTTTACGCTCTCATGCTTTTCAACTTTCAATACCCGGGCTCTTCGGTTGAAGTATGGTTAAATTCTATCACTAGTAGTAAAAATATAAATATATATATATATATATTTCACTTATTTTCAAAATAAATATTATTTAATGGTTAAGATAAATTAAAATATTATATTATTATGTCATTAAAAAATAAAATATTTTTTTCTTAAAATAAATAGATTTTTTTAAGTATTTATAAAAGATAGTTTTATTTTTTATTTATATATTATTTATAAATCAATTTGAAATATCACGAATGAATAATTGAAAAAAATAATAAAAAAATCAACAATTTAGAATTTTTAAACAATGTTATTTATTATCTACATTTCTTATATATTTATATATGAGGAAATATTTTAATGTTGTTGATAGGGGTGTTCGCAGTGCGGTTTGGTTCGATTTTTCGCTAAAATTTATCCGAACAAAATATAAAAATTATTTGCGATTCGGTTTGGTTCGGTTTGAAATAAAAAAAAATCCGAACCAAACTAAACCAATTTTAGCGGATTGGTTTGGATCGGTTTTTGCGGTTTTTTTTTTAATATTTTATTTTATTTTTTTTATTAATAATCGACTATTTTTATCTTTTTAAATAATAAACTAATAAAATTATATCATTGACTAAATTTCATATAGTTAGATAAATGATTGAAAATAAAAAATGATAATATTACTATTTAATTTTTTACACACTTTTACTCAATTATATTTTATAATTATTTTTGGTATTTTTAGTACCAATTTTTATCAATATATTTGTCATTACCGATTAAAAAAAACATGAAATAGAAGAAATGTATCTTTTTAACCATCAAATCATATATTGTTTTAATTTAATACCAACAAAATAATAATATAATATTTGACAAAACCACTAACAAAAATACACAAAACAAATCCAAGTAGATCAATTGTCAAATGTCAATAATTACAACCTGTAAAAAATAAAACATGATTAGTTAAATTCAAATTACAACATTTCTTGACACTTTTTATAAGAAAAAACATAATTTGTTAAAAAATTATCATACCATATAAAAATTAATTTCTGTAGCAACTAATCAGACTCAACATCAGAATTCTCTACATGTAGTGGTAGGACTGGACCAATTTCTAGAAACATATAAAATATAATAATCAATAGAATTAAAAAAGTAGATAAAAAATAATTAGACAATAAAAAAGTTTAGGTAGAATATGAAAATACCCATTTGAATTCTTTCAATGTCTTGCAAGTATTTTTCAATCTCTATTGATCATGGAGAGGGTGAAATGATATGATGAAGATGGATTTGAATAAGAGTTAACGATGAGATAATGAAATCAGAGTAAGGGAGTTTCAAGTAAGGAACCTTGGAAGCTAGAATCCTAAGATGCGTCTAACGAGATGAAAGTTGTAATAGACAACGACGGTAGGTTAGGTTTTGCTTTAGGGTTTAGGGAAATAAAATTAAAAATAAATATAATATTATTTAATAATTGCGGTTTGGTTTGGTTTGGTTCGGTTTTGAAATGCCAAACTGCAAACCGAACCAAACTGCGCGGTTCTGGAAAAAAAATTTAAAGTAATCCAAAAATTTGCGGTTTTAATCGGTTTGCGGTTTTTTGGATCGGTTTTCGGTTTTTTTTTTGGGTCGGTTCGGTTCTGAACACCCCTAATTGTTGATGATTTAATTAAAATTTAAACATTGGTACCATTCATCATAATTAGTTACTGTAACAGAAAATAAAATAAAATAAGAAATAACAATCTAACAACTCAATCTTTCTTTATTTCTGCATTTTTTATAAATAAGTTTGGAAAAAATATTTTAAAATTGTTAAATATTTAGTTATAATTCAAATATTAATTAGTATTAATAATGATGAGTATAAAAAATATAAATAAAAAATAAATAAATAATTCAATATTTATTTTATTTCTTTTGCATTTATAAACCTATATAAAAAAATATTTTATTATTTAAGGAAGATTTCATCAAATTCTAAATATTAATACTACTCATATTATTGAGTAAAAATAGATAAATGATTCAATTTTATTTTAATTTTAAAAAAATTAGAGAAACATTTTAATATTATTAAATTTTTAATCAAGATTTAAATTAGAACAAATATATATATAATATAATATATATATATATATATATATATTAATTAAAAGATCTCAGAATTAATATGTTTCATTATTAAATTATCGTAAAAATAATAATAAAATTAAAAATAAGTTTTTAATTTTTATTTTTAGAATAAATATATGTATAGAAAATTATTTATTTTAAGATTAAAAAAAAGTATTTTTTTAATCTAATAATTAATATATATATTATTATTTTTAACTATTAAGTTAAAAATAGTAATAATAATAAAGAATATTTTTTTTATTTTTTTTATTTTTTTTGTAAAAGATAAAATAAAAATATTTTAATATATTTAAACTATCTTAATATCTACTATTAAGATAGTTATGTAACTTAACAATGATAAAAAATTTTAAAAAAAAAATTAAAACTAAAGGATTAAAAATAATACTATTACAAAAGAAATTAAAATTTTTTTTTTTAAATAGTTGTTATAATTTATATACTGAGAGAGTAATTTTTTTAAAAATGTATATTTTAAATAATTTTTTATTTTAAACGATAGAGAAGAGATATAAATTATAAATCTTAGAATTATTGTTAAAAGATTTTTTCTATATTATATCTGAAATATATTATCTTAATTATATAATTTTGAACAAAAATGCACAGACTGAGATGGTTATGAAAAATTTAAAACAAAATCATCAATCTACTATATTACTTATTTATATCTTTTTAAGAAAAAATCATGACTTATACTTGTTTAGTGAAGAAGATTTTTTTCTTGTTATACGTTCTCATATAAAGAACACGATTATAGCAGTTAAACACATGTAACACAGCATAATAAGGTAAACTAGTGATAGAAAGAACATGCATTTAAGGCAATATATATCATTAAGTATAAGGATCTACATAAGGCTTAACACATAAATTCACATTCACCAACAAGACTGACGTCTTCCGAAAGATTGTATGAATCTCACATATCTAAAGCTAGCACCTGATGTATCAAAATAGGACCACAACTTTTATCACGACTGAATAAATGAGTATGTTTCACCTTAGTATCATCCTCACGCTACTCATAATCAATACCACATTAGGGTAGTCCTATCTAACTATCTTTTCAGAACAACTGATGGAACCTTCATCGACCTCTCACCACATGTGGTCTTAGTCTATATGATTTTGATCCACATTGAGGTCTAGATACCTTATATCATATCCCTAAATCCATACACACTAAGCTACTACATGTCACATCCCATTTACAAAATCTACTTCTTCTCAATAAGAATTTCATGGCTTTCATACTCATCATTCTCAATCACACATGTTATCATACTTGAAGTTTAAGCAGAATTATTATTCTCAGAATAGAATAAATCTGCTCAACGGATTATACAAAACCAGAAATTATGTAAAAGAAATATCCTTGACTTCCTTAGTCCAATTTCTCATTTTATGCACCTATGTGCTCTAAAACGATTCATCTTATACCTTTTTTCATAAATAATGAACTAAGTAACTCAAGGTAGTCCTTTTATACAATTCCTAATTAAATCCAGATTCACAAAACTAATTAAACCAACTTATCAGTTCAACCAGAATATCAAAGTTCTTGTCAACTCAAGTTGTACAACTATAGATTTCAATCATATTCAAATAAACCAAACAAGCATTCACACTCACAGCTCACAACAAATTCCACTAACAAGTCATCAATACAGATAATTTAATATACATTTCCAATCAAAATCAAATGCAGATACAAAAAAATTTAAACCAGAATTAAGCTTTTTTTTTAAAAAAATAATTTCTCCTTTCAACATAGTTGTTTTAATTTTCAAAATGATTTATATCATACATTTTCCAACAAAGGATGAGCTAAAATAACTCAAAACAATTCCTCCACAAGATTTCACAGTTTCACTCACATTTACCACATGCAACAAAACAAGCAATTTCAATATTCAAAATTTCAAAATCACAATGATACTTCAATAATTTATTTAGCACACAATTTTTCTCCAAAATTCCCAAATTTTAAACCCCTCATTTCTCAGCTTGCCCAAAACCAGACCTAGATATACCATTCTCACTGTACAGTATTTCCGTATCCTATGGTTAATGAAGAATAGATTTTAAAACTAGCTTCACTTACCTTGAGGTAGCTCTTCCAAACAGTTCACTACTTTTACCACAGAACAAAAATCCAAGAGTTCCAAGGGTGCCTAATGATCAAATTAACCACATTACTATGAGTTCACAGTAGCATAGAGTCATCTAGAACTGAGAAGAGGCACATACATGGACTTGGGAACCCTTAAAACAACAAGCCAAACCTAGTCCTCAAAGCAAAATAGAGCATTGAAAACTTACCAAAATGAAGACTTTAATCGATCCAAAGTGTTCTACTCTTCAAGAGCTTCCTAGTAGTCTGTTCAGATCTTGAAAATGATGAAAGATGGAGAAGAAAGGTTAGAGAAAAGACAAAGGTTCTTCTTTTTTAAAGGAAAGAGTTTTAGAGAGATAATTGATTTGAAATAATAAAATGTGAAATGTTTAATTCTGTATTCATATATTTAAAATATAACTAAATAACTTTCACTTTTCACTATTTAAAATTTTCACCTCACTTAAACTAAATTTTCAATTTCTTACATTTTTTTCTCTAATTCATTATTGTATATTTTAAGAAACAACCTGTTATTTTGGTTTTCATATTTAATTTTTAAAACTAAAATATTGTGAAATTAAAAATTTTACCTCTAAAAATTTGATTCACAACAAATTTTTTTAAATATAAATATTTTCCAACATGTTATGAGAAGTATAAATAAATATAAAATTTCAACCTTTTTAAATCAATAATATTTTCATTCATTTATATTCACTTAAAACGAGTGTTTAAATAGAATGAGTATTTAAAAGTTAAAAAAATGTACACTTATATATTAATTAATTCATATAAATAAATTTTCATTAATTTAGATTATATATTAAATCATGATAATAAAATAGTAAATCATCAACTATATACTTATATTATTAAATTAAAAAATATTAAAAAATTTATTAATTTGAAATATATATATATATATATATAAATCAATATTTATTATATATATTGGTTTATTGTTTATGGAAAGTATTCTAAAAAATTTAATAATTTAATTATTGTATCTTATAAAATCAAATAATTTTATTAACTGATTTAATGAGAAATATTTAGAAGAAAAAATAATTGATTCTGTATTTCAAATAGCTAAAAAAATTATTTTATAATGATATAATAAATTAAGAAAGTTTATTCAAATTCAATTTACGAATATAAAATTCATATTTTACTGATTCATCAATGTTAGAATATTATAATATTTATTCATTTATTTAAAATTTCTAATAAATTTTGTAATTGTCATTTTAATTTTTAATGATAAATTAATTTTATTGTAATTTTTGTGAAAACTCTTTTGTAATTTTGTTGCTTATGACTCTGCGTAATTAATTATAGATATTTTAATATTTTTTTATTAAGAAGTGATAATTTATATGATTATTTAGAATTAAAAATTTAAAGAAGAAATTATATTTATTTTTTATTAACTTAAATAATATTTTTTTATTTATTTTAATTTTAAAATAGATATTTATTCTTATTATAATTTTAAAAAAGTATTATTTATTATGTTTTATTTTATTTTTAAAAAATTAATATAATTCAAGAAGTGCAATGAAAATAAAATATTTTCCGACCTTATAATAATTAAAATAGGATTAGAGGATAATTTTATCTAGAAGAGATGATTTATTTATAAAATATTTTTATAATTAATTATTGTTGGTGGATCTAAATTGCCTTATTCTTTGAGTTATACGTATTATTTTAAGCAAGTTTTGCAAAGATCATGTTTAGTCTAATCATAAAAATTAGTTTCAAGTCCATTGTGGTTGGGCCTATTATGAAGTTGAGAACATGTCGGGTAGGGTTGACAAGTGCTCAATAAGGGTTAGTCATAAAAGGTTGGAACCCATGTTGATTTGTATGTTAGTGAGGGTCCCCATATGTTAGTTTATGATACATATATGTGTTTATATATAATTTACAAAATAAGAATGAATTTCAAAATATATTATATCGTATAAAAAAATAATTTGTCTGACGAAGAATATATATTATGTATTTGTATTACATTTTCTTTTCAAAGAATAATTATTGAAAAAAAATTAAAACATATAACAATAATTTAACCTATCAAGATAATTAAAAATTATCGTAAAAATTTAAAAAACAAAGATATTATACTATAATCGTATTTTAAAAAACATATAGAAGTAAAGGATGACGAGGACAAAAAATACAACTACTACAACAACCACAATACACAACAACTCAACAACTCAAGTTTCCCACTCAAGTCATTTATGTTAGAAAGTTTTAGTAGAGAAAAAGTCATTATTATATACTTCACTTATAGAAGTTAGAATCTCAAACATGAATATCTTATCACATATATTTTCTGTGAGAGTTTTCATGAAAATTTTCTTATATTATTTCCTTAAACACTATTTTTTTATAATTATGAGTGATAGTTAAAAATATTCTTAGTTCTTAGTTTTAAGAGAAGACTAAGAAAGGTTAGTTAGGAGTGACTTGATGTATTCGTTGTAGCAAAAAATAACATAGTCTACTCATTGTAACCAAGAGTGACATAGTGTACTCATTATAACCATTTGTTTGTATTATTTCTCTTATTTTAGAACACCTACTTAGTATTCATCTAATAAATATATTTTAGACGGTATTCAACCCACTCTTCTATATAGTCAACATATTTCTTCAAATAATTCAACTTATAAGACTTAAATGAATTTGTTTTGGGTCAAGTAAACCTAATAGTCCCAAATGTGCTACATAAGTTCAAAAGACTGTGGAATTTAGTGGAGAACTAGATTTTAGCAATAAAAAATTTGGGAAAAATATTTCATCCAAAAATTCTTTCGATGGAGAAAGTTATGCAATGTTAGAGACAACCTTTTTATATTTGGGTAATTTCTAAAGTACTTAAAATGTGTTGAGTTGACCCTTATTACCTTATCTTGGTTTTGGTAATCACTGATTAGAGTGTCGTATGATACCAAAACATATGGTTCTACACATTTGTATCGATGTTCTACTCCAATTCTTAACTTATTTAAGCATTAGAAGGGTAAATTTAAAGATTTATTCAAGTTTTACACTTACCACATTTACTTACTATGTTTAGTCGAGTGTCACATAAGCTTACTTATTTTCTCTTTTAGAACAATTGTCACAATACTTATATTAATGATGTCTCTAACACTTTAAGTACATATCTAAACTATAAATCCTCTTACTTGAATACTATCAACAAGTTTTACTATCTCTTTTCACTCTTTTCTCATATTGTAGGGTAATTTAAATATGTCCATAATCAATATCTCCAATTATAACATTATAATTTTAATCCATTCTCCATTAAAAATAACTCCTAACACTCTTTAAAACATGTAAGGACCTTGTGGGAGCTAGCTTAAGTGAGATTGTGAGTCTAAGTAGTGATAGCTGAAAGTTGTTTAGTAAAGTTTTAAAAGAATTATAAATAGAAAAACTAAATCTTTCAACCTTCATTATTTTAAAATCACCATCTCTCTAAAACTTCATTATTTCTAAACATTTTTTCTTCTCTCTAACTTTTCTTCATCCTTCTTCATTCTTTTCAAGATCCAAATGTACCAAACTGAAGTTTGTGAAGAGTATATCATTTCTAGCAGATTGAAGTTTTGATTTGGGTAAGTTTTCAATGCTCAAAACCCCATTTCTCAAACTATTTTTGTGCTACATGTGGGTCTCAACCCCTTGCATGTAGTTCTTTCCTCATCAATATGGCTTTCTGCTAGCCTAGGTTCTTAGTAGTGTAATTGAATTGCGAAACAGGTGTTTGGATAGCTAGTTAGAACATTATGAACTTTGCCCTGTGCAGTGGAGTCAAACCATTTTAGACTCCAAAATTAGGTAAGGGAAGCTAGTCTTAATTTAAAGTTTTATGAGATTATGGGAAACTGGATCTAGAATTGAATAGTTGAATATTCTAGGATGTATACCCCCTAGTTTGAGAAATTGAAAAATTAGGAATGTTTGATGAATGAGGAATCTACCCAATTTGAGTTGTGTTGTATGATTTAGGTTTTGCTAATTAAAATTGTTATGTTTGAAATATTGTACTCTTGATTAGTTTGTTGTTGTTTTGATAAGGTGTGTTTGTATTTCTAAATGATGTGATTTTGGTTTTGTGTGTGGTGATAAGTACTTGAATGCACTGCTGATATATCTTATGAGATTCTGTTGCCTTGAAATCTTGGGACTGGATTAGGAATTGTTCAGAACAATTGTTTTGGTTCATTCAATCCATCAATTTTTATGTCGAATGAGGCACTGAACAAAACATTTAGAACCTCTAAATATGCCCAATGATGAATTGGAGCAAGTGAACTAAAATCAGCTTTTCTACAGATTCTCAATCTGCATAAAATCCGTTGAGCGCAAGCCCTGTACGTTCAACGAAATTGGTCCCAGGGGATAGGGTGCTCTCGGGTTTAAATCCGTTTAGCGAAACGAAATCTATTGAGCAGATTTTGATTTGCTAAGAGAATTAATTCTTTGTTGAGCGGATCAGTCCTAGTGGTGACCCTGTCCTAGAACAATGAATTTAATGTGATTTAATGTATGAGATAAAGATGGAATGTACGATTCAATCTGTGAAACACATGTTGGCATGAGGCCTTGATACTCCTATTGAGGAGAATTTGATTATATGATATGAGTATGATGTTGGTAATGTAGTTTGTATGAGTTTAGTGATATGTTATAGAATATCTAGACCTTAATGACTTTCTAAGTCATATAGACTAAGTTTGTCATGTGATAATAGTCGATGGAGGTTTTACTAGTTATCTTTATGATAGTTGGTAAGGTCACCCTGACGTGAGATGGGTGTGGAGAGTTTTTGAGATTATCTTGGGGTGAAAAAACTTAGTGGTTAGCCAGTTAGGCCCGTGATCCTGGAGTACACATCAGGTGTTAGCCCTAGATATTTGAAATATATACAATCTTCCAGAAGGCGTCACTCTTGATTATGAATGTGTTTGAAATGTGTAAAGCATTCGGTAGACTTTTACACTTATATGAAAAATTATGCTTTATATTGAATAGTTTTGAGAATTCCTTATAATTTGTCTTATTTTCATTAACTTACTCTTTTCATGTGTATTTATATTTGAATTACTATGATTGTATCTTTACACGGGAATAAATAACAAATTTTCAGGGAAACCTTTTAGTGAGGCAGAGCGGAAACTATGAAGACTTTCTATTTATATAATTTAGAAGATAAAAATAAATTTTTAAGTTATCTTGACCATAAAGTCTTTTTGGAAAAAAATAATAAAAATAAAATATATTTTTAAGAGTATAAAATAGACTTATTTTACGTTTGTTTATATATATATATATATATATATTTATATATATATATATATATATATATACTAGAATATTACAAATCATATTAAATTTCTTCTACAAGTTAAATTATTACTTAAATTTCAATTATTTTTTTTTCTTTAAATATTAGTAGGATAACTACTATTATCTTAATGTTTCCTTTTATTCTACCCTCTATATCGTGATTTAGTTAAACATCAATATAGTCATCCACCAAATTATTTCTTTAACCTTACAGTAATAACTATACAAATATTTAAATTACCAATAATATTTTCAAATTCTAGTTAGACATGCTTAGATAGTAGATCCTATAAGATAAACTTTGTATATCTAGCCTCTTAATATTATCTAATCATAAAAAAAAAATCAAATTTATTATTTTTCTCATATAAATTTATTTATTATTATGAAGACTTTCATCTTGACTTCTTTATCCCATTAATTCAAGGATCGAAATTTCCACTTCACTATTTGAAACGAAAATAATAACAAATAAAATAAATCTAGATTTTACAAATTTTAGCATTTAAGTAAAAAATTCATCTTTAACTAAGTTTTGTATATACACTCACACTTTTAATTGATTAAATATGTGTTGTTAACCTTCACAAATTGAAAATAAAAAAATTAATCAATCATCAATCAATTAAAATATAAAAAGAACGATTGTAATTTATTTAAAAAATAAGGAAGTAAATATCTATTTAAAAATTAAGATATTTATGTGTTACTTTATTGAAAAATAAAGGAAGTATTTTATTTTAAAACTAAATAGAATATAAGTTTAATTTAGTATATTATTAAGAAAGATAATTATATTCTTTTTCAATTCATATATAATCCGATGTATTAGTGTAGTTATTGGTTGAAATAATTACAATACATACAAATATTAAAGTTTTGACATTAATTTAAAAAAAAAAATTAAAAGATTCAATTCTTAGCTAAAGATTTATATATATATATATATATATATATAATTCAAAAATACTTATTTTATATTTATAATGAAACAACAATTAACTTAAGTATTTTTTAGATATTATAAATGTGTAAATGAATAAATACATAGTAACCAATTCAAAATTATTATTTGAACACTACATGTCTTTACAAAATTATAATACAAATGAAATATCTAAAATTAACATAAGTATAATAAATAAACTTATTCTGAGAATAAACTAAAATTACTATTTTACTTACTTATATTGTTATATGTTCCCATATTAAGACACGATTATCGTAATATCAATAAAAGTTACAAAAACAAAACAATAAGGGTAAGTTAATAAAACAAAATCAATCATAATAATATTTTCATGATTTCATCATCAGAGTCATTTATTTCAATTATGGCCAAGTATTTAGATTTTCATAGTTATGTTCAATCACATACAATCATCACACTCACTCATTCACATGTACCTAATATTTTTGACTTTTAAGATGAACATCTGCTCATGCATATTGGTTACCACATCATAGACATAATCCCTTCAGAGTCTTTTTCACCTCATGATTGGTAATCTCCACTCTAAGTCTTTTTCACATTGAAGGATTACACATCCCTTTCGTATAGGTAACCGCATGACAGATTGGATTCCTACTCATATATCAAAGAACCGATGATTTAATCCATCCAGTGATAAGCGTAGTGGAAACCTCCATCAATTTCTCATCACATGATATTCTTATCTATGTGACTAGAATACTATTGAAGTTTTGATACCTTATATGATATTTGATATCTGATATCTCTAGATTTCCATAGTTATTTATCTCACACACAAAAAATACAATAACTTGACACTAATGTAACTCAATTTTCACAAATTATATAAACTCTGTTATAAATCACAATTATAATTCATGTCATCACCAATCATTCTATAATTCATCACCGATAATAATATTTCATACTTCATCACAAATAATAATATTTTTCACAATTTAACATAAGTCATAACTTAATTAATTTCCAAAATTCTGTATATATCCAATGACATCTCATATTTCATGAATTTTTACTAATATCAAATCCACAAAATCTCATCTCAATAAAATATATAATATTTTCTAATTTATTATCACTATTGTATCATTTCAATAATTCACCACAATATAATTTTTTTCTCCATTCATGAAATATAATTCACACACACACATAATCTCCACAATTCACTTTAATAAAATTTTCAATCACACATTATACAAGTATAGGACATTTTCACTCAAGTAAAAATATTGTCGAGAATAATGTTTCAAGTTTGGAGCTTCTCATTCAAGCGAGGAAGTTCATCATTAAAGCGAGGAATTTATCGCTCAAGCGAAAAAACTTCAAAGAACTACTAGAGAATTCTTACTCGAGCGAGATTTCGTTGCTTAAGTGAAAATACTTTAGAAGTCAGTTCTAAAGGTCATCATCACTCAAGTAAGAGTCATTGCATGCATATAATGTAAGAAATCTCAAAAATTCATGATTAATATCTTAATCCTAATTGATTATGAAAAATCTTATAATTTTATATGTATTTTATGTAATGTTAACCGGTTGTTCATCATATAATTGCTAGAAAAACATATATTTTATATCAATTGCACTTATAAACACACTAATACATATAATCAACAATTAATCATGAAGAACTTTACTTAATTAATTCCTTTTACTTCTAATCAAAGTCTTAATTCTTCAATTTTCAAATAGTCTCAAAATATCACTAAATTCTACAATCACTTATTTAAAAATTTTAATTGGTACAAAACGTTGCTCTCGTCGCGATACCTTTAAATCTCCAAATCCATAAAAGATGAAGGATAAACTTTTGAAAGAAAGTGAGAGAATTAGAGAGAGAATAGGAAAATGTTGAGCATTAGAGAGGGTGAGAGTGAAAATTTTTTAAAAATTAGACAAGTGAGAAATATTAAAGAAAAAGAAATAATTTATATTCTTCTCTCCTAAACTATTAGGTATAAAGTCTACCTAATAATTCTGACCAACCCAACCCATTACAAATATATATTAATACTAATGTTATAAATAATTAACTTGCTAAATATATTATTAATAGGAAATATTTTATTATTATTTATAATTTTTTTTTAAAATTTAATTACATTGGCTTAGGATTATTTATTTTATTTTTAATTCATTAATTTAAAACTATTTATTATTTAAAAAACAATTTCTTATTCATTAAGACAATAAAATCCTCCACATGCACGAAGCATAAACGTTTGTTCATACACACTTTATGGTTTTTTTCTCTAATTTTTTTTTTCACTACGATTTTCATTTCAACAAAGGATATATTCATTTATCTATTCATTATTTCACTATAAGATTACAATAAACTTCTTATTAAGAGGATACTTCAACCTACTTTTTAATCTACTAATTAAGAGACTTGATTTTTTTTTTTTTCCTTATTCATTTCTTTCCATTGAAGAATGATTTAATCTTCTTGGTGTGGAATGTTTTAAACTTACCCAAAGCATTGATCTAATGATTGAGTTCAAGTATTAAAACAACCGCGAACCATCCAATCTAAAGATTTTGGGTTTTTTCTCTCTGTAATAGCATTTCAAGGATACGACAAAGTTAGAGTTTCATTAAATTATTTTTATTAAGTTTAATTAAGTTTGCAAATTCAATAATTTGACTAGATACCTGGTAAATAAATAAAAAAGGAATAAGAGAGGTTTTAGATCTTTAAAATTTTGATAAAAAAAATATATTTTAATCTCTACATTTTAAATAAGTAAGTTTAAAATATTATATTTTTGAAAATATAAAAGATGAGAAAGGAGTTAACTTTTCATATCATAAATAAATAATAAATCACAATTATATAAAAAAAAATATAACCCCATTTCTTATTTAAAATGTTAAGAATTTAAAATTTAAAATTTATTAATTTTTTTATAAAATTATTTTAACAAATATTGAACTTTTAACAAATACTAAAGCTTTACAGACCTAATAATCATTTTAACCTCAAATTTTTATAATTGGTATCATGAATGTCAATAAGTGGCTCTGAAATTTTATAATATATCTTCGGAGCAATTTCGTTTGTCCATTAGTTTCTGCCCCTATCTCAATCATCGTAAGATAATTTCTCAAACTTTAATGAGTTAAATTTTTAACCCTATATTAGTATTAAAAATTATTTTGATGATTAATAATGATTTTTTACTTTAATAAAATTAATAAGATAATCAAATATAATTTTAGTTATTATTTATATTTAAATATAATATTTAATAACATTAATTTAATTTTATAAAATTAATTAAAAATTAAAAAATCATATTTTTTAAAAAATTAAAAATTAAATTGATCTCTCTAAAAATATAAAAATTAAAACAAATATAGGTAAAAAATCATATTTAACCTAATCTTCTTTTTTAACTTTTCCTTTTGTCAAAACTAGACTAGTCCATATACTTCCCACACCTCACTATCCCAAGATGGACACTATGAGAAACTTAAATCATATTCAAGATCATAACAATATCATATAATAATAACTCAAGTAAACTTTTAAAAATTCTACTAATATATAAAAGAAACAAACATATCCGAATATTTTTTTATTTTTTTTATTTAAGAGATCTTGTAAAGGATAGAGAAGGCAAGTTCAATATATTAGTTTTAGAAACTTCCCCGGGTTCAAACATCAATTACAAACTTCACCCTCAAAATCAAAGGAGACTCTTCAAACGAAGGATTCAGCAGTCAGTTTTATCATGAACAATAGACTAAGGGCATGTTTGACAATGTTTAAATGTAAAAAGTAATAATTTATTTTTCATAAGCTTTCTCACAAAATTATAAAATAAATAAGTAATTTTTTTAAAATAAGTGAAAACAAAATATACCAAAATAGTCAAGTGTAAGAATTGGTAAGTCATTTATGAATACATTTACAAAAGTCTGTAACTCTTGTTCAGACATGTAGCATTGCCTTAAGTCATAAAAAAAGATTATACTCCAATGCAAATCAATGGTGTTCGCATTGACAAAACTTGGAGCACATCCTCTTCCAAAATTACCCTGTTCCAACCTGTAATATTCTAAAAGGAAATTTCCTGTCAAATCCACAGATTTTTTATGATCACTACACCGCACAACTGAGTGCAACAACATTTCTCTACGGGGATGGTGTCTCAAATTCCCCCCATGGCATTCTAGACACGGTTAATTCAGAAAAGACTCTTTTAACATACTGGTTGTGCAATTCAGGGAATCAACCAGTGGGAGTAACAAATTTGTGGACACCATGGCCACACCTTTATCTGGAACAGAACCCCCTCCGAATAGAGGGAGCCTCAGTTCCACCAACCCCACTGCTATAGCGTGCTATTAACAGACTAAAGGACAGAAGGTTAAGCACAAATGACCGGTTATAATCACAGATATTTGGTTCAGACCACACGACAATCTCAGAGAAAATGGCTTTTTTAAAAAAGGGAAGAAACTCAGCACTTTTTTACTGATGAAAAATTGATTTCTAAACGTTACGGATTGTACATCTTAGAATGGAACTACAGTGAACACGTATAGAACTTCCCTATGCATGGAAATTGAAAACCCTTCAAGGAATCTTACAAAGAACTCCAATTGCCAAAAAAGAACCTAACTCCCAACATATGGGGTTTTATCACACTTCTATATAAGCACGATAACAAAAAGCATCACCCTAAACATAAGCAAGTGCAACTGAAAGTGTGAAACTTTGTCGTTAGTACTGGTGTTAGGAAATACGCTTCCGCCAAATCACAATTGCCTAACAATCTACCCTTGAAAATTCAAAAAAAGAAAGGGGTATCTCAGGAGGAGATGGCGTTGTTGCCACACATTTGAACTGTACGAAACATCCAATGCAACTAGAATCAGCACATTTCTCCAATGTGACAAATAGAATGAAAATTAAATTTTTGGGTTAAAAATAGTGACTTAGAAAGATTAAATCCTTTAAATAATTTGGTAGGGAAGAAATGAGTAAAATATTACCTTATGCTCTTTGTATTTCTCTCTCACAGCTTGCAAAGAAGACCCTTGCCTTAGGAGGTAAAAGTCATGTATGTTTAGAATACATTCCTTCAAGTCTGCGGGTTTATATCTAGTGAGTTGGTGGAGGGCCGAATTCTGTAAAGATATAATTTAGCAATATCCTCCACCACATTGAATGTCAAATACATATTAAAAAAAAGAAATTATTACCCAAGGGTGTTTCTTTCTGCTTAAAATAAATCTTGTTAAGAATACAACAGATGCTGCCACCAAAGATGGCAAGAATTTAACAAAATTGTAATCCAACAAACTGAGCTCCGAAAGGTAGCAGCTAAGGAACTCAAACTGGAGATCATAGGTCTGCACAGTGGGATAAGCTTATTAACCAAATGATGAAAGCATAGTTATCAAAACCAAACCAAACAGAGTTAGTCAAGGTACTACGTTAATAGCTGATCCGGTAAGTCATTGAGTGAAATGTATAAACCAATAAATATTAAATTTATAAATTTTATATTTATATTAAAGATATACAGATATAATATGTTCTGTATTCATTTTCACAAAGTCGTATTAGTTCAGAAAAATTTTCAACTTCTGAGACAGCAGTTTTTACATCCATGCGCAGGTTTAATGTTTCAACAAAATAAAATTAAAATGAAGAGTTACAGTTTCAACAAAATCAAATTATAAAAATTGAGAGTGGCGGCAGCTGTCATGTTGACGCAGGCCTAAGTACAGTAGACTGTTTATCAAAGCAAAAACGGCACATGAGAGTGAAGATAGCACGGGTACATAGCCAGGTACATGTCAAGTTGGAAGCAGTGCAGAGACGGTCTGTTGCTGTTGTAAAATACAAGACCAGCAAAGTGAGATAACTAATTCTACGGGTTAATCGATTTTTTTACTATAATAACTATATAACTGATACAAATAGTCAACCGGACCGGCTATAGTTCCCATTTCTGGTTAGACAGGGTACGATTTGAATAAAACATTTTTCACCCACAAGAAATTAAAATGATTCGGTATCAGTGTTATCAATTGCAGCAAATAGTGGACAGCAATAATTTGCTACATCATATAGCAGACTGTTACAGACAAATAACAGAAGTCATGCATAACAGTATAAAATCAGGTTCCCAAATCAAGATTCAATCCGTGAATTGTAGTGTTAATTCTTGAATCAATCAATCATAATTTGTATTAAATCATAAAATTCAATAAACAATAAAAAATTATTTCAAATATGTCATATAGATTATATATAGCATTTATTGCAATAAACTTCAGATAGAAATAAATAAAGAAACTTAATAATAACTTTTACAAAAGATAATTATTAGTTATACCAAATCTGGAAGCTGCTTTTATTTCTTGAAGAATAGACATGAAGTAATATAATATCCAAATAGAATGAACGCATGAATGAGTTGGTAAAAATAAAGTAGCAGAATAATCAAATCAAATATGTTCAGAAGGGTTTTTTCAAATCTTTTCCATTTAACAGTTTAAGTTATATAACTTTTCAAATTTTTCCTTCAGAATTGATGAAACAAATGTAAAAAGGATTAAAAAAAATTGCAAATTGTTGAATGTATAATCTGTATCAATAATACAAAGTTGCCTTTATCCATTCACATATTGCAAGATACAAAGTCATTTAATGTTCTTATTATCGTATGAATCTCAATTGATGGTTGAATTATATACGTGTAAAAATTAAAATAATGAATATATATCAATTATATGTGTAAAAGAATAAGTTGTATACAAATAAAAAAAAATCATAAAATAGACATAATACTGACTAAAAAGTTTAATTGGTCAAAGACTGACTCGCTAGAAACGACTAGAGAATGACAAATTGGTTCTGCAGCCACAATACTCATTGCCTACATTAGAGATAAAATCTAAGGATAGGGTTTCCACATTCTATTGAATAGAGCAACTGAGTAAAATAATTTTCTTGGCAATTCACCTAATATAGAGTTAGTTGCTGCTAATAAAATCACTTTTAAGCTTGTGAATAAGCTTTAACAAACGGGACTAAACAAGAGCTAACTTACATCAACACCCTCTCGACCAACTCTACAGAATCTCCTGCGACCACGGCAAAGCATACAAAGTGAACCAACAAGCCAAGAAAAAACAACTAAAACAAGACAAATCAATGCAACAAGGTCATAGAATCAACAAAGAAATACACCTCAAGAATGTCTTCACTGTAGGACCACCCAATTCAAACTTCAAAGCCATCAATATATCGGTTTCCATACTCACAACCTTCATCACCAAAAGAAATAGCAAAAATCAGCAAAATCCAGAGTCAAAGAATGCAGTAACACCAACAACACATGAAACAAAAGAACGACCTCTTTCTTAGTGTATTTATTATCCGTAATGTCACAAAATTCCTGCGGCTCAGGTGCCTTCATCTTTTCATATTTCCTATTTGCAAAAACAATAAAAACAAAAATTACTTAAAAACTCAACAATCACAACACAAAATTCACATCCAGATTTCAAGAATTTGAAAAACTCACGAAGCAATGAGCATTGCAGCAACCCCAAGCAACTGCAACCTCTCTCTGGACACTACATACAAAGATAAAAACCTGTCTATATAAGCCACGGAAGAGTATAACGCATCCGGAACCAATTCATACTCTTCTGCAACCTCAACCAACCAATTCACCAGAATACCACGCAAGGCATCATTCATATCGATCTGAACCTCATTAATATAATCCGGCAAAGGTCTCATACTAGGAACAACCTGAGCCAGAATTAGAACCCTCACGTCATTCCCAAAACTACACAGTTTTAACTATCAGAAAAACTAAAAATGAGAGTAGTACCTCCATTTTCCGAAGGTACTCGTATATATCAGAAAGGTAAGGCCCACTGAGTTGAGGGTCGCTTCTTTCATCGATATTCTTGAGCTTAACTCTTGTCTGTTTCTGAATCTCCGAAAGGGCAAAGGGGTTCGAGACATTGGTGAGGTCTCTCAAAACGACGCGCTTCTTCTTGGCGTTTTCGTGTACTTCACATTGGGCAGTTGCGGCTCTCTTCTTGGCCTGGCGCTGGGGGTGCGTGGTGTTGGTGTTCTTCTCGGAATCTGTTTCCATTAGGGGTTTAATTTTAATTTTAATTTTAATTTTAAATTTTTTTATCTGTACTAAGGGGTTTAATTGAGAGAGGCTGTTTGTGGAATAACAAATACTTCAATTGTTCAAGATTTAACCAAAATTCAAAATTAATAGCACTGTGAATTTTTAAAATGTTGAATGTTAAAAAGTAAAAATTAATAACCGATTTACCCATATGTTAACTGTGTCATTTAGTGCAATTTTTTATTAAACATATATTTAAATTGAATATAAAAATTTTAGATGCTTTAGTTTGATTTAATTTAGAATAGAAAAAATATTTAGAATTAATTCAAATTAATTTTAATAGTCGGATTCAAATGAATTTTTATTATTTTTAATTTCTAATTTTATTTTATTTCATATTTTAAGATAAATTTATTTTTATTTTTAAAATTAAAATATAATTCTAATAAAAAATATATTAAATAATAAATTAATAAAAATATAATCAGATATAATATTAATTTATAAATAATTTTAATAACAAAAAAGAAAAATAATAATAAAATATTATAACAAAACATTACATATATAAAATAATAATATTATATAAAATAAAATATAAATTATTAATAATTACATGATTTTAATATGATTTTAATAGTTTAAAGAGTTTTTTATAATTATTATTCAACTATTCAAATTTTTAATATTATTAAAAGTTGAAAATTAAAATATTGTTATGTCTCTTTTTATTATTTATTATTTAATTTTTATTTAAAGATTCACATGAAAATTATCATAATAAAAATTTTCAACTCTATAAAAATATAAAAAATAAAATAAAAATAATTTTGATAAAAATAAAATTAATTAAAATATAAACATTAAATCCTAACTTGAAATAAGAAAATATTAAAATACATAATAAAATAATAAATATAAAATTAAAAACTAATTAAGAGTGTACCAAAATTAAGAAAAATTTATCTTTGAAATGAAATAATAATAATTTAAATAAAATACGAAAACATGAAACTGTATTGTAAAAGTGAATTGAACTAGTGATGTAATATTGAAATGATAATAAGATTGCTAAAGAAATATATCGTAATAAAAAATATTAGATTTTCGATTCAAGGTAAAATAAAAAAATATAATTATATTTTAATAAAATATTATAATTTTGTTTTAAATTTTAATCAATTATCAATTTTTTTTATATTAATTTTTGTTATTTTTTTTATTGATTATTAATTTTTTTTATTATTAATTTTTTTTATTATTAATTTTTTAATTATTTTTTTTATTAATTTGATTTTAAATATTTTTATCTTAATTATTTATCTCCACACCACGTATCAAGATATTTATATTAAGATAATAGGATAATTGATATCAATTTTATTTATTAAAGATCAAATGTTAATGAATTATTTTTTATTAATTAAAATATCAATTTGTATTAATTAAAAATCATCAACTTGTATTATAAAATTAAAATAATTTAAAATAAATTCATCTTAAAATATCTAAAATATTTTTTATTTATAAAATTATTTAGACTCTCACTTATATTTCTACTTAAATTATGTTTTCGTTTTTTATCTTTATTTAAATTTTTAATTTAAATTTTATTTTTATTAAATTTAAACCTTTATTTTATTTTTTAGTTTTTTTTTTCAATAAATTTTATTACTAAAAGTGAAGAAATTTTAGTTATCATGATTTTTTTACAAAATTAATTATATTTATAGGAATAGAGTATATCAAGATAGTTCATTCTTTCTTTTTTACCGACTACTTCTAAGCATCTCTGAATTAGGTAGGGGTATACAATGTAGGTAGAGTTTAATATTAAGTTAAGAGTGAGAATATCATATTTTGATTAATCGCATTTATTTATAATGTAAAATGAAACAAAATTACCTTCGTGGATCTTAACCATAAGATTCACTAAGCATCTGTTTGGTTCTAACGACGGAAAAGCAAAGATGAGGTGTTTGTAAAGAAAGTGATAAAATTGAGACAAAAAAATTACAAATCGAATCAAATTTGCTTCTATGTCTTTCTACATTGTTAATAGAAGAAAAGTGAGGAAAACACATATGTATGCAAATATGAATATATTTTATATATTATTATAATATTAAATAATTAATATAATATTAAAATAATAATTATTTTTATTTTAATATTAATAATTAAAAAATTATTAATAATATTAAAATTATATATATTTTTTCTTATTTTTGTTTTTTATTATAATAATAATTTAAAAATATAATAACCATAATATTTATTTTCTATTTTTATATTATAATAATAATAATAATAAATTCAAAATAATTAAGAAATTTATTAATAATAAATAATACTATTTTACTTTCTACTCATTTTCATTCTTTTTCCTTTAATCCAAACAACTTCACTTTCTCTTCTATTTTCCTTTATTTCTTTCTGTCCCTCAAATCTACTTTCTAATCCAAACACACCATAAGATTGCATATCTCCTCATGTGAATCTTTGATGAATTCTCAATGTAATAGATTAAGGCTTGGTATGATGGGCCCTATTTGTACACTTGTTACCTTAAAGTCTAGGCCGAGGTCATATCGGCCTACACTCCACCTTCAAGAATCTCAGTTGGGGAATATTCAATACATAAGTCTCTAGTCGTGAAGCCTGAAAGGTCGAGAGGACTATTTATCATATATTCTGCTGATAGTCGCATCAGTAAGCGAGAGATGTTGTTTGAAAAAGACGAAAAAAATTTAAGGATAAAAGAGGCTGGGAATATGCCACTAGAAAATATGTCGCCATTATGTAAGCTGAGTACTATTCAGATGATGTCGAGATATTCTTGGACATGTAGTTCTTAGTACTTATATGTTTAATTTAGTCTTAAGTACATAAGTTCCTTTAGTCGTGAGACTTTCACTTTCACAGGAGTTGAAGTGATTAAGATTGATTTTATTTATCTGTAGTCAACTTGTTTTTGTTTTGTAAAAGGTAGACTATTAATAATCCATAACTAAAAATGCACAAAGTAGAATATAATCAGGAAGGATTTATGTAGTTGAATTTCGAATGAAGTCGAGCTGTCACATTATACTCGGATGAGACTGAGTTACTAAAATATACTTGGATAAGGTTGAACTGTCAAATTATACTAGATGAGGTCGAGCTACCAAATTATATTCATATGAGGCCGAACTGCCAAATTATACTTGAAATTAACCAAAATTTTTTATTTGAAGTCGGGGGTGGTCGAGTGACTTAACTTTTTCACTTGGAGTTAAGCAAATGTTTTAGTTGAAGTTGGGAGTGGCTGAGTGACTTAATTTTTTCACTTAGAGTTAATCAAATGTTTTAGTTGAAGTCAGGGGTGACCAAGTGATTTAACTTTTTCACTTGGAGTTAACCAAATGTTTTAGTTGAAGTTGGGGGTGACCAAGTGACTTAACTTTTTCATTTAAAGTTAAACAAATGTTTTAGTTGAAGTTATGGGTGACAAAGTGACTTAACTTTTTCACTTGGGGTCAACCAAATATTTTAATTAAAATTTCGTGAATAGCTAAGAATGTAGTTGTTGAATACGTCAAAGCGTTTTATTACTCTTCATAGGAGAAAAAGATACTACCAAAGTAAACAACTAAAACAAAGAGCAAAGTAATAACTGTTTCAAAAATGAAATGAAAGGAAAATAAAGACTAGTTACCTATCTTCAAAATCTTCTAGCTGTAATAAAATTTAAGGAGATTAGTGTTTCATGACTGGGGTAATTGTTTTCCAGCTAAGTCCTCTAGGTAGTATGTTCTGTTGTTGAGTACTTGGGTTATTTTATAAGGTCCTTCCCAATAAGAAGTAAATTTTCCTTTTGTAGAATCTTTTCGACCCAAACTACGAATTTTTAGGACGAGATCGCCTTCTCTAAAGGTTCTCAACCTAACCTTAGAGTTGAATCTCCTAGCTGTCTTATTCGACAAATTTCTTGTGCTATGATTGCTTCGTTCATGAATTTCTCGAGCATGTCAATTTTGACTTTCATGACTTCATCATTGTCGGATAGGTCCAATTGTTTCCTTCTTGGGCTTTAAACTACAATGTTAAGGATTGCTCTATTATCAGTCCTCTGAAGCCTTCGAGTACGATGTTAACTCCACTCCCTTTTTTGTTGGAGGATCTGTCAACAAACAGTCATATGGATGCTTGTTTGTCTTTTGTTGGAAACTCTCCAACAAAGTCGGTCAAACATTGTTCTTTGTTTGGACCCCTTTTTTCGAAAGAGATGTCTAACTCGGATAACTCTATCATCCAAGCGACCATCCTACGAAAGAGTTTTACCTTACGGAGTATCTTTGCTATCAGGTAATCAGTTTTGATGACTACCAAATAACTCTGAAAGTTCTTAGTCATCGTGCTGTAAATATCAATGCAATGGTCACTTTCTATATTAATCGGTATCGCGTTTTAATATCTTGCAAAAACACAACTAACATAGTATGAGTTTTATTTCCCCATCTTGTTCTTGTGTTAAAACTAAATTAATTGTGTTATCAAATACTAAGAGATATAGGATGAGTGTCTTACCCAGTTTTAGTTTTTGAAGGACGGGAGGGGATGTAGGAAAGTTTTAATACCAGCAAAATTTTCTTTGCACTTTGCATTCCATGGAAGGCAGAGCCTTTCTTCAATAGTCGAAGTATGAGTCTGATCTTCTCAGTTAAGTGGGAGTGAATCGGGATAGCAACGTCAAACGACCCACCAATTGTTGTACCTCTTTTACATTTGTTAGACTTCGTATGTTGATGATAGCTTGACATTTATCTGAATTGACTTCAATGCCCCGATTGGTTAGCATGAAGTCCAAGAATTTGCTTCCTTATACCCCAAAGAGACATTTTTCAAGGTTTAATTGCATCTTGTACTTTAGTAGGACCGAGAAGATCTCATCCAGGTCTTAAAGATGTGTTGCACACGAGTTGGACTTGACCACCATGTCATCCACATATACCTCCATGTTCCTGCCAATTTATTGCACAAACATTTTGTCCATTAGTCGTTGATATATGGCTCTCGCATTTTTTAGACTAAAAGACATAACCCGAATAGTAATAGTTTGTGTCTTCGATAATGAAGGCGATTTAGGTGCATCGTTAGGGTGCATACGTATTTGGTTATACCTAGAGTATGCGTCCAGTAAACTTAGGATCTGGTGTCCAACTGCACCATCCACTAATCGGTCAATGCTGGGTAGATGGTAGGTGTCTTTAGGACAAGTTTTGTTCAAGTCAGTGTAATAAATGCACATGCGCCACTTTTTGTTGGCCTTCTTTACAAGGATCACATTGGCCAACTAAGTCGTGTACTCGACCTCTCGAATAAAACCGACTTGTAACAGTTTCTTCACCTCTTCCTTCATTGCTTTCCTCCTTTTTTCCCATCTTGCGATTCTTCTGGCCTCCCTGTGGATGGAAAGGCGATGCGTTATAACATCTCGACTTATGTTTGGCATGTCTACGATAGACCATGCAAACAAGTCCATATTCTTCGTCAACAAGGCCACTATGGCTAAGGCTTCTTCTTCGACGATGAGAGAACTGCTGTATGTTTTTTATTGCTCCCCTCCTATGATGACTGGTATTTCATCCTTCGCCTGAATACGAGTACCATCATTGGTTCTTGGGTCAATGCTAGTCATTGTCTTTACCTCATCCTTTCTCGGTGGTTCCGTTTTTTCCTCCTTTGGCTTGGCCTTAAAAATCGTGTTATAACATTTTTTTGCTGCCTTTTGATCCCCAAGGATGGTGATGATAGTGTCATCCAGTACTGGGAATTTCATAGCCAAGGGGGGGTAGAAACTATGGCCCTAATTTTATTAAGTGAAAGTCGTCCAAGGAACATGTTGTAGGACACGTTGACATTAATAGCCAAACACTTCAACTTGATTGATCGATAATGGGTATCTCCTTCTCTAAACTTGGTATACAAGTCAATGTACCCCTTAGCATCTACTTGCTCTCTAGTAAATCCAACAATTTGATCATTGTAGGGTTGTAAAGATTCTTCAGATAACTCCATTTTCTGGAACGTCCTCCAGTATAGTATGTCTATTGAACTCCCTTTATCTATCAGTGTTTTTGAACAACAAAATTGGCTACTTCCACTATAATGACCATAGGTTCGTCCTATTAAGGGTCGATTCCTTTGAAGTTAGCATCAGTGAAAGTGATAGGTGACATTCGTGGTCATGCATGGTGGGTGGCAACATTCACCGAATATATACTTTGTAAGTGTCGATTTCTTGCCGCGTTTGAGGCTCCCCCTCCTGCAAATCCCCCTACTATGGTGTTGATCACTCCGCATAGGGGTTGTTGTCTACGTTCTTCTCCCCTACCTTCTTGGCTTCTCTCCCGAGGCTGAGATGGCCCTCGTAGCCGAGGACGGTGACTACGACTTGGTCTTTCATCTCAGTTGTTGTCTATGCATGACGATTCTCTCTTTTACCTACTATTATTACTTAAGATAGTACACTCATTAGTTGTATGGTCATAATTTCAATGATAACGACATTATCGGGTATAATATGCCTTTATGGTGTTGATGCTTTTACCTTTTATATCATGTTAAAAAAATCTAAAATAAATAAAAGATATAAAAATAATTAACCATTAATATATAAAAACTTGAATTTATGTTTCTTAATTAAACTAAATAATTAAAAGGAGATATTTTATATTAATAAAAACATAAAAAAAAATTAAAAATACGAGTGAGCATTCTTCTTAAAAATAAAATAAAATGCTCATATTATATATATATATATATATATAAATTAAAAGATTTAATTTTTTAATAAATGTATTTATAATTTAATTTAATTTCCTCGTTTGAATCAACTATAAAAATTAAATAAATTTAGTTTAATTTAATTTAATTTAAAATAAATCTAAAATAAATTTAATATCTACGTAATTTTTGTTATCATAAAATTTGTAGATATTTATTTTTAAATTATAAATATTTTTTTGAAAAAAATATATTATAATTTTATAATAAAACTTTTTTAAATATAAAGATATTTTATATTTTTACTTTTATAATTATTATTTATTTATAATTTGAATTATTTTTATATTTATTTTATTGACATAAATAAAATATTTATTTAAAATTTAAATAAGAAAAAGAATTGATTGTTTTTAGTAGAAAAATTAATGAGAGAAAAATTATTTTTTTAATATAATATTGATAAAGAAAAGAGTGGAAAAATTATAAATAAAAAATAATAATAAAATATATTTTATATAAAATTAAAATAATTTTAAAATATATTAAGATAATAATAAAAAAATATAATAATATAAAAAAAATTATACATAATTATAAATAATATAATAAAAAAACAATTTTATTATATATATATATACATTAAATTATTATTTAAGTTTATAAATTTAATTTTATTTATTATTTGATTTGATTTTTTATTTAAAATTCAAAATTTGAATTAAATTATATTATTTATGAAAAAATATATTAAAAAAATTCAAAACAAATTTAATTTTAATAATTTTCAATTATATTTTTTAAATTAGTTCTTTGGACACGAATTTTTAAAATACATATACGAGAATTAATATTTATAATTATCTATATATTAATCAAATTTTTAATAATAATAAAAATAATTATCTAATTTATTATTTAATTTTTAATAATAATTATCTAATTAATCATTTAATTTTAACCATACTAAAATATCTATTTATACTAGAATTAACATTTATTAAGTGTTCACATACTGAGAAAGACAAAATTCACATGAGGACAAAGAGGACCCTATTTATTCTCACTCTCATCATGCACACACACCCCATGATACAACTATAAACTCACCAAATTTCTCTCTCTTTCTATAATACACAAACAAACACAAAGAACAAAACTTAATCTGCTATGAAGGGTCCATGGTGGATTAATATCTCATAAGGTGGAGATACATGCACAGTATATAGAAGGTTTGAAGGTTGATACATGGTAAAAGGAAAATCAAGGGCACTTTCCCTTGCCCTTGGAGTTCTTCAAGTCCCTGTAACAAGGGCACTCGTGCTTGTTGCCATAAGTCCCAGATGGCACACACCTGCACTTGCTGCAGCAGATTCCGCAGAACTTCATGCACCTGTCCTTCATCCCAGCCTTAGAGCACCTCCTCGCACACTTGGAGCTGCAGAAACCTTATTCCAACACAGTATGTTAAGGTTAAGTCAATGTCAAAGGTAAATGGAACATATCTTGTATGAAAATTTTGTTACTTTTTATAATAAAGTTATTTTACATTTAGTTTCTAATTAACTGATATTCCACAAATTTACACTCAACCAACTTTAAATTTAAATTGAATAGAAAATAAGAAGAGATCATTTTAATTTTTTACTTTTAAAAATAAACTTTTCTCTTGTTTCCTTTCAATTTCTCTTTTGATGAATAAAAAAAAAAAAACACATTGTTCTTTACGTTTTTTTTCTCTATTTTCTTTCTACTCAACCAAACATGTCATGAGAGCTGTTAATTAAGGTAATTGGTTTCAGTCTCTTAATAACAACCAACATTTTCTCAATCTAAAAAAATGATTAATATTTTATCAATAAAAAATTAAGATTTCCTTAAAATGGACCCCTTTTTTTTTTCATTTTGATTTTAGTTTAGAGATTTAAATGATGACAATAAAATACCCTATGGAACAAAAGAAAAGTCAATTTTAGAGATTTGAACGAAATTCTAAAAGAAATTCAAGGATTTGTTGTTCTTTAGTTTCAAAATATAATAACTAGATATATATTTTAAGGAACCATTTCTAATTTATAACTATAAAAACCGATTATTTGTTTCAAAATCCGTTCTTGTGACTGAAAATCATGTCAAACTCCTCCCTAACGAATCTAAATAAGACACAGTTCTGAAGAACATGACAAGAACTTGTATCACAGATGTTACTGCATGGAAACTAAACTCATCATTATATATATACTATGTTAATTGATCATCAAAACTTAAAACACCACCAAAAATGTGTAAGTAAAACTGCAACTAATTAGGCTAAGGCATACCAGAACCTGCAGTTGAGACTTGGAACAAGGAGGAGCTGAGGACAAGGCACAGAAGTAGCACAGCAGCAAAGGAAACCTTCATCTTGGTTTGACAGTGAAGAAAAATAGAGAGAAAGAAGAAGAAGTATGTGTAGATGGGGATTGTGATGAAGAGGGTATGGTAATTTATTAAAATGGCACACACTAGAGACTCTGATCTGAAGTGTGTGAGAAATTGAGGCAATGAGTGGGGCTATTTATAGTAAGAAAAGTTAAGGGTAGGTGAAGAGTATTACAACAAGAATTTATTAGTTATTACTACCCTGATCCAGTTGAGTCACTTGGGTTCAAAATACACAGCTGGCTAGTGGTTTGGTTTTGGTGCATATTGTGCGGAATCTGCGTACCCTTTGGCTTTATTAACCTCAAACATTTAAATGGTTACTTGTCCCCTATATATGTGTGATGGACATGGACGTAGCATTGCATGTTGATATTGGCAATTTGCCAGATTCATTGCATTATTCTATGAGTTGTTCTTTCTTCCAAGAAACAGCACTATGCCTTTCTTTACGTGGCTACACTTTGGTCCCTCCACCCTAATTTCTCTCTCTTCTTTCAAAAATCTTTAAGGTGATAATACTGGGTGGGGCTTATGTCAGTTGTCCAATTTGAATGTCAGATTCTAGCAGCAAACACTTGAAGAAGTTCAAACAGTTCATCTACAAAGCTTTTCTCAAGCAATATCAAATTTGAAAACTATTTCTTCTCCTGATTAATAGCTGCTGGATTCAGGCTAATGGATAAAGCTTTAAGTAATGATAATGTTATATATTGATAACTGTTGGTACTGCTTTTTGTTAAATAGTTTTAGGATAAGTTTGTGATATTTGATTGAAAAGATGAGAAAAAAAATGTAACTTAGAATATAAAAATTAGGGTAAGAAAAATAGATTTTACCATCATGTATTTTTCTTTTTTCTTTCATAAAAGAAATAGTGAAAGCAAAGTATAAATCTTTTGGTGTGGAAAATATCACTTTCCTTGTACCAAATGTCTCTGCTTTAACTATTTAATATAGGGCTTTTTAATATTTTTATTATTATTATTTTTTTTTTTTACATTTTAACTTTTCATAAAAGATAGTAGAAATTATGTTTAAATAAATAACATTAGTTACACTGTGCTTAAGGAATGAAACAAAGATTAATTCAAGGAAAATATTCTGATTTGAAAAGAAAGAAGGTTCGGATCATAAGTTAATGTTTTCTTTTGGAATATATAAATTTAAAGTCAAAGAAAAATTATCAATTACCCTTCTCAAGGATATTATATTATTATTATATTATAATTAAAAGTATTCATATATTTTATTAATATAAATCTTTTCTTAAAATTTTGACTACTCACTTCTAATAAAATATTTCTTCCAAATCAATTTTTTTATTGACAATATTCAAATTATGTTAGAAAGTTAAAGTTTATTAAATATTTAAAATCATTTTCTTATAAATGTAATTAATATTTTGTTTTAAATTAGTTAAAAATTAAAATATTCCCCTCCTCCCCTAAAATCTCCTTTCTCAATTTATAATATACACTTCTTAAGTTTTTCCCCCTCATGGTACATGTACAAATACTTTTTATTTAATATTAATTAAATTTATGTCTAAATTAACAATGCATAATTAAATATTAAATAGATTAAATTAATAATAAACATATATCAAAATGATAATTATAAAATAAGTAAAAGGCATTTGTAAATATAAATATGATATTTTGTTTTGTATACTATATAAGTAAAAAGGAATCCTATAATTGTGTTATGAACCACCAAATATCTTAATTGGCCCACATAGCCTGCACCCTTCTTATAGATGGTCAACTTATAAAATTGTGTCCCCTAACAATCTAATATGTTTTATGGTAATTAAGTGTTTCATTTGCATGAAAAAATAAAATGAAATTAAATTAGAGTCTTAAGCAATTTTTTCTTACTTATGCACTATTCAATGATGATCTTTATTTAATGACATATCACCTAAATTTATAATTTTTTATTTATATATTGTTCTACCTTTTTAATTTTATTTATATTTTAATTACTAAAAGAAAATTGAATAAGAGATTCATATTTAAGAGAATTTAAATATAAGTTGGAATTTCATATTATATAAAAATTATCAAATTGAAAATATATAATTTAAAAAGACTCACGAATATATAATTTTAAAATTTTGAGTTGAAATTAGTATTAAAGTTTTTTATATTATTAATTCGTACACATTTAGTAAAAGTTTCTTAATATTTTTTCACCAAATTGCTAAATAAATATAAATTTTCTATTCATAAAAATATTTTATTCACATGACCAAAACATTAAATTATTGTGACTTATCAAATCTTAGAAGATCAAACCTACCAATCACTTATGTCAAACCTTTTGTAATTGTCAACTAGCCATTGCATTATATAATTTACTATTAATTGATTTTTAGATAAGATTCTCTAATTGCAACTCCTATATTAATAAACTTTTACAATTTGAAACTATAATTTAATATTTTAAAACCGATTTCAAGGATAAAATTACTTTTTATTTATAGATTATAATTTCATTATTTATTATATATCAAATTTTCATAATATATTAATTCTTTTTAGGTTAAGATTTACTTTTATATAAGAAATAATATTTTAAAAATAAAAATTATTTTGTTAAATAATAAATATAAATATCAGAAACTATATTTTTCATGTAAATTAATTATACTGAAGATTAAATATAGATAAAATTAGTAATTGAAAAATCAATTCAGTCTATCATATCAGATTTATTAGATAAAATTCATTACTTTTTTGGTAAAATTGATTAGAAAACATAAAAGATTTGTTTTCGAGATACCATACCTAATAATTACATTAATAATAAGAAATAATGAGGACTATAATTTATATTTTTTAATATATATAGAAAATTTAAGTGAATTTTATTTGATTGTTTAGAGATGTTGTAACAGTGAAAGTAGTAGGGGTTTTGGTGTTTGGAAGTGTGTGGATCTGCATAGAAAAGAGAGAATGGATCGGCATTGTAGAATGTGTTTGGTATTAAATGAGTTGCTTCACATGATGTGTCGGTGGGCATTGCCAAATTCATTTACTCTTATCCTCACATCACTCATCACCAAATTCAACCTCTTCATTCTTATACAACTCTGTCTCTCTATTTCTGTAGGTTTAGCTCAGGACCAGTTATGAATTGGATTCTTCCTTTCTGTTCTTTTCAACAAACATATGTAACAGAAAATAAAAGCAACTTTTCTTTCCTTTCCTTCATTAAATATTTCCTAATTCCTAAGTTCAATCCCACTCTTAAATACCCTACCTCAAATATTCAGTCTTTATCATTCTTTAAGATATATTTTTTTTATTTTTTTTCATATTTATTAGGTTAAATATCTTATATACCTTAGAGATACAATAATTTAAAATATATTAAATGAGTGTAAATTTTATTTTATAAATTGGTTTTATGTAATTAAGTTAGATTTAAAATTTATTTCTAATATGATATTAGAGTTTATCCATCTATTAAATCATCTGTTATCGAATTATTGTTGAATTATTTATAATTATTTAATCTCATTTTCGAATGAAAAAAATCTCAATATACGTTAAAGATTTTACATTATTTAAATTTAAATAAAATCAATTTAAAATATAATAAATTAGTACAAATTTTGAAATTGATTAAGCTTAAAATTTAATTTTTTCGTAAAATATATTTTTCTCGTAATAAAAGAATTAAAAATGTATAAATCTAAACGTTTCTCATATTATAAAATAGTTTAAACATAGATAGATGAATAGATGAAATGAATAATAGTAATAATAGTTAATAATGTTAACTTTCATTATTGATTTAGTAAAATTAAAATAATTTATTGATTTAGTGTATTTAAAATTATAATTTTATCTCATTAATATAATAAAGTACATTTAATTTATATTTTAATAGTTTATAATATTAAATAGTAAATGATAGTAAAAAGATATATTAATAAAAGTAAAAATAATCAATATTAATTATGAATTGATATTGAAAGTCAAATAACAAAATTTTAAATCTAGCACAGTTAAAATAAAGTTTGAGATTGACTCAAAGTAAAATATTTTCATCTTTTCTCTCATGGTACCATCCATAATTTCTTTTATGTTATTTCGGAATCTAATCATTTTAATGTACCAATTATAGTTCAATAAAAAGTAAGAAAAATGGATGTATCTTCGTAATGACAAATTTCATTGTTATTAACAAACATAAGGACAAGAATAATAATAAATTATATTTTAGGAGGAAAACATAATCAACCTTTCAAATATTTCTAAAATCAAATTCTCACTAAATTAGAAATAGAATTTCTAATATAGTTTTAAATTTATCTTTAACAGGATAGTAATTTTAACAAAAATAGAATATAATTTAAATTTTTTATTAATATATCCATTTTTTAAATATAATATTATAATAACTTAATATATTCATTTTTTTTTAAACTTGTTATACTATTAATATGTTTTACACACGTAATTTTATAATAAATATAATATTATTAAAAAAGTTAATGAATTCAATTTAAAATTATTTGTTAAGAAAATGTCTCAAATGTATATTTAATATAATATATGTGTATGGATTTTTATAAAAATAAAATATATTTAATTATTTTTATTATAGAGTTATACGGTTTTATTTTCATACGACTTTTATCTCATAAATTTAAAATTTTTAAACTCTTTTTAAAAATAAAATATTAAAATTCTACTGAATTTTAGATGTAGAACTGATAAAAAGAAATTACTTAATAATGGTAGGATCAGGTAAATTATTTCAAGTTTTTAAAATTTTTTAAAGAAATTCTAACATAGTTAAGTATAGTTGATAAATTCTTTGTTAATATTTTGTCTAACTATTGAAATTTCGGATTAAAATGGATTAGCGTAATTTTATTTTTTCTTTTGAATTTTATAAGGTAACAAGTTAAAAGAAATGAAGATTAGTGAAAAAAAAAAGTCCTGTATTTAAATTTTTGTGCAATAAATAATATATATATATATATATATTAATAAAAACTTACCTAATGAAATAAAAATAAAAAAATATTATAAATTTATTTTATATATAACTTATTACGCATTGGTATAATTTTCTATTACGCGGTTTTTATTTTATATTTATGTTTTTGTCTAATTTTTGTACTAATTTAGATCTTTCTCCTTCTATTAACTGGAGGTAGGAAAATATCAAATAATTTCAAATTAGAATAAAAAAACCGTGGAGTAAAGCTTTAGTAATTGCATTAAACTTATTTAAAATTTTTCATAAACTAAATGATAATTAATATCTGACGCATATTTTGAATGATGAGAGAAGGAATTTAGTTAATTAAATAGATTGCTTGTTTGATAACATATGACCATAAATATTTGAGAAGATAAAAAAATAAATTTTTCAAAAAAAATTTCAAACTATATCTAAACTAATGTACTTGATTTTTGTGTGAAATTAATTTTCGATAAAAATAATGAATATTTGAATATAGATTTTAATAAAATAACTCAAGTGAATCTATGATAATCATCAAGAATGGATAAAAAAATATTGGTGACAATGGATGGATAGAAGTAGTGAAAAAAGGATATCAAATGTGGATATATATAAATAAAAAAATTTGGAAGCTCTAATAGTATTGTAAGAATAAGATAAATTTTTTTGTTTGGCAAGATATTATAATTTTCATTAACATGTTTTGAAATAAAAGAAAATTGATTGTGTAACTCATTGAGACATTTTCCAGAAAGGTGGTTTAACCTAAACAGATTGGTAGAAGACATAGATGAGGTAATAATATTGTTGATAAATGAAATCATGTTTTCATCTTTCTTCTTGTTTTCTAACTTAGTCGAACTAATCATCCGACATGTGTCCACTTTCTTAAATTTGACAAGAATCATGAGAAAAGGTAAATAATTATTTAAGAGATGAAATTCATTTTGATACAAAAAAATGTTAAAATTAAATTTTGGGATGTATAATACATTATGGATTATGAAATTTGGGGAAAATTTGACAATATCATAAAAGTGAACTTTAATTATGATAATTTGACAATTTCAGAAAGTGAACTTTAACTATAATACTATTAGGTAAATGTATATTGATATGTTTTATTTTGAAAACGATATAAATTATAAGGCAATATGATTTGTTGCTCTAAAATCAATGATCCAGGGAACAACAGGTAATGGAGGTGAGAGTGTGTGCATACTTGAGTTAAGAACATGTATGTTGGTGCAAAAAGCAAAAAAAAAAAAACACCAAGAGTTTTAGATTCAGAGAAAGGTTCATTTTGTCCCTTAAAGGATGTATGTTGTGTAACATTGTTAACAAGAGAAGACCCACTGTTGTTGTTAAAACAAGGTATGCTTGAAAAGTGAGGATGACCAAGAAGGTAGTCATGTTTGTTATAGCATACATCAATGGTGCGACCAGTGTGTTTGCAATAGGAACAATATTTATTGAAGTTTTGTTTGGAACCTCTATTTGGAAGAGGATCAACACCTCGACCTCTACCATAGGAGGAAGAACTAATGACATTAATGAACAAATTAGCCCCTTTAATGGTTGATGAAGAGGAAGGAAGATGTTGATGTTCTTGCTAAACTACCATGGAGAAAACTCGATTGATGAAAGGAAAATGATCTAAAAGTAAGATTTGGGATCGTACAACTGAAAAACGCTCATCAAGACCCTTCAAAAACTATATAATGAAATCTTGTTGATGATAGGGAAGAGGAGAAAATTGTTTAGCTCCTCCTAAAGAGATTTGAGGGCGGTGTAAAATCAGAGATAGATCTGGGACGTTGGTGAAGGCTATAGAGATCTTCCTGAAACTATGCAATGCGAAACAAATCAACTTGAGAAAAACATTCTCAGAGATCAGTCTAAATATCGATAGCACAATAGAAGAAGATGAAGACAAAGAGTAAAGGAGTCTAGACATTATCAAAGTATTACAACCTTCCCAAGAAAGATACAAAGAATCTAAAGGAGAAGGAATAGATATAGAACCCAACAGAAAACCCATTTTATGTTTAGAAATCGAAGTCATTAGAAAAGAACAAGACCATGAATTATAATTGCTTCTAGTGAGAACAGGTGTGACAGAAATAAAGTTAGGTCCTTCATTGAGATAAATATATAAAAGATTAGATGCATTAAGGTTAGGGTAAACAATTTTTGAATTGTGACGAGTGATATTGGAATTTGTATTTGACATAATGAAGAAAAAGGGACAAAACTTCAAGGGAGAACTTTGATACCATATAAAGGAACAAATTAAAAAAAATGAAGGATAGTGAAAAAAATTTTGTAAGCACAATTTGTTATTTATGCTCATTTCAGGTTGGTATAATTTTCTTTTATGCAGTTTTATTTTATTACGATTCTATTTTAATCCAACTTTGCACTTTTCCTTTATTAAGTTTTATAATTATGTTTTTATGAATTTAATAGAAATATTATTTTTTTATAATAATACTTAACCTATCATTTATTTTTAAAAAAAGATATTTTATATATATTTTTTTTTACCTAAATAAAATTATAAAAAAAATCATGTCATGTTATAAGGAGATTAATTTTTTAACAAAATTAAAAAATTAACTAAAAATATATATTTATAATTTTATAAGATTAAATTATTAAAAAAATTATAAAAATTATTTAATAAATATGATATTTTAAAAACTAAAAATATATTTTATCGTAATTTCTAAACAAAATTTTAAAAGTTATGCAAAATAAATGTAAACAAGCCGAAAATCTCCAATTCAGACCATATTTTTCTGACAAATCAAGCTACAATGAGCAGAAAATAACTGAGATTGTGGCTTGATTAAGTTAAAATCTTAAGAGGGACACAACCTTTTAGAAACGAAAGAGACTTAAAAAGAAAAAATTATATATATATGGAAGAATACAAATTCAATTCTTGACTTTAGAACGAGATAATATTTTTGTTCAATTTACTAATTGGGCTACGTTTGAGAAGTATTTGTACTATATTTTTTTTTTTGTTTTAGGCCTAATCTTTGAGGTCCTATTATTTGCACAGTTTTCCCTATTCTCACTCCCAGGCTTTGTAATATTTCTATCACTTTTTGCACCCCTTTTTCTCTTATCTCATATCCCGATTTTTTTCTTTCTCAAAGCACCCCCTTTCCTCGTTCTCTAGAAATTTATTATATTAATTTTTAAAATAAATATATTTATATGAAGTATTATTTTAGTTTAATTATTTTTTACTGAAAAAATTATAAATTCGAAAACTTTTTTTGTCAAAGATAATTTCATAAAAAACAATAAGAAAAAAGTAAATGGGAAGAGAAAAAAAGAGTTGCTTGATTAATCTACTTATTGAAATTTATTGGGTCTACGAGGGTGTGACTAACATCAAAGGCTCAGGGATAACAAAGCAATTGGAGCTCTTGCTATTTACACTTTCCTTCTTTGTTACACTTTTTTTTTTCTTTTATTGAAAATTATTTATTCTGATTTTCAGAGGCATGTTACCCCTAATTTTTTTTCTCTCCTTTTACATTTTAAAACATTTTATGATTCCCATGCTAAAAAAAATTGTACTGATTAGCATTGGAGATGAATCCAAATCGAAGATTCAATCTAAAAATTTAAATTTATTTAATTAGATAAAATTAATTTAATTAACTCATAATTGTTATCTTCAAATTTAAATTTGTTTAAATATAAATTTTAACTAACTTACACTCAATCTATTCGAATTTCATTGGACTCGAACTTAATCAACACGAATTAGAATTTAATTAGTCCAAACTCAATTTTAAACTTAAGTTTGACTTGCTTAAACCTAAACTCGATTCGTCTAGATCCAAACTTAATTTTTTACCCAAAATATCTTAGATTCACTTACTGGAACTTGGATCAGGACCTAACCCCAACTTGATTCTCTTAAAACTACCCTTCCAAATCATAACTCAACCTTACCCTTATCCAATTCAGAGACTCAACCCAATCCACCATAACTTAACCTAATCTATCATACTTTAATTTATCCATTTACTTGTTAATCCAAATCAATATACAATATAATTTTATGTTAAATTTTGATAAATCTTAATTTTAAAATTTTAAAATTATTTCATATCCCATTTAAATCTGATTAAATTTGATCTAAAATTTAAAAATATAAATTTAGATATGAAATGATTCATTAAAATAAATTTAAAATGAATTGAATTTAAATAATTATAAATTAAATATTTAAACTTTTTTCTCCATCTTATATGTGCTTCTTCCTTTTAAGCAATCCGTGTTGTAATACAATTATTCATAACACCATTTTTATTTTTTACAAATTTAAAAAGATGCATTTAAAAAAAATATTTTGGAAAGTATTTTCTAAAGTGTAAAAATATTAATTTTTTACTGACTAAAAATTATTTTCCAGAAAATTATTCTAAAAATTTATGTTTTCTTAATACTTTAACAAGCACTAATGAAAAAATTGGATTTAAAATCACACTTTTAAAATCGGTTGTTTAATATACGATTTTAAAAATTAAGCGGTGGCAGTTTCGTAAATAATTATAATAGTTTTAAAATCGGTTGTTTAATAACCGATTTTAAAAATTAAGCGGTGGCAATTTCATAAATAATTACAATAGTTTTAAAATCGGTTGTTTAATAACCGATTTTAAAAAATTAAGCGGTGACAATTTCGTAAATAATTACAATAGTTTTAAAATCGGTTGTTTAATAACCGATTTTAAAAAATTAAGCGGTAGCAATTTCGTAAATAATTACAATAGTTTTAAAATCGGTTATTTAATATATGAATTTAAAAGTTATGTAGTGGCAATTTTGAAAATATTTACAAAAGTTTTAAAATTGGTGGTTTAATATACGATTTTTAAAATTTGTTCTCCCTCTCTTGTATGCTAATGCTTTCACTGTCTCAAACACTTTCATTCTCATTCTCTGGAACAACACTTTCTCTTAAGCAGTCAACATCGTTCTCTCATCTAGGTTCCATTGTACTTCCTTCAAACAGCCCCCAAAATTCCCTAATCTCCCTCTTTGCTTTCACTTCATCAATACCATACTATACACTTACTCTTTGCATTTTCAATTTTTTAATTCTCATTCATTCGTTCAAACCCTAAAATGTTGCATGTGAATTTTTAATTAGAATGTGCCACATATTTATATTATATTTACGTTAGCGTAAGAGGGGTGCATTTGGAGGGGTGGTGGTTGAAGGCAGTAGTGAGAAAGAAGTGGTTCTGTGTTTTTTTTATGAAGAACAAAAGTCATGGATCGAAATTGGTTATTGAACCGAAGTTGGATACACATGTCACGCTTAAGTTGGCAGTATGAAACAGGTGTGGAATATTTTATTGAATATGTTTTACGGAATGCCAATAATGATATGAATGGAAAGTTTTTTTGTCCTTGTGTTAATTGTTGCAATGGAAGTCGTCTAGAACTTGATATTATAAGGGAACATCTTCTGTGTGATGGTTTTCTTAAGAATTATACATGTTGGAGATGGTATGGTGAAAATATTGACATTTCAAGTGTGTCAGTCGAAACTCCAACCCAAACTTTTACACAAGAAGTAGATATGGGTGATTGACTAGAGGAGATGATTCGTGATGTGGGTCCAGAATCATTCAAGCGAGCACATATGTATGAATCTTTGTGTAATGATTCACAGAAGCCATTGTATCCAAATTGCACAAAATTCACAACATTGTCAACAATATTGAAATTGTTCAATCTGAAGGCAAGAAATGGGTGGAGTGATAAAAGCTTCACAGAATTGTTAGAGTTGTTGAAAGAAATGCTTCCTGAGGATAATACATTGCCTAGTCGTAACTACGAGGCAAAGAAGGTATTGTGTCCTATGGGTTTGTAGTATAAGAAGATACTTGCATATAAGACCAGCCTTACAAACCAATACATTTTTGGAAAAAGAAAAGGAGAATTTCCTGGTGATAAAAACCCCAAAGTTTTGATTATATGCACTTTCATTTGTGAATGTTATTTTGACCCTTAATATCATTATATAATACCTTTGTAGGAGAAAAGGAAGAAAGCACAACAGACTCAGGCAAACAATGACACATTTTGTGTGATGTCACGTGGGGGTTATCCATGGCTTAGAAAGAAATTGATGAAGGAGAAGACTATGAAGCGTAAAACAAGTGAAGATGAGACTATAGTTAGTGATCCTCCTTCTCCACCCACACGCCATGAACTATGGAAGTTAGCTCGCATTAAGAAAATGGGCGAGTTTACAACTGAGGCAACAAAGGAGATTGCTACCAAGATAGTAAGTATACTTTTGTTGTACATATGATTTAATTAACATATGGATTAATATGTGTTTATTAAAATATTTGTCTTATATTCTAGGATATACTACAACAGTAGACCGATGAAGGATCTTTTGATTCTCATGGACAACAAGATATACTAACTGTTGTCATTGGGAAGCCCGAACATGCAGGTCGGGTACGGGGAGTTGGTAGAGGTCATAGTCTACGAACTTACTTTAGATCAAAATCATCTTCACAGTCATATGGCTCAGTGGAACAATTGGTGGATTTGAAGGTCTCTCAAATTGTAAGCCAGATGAGAGAGAATATTTACAACCAAGTGAAAGAGGAGTTTCACAATCAAGTGAAAGAAAAGTTTCATAGGCAACTGAAAAAAGACTTTCAGAGAGAGATGAAAGAAGACATGCAAAGGCAAATACAAGAGCATATACAGTCACTTAGTCAGCAAATTCAGCAAAGTACTCCACTGATTGAACCAACTATTGTATGTGTGAGTACAAAGGGGTCTTGTGCAAATGCTGATCCCTCTACTACTACCGTTGATCCTGATCCCTTTGATCGATGCGAGTTATTTGTCGATGCATTACCCGATTCTGTTGGCATAGGGAGAATTCACAATGTTGGGTCCATTGTGCACCATCAGGTTATGGGAGATGATATGGTTAGGGTTTCAATAATCAATGTTAGCCACCCAGAGGTTAGAGTTCCTGTGCCTACAGAAGAGGTTCAAATGATGGGACAAGCCTTAAACACCTTCCTTCAGTGGCCTAAACGGTTGGTGAAGGTGATACCTTTAATAGTATGTTATTTAATTACTTACTATTTAATTTTAAGTTAGTGTTGTTTTTGTTTAACATAATATAATCTTATATTTATACTTTGTTCATAGGATGTTGTGGTCCCACCAAAGGATAAGGAGCCGGCTAAAAAGTTAACTCCAATTAAGAGATTATGGAAATTTGTCGCAAATATGGATGATGATCAACCGAAACAAGTCCCTTGGCCTCTTGAAGTGTTTGGCAGACCTAGTCAAATACCTTTGTATATAAGTCAAAGTGATATATCAGAGATTACTTACGGGCACTGCATGCTAAACATATCAATTTTGCAACTATGGATGTTGTAAGTATTCAAATTTGTTTTATTTTATTTTTGGTTCAATTTGTCTAACTTTGTTTCTAACCTTGTAGATTTATTCATAAATTGAGTGTGAATAAGGGGAATCATCACATATATGAATTTTTGGAACCCGAGTCAATCCAAAAAAGTGGGAACAAGGCAGAAGAATCACAAGCTTACATTAAGAATTGGATGGTTGACTCAAATAAAAAAGTTTACTTAGCTCCTTACTTTTCTAAGTAAGTTTACTTTTGTATAAAATGATTACAATATTTTTTAACAATGTATTCTATTTCACTAATTATTTCTCAATCTAGTACTCACTGGCAGCTTATGATCATTTGTCCCATGGAACGTATAGCTGTATGTGTTTGTTCATTACATAGACCTCCTCCCGTAGAATTTAAACAATTGTTAGATAAGTAAGTATTTTAAAAATAACTACTTTCTTTTGTTGGTTGATTTTCAGTTCATTTGATTTTAAACGATAATAATATTACCATTTTATCATCAGAGCAATAGATGGATACCACATACTCAAGGGTTCAAAGTTGAAGAAAAAGATACATTAGTTATCTGTTAAAGTAAGTTATTTTAATTCTAACAATTTTTTCAAAGTATTTTATTTTAATTATCATTACTATCAAAATTAATTTTCATATTCATTATTTTTTGTAGTCTCATAAACAAAAGGATAATTTTGAGTGTGGATATTATGTAATGAAGATAATGCATACTATTGTTGATTCAGACTTAATATCAGGGTGGATTGAAGTAAGTTTTTAGTTTTGTAGTTTCTTGTTTAAAGTTTTTACTTTATTATGTTTCATTACCTATTTCTAATTGTTCTAATTTTTGTTTATAGATATTTATCGATCAATCACCATTGTCGCAAGAAGTCTTAAATACCATTAAGGAGTAATGGACAAAATTTTTTCTAAACACATTTACTAGTTAGGACTTATGTTTACAAATTTTGACATGTTTTCTAATTTTTAAGTTACTTAACTTATTATGTACTACATGTATTCATAACATTATCATTAGTGTATGTATAATTAACATGTTATTTATATACAATTTGAACTATTTGGATTGTGTGAATATTTTGTAATTTACAATTATAACTTTTAAAATTAGTTTAAAAATAATCAATTTAAAAAGTAGATTTCTAAAATCGGTTTAAAAATAACTGATTTAAAAAGTATATTTTTAAAATCAGTTTAAAAATAACCGATTTAAAAAGTATATTTTTAAAATCGGTTTAAAAATAACTGATTTAAAAAGTAGACTTTTAAAATCGGTTTAAAAATAATTAATTTTAAAAATAGAGACTTTTAAAATCGATTATTTTCCGATTTTAAAAGTCCTACCTTTTAAAATCGTTTGGATCAAAATCATCAAAACAACCAATTTTAAAAGTAAAAACAACCGATTTTAAATTTAATTTTTCCACTAATAAAATTGAGAGAATAAAAATAAATTTTAAAATTATATTTTGAAAAAAGAAATGTTTCAAAAAATTACATTTTAAAATATTAAAATTGAAGAATATTTTAGAATAAACATTACGAAATATAACTTATACCAACTATCACACATTTAATAACTTTCAATTAAAAATGTATTCTCAAAACTCACAGTTGAATTCAAAATTCTTAGTTATTGTCATTGATTCAAAGTTATTTTTTATTTTATTCATATAAATCAAAATCAACGTAGGAAATCATTCCACCATTTTCTTCATGTTATTATAATTCAACGGTGGAATGAATTAAAATTATATTATGCATAAATTATTAAATTATTTTATTCCTCTTACAAAAGAATACGATAAAACGAGAAAATCATAATTTAAATTTTACATAAAGAAATTATGTTTTCAAAAGAAAAAAAAGTGATAGAAATTTCAAATTTTGTTTAAGTACAGAGCTAGAATTGAAAACATATTTTAAGATGAATAGGAATCTTACATTAAATAGAAATAAAAAAATTGAATAAAATATAAATAAATAAAAAAATTCTTAATTTTAAAATTTTGAATAAAAAATAAAATTATATTGATAAAAATTTTCCGTAATTTATCTAATTGATAAAAATCTTTCAAAATTAACTATTTTTATATACCTAACAATTTTTTTAAACATGTTTCTTAAATCATGTGATGCATTTGGTTGATGGGAAATTTATATTTATCCAAAAAATCACATTCTCTTTAAGATAAACACAAATGTGTGTTGCTTGAAGCATCCATGTGGAAGCTTGTTTGATGAGAATCGAAACACAGCATCAGAAGTCTCTCCAATTCTGCATCTGAATTGAAAGTTTTTCCCCTTTTGTGATTTGCCAGCTTCATCCATGGCCATAAGAAGCATGTCCATATGCAATGGGTTGGAAGAAGAGGTCCTCCTTCCAAAAAGAAGAAAGATGGAAGAGTATATATCTTTGTCAGACTGCCAAATCAATCAAACCATCTTCATGGAAAGATGTCTCAGTTTGCAAATTTCATTATTCTCTATCATGCCATAAAGCCAATTCAATCATTTTCCTTTCGCCATATTCAATTCAACACACAACTTTTTTAGAACTTAACTCATTCTTCCTCTACTTCTTTCTTCAACTCACATTTTTTAATTTAAACACTTATCATTCTCACTCAAAATTTCTCAAAACATTCTTTTACTAGAGCAATTATATTTATTTTTAAAAATATTTTATGTGCGATATATTAATATTAATAATTGAATACATCATATTATATTCAAGCCGAAAATATATAATAAAAACTATTTTTCTCAAATTTAATTTTACTAAATATTCTTTCATACTTAACACTAATTATGTGCGTGTTGATCACAGATATAATATATTTAATTATTTAACTATTAATGAATATTCACAAATAAAAAGATAAAGTATATATATATATATATTTCATTTATTTTTATGCAGAATAGGTACTATTTTCAAAATTTATTTAAATTTTTATACAAACTATGAAATAATTTTCACTACAAGAATAATACTATTTATCCATCCATAAAATATTTTTTACGAATTTTTAAAAAAAAAAAATTAATTATCTATTGAATATTTGTTACAAATTTATTTTTATAAAAATTTTTCATAAATTTATTTGTAGGAAACTTTTTATAAATTTTTTGGTGAAAAAGTTTTTCATTAATTTATTTATAGGAAATTTTTCATAAATTTATTTATAAGAAACTTTTCATAAAGTTGTTTGTAAAAAAATTTTCATGAATTTTTTATGAAAAATAATTCTCTATTAGTCATTTACTTAAAAATTTATGATGATGAAAGTTTGTAATATATTTATAGAAAAGATTATATTTTTCATTAATTTTAAGTATTATTCACATACTTGTTTAATAAAAAAATATGAGTTTTTTACAGTATTTTTTTTATTATAAATCTCTATTATTATCAATTTCAATATTAAAGATAATATCTTCCAGATTTCAATATAATGGTTTGTGAAATGATAAATTATTGAAGGGAAGAATATCTTTATTATTTATGATTATGATAGATTTTAAGGTTTTTAGGTGATTCATGTATACATTTTATCTTTGATCACTTCAATTTATTTACTTGATTGTTAGGGTGTTTTTCCATGTGTATTTCACCCGTAGTTCAAGCAAGAGAGTTTCATTTTAGTAACTATTAATTAAAATGTACGTGATGTGATAGGTTTAGGTATATATTGTTCATGATAGATGAAGTATTTCTTTCTTTTGATATTATTGTCTTTGAAAACTGAAGGATGAAAAAGAAAAACAGAAAAAAATGATTGGATTAATGAAGGTGACGGTGACCGAAAGGGTCCACTGTTCGCGTGCATGCTAATGATGAAAATGGAAACTCTAGTTATGAAAACGATAATGCCAAGGTCTCAATTCAAAGCATTGTAGTAGTTTTTCCACTCGATCTGTTTCATAAGAATAGAGGAAAAAAATTTAGATAAATGAAAATAGAAAAAATGAATGAGAATAAACAAAAAAAATAAAAAATAAAAGTATATGTTCCTAGTAATTAGACTGTTTTCTGGGTTAGTCACGTTTTGTGATTTAAATTGTCATTTTGTTTTACAGATATTTTTTAGCTTTTTATAAAATAAAAAAAATAGTAAATAAATTAATAAAAAAAGAATAAAAATAAATTGTGGATTTTATATTTTTTTTTCTAATTCTTTTCAATCAAACATATTATTATTTTTATACCAATTTCTCTTCTTTACTTCCCATTTACAATTAAGGTATATATTGAATTTAGAAAGAAAAAAAAAGTACATTGCATTGATATAGCGTGTTACTCGCAAGTATATTGGCAATTGTGATATTCCAAGAATGTCGTTTTGCTGCTTTAGTGTAAAATGCACTTTTCCTCTCTTATCCATTACTCTTTATCCTATTCTTTTAATATCATATCATGAAACTCTCATTTGACTTTGTTTTTGTTGATAATTAATCTTTATTAAAAAAAATTATATAATTAAAACAGTAAAATTAGGATAATTATGTATCAAAATTAAACGAGTAACTAAAATTAAAAAATATTATACTAAATATATTAATCAAGCTGAGTATATTAATAAGTGATCGAATTTAGACTTAACGATTATAATTTATTAACAAGTGACTTAATCTAAACCCAATAATATGTCAATTAAAGTTAAGTATATTAACAAGTAGTTGAATTTAAATCTAACAATTTTATTAAAAAGGTTCTAATATAATATAAAAAGTGATTACAGACCTTAACTCATTTTTAAAATTAATTCAGAAGCTGATATTTATATTTTAATTATACATTATAATTCAATTTTATTTTTAATTAATATAAAATTTGTCTAGCAAATTATATTTAAACATGAGAAATTTAAGTGAATGTAAGACTTGTATTCTTTCGTATTGTTTTGTAGCGTGGAAAGGAGAAGAAAAACATAAAGTTGAATTGATACTCGTAGGTTAGGTCATAATTGTATTTTGTAATGGTGATTGTTTGAAAAACGAGAATGGGAAACGACAGTAGCCGTAGGATGTCCGTGATGAGCGACGTGATTAAGAGTAGTAGTAGTAGTAGTGCTTGGGGAAAAGCAAAAGCTTGGTAGTAGTGGGTGGTGTGAAGTGCATGTCCTTTAGCCAAAATGCAAATTTGGTTGGTCAAAACAAAAGTGACTCCATCTAGAATTAGGGTTCATCAATGACCCCACCCCCACCTTACAACCATTACCTTACACTCCAACAATATTTCATTTTTCAATCCTCAAATTATCCATCAATATTCTATTCTAATACACTCATACATCTATCTACATCTAATGCCATGGAAATAAACTTTATCTCTTTTCATAAAAATGGAATTGACCTTACACCAAGTTGTTTTCGTATAACAATTGGCCACCTAGCTATGGCACCTCCTTCATTACTTAATATTTCCATTTCCCTCTCATTGCAACTTGCTAATTATTAATACTCAAATGGTCCAATCTTTTCAATGCCCAGTTACTATTATTGAAAGCCAAGAAAGAAAAACCTTAGATAAGGAAATTTAACTTCCATTTTAGTTTTCTTTCAATACCTCAGTCACCTACCTATACCTATCAACTATAAAATTCCGAAGTAGTTGGTGAATGCTGATGGTTACTTGACTTCGATGCAGCTCCAATGGAGAAAAATGAAGCATCTTTCTATGGCAGAAAAAATCACTCATTCTGGGATGTTCTCCTTTTCAAATGTGCCACCAAAAATATGTCTAAATATACTCTATTGGTATTTACAACTTGAATAAACATATATGTGAGTTCTTAAGGTCTGGAATCCACCACAAGGACGACAAATTGAATAAACATTTTGTGTTTTATTATTTATTCACACCTTTTCGTGCATTCATGGATTCAATAACTATGCTTTCAAAGGCCAAGTACAGGCACTGTATTATTGGCTGGCCTGAACTTTTGTCAGCTCGTGTTAAAGTGAATTTCAGTTAAAATATACTCTCTTTTATGAATCTTGTGTTTGGAACTCAACTCTCTTCCTAACATACGAGATACCCTTTTATTTGATAATTTTGCCATCGTGAAGATGTGAAGTTTTGTAACATAACTAACAGAAATGATACCATAACAAAAATGGATTTTGATCCTAACTCAATTTCATAAAATCGACTTATAAAATAAGGTTTATCCGTATTTATATACATTGATTTGGTCATATCACTAAAATATGATATATGTAACCATATGAAATAAGTTATATAGTCCAAATATTACAAATTTAATATCGATTAAAGATAAGACCAAATTAATATATGAAAGTGGATGTAAATCTTATCTTATTAAATCGATTTTATGAGGATGAATTAAACATAAAATTTACTTTTGTTATAAAAATTTATCCTAATATGTTTGTAAGACTTATTTATCTATTAATCTAATTTTCATTAATAAAAGAAATAATCATTACTAATATACTAGAAAAAATTCATTAGAATTACAAGTTATATATAAAGTGCATCAATTAACACTAACAAGGTTATACTTTGTCTTATTTTAACAAAATATGAATTAAAAAATAGAGAGTTTATAAACTATAGTCTTATAATCTAAATTTCTAAATAGTGGCATTTTTTTAAAGTACCCGAACATCTTGCATTCAAACCTATAAACATAGTAATTTTAGGAAGATACGTAGCCACTCAAGTGATGGTATGAAAAGAGAAGATGAACATAAGTAGAGAAAGAAAGTGAATATTCTTTTCATAATCTAGTCTCCCTCTCGGTTTCATCATCAATACTAGAGTTTTTTTTTTTAATAATAAATACACCCTCAATTTCAGAAAGCAACACTTACCAAAACATAAAGAAAATTCATTAATTGCAAAGATTAAGGTTGCATTTTTTGCATAGTTCATCAAAACAATCATTTTGTTAGTTTCTTTAAAATTCACCGATTATAGTAAGTATATTATTAGGATAAACGTAGTCAATTTGTCACCATGACTATTGTAAAAATTTTATAAGTTTATGGGTGATTTCTATCAAACTAATAGTTTTATTTAAATAACTAATAAAAATTATGAATTTTTAAAATCAGTTTAATAAAGTGATATTTGTATTATTTTATTTGAATGTGAGACTAAAAATTTATGAATAATCCGATAATAGTTCTAAGAAATTTATAGGTAATTTGATAGTAGTTCGAGAAATTTATGAGTGATCCGATAATAGTTCAAAAAATTTAAAAATTTTATGGATGATCTGATAGTAGTCCAAGAAATTTATAGATAATTTGACAGTGGATTGGAAAATTTATAGATGATTCGATAACGATTTAAAAATCTTGTTAAGATAGACTCTAATATAATTTTAAAAGTAAATTTTAAGTCTAACTCATTTTTATAAAATTGATTTAATAAAATAAGATTTGCACAACTTTATATATTTATATATATATATATATATATATATATTAATTTATTATTTTTAAACTATATATAATCTTTAACCCGAGAATGGTTATTATATATATATATATATATATATATATTTTACACTTAATGTAAAACTTTTTAGGCTTTATATAAAATATATTCTCTTATATAACATCTCACTCTTCAATTTATTTTACTTGATTTTTCTAAAATTTGATCAAGTATAGGATACCAACTCCTTCTTGATGAATGCTGAAATATCATAATCTTTCTCTTTCAATGGCTCTTTCTAACTGCCAAAATTAATTTCCTTTCTCAATAAAATATATATGGAAAAAATTTCCACACTAATAACTAGATATTTTATTTTTCCTTGGTGATAAAATAAAAGGCATTGATAGCCTTCTTTCACATAAGTCTTAATTTGGTGGTTTCTGTTTGAAAATCTAAATGGGAATCATTTAAAATGATAAAGTGTATCTTTTATAAATAATTTCATTGGAGTAACTATTAATGTAAATACTTTTATTGATAAAAAATATATATTAAAATTTTAAAGGATAGGAATCGATTAACTAAATTGAGAGATATGTGACAGAAAAAGGTGTGCCTGATATTTTGATATAAATAATTTAAGGTAGGAAGACACATGTATATTTTATATTAAATTAAATTAAATTAAAATAAAATAAAAAAGATATTAATGGATAGATGCAATGTTGTGTAGTGTCATTTTATAGCGCATGCCGAGGTTGGTGATGTTTTGAAGATGTCTCTTATCTCATCATGGATCTCTGCACTCATTAAAGTATTCAAAAATCATGATGCTCCTTCTATTTTTCCTTGGTGGAGTACAATAAAATAAATAAATAAAATAAAATAAAATAAATCTTCGTTCTGTTTTGACCATTGCTAACGGTGCATTTAGCCATATTTGACCACCAAATTATAAATTGTTTTTAAACAAAATTATTACATCTTAAAGTTGTAAAAAGAAAAACAATTAAAAATGTGATAACTTGTTTGAATTTTTAAGACCTATTATTTGGTCCATGCCTCACCTCTGAGATCACCAGTTTTCGTCGTTTTGTGTCTGTCTCTTCCCATGCCCCAATCCAATTCCTCACCATCACTTTCCCAGATCCATATAACAATGAAAAAAAATATCTGAATTAATTTATCTTATATTTTCTAAAGAAAAACAAAAGTATGTTATATTTTTTTTAAATATTATTATGTTTATAATTTTTTTATATTTATAAATAACTAAATTACATAATTTTAAAGTTCAAAAAATAAAGTATAAATTACTATCACATTTGTTTATAAATATAAATATACTATAAGTATAATATAAATATTAAAATAATATTTAAGAGTTACGTTTATGTCAGTTAATTATTATTAATTAGTCGAAAATATTTAATACGTATCGATTTGTGGTTTTCAAATTAGTCTATTAAAAATATATTTACATTTTCAATCAGTTTTTAATTTTTTTAATTGATTCCATTTTAAATAGTCCATTCATATATATATATATATATATATATATATTGTGCTTTTAAATGACAAATTTATTGCACATTTTTTAAAAAAAAGAGCTGATTTATTTTTTTGTCTTGGAATAAGATATTTTAGTTTCAGTTCGTCTTTCCAGAATATTTAAATTATTATATTGTCTTGACTCGTTTGTTCTCTAATTCTCATCTTGTTGTTTGTATTTTCTCTATTAAGAGAATATTAATATATTAGTAACAAATGACTGAGATCAAGGACGAAAAATATGTAATTGAAATATCTTTTAATAGATTTCTGGATCATATAAAAATTAGAAGTTACACAACCTTCAATCTTGAGTGTTGGGTTATGAAGAGATTATTATACATACAAAAAATCAAATTGGGTAAAAATCTCTGAGAGTTACATAACACTTTAATACTCAGCATAACATGATTAATGTTATGTGAATGCAATTTAATATCACTGATTAAATTTAAATAGTCTCATATCATATCATATCAATAGATCCAAATATTTTTCAGTAACAAGGTGATTGATTTAGACAAATTCAAAATAACTGATAAAGTAAGAATAATTGAATGTAAATTGATCTGCATTGAGTAACATATTGTGATAATAAATGCATTGTTTATCGAAATTAAATGGCGAATTATTAAAAAGGGGGTGAAGTTAATTGAAAAATAAGGAAGAAAAGAGAAAGAGAGTTTAAGTAGGTGAAATTGAGGTGTTGTGAGAAGCAATCTAGAGCAACAGTGTGTAGACCACAGTTTACTTGTCTCGCGGCAACATTGTCCGAATCTGTTGCTTATGAGACACCTCTCTCTTTCTCTTTCTCTTTCTCTTTCTCTGTGTCTCTCATTTTAACAAACACTACATCTTCTATTCTAAACTCTAAGCACTTGCTTTGTGTGCGCTCCGTTCACGAGAACGAACAAACCAACGCACTCACTTCACTCGCGTCTCGCAAACTCGTAAAAATGGAGCGGAAGCAAGGGTTCTTCTCCGCGCTCAAAGATGAGGTCGTTCGCGGCCTGTCGCCGGCGCGGTCACGCGCCAAGAGCCCGGCGAGGAGCGCATCGCCGATGTCCTCGCTGCTGCGGCGGCGCCGGAAGCAGCACGCGCCGCCGCCGGAGCTCTTCATCGCGAGATCGGGCAGCCTGAGGCCCGCCGAGGCGCTCTCGCCGCTGAAGGAAGGACCCGACGGAAACGACGGCCATGACTCCACGCGCGGAGAGGGAAGGTGGGGCCAGTGGATGAAAGGACCACTCGCGAGAGCACCCTCTGTTTCCTCGTCCTCCTCGTCATCTTCCTCTTGCAAAAAGTCCGATCTGAGGTTGCTGCTTGGTGTGTTGGGTGCTCCACTCGCTCCCGTTCACGTGTGCACCACGGACCCCTTCCCTCACCTCAGCATCAAAGACATCCCCATTGTTAGTCCCTCTTTTCACTCAATTTAACTTTTCTCTTTTTGTTATATTCACAGATCAAATAAATAGTCTTAGGTTTTATGACTTGTTTCCATAACCTTAATTTTTTGTCAATTCTAATTTCTGTTGTCTAAGATCAGTAAATGTTTAATCGTGTTAAGCATTCTTAGGTCACATTTGGAAAATTGAATGGAAAATGTGTGTGACGTGAAGGAGTATAATATAACTGTTGATCTTGTCTTGTGATGATTTCTTAAGATAAGGTGGTTTTGTTGCAGGAAACTTCTTCTGCTCAGTACATATTGCAGCAGTACATTGCTGCTTCTGGGGGGCAGAAGCTTCAGAATTCGATTAACAATGCTTATGCCATGGGGAAGGTGAGGATGATAGCCTCTGAGTTTGAGACGGCGAACAAGGTCACGCGCAGCCGGAACTCCTCCAAGGCTGCCGAATCCGGCGGGTTTGTCTTGTGGCAGATGAACCCGGACATGTGGTATGTTGAGCTTGCTCTTGGTGGCAGCAAGGTTCATGCCGGTTGCAATGGGAGACTAGTGTGGCGGCACACGCCCTGGCTCGGTGCACATGCTGCTAAAGGGCCGGTTCGGCCTTTGCGACGTGCCCTTCAGGTGTAGTTACCTTCCTTATAACGTATATGTATGGCTGTAACTGTACTGTATGAGGGTACTGCTTACATAAATTTATCTTTAGGTACTTGTAGGAGAAGAAAATAGGAAGGTAAAATGAATCGAGTTTCTTCCATATGCTAAAATGATATATACACCTAATTTTTATAAAAGTTCTCTCATGTAACTTCTACAAAATTTTAACTGCATAATTTGATTTTAATTTATGAGATAAAGTCAGTTCATTTTATGTTATTTTCTTCTTTTGCAAGTGTTTGAGGAAAAAATTATCTAAACGGGACCTAGGTTTATTTTCATTTCTGACTACTTTTTGTGTCTGCAGGGCCTTGACCCACGAACGACTGCAAGCATGTTTATCAATGCAAGATGCATTGGGGAGAAGAAGATAAATGAAGAGGACTGTTTCATCCTCAAGCTTTGTGCAGATCCTTCAACATTAAAAGCCAGGAGTGAGGGTCCAGCAGAGATCATAAGGCATGTTTTGTTTGGGTACTTTAGCCAGAAAACTGGACTTCTTATACACCTGGAGGACTCCCATTTGACCCGCATTCAGAACAACGGTGGTGATGCAGTATATTGGGAGACCACAATAAATTCCTTTCTTGATGATTACAGGCCTGTTGAGGGGATAATGATTGCTCACTCAGGTCGTTCTGTAGTGACGCTTTTCAGGTTTGGGGAAACTGCTATGAGCCACACCAAGACCAGGATGGAAGAAGCTTGGACGATTGAGGAGGTTGCGTTCAATGTCCCTGGCCTCTCCTTGGACTGTTTCATTCCTCCATCTGAGCTAAGGTTTGCTTCCATGAGTGAAGCCTGTGAGCTTCCCCAAGGTCAGAGGGTGAAGACTGCCGTCGCAGCGGCTGCATACCATGCCAAAGTTGCTCAACTACAAAAATCGCATGAAGGAAACACTAACATTAACTGGACAGTGGATGTTTAGCTAAGAGGAAGTTCTGGATTAGCCTAGGCGTCTAGTTTTTATACCTTTTGTGGACTATCTGACAAATTACTGCAGGTAAATGGTAAGATTGCAGCAGGGTTGTCAAGAGTTTTCTGCTGTGGGTCATTGCCTCATCGAATTTGTAAATAGAAATGATCAGTCATGGATCCTGAAAAGTGAATTTCTATACTCTGGGTTTTTGGTGGATGATAATGTGCATCAAGGTTTGTTTTTCCCACTTGCTTTCCATCAGTGTGAAATTGGGAATCTGCTGAGCATTTTATTAGCTATATAATTCCTGTAGAGTTTTTTTTCCTCTGAAAGCATTAACCATTATGCTTGGAAATCACAGTTATAACCTTGATTTCGTCACCGAAAAGTTTTGGCTATGTTTCAATGGCCAGCACTTTCTGAGGTTTAATATTGATATTGCTGGTGGTATCCGTAAGGAAATTTCTTCCATCTTTGAAGGGAACTATTTATCATTGAAGAACATTAAATGTGTTCAGTGCTGGTTGTTATTATGAATGGTAAACCAAGTAGCCAGAGTAAGTAGAAGCTAAATTATTCGTAGATCTAAATTTTTATGCTTTTAAGGACATATATATTGACAATTTATCCCAAGCTTGTATCAATATTTAATTGTAACTGTTAGAAATATGTCAAGATTTCCTATATTTATCTATCCTTTCTATTTGGAATAGAAAACTTCATCTTCTCCTTGGATGATGAAGTTCTCTTATATTTTGGTATAATGTGCATCATAACTACTTTGGATACGGATACGGTTGAGATGTTCACATATCGCTTTCAGGATCTTTGCATTCAGAGATAATTTTTCTTTGGTATGAATGGTTTGTTCTACATCTATTTTTCTCATGGAAACCTTTTAGGAAACTTGTATTCTTGAGCAATACTTTTTCCTTTTTGGTTGAAATTTATTATGACTCACCAAATTTTTGGTGCCATCCCTTGTTTATGAAGAGTGTTTGGGAAATTTCTCTTAGAAAGGAAGGGTGAGTAAAGTTTCTATTCAAATAAATATGTTCTAATCTGATTTTCTTAAGTAAAAAAAATAAAATAAAATAAAACGACAATTTGACATGAATTTAATCTCTTAACCTTTTTGTTTTGTATTCACTCTCAACAGATTCTAAGTTTCAATAGGGGTGTTAAGTGTGGTTTTGTTTTCTTTTTTTATAAAGTTTATATTTGATTTGGTTTAAATGTAATATTAAATTTGATACTGTAATTCGGTTTTGTCCTTTTACCAACAAATCGTTATCCCTATTTTAGATACCTAATTCTAATTTCGATTACATATATTTCTCAACTCCCCATTATGTTAGTACAGTTAAGAAGGAAATTATAAATAAAAATAAGTTTAAATATATTTGTAATCTGTTTAAATGTTACTTGAAAAATATTTGTTAGTTTTAAATTTTTGATATTGTCTAACTATCCTTTTTTGTCTTTATCATAAGTTATAGTCAATATAATAGTAAAAAAAGTTAATGTGATTAAAATAATATATAATATTTCAAATTGAGGTATTATATTTTTCTAGATACGTAATTTAATTAATATATTTATTTTTAATATAAATAAGGTAATTATATATGTTTTTTTTTTTACTTTTTATTTAGTATTTTTTTTAATTTTAATGTTCTTTAGTATTTTAATTAGTATTTTTTTTAATTTTAATGTTTTTTAGTCTTTATTATTAACTTTATTAATTAAGTACCAAAAATATAAAACACTAATTAAAACAGTTAAATTATTTTTAAGTGCATAATTCAATTAAGTAATATATTTAATATTATTTATAAATAAGATAATCACATATAACTATTTTTATTTTTAATATACTATCAACAATAATTTTTATATTATTTTTAATATAATATTTTTTAAAAAGAAAATTTATACATAATTTTTATTTTATTACTATATATTTATCATTTTATACTTAAAGAATGATTAGTTACTTAATACATTTATTGATTGTGAATAAAATTATTTTATATTAGTTTTAAATTGGGTAAATAAGAAAAAGGAAAAGAATATAATAATTTCTTAATATTATAAAATAATTTCTATATATTATAATTCTTAAAAATACAGCACTTATTTATCATTTTCGATAGATAAAATCCCTCTTTGTAACATATTATAAAAAAAATGATTTTACAATCATTACAAATTATAATATCAAAATTAATATATAGAAAATAAATTATAAGCATATAAATAAATTATAATTATTTTTAACAAAAAAATACAATGTTAAAAACAAATTATTATTTTAAAAAATTAAAATGATACAATAATTATCTTATTTGTATTAAATAAGAAATATATTACTTAATTAAATTACTATCTAAAAAAAATTAATCATCTCAATTTGAAATATTCTTTATTTGTTTAATTATATCAACTAATATTGAGATAAGGATTAAAAAGAATAACCAGAAAATGTTGAAGATTTAAAATTATCAAAATATTTATGAAGTATATATATATATATATATATATATATATATATATATATCAGTGATAAAAACATATTTAAATCATAAAAATATAAATAATAAGAATTTGAATATCAATAAACAATATGGGACTGTAATTTAATTATTTTTTAAAATTTAGTTATACTTATATATCTTAATTAATTTTACATTTACTAGCTTTTTATAGTCTGGCATTTTTATTTTGCTCAAAATACCGATAAAGAATAGTATTAAAAATTTGATAGATAAGAATAATGTGATAAACTTGTTTTCATTCTAATAGAAATTTAAGTTAGTAAATATTATATAAATATATATTTACACTATTCATTATGAAAATAGAAATCAAAAGATAAATAAATAATGAATCAAGCAAACAGACAAAAAGAAATAAGAATCTGTGTTACTTTGTTCTATGATATCATACATGTTGATATTTTGATATTTTTCAGTTTACAACAAATTGAACCAAAGTTTTCAGTTTAATAAAAAAATAATTCAATTAAATTTAAACAAAGTAATTTATGTTGATTTTTTAATCTGTTTTTTATTTTTTAGTTTGCATCGGTTAAAGTTCAGTATCACTAATTCTATATATAATTATATTATAATATATAAATCAATGCAAATTTTATTTTATATTATTAAAATAAATTTTCTATTTTTCCAAGTAGGTGAACATTTATGTTTATTTAAAAAAAATACTGATATCACTTTTCTTTTAATAAATTCTTAAGTTATCATATTTCGTTGTCACGCATTATACTCAAAATTCAATTCATTACTCGTCATGAAATTGTAGTAAATTGCTTTACCTGAAGTGGGTCTGTTTATTGAGGGTAGAGAACGATATTTCATTACTCAAAATAAGAGTGAATAATGAAGATTAATATGTAATTAAGGAGTTAAATGGCTTTTATTAATAAGTAATTACTCACAAAGGGCAACAAGATGTGAGTATTTGGGCTTAAGTTTCTCATTATCCACGCAAATATATATATATAAATCTTGTAGTTGGTATAAACATGAATTTTTAGTTTTAAACATTTTTTAGATGCAGATTTTTCTTTTTGTGCTATCCACATAATTTGAACTGAATGGGTTTAGCTCGTGGTTAATGTGAAATACTTGCATTCATAATCCAAGTAAATTATATGATTTTTTTAAAATTTAAATTAAAATATTTAATATATTTTAAAAAAATTATTTATTTAATATTTATAATGTGGTGTATTATAAATGAAGTATATAAATACTTAAATTCTGTAAGTATTTAAGACGACAGCTTTGGTAAAAAAAAACACAGCTCTAGCATCAAAGACGACAAGTATGATACACATTACAATATCAAATAGGCTAATTCCATTAATCATTTCCATCTCACTATTATAGTACAGTAGAGACCTCTTCATGGACTATTATGAAATGGGAGTGGGGAAACAAATTGAATTGCAGAATAACAAAAAATTGAGGAAGTTCCTATGCCTATGCTAGATTCTAATTGCAATCCCAAAGCTTAAGTCAGAACCAGAAAATCTAACCTATATCTCCTGCTCAAGTAAACAAAGTGGGACTATATGAAGTTTTGCATCAAAAGCTTGTCGTGATGTCTCCAGCTAAAAATTGATAGATCGTGTATTGATATCTTCCTTCTACATTGCGTGGAATGCAATTAAAGCTGCAGGATACCAATAATAAGTTTAAGCCACCAGAAGATAATGCACAGTGCACAAATTTGATATAGTTATCGATAATGGACTAGACAGACAAAAATTCAAACAGTTACCCAAAAATTAAGATGTCAGCTTAAGAGTGTTAGGGGAAAAATGAAAATCAGTTGGTAAATACAGCCAAAATAAAGCAAGCATGTGAGGCACTGTATAGTGTGGATATCCAAGATTTCAAACATTTACAAAGAGAATGGACCAAGATGAGCGAGCTTAAGGGTGCTTCAATGATACAATCTACATATAATTATAATGTATATAGGAATACAGTAAACATACAATCATACCAACAGCTTACCAATAAAACAAAGGAGAAAAATAATCCACACAGCTATTCGAACAGGCTGACTGTATTGCATTTGGTATTGAGATCTTTGAAGCTGTCTCCGAATAGCACCATACCAACCATAGAGTTGCTTGTCATAGCATTCATCAAAACTATCAAGGCCACTCTTACTTCTTTCACAGCGTGCATTGTTAACCTGTTTTCAATAAAAGAGAAAAAAGGGGATAACATATCAGTAATTCAACAAATGTATAAAAAATACTCAAGCAAGTCACCATTATGAGAGAGACAACAAATGCAGATAAAAAACACACCCTATTGGATTCAGCTGTTGGAAGTAGTGTACTATCAATTTCTCTATGATGATCCATTGCTTTCAGATTTCTATAACCATTCCTAGGCCACTTCAATTTAGAGACTGATTCCATGGAACTAAGAAATCCTGATAAACTGGGTGCCTGATGCGTTGGACCAGAAGAACCACTTGAGGAACTCCACTGCGGTGCATCATCATGAACTGAAATTTTCCAAAAACCAATATCAGCACTAGCACTGGCTGCCCTACGATGCCCATGTGATATCTCCTCCTTTGCTTCACCCCATCCAGAAGAAACATGAAAATCCTTCGAACAATTACTAACTGAAACGTTATCACTTAATTGTGGATCTTCAATGTCCCTGCTGTTAATTGCCGGTATTCCAGAAAGAAACAAAGCAAGTTCATTCTGTTCTCCTTCGTCTAAACGCAGCCATGGCAGAGACGCCTTGCCTACCGATTCACTTATAGCATGCTCAACTTTCATTATCTTATCCTCAATGGCAGTGATAAAATCTCGGTGCCTACTTCTCGCTCCATCACTTGAGATTTTGCCATAACTTAACTTCACTGCCCGCTCAAATTCTTCTAACTGCATTGTCCAACAAAGATGCAATCATATCCCCATTTCAATAGCAAAATACTTCAAATGAACTAGCTACTTTAGTAGATATTAACCATGAGTAGGAATTACCTGCCATTTGGCAGTGCCAAGTGCAGTACGTAGATCTCTAAACAATTCATCAGAGTCCCACATGCTGGACGCATCTTTTGCTGCGTGTATCCATATCCTATACGTAGATTCCATCCTTCACAAACACAAAGATAACAAATCAACAAAAAGAAATTATAAGATTGTGTACACAGATAAACTTAAAGATTTCAATAATCAAGTTCCCCAACTCTTCGTATTCAATAGCGTACGAAACAGGCACAAAGTAAGTAAAGTTCTACTTCCATCCCTAAATTAGTATATCCCCTCTTCAGCACAAGATAAATTGCAAATTACATAAAAGCACAAAGCTAATCGGAACAAAACTTAAGCAAATGATATACCTGTCTGCAGATTCTTGAACTTCTTCGGCGGCGTTAAAGAAAGGATCCTTTTCCCACCGGTCAAAACTCGACGCCATGAATAAATTTAGTTCGCTACAAATTTCGAATAATAATTGAATAAAATTGAGAAAAACAACGAACTCGATGTATAAAACCCTAAGTGATGAAATCTCTGATGCAGTGACCAGTTAATAAAATTGGTTCACGCTTCGCGGGTGGGTCGTTAAATTAACGCAGAAAGAAAGCAAAAACAGAGAATGAGGGATCCGTGAGAACAGTTATGATTAGATTCCTCGGACGAGGACGAGAACAAAGCGTGTCTAATTTGGTTAGGACTAAGGTTGTTCCCGTGACCTTCTTTTAATGTTTTTTTTTTCCGCCAATTTTTATGTATTTTATTTTTTGGATGTGGTCAACGAGATTTTCTTTTGGGTAAAAGGAAAAGTTTGAAACTACGGTCACATGAAGATGAGTGAAACGCGTAATAATTGTAATGATTTTCCAACGTTGTGGTTTGTGGTCAATGAAGTACTGCTTCACTTTGCGTTCCTTCTGCTACCAAACAACTTGTGGAAGGTTCGGTTTTGAGCAATTGCTGAAAGTTACTTGAAAGTGTTCATGTGAAAATAATTGGTTGCATTTTTCTAAAATTAAATGATAATTGTAGGAAGTAACATGAAGACATTTTATAGGTATTCACGTTATTATTTGGAAGATTGGATAAAAGTGTCAGTGAGAAAAAAATTATGAACCCTATGTGGTGTGTTAAAGAATTAGTCAACCTTTCAACAATTTTCAAGTGTGACATATGTACCATTTTTTTCAGGCTCAGTTTCAACACATGTTCACACGAATTAATAAGGGGAAGAAGAAAATGTGAAGATCATTTGTTTCGGCTCTCGTCAAGTTGGCAAGATGTTACTGTAAAATATATTAAAATTAATTATTATATAAAAATTAATATAATAAATAAAATTATTAATAAATTATAAATTATTTATATATTTAAAATTAATATAAATAATTATATATATAAAACCAAATCCATATTTTATATATTTAATTTTAATTATATTCAACTATGTTTTATATTACAAAAATTATTAATTCTTATATTTGTATTAAACTTTGTTGTAATTTTTTTTCTATAAAATTAATAAGAAAATTAGATAGCTTAAAAATTGATCAGAATGATAATTTAAACTAAAAAAAGATACACATTCATAAAATAATGATATGATCCAAACTTTATATAGGTTCTACGAATTTCATTTATTTGACTCACAAAATAATTATAAATTTGTGGTATATTTTAAGATCAAAATATCAATATCAATTTTTTTTGTATCCTCCTAATTTTAGAAGGAGATTGTTAAATAGGTTGTTCAATTATTTGCATTGTGAGTTGTTCATCAAAACTATTTTCTTCCACATTACTTATTAGATTAGAAGTTATTTCATTAATCCTATCAATTTCTCTTTTCTTAAAAAATGAGTTTATAGTTCTCTTCTTAGACATTTTTAAATCTCAACTTGAATTTTCAATATTTTAATATTGAATCAAAATAAAGCATCATAAAATATTAAAACAACTAACGAATTGATAACAAATAAAAAAAATATTATACATGCTAATATATTATAATACTGAACAAAAATAAAGAATTTTTCTTACCTTGTTTCTTCACTACAAGGAAAAGATGATCAATATCATGTCTACTTTGTTTTTAAATTTCTTATTTTTTAATTTCTAATACTCTACATTCTTCTAATATATATTCATATAATATAAAAGATTATTTTAGTATGTTTTAATTTTTCTTTTTAATTGATGATATTTGTTAAAGAGATATATAGTACAAATACAAAAACTTATCTTTTGGAGATTAGATAAAATATTTTTTTTATATATATAAGATTATATATTTAATTATTTTAAATTAATGAGATTTTATTTAAATTTAATCTATATATACTATTTATATATAATTTTATATCGTATTATGAGATAATATATTTCATAATTTAATTATAATTGTATATAGTAATAAATAAAAATTAAAATGTTGGGGAGGGTTGTGACTCCCCTAGTTGCTCCTAACTCCGCCCTCTGGTCTAGTTGCTCCTAACTCCGCCCTCTAGTCTAGTTGGCAAGATGTTATTGCTGACTCATATCAATAAGTACTTAATTCCTGCATGTTGAGCCTTTTACTGATTAATATTTATCTAAAGTTGGTGCTACTAGAGAAAAGGTCCCAAAATTCTTCAAATTAATTTTTCTATAAAATATGTTTCTAGATTATAAATGTACTTACAAGGAGTACTTGATACGGACCGAGAATATTCCGGAGGTATATCCTTGGAGCTGGACTTAAACCTTCTTCCTGGACCGAAAGGGGGGGTACCTGCGAAGACGCTCCGACGCTCAAGTTAGTGAGGGTCGAAATCAATGCAAAGCAGGAGACTAGAGTAGAAGAGAGTAAGGAAATTAGGGTTAAGATTGAGTGAGTGTTACCTGGGGTGAGGCCCTGTATTTATAGGGGCAGAGGGACATTACTTGAGTAGAATATGGTTAATACCGAGATTCTTGGGATACCATATTAATGGAGAGATCCTGTGTGATTATGTCATTATGACCCAGATTTGTGGGATTTGTTCTATTAAGAGTGATATCTGTGAGATCGTATCATTGAGATTGAGATCTAGGAAATTAACTGTGGGATTATATCATTAATGGCGAATCATCAAGATTCTCGTGATTGTGTTACTTGGTTTTGGTTGGTTGGCGGGTTCCTGGTGATGACCGGGAACCATCTGGTCACGGACCGAGATGTTTTCAGTCCGAAATTCCTTATCCGGTACAATAAAGTTTGCTTATGTGAAAAAACATAAAAAAAAAAAAAGTGTATTTGATTATGGTAGTACCTCTTGTCAAAAGTTAGAAATTTTTTAGATGAAAGATTGAACTAATTAATATATATATATATATATATATTAAAATTAATTATTATATAAAAATAAATATAATAAATAAAAATATTAATAAATTATAAATTATTTAAATATATTTAAAATTAATATAAATAATATATAATTATATATATAAAATCAAATATATATTTAATATATTTAATTTTTTTAATTATATTTGACGATATTTTATGTTATAAAAACTATTAATTATCATGTATGTAATAGGTTTTACGAATTTTTATTTATTTGATTCCCAATATAATTATAAATTTGAGAATAATCCGAGAATGAAGAGTTGGATTTAAGAATGAAAATTCATTCACGATATTAGGAATTGATTCAATACAAGAGTTTCCTACTCCTTATAAAGAACTTATAACATAATTAGAATAAAAAAAAAAATTAATAAAAGAAAATTAAAATAGAAAAAACATAATACATGAATAATAACACACATATTTTTTAATAATAATTAAATAGATTGATAATTATACATTATAAATTATTTATTAATATAATTTTTTTCAATATTATTATTTAAATTAAATTTGATAAATTAAAATTTATTTCATCCATTTTATTAATATATTTTTTTTTAAAAAATAATCTATAGGCTTTTTAATATATATTTAAATTTTTCAATATTTAATATCAAATCAAATAAAATATCATAAAACAACGAATTCATAATAAATAAAAAAATTTATATTATATTATAATATCTTATTTATTTATTATAAAAAAAAATTAATTTATATTATGTAATGATATTTTATAATTTTTTAATATATATAATTATTTTTATATGTTTTGTTTTTTTTTTCAATTAATAATATTTATTAAAAAAATACAGTATAAATATATTTTTTTTTTATAATAAATAAAATATTTATATATTTAATTATTTGAAATTTAAAAAAAAATTAAATTTATTTTATATACAATGTTTTTATATAATTTTATATATAAGATAAAAAATTAATATGGTGGGACCGTCACCCTATGCCCTGGCTCCCCTGACTTTTTGATTTTGGAATTTTCTTTGATCACTGGGATGAGTAGACGATTCATGAAAATTCATATCATCATGTGCTGTTGAAACCTACTGGAATCTATTCAATACTCGATTTAATGGCATATTTGGAGGTAGTCCAATTCAATATAAATAAAAATATATAGAATTTGTTGATGATGATTAATGAAAAAATCATAAAAATTACAAAACTCATAAAATCATAAAATATACGTAAAGTTAATTCAATGGTAGCTTTGAGAAGGTTATTTAATATTTTTATTATTTAACAACTAAAGTTTGATTACTTTTAGATTTATTATATTAAAATAAAAAACATTGATACATCTTGAGATTTTGTGAACTGCACAATTTTTTCTATTTTAATATTTATATTAATATTTTTTGTAAGATTTGTGTATAATATAACATGTTTTAGTTCAATATTTATCTGAAAAGTTAAAAGAATTAATTTGGGAACATAAAATAAAATGAAAGATTTTATATAATATTAGGAAACCTCCTTTAGGACACCTGTGTAATTATTATAATAAATGCGTGCCGAATTTAATATTATATCCTTTTCTGTAAAACTACAAATAATTGTCTCACGTACAAATAAAGTGTCGGTAGTGTGGTTAAGACTTAGATACGCGTTTTTTTTTTCTGATATTTTATATAAATATAAACATAAATGAGTAAAATATTTTTTCATATAATAGTTATGAAAAATATTTGAATTTGATTAAATTTTGTTTGATAGACGAAAGTGATCGAAAATAGGGGATGAATTTATTTAAGTTGGTTTGGTATGAAAGGAATAAAGAAGAGAGAATTAAAAAGTGAATATTATTACTATTATTATTTTATTTTTTATATATTTTTTCATTTTTTCTTTATTTATAATAAAATATTTTTTAAATTTTTTCACCTAATTTCATTCAATTTTGTATTTCCCTTCCCTATATCTTTTTCATCTTTTCCAAACAAAACATAAAAATGAAAGTTGGAAGATGATATATGAATAATTCATAGCCAGTAATCCATCATGATACATGCATGTGTCATTACTTTTTTTTTCTTTTTCTTTTATGTACAATTATTGTTGTTATTTTCATTATTATTCCATACTAAATATTCTCCTGGACTATAAAAACACATAACAAGCTGACGGGCCAGGCCGGGCTTCCTTGGACCCAAAACCGTAAGCCCAAACAGTGACAGTTAAGTGACCCCTTTTATTTGGGCCACGTATTTTCCCTGGCCCACACCACGTCATGTCCAGGTGAACGCAATGGGACTAGCAACCCTATGCTTTCCATCAGTCCATTCCAAACGCGCAAAGCTACTCGTCCCAGAAGGCATCGAAGTGTACGTAAACGACACCGTATAGCTCTTCTTCTCGTACTCCTTCGCGAAACTCAGCGTCTCCGGTTCCACCACAATCTTCACCGTCGAATCCCTCGACGACAACACCGAAGCTTTATATGTTCCCGGAGCTCCCACGTTAGTCAAAACCCTAGAGTACTTCACAGTCTTCGGAGCATCCGAACCACCCCCAGTTCCCGAAGCTGTCTCCAAAGGAACCGCAAACGAGGGGTAATTGAAATCCTCCACTCTGTACTCCCTCTTCGGGTCACACGTAAAGTCCCTCCTCGCAGCAAGCTTGATTTGAAACGACGTGTAGTTTAGTGCGCAGAAGAATCCCAAGTAGTCATCCACGTTGGCGTCATAAACAAGACCAGGATCAAGGGCAGCCACGGGATCCACGTGTCCCGCGCCATAATCAAACGGCGTCGCAGGTTGTCCAGTTGCAACATCTTGAATTGCTGCGCCGTTTTTGTAAGTCGAGTACGCTGTTGTCATGAGTGCGGATCTAATAGCCGCAGGGCTCCATTGAGGGTAGGCGCCTTTGAGGATGGCGGCTAAGCCACTCACGTGAGGGCACGACATGGAGGTTCCGGAAATTATGTTGAAGCTGACGTGGCGGTTGTCAGCGCTCAACCCGGTCGGTCCAGCCGCGCCGGTCCAACCGGCTAAAATGTTCACTCCTGGTGCTATTAAATCCGGTTTGAGAATCTTTGGCGTGAGCATGTTGGGTCCTCTGGAGCTAAAAGCCGCTACAACTGGAGAAGGTTGAACCTCCAAATGGGTCCCTAAGAAAGTAATCTTAGCCGTTGGATTAGCAGAAGAAGAAACGTAACTCTTCAAAATCTGGCTTGATTTTTGGCCCAGCGATGCAGCTGGAAGAAGATGAGGATCAGCAACTAACTCTTCCCCATAAGCTTCATTGTTAGCCAGAATCATTCCAGCACCTCCCGCAAGCTTAACCACCAAACCCTTTTCCACTCTCGGATTCCCCCCTCTCTCGCATATCACAATCTTCCCTGAAACCTTCTGAGGAATGAGAGAATCTTGCAAGCAAAGGTACCCAACAGAAGAGTTACTCGCGTTCCCAGCGTAAACAAGAGGAAGCGGTGAATCCGACAAGGATTTTCCGTTATAAAGCGACGCTCCGGTGTATGTTTTTCCGTTTCCGAGGGTTATGTAAGCAGGGAAATCGCGGTCTATAGTTCCCGCTCCCACTGTGGTTAGCCACGGTGCCACGTTGGCGAGAGTTGATGAACTAGGCCCACCGTTCCCTGCTGACGTGGAGACTAAAATCCCGTGTGACGTGGCAGTGAAGGAACCAATCGCGATTATGTCTCTGTAATACTCCATCAAGCTTCCCCCAATGGACATGGATAAAATGTTCACGCCGTCTTCTATGGCCTTGTCGATTCCCGCGGCTATGTCGGAAGTAAAACACCCACCGAGCCAGCACACTTTGTAGACCGCCACGCGCGCTTGCGATGCCATTCCACGAGCTGTTCCTGACGCCAAACCGAGGAAGCTAGCTTCGGGAACCACCGAACCTGCTGCTGTGGTGAGCGTGTGACTCCCATGCCCCTCGTCATCTCTCGCTGATTTTGACTCTGTACTTAAGTCAACAGGTCCAAGAGCGGATTCGTAGCCTTTTGAGAAAAACCTCGCACCCACGAGTTTTCTGTTGCAGTGTGAGGAGTTCATGTTGTTGCCAACTTCACACTCGCCTTTCCACGTGGAGGGCACCGGGCCCAGGCCCGTGTCCTCGAGGCTCTTGAGCTCAGGCCAGACGCCGGTGTCGAGGACTCCGATGATAACCTGGCTCTGTTGCTGGGACGCGGGTAAAAGCGTGGTGCTTTTGTCGAGTCCGAGGAACTGCGGGGTTCTTGTTGTGTGGAGTTTGTATCGAAGTTCTGGGGTCACTGAGAGGATTCCGGGTTGTTTCGCTAGTGTTTCTGCTTCTTGGGGTGTGAGCCTCGTGGAGAAGCCGTGCGCCACGTGTTTGTAGGTGTAGAGGATCTCAGCAGAGGGTGATGCTGATTTGAGGGAGGAGTCGAACCAGTTGAGGTGGTCGGAGAAAGTTGAGGGCATGGTGGACTTGTCCATGTGGATTATGTAGGTCTTTTTGGCGTGGTGGGGTGTTTGCTTTTCTTCTGCTATGGTTTTGCTGCTGCTAAAGATGGTTATCAACAGCAGAAGAAGAATGGTTGGCAGGGACCTCAGAATCAGTGGCTTCATTGCTCTGTTTCTGGTTGTTTTGCTCAATTGTGGGGTTGTGTTGGTTTTGATTCAGGGATGTGAGGTATTTATTGTTGAGTTGAAGATATAAGCACTGTTGAATTCGTGTATATGGATAGCGATTCTTTCACTGCCAAGTGAGAAATGGGAGGATAAGAATATAACAGTTCATGAAAAGAATAAGAAATGATTTTCTGTAAGTTTATTAATATAAATGTATTTTACATATTTTTTTCTCGCCCTAGACAACATATTTATTGAGAGGTGATAAAATTGGTTAAGAAGATGCAGATTTCTTGTACCTCTCTTTATTTTTAATGGTATAACCTGTTACATCTATCTTTTGACTATGGTTTTTCTCCTTCTATTCTGAAGCATTCAAACTGGGTTAGATTGACGTCTATGATTCTCCATAATCTTTTGTTAGTATTTAGCATTAATAGAAAAGTTATGTGTTGCGACGTGCTTTTAGAAAAGAAAAGCAAAAGATTGAAAAAAAGAATTAGTTGTTTCTTTATGAAAGAAAACATACGTACATGGTGGTGGTGCAAAAGTCTCGACAGCTAAGGAGACAAAGTAGCTTATTCGATGACGTCATCATCGTACTTTATGTTAAAAAAGTTAAATATATATATATATATATGTATATGTACTTTTATAAAAATGAATGGTTGAATTACTGTCCAGCACTGATAAATTTTTTGGAGAGAGTCCATCACACTAAGTTGCTGATGGAACTCCCAAGCATCCTTGTTTTGCACTACTACAATAGCATGCAGCATCACACCCAAAAAATATAGAAAATCTCTTCTTTATTTTAAAGAAAAAAAAGTATCTTTAACTAATAGAGAAAAAAAATTGAGCTACTAATTATGTCTTTTTTAAGCAAGTAATTATATTTTAAAATATACTTCTGGGTATTTTTTTTTAAAATTAATCCATCTAAATATAAAAATTAATTGGATATTTTTTAATAAATGCTAAATTTAAATATATATACTTAAAAATTACTAAGAATAGATGTAAACATGTAATCAGTCTTTTATTCCTTTTTATAAAGGATATTTGTTTTTCTTTAATTGTCAATGAATATGATAGATTAGTATTTAAAGATTTTATTGTAAATTTTAAGTTTAATTCAATTTTCTTAATTTATAAAATAAAGTTTACTATTTTGAATGTGAGATAAAATATTTATAAAATAAGACATAGGTAGATGAGGAGTGGTGTGATATGTTCATCAACTTTATTAAGATAAAATCTAATGATACTATAATAAAAATAAATTTTAAATCTAACTTAATTTCATGTAACTAATTTATAATTTATAAAATGAAATTTATAATATATATATATATATATTAATTTAACTAGATGGGATTTTCAACAATTTAATTTTACCAAAACATAAATAAAATCCGATAAAAAATTGTTTGTCTTAACTTAAAAATTATCCCAACTATCTAATTTTGAATTAAGTATATTAACCACTTATCCTCTACTAGTTAGTTAAGTATACGTTATACTTTATATTCTATCAAACAAGTTAAATTTTTTTTATGATAGTTAATTTGATAATATTTTGGGTAAACAGTCGAATTCCACTAGTTATACACTCATAAGTAATTTTTCCCCCAAACTTAGGCATAAAGTTTCTCATCTAACACAAAATAAAATAGCTAAACTAAAGCAATGAGAGAGAGTACCATTTTAACTATAGCTTGATTTTTTAAGGAAGAAAAAAGAAACAATAGTTAGATATAGACAATAATTGACACTTGGCTTTTTTTATTCAATTGGCATGTTGAGTTGGTGTGTATTAATTATGTAGAGTGGTAAGCAATAATTGTAAACAATAATCTTACCCGTATATTCTTCACTGAAACTTTGGACAAAGAAATTCAATGAGAAATCGAAACACAAGGATTCTTTTGCCTTTTGACAACTATGATCAGATCGGGTGTGTCGAATTGAGATTACGTCCTTTTCGTGAAGGAGAGAGAGATAACAAGGATTAAGACAAACACTAATTGTGTGATGTAAGCATTTTCTACCAACAATCCACTGATTTTACACACAAAAAGAAGCTTTCAATGTTTTAAAAATAGCTTTTCTAAAATCAACATAAATTGATTCCCCCAAAACATAACTGTACTACTGATATTGGATTCACCCTTCAAAACCAATACAGCTGAAGACACCCCGATCTGATGAATCTCCGTGTAGAAGTAAACCGAAGATTTATTGGTATAATTAATTAGTGCATAATTAAAAAAGTTAATGATTTAATCAAAATTATCCACGACTAAGCATCATACTAAGTAAAGATGTAGGACAGAGAACCAACCTAACAAGCAGGCACATCTAAATGACAATATAAATAAGAGTAATAAATGAAAGGTAAGTCATTCTAATTATTATTGATCCTATTACTAACTTGAACGGCGGAGCGTCTTCGTAGGTACCCCACCAGTCAGATCGAGAAGAACACGGAATAAAGAGAAGGACACAGAGCGCCAACCCAACACTAGGAGACTGAAGACTAATCATTCTAGTACAGATTATATCCAGAGAGTGACTGGTTCCAATAAAAACAATAACCCTTAGTATTCACATTGAAATTGAATTTATTATGATTTTATTTTTTTAAAAAAATCTTAACTAAAAGATATTTATAAATTATTTTTTTTATCTTGATTATTAAAGAATATAAGATTTATGAGGATATTCAGCTTCTTAAGATAATCATTATTTGATAGAAGTAACAGTTTTAAAGAAATTAATATTCATTAACATAAATTAAGATAACACATAAAAAAAGAGTTAAAGAAAATGAAATTTTATTAATTAAATATTAAAAAAAAAAGCCATTTTAGAATAGTCTTATGATATACATTAAAGTGAGAATTATTGATTTCAAAATCCTATTTAGATTTTCTATTTTATGTAATGATAAGAAATTATTATGATTTTTACAATATTTGACACTCATCATGAGTTTTGATAAAAAAATTCCTAAAATCACTCAATTATAGAGTTAGGAAATTGGTCGACCTGATCCGCTTAATCCAACGAACTACAATATAAATTTTTTCAATCTAATTATACCCATATTTTAAAATGGATCATAATTTTTAGTTAGGTCCAACTCTACATTGAATCAATGGACTAATGAAACATTTTTTCCTATTTTAATTTTTTAATTTAAAATAAAACATTTATATATTTATAAAATTTAAGTTATATTAATTGAATTAATTTTAATATTAGATATAATAATTTGATATATATATATAAATTACAGTATATATATATATTAATAAAAATAAATTTACTTAACATATTTTTTTTAATATAATTATTATTCTATAAATGGACTAACTCGTAAACTTATAATTGATCCCATCTAAACTTATTTAGGCTATGGGCTAAATGAGTAGAGGTAAAAATGGTTTGATTAAATTTAAATTACAATTTTTTTTTGTCTAATTTGACCTCAATTTCGAATTTTTTTAATCAGTTCATTGACTTTAATTTCAACTCTAAGATGGATACAACGTTCATAATTAAACTATTAAAAATTTGTAAATAGGGGAGTAATTTAGGTCTAACAATCTACTATCATAATTTATTAACAGGTCTAATCTATATCTAACAACCTACCAATTAAGGTTCAGTATATTAACAAATGGTCAAATTTAGGCCTAATAATTTTATTAATTAGATTTTGATACCATGTAAAAAGTGATTATGAGCCTAACTCAGCCTCAAAATCGATTCAGAAAATGAAATTTACACCTCACTTATATACCATAATTCAATCTTATTTTTAATCAATACGGAATTTTCCCCAACAAACCTAAAAACAAACCTATAAGCAACTACTGCAACCAGTGTGCTACTTATTAACAAAAATTAATATTAACAATTAACATTAAAGTTGATGCAAAACACTAAGGTTTGTTTGTTTCCGCCAACGCAGACGGAAAGAGAGCAAGCGGAGATAGACAAAGAAAATCCAAAAATTAATGTACGAAAACACTAATTTAAAAAAAATTACATCTCTTCTCTTTTTTTCCTTCAATGCAAAGAAATGAATTCACGTTAATTGATAATATATATTAAAATATTAATATATTTTATATATTATTATAATAATAAAAAATTAATATAATATTAAAATAATAAATTAATAATAATAATAATAATAATAATATTTTAAAAATATTAAAAAATTATTAATAATAAATAATATATTTCACTTTTTTAATTTTTTTTCTCATTTTTCTTAATTTAAACAATTTTACTTTTTCTTTTCTTTTTTTTTATTTCTTTTTATTTTTACTTTTTCAAATCCACTCTCCAATCCGAACACACCTTAAATTACAAGTCAATGATATTAAAGCGTAAAAAATCTAATAATATTCCTTAAATCTCCTCACCTGTTGAAAAATCCTCAATGATAATAAATTTTACCAAGCCTCATAGACATTAAAAGATTGATAAAAGTGCTCAAAACATAAAAGTAAACTTGGAAGAATGAAAGTCAATCTCCTTAAATACCTACAAATATTTTTAACTTATACAAAAGAAAATTTTGGATCATAAATAATAATATTGACTAGAAACTTGAATATGATAAAAGTCAAATTAAATTAATCAAATTTTAGTAAGATGTAAAAACTAAGATATGATAAAACTCAAATTAAATTGATCAAATTTAAAAAATTTATTTAAGTTCGTCATTATATAATACATATTAAAACTAAAAAAAATACTAATTTTAAATCAATTATAAAATTAATAATTTATTAAATTTATTAATCAGATAAATTATATAAACCATTCATATGTTTAATATATATATATATATATATAAATTAAAATTAAGTATATATTATTTTCATCTCAACTTTATTCATGTTGAACTTCAATTTCATAAAATAAATAAGATTAGTTTCATTGAGATCTATCTCTTTTATCTTCAACTCAGATAAGATTCTTTTTTAAGAAATAAAAAATTTATATTGATCAAATTCTATCTTACTATTATCTTTCTCTATATTAAGTATTACTTTAATTACTGTAATTTAAGATTTTTCTACCTATATTAGTATATAAAAAAATATGTCATTTATTTAAATAATATAAAATGAATATAATTTCTTCAATAATTACATTATTTTTTTATTGTAAAATATAAACATCAATATCATTTATTTGAAGGAAAATAACAAAAATAAAAAATTTAATATTTCAATAAAACTAAAAATCAATAAAATTATAATTTAAAAAAAAAAATTACAGTAATTTTTAGACAGAAGGTAGTGTATGAAACTATCAAGAGGGAATCGTATAAAGATAATAATTAGAAATGAGAAATGATAAGACAGGGTTAATAAATGATGTTAATTCAGAAAAGAAAATGGATTGTTAAAGAGGGAAAGGAAGAAAGTGGATTAATGATGAGAGTAGAGACGTATGAGAGATAGTTTCTCCAACTTGTAAGCCTCTTTCGTCTTCTTTGTTCTTTATTCTGGCAATTAGCTGGAGAGGACCTACTTCTTATTAATGCTAACCACGTAGGTTAAGCAATCTTCTATCTATACTTAATGTTCTCATTAAACAATCCCACACTTTTCACTACTCAAACACTTCACCAATAATTGCTACCCAAATTATAATCCCTTATTCATTTTTCTCCCATTAATTCACTTCAACATTTCATCCATGTGAAAATACCTTTGGGTCCCACATTACACCACCATACAATAAAGTACGATCATCTGTCACTCAATGTGGGTCTGCTTCACAGATAGCTAAAGTTAATATTTTATTCGTATCAATGTCCTAAGAATATTAATTAAAAGTAATTTTTTTTTGTTAACTTTTATTGGAAAGTAATTATAATATATATATATATATATAAATAAAAGTAGAATATAATTTTTCCTTTTTAAATATGAATTAATTATTCTAATTATTTTTTATATGATATAAGATTCTGATTAATAGATTAATAAAATTGTTGAATTTATATTAAATTATTTATTAATATATTAAATTTTGATTAATAAGTTGTTAATTTAAATTAAATTAATTATTAATATATTACGATATTTTTTTATATGAGTGAATTAATAAGTTATTGAATGTAAATTGGATTATTTATTAATAAATTATAATTTTTTTATATAATTGATTTAAATTGAATTACCTATTAATAAATTATGATTTCTTTTATATAATTCATCTAAATTAGACTACGTACTGATTTATTTTACATCATTTATTAACAAAATTGTTAATATATCATTATATAAAATTCTGGTTCTTAATAAAATAATTGAATCTAAATTAAAAATAAGTTATATTCAATTAGTTATATAATTATTTTTTACAATTTTAATAATTAAAAATATATTTAATAACGATTGAAGTTTAAGATACAGGTTTAGAAGGTGAGGTTTACACCTCACTTATATACCATAGGTCCAACTACCTTGTTAACCAGACTCTGATACCATGTAAAAAGTGATTATGAACCTAACTCACCTTCAAAATCGATTCAGAAAGTGAGGTTTACACCTCATTTATATATCATAGTTCAACCTTATTTTTAATTAATGTGGAATTTTTCAACAAGCTTTCCCTTGTGCATGTTACATAAGTAGATTAGGATTTAGTATTAACACAATCTTCTCGCTTTAAGGATAATGCTTCTTAGGAAGTTTACTCTTAAGAATTTGATGAGTAATTTTGTGATTTGAATTTATGCAATAATCTTCTTGGTAGTTCCATAATAGCCTTTCTGATTTATAAATTTTGTAAAAAAAGAAAAGAAAACACTGTATGATCGCTCAAGCTATCTAAGTGAACAAACAACAAATTTTGTACACAACACAACACATTGGGTCAAATCCTACTTACCATGCTGGGTTTGTTGGAAGTCAGCATCACTCAAAAATCAACCACTGATTAATGAGAATGATGTGAACGCTTAGACCATTCTTCCCCCATGATTTCACATCTCTTTCCAAATTGTCAATAGTTGTCGAACCAGTCTCAATCATAAACATAGACTGGTGCTAGAGAAGATGAAAGAATCACCAATTAAGAACGAAGGAACAAAGAACTAGCAGTTGTACTAAACCATTCTCCATAATACTTCCCTCATTCAATTCATGATCTTTGCTTTAAGGACTCTAAAATTTAAGGCACAAACACATCCATCAGGAAAATGACTTGGTGTTTCTGCCAAATTTCATCTGCATTTTAATTTTACATGATAGATTTGCCACTCACTTTATGGATTAGCTTATGCTGACAGAGAATTCAAATTCTAAAACTTAAGTTATATTGAGATTCAAACATATAGCTTGCAAACTTCTATATATAACTTAAAAAGTTGAAAAAACATAATTAAGATCAAATGAAAAAAGTGAAGGTAAAAATCATCTACATGTATTCTTTTCTTTTAGGTTTATCAAACTGAAAAAATAAAGTTTATATTGATTACTAACATGACTAGAAAACAAATTGCATAATATTACATTGCTGACAAGAAAAGGTTTGAAAATAAACCCCACAAGTATCATACATATCCAACCAATCATAATAATTTGCATGACTTTTCAAGAAATCATTTTCACACCATTCTGTACTGTCCCAAAGAAAGCTACTAAAATTGTCAAATTTTATTTTGAATTGCAGCACATCCAAATAATAACACCAGAAAAGTAATATTGTTTTGAAACATCATATTTTACACAGCAGAAAAATATGAAGTGGGCAAAAAAAACAAGTATTTCTTATAACTTAACCATATAGCAGTAAATAGATAGGCATAAAGGGAGAGTAATTAAGATCTGAGAATGTATGATCCAGAATCTATGTATTCTGAAATGATATATATGGTAGCTAATAGGTCAATTCCCACTCAAAAAGAAGTGGACAAAAATAATTTTGAACCATTAAGAGAAATCGTCTTTTGTTGAGTATAGTTACTTTCTGAGGGACCTTGTTCTTCTTGATAGAATTGACATCCAACAAAGCTTAACTGCATGGATTATAATATATGAACTAAACACAATTGAAAAAGTGTTTTTCTATGAAATGATGGATAGAAGCTATGCATAACGACCCTTGCACAGTTCAGATACATTAACGTTGCGTGCTGTGTTCTATCATATTATACAGTATTTTCGACTGATACAACTGAATAAAATAAATTGAGGAGAAGAGTCTGATAGGACAGAAAGGTGTGGTGACAAGGACAACCCCCAAGAAGACAAACGAATATAAAAATTATAGCTAAAATAATTATTTTATTATTTTTTAATTTAATTTCATTAGTAATTTAACGATAAAGCCTTGCATTAAAATCTGGGTCATAAAAGAAATTATAATATTTAACATGTACTTTTTACAATTTATAGATTAGTAGTAAGTAATAACAAATACATTTATTTATATATATATATATATATATATATATATTATACTTCTACGAGTACGTTAAAAAGATGTCTTTCTAAATTTTGAATACCTTAAAAAAATTCTTTCTAAATTTTGAGTCTTTGATTTTTTAAATTACTTAATGACAACTAATTATTTACTACGCGATATAATAATGCATGACACGAGAAGTACAATAACTAAATTTTAGAATTGGAATTCAGCAATAGTAATTTATCGTCAATAGTAATTTAAGTAATTTATGGTGGGTCTGAGTAAATAGTGGGGTATCGTCAATTTAGATCGGAATCAGAATCTCATAGGTCTAGTGCCATGAAATAAGATTGATATAGGTCTAACTGCTACTTATCTAAAATATATATAATATTTTAGAAAAACAAATGAATGCAGGTCAAGTTTTGGGAGCTGAATTCAAAGAGGAAAAGCGAATTCTAAGTTGCTATTAATTTTTTTTATTTGATTAATATTAAATTTCTTTTTAAATTAAAAGTTTCTGTAACCACTTTTTTTTTTTTTTTAATATTTATACTTAAGTTCTTAAACTAATTAACTTGATTTTGTAACCACTTATTTTTTTTAAATCATATCCGTGTTTAGAATTAAAGTTTTTATGTAAAGAAAAATTATTATTTTCTTTAATCTACAAACTTAATTAAAGTTTCATTATGACCTAAAGTCACTGTTTAACGAGGTTAGAAACAAGAAACCAAACTCAATTCCAATTTGGAAGAAACATCACAGTTTATGCATCTAAAGGAGTAGAAAAACTTACTTTTGTTACTTATGATTAAGCAAATTCAATGTAAATAAATTTGAAATCCAATTGGCCAATCAAGAGCCAATTTCCTTTGATTTTCAATTAAATGAAGGAAAAAATGTATAATTTTTTATCTTTTGAATTACACAAATAACACCATTTGATTAGTGAATAAGTATAATTAAACTTATCTTGTACGGCAAGTTTCATCACAACATTTAAATTAATTTTAATATCCCTTTCTTATTCTAAGTTTATAGTTAATAGAGAAGAAAACCAAGTTCTATTTTCTTCTTTTAATTATTGGCTTTCTACTTTATATTTTCTTCATTCAAGGAACAATTTAGATTAAAGTTGTTTCTTTACACTTCTTTTGTTATTAAAAATTTATTTAAAATAAGAAAAATTGTATCCCACACTTAAAACTCTAATTTATATTTTTCTAAATTTTATATTTTTTATTCCTTCTCCAAAATGTGTATTTGTGTTAAAATATGTATTTGTGTTAATATGTCTTAAAAGGTAGGATAATGAATTTAAATTTCAAGTTAAAATAATAAGATGATAATATTTTCTTCTACCTAAAGTTTTTTTTAATTAAAATTTTTAAACTTTCAATTTTTCATTTATAAGTTATATTACAATAAATTAATTTTAAATAAATATTAACCTAATTTTATTTAACATTATATTTTTTTTATCAAACAAATTTTTATTACATTAATATCATTACTAACATTTATTTAATTTTAAAGACTAAAATAATAATTTGAAGAATTAAATAATAAAAACTTATAATTAAAAGATCAAAATAAAAATTATTCTTAAATTAAAAAATTAAAAAATATTTAAACTTAAATTAATTTTAAATAAATATAATTTCATAACTATTTATACATAACACATAGTTTTTATCATATTTACTAAGAATTAAAACATTAAAAAAAGTAAAAAAAAAATTAACTATTATTTTATCTTTTTCTTCGATATAATTGTAATTATGTTATTTATGAGTAATTCTAAAGCTTATATATTTAATCTTTGATTCATACAGACCCTTGAACTTATATTCTCATTCATATTGGTTTTTGGTTTGTATTTTTTTATATATTTATTGAATTAAATGTAGAAAAATGTTTTAAATGGAGCTCAATTGGGTATTCTACTTATAAAATAAAAAAGTTGAGGTAAGAACATAACAACAACTACAAATTCAATTCCATTGGAAAATTGTTCTCTACTTTGGCATCCTTGAGTTCAGGCTTCTAAGTGACGAAAAACAATAAATTATGGCATATTTGCATTAAAGACAAGGTTTTTTTAGGAACAAAAGGCCAAGGTCAAAATTCCATTGAGACTAATATTGTTGCAAAGTTTCAAAAGTCACTAGTGAAAGTTAAATATATTTTTAGTTCATAAAATTATAAATAAATTTAATTTATTTTGTCTTTTAAAATTAAATTTAAATTTAGTATTTTTAATTTTGTTTTTTTAATCCACCTATTGACTTTACTTCTATATATAATAAATTATAGGATTAAATCTTTTTTATCTTTATTTTTTTCTTAAAAATTATTTTTTATCCTTATATTTTAGATTTGATTAATTTAATCTTCTAAATTTTAAAAATATGTAATTTTAATTCTTTTTATACTAATATTTAAAGATTGTTTTTATACCTTAATAGAATTAGTAAAAAGAATAAATATCTATTTATACTTAAATATAATATTTAATTAAATATAATATTTAGTAACATTTATTTATATTATTAAATTTATATAATTTTAAAATTTGATGGATTAAATTTATTAATATAAAAATATAAGGATTTTAAAGGAAAAATGAAGGGATAAAAAATATATTTAACCTAAATTATAAATTATTAGTATAATATTCTATTTTAAGTATACATTTTTATCATCAAAGTTTTTTTAAATATTCATTTTGACCATTTAAATAAAAAATATTTGAACAAAGAAACTGAAACAAGCTTAAAAAGCAATTTAAATTTGAAAGAAAAAAAAATTACTTCAAAATTAAAGAATTAAAACACATTTAAGACATGGGTAAGATATATTTTTGTCTTTTAAAATATTAATTTTAATAAATTTTTAATTCTTACACCTAAAAAAATGTATAAAAACATTTCATTGCCACCTTTGTAATAACAATATGCATAAAACCACACCCTTTTATCTTTGGATAATTGTTTCAAGTTATGATGTATTCTAGAAATTACATTGCCAAAAATATTATAATCACATATTTCCCTGTTTCTTTATTCACTGCCAGGTTTCAATACCAAATACAATTCAAGATACTAAATTGAAAGATGGTACATTATGACTATAACCTTTTATTTATTGAAATATTGCAGCAGATAGCAGCATAGCATAACAACATCTAATTACCAAATGCCAGGAGAGTGACAATTATATCAATAAATCAGTTTTTAACAACCAGAAGTACGTAATCTTCAGCTCCGCATATCATCCTATACACACATATTTATTTATGTACAAAATATATATATTAACAACTTGATAATGAAGAACAATAGAACACATCATCATCAACAAATAATTTAAGGAACAAAGGAGAAAGCAAACAGCCCAAGAACCTCTCATACTTGGAAACAAACTTATATACTTGTTGGAATCAGTCTTCCTTGGCCAGGGAAATTAGCAGACAAATGATATCATTTGTTAACCTGAAAAATTTTCCATGCTAAGCTTAACTTATATCTGTACAATCTACTCACGAATTTCAGTTACTGAAATAATTCTAACAATCACATATAGAAGGAGTAGATGGTAATATGGCATGCGAAATTTCTGAAACAATATTATTAAAAGAGAAAAAAAAAATGCTAATGTATGTCCTTAGGATATAAGGAGTAAAAAATAAATTATTAATGAATAATATTTATTATCACTAATTGGTAAGTGAAAAATATTAATAAATACATTCTATATTTATAATAATAATTTTTTAAAATTTTAAGATAAAGAATTGTTTAGTGGATTAATAAGAAACTTATTGATTAATAGATAGAAATAATCATGAAGTATAGGGGAGAACATTAAATAAAATTCAATTTCAGTATGATTATTATTATTTAAATTTTCTTTTATTTTTTTATTCAAAATTATAAAAGATTACAATTCAGAAAATGATTCTCAAATTTATTAAATATTATTCAATTTTTTATGGATATGACGTTTAGATATATTAAAATGAGTGAATCTTTGAAGAAAAGTTTTATCATTAATAAATTCCATTGTGAAATTTTTAATTAATATTTATTTATTTTTTAATGAGTGCATTAAGATGTCATTCTAGTTAGACATAACAAATTATCTCAAATTTATATATACTCATATTCCTGTCTTAACTTTTTTTTATTCGTGATATTGATACTGATCATTCATTGCTAAAAACAAAATAACTATTTCCCTCTCAGTATAGTTTATTTTCGTCTAAATTTAACAAAGAATAAATATTCATTTTGTACTCGTTTACATACCCGTTCCATTATATTCTTCTTTCAATTTTTTTTATATGTTTATAATTTTAAAAATATAAATTAATTAGTTTAATAGTTAAATAGTTTAAATTATAAGAATAATTAAATAAGAATTTTAAATTATACATTAACTAAAAATATAACTTAATTCTTATTTTTTATTTAATTTTTTTTATTATCTATAAATTTTATAAAAAATATAATATATAATTTGTTTAAAAATGAATGAGTTAATTAAAATTACTAAAAAAAAATATGATGGGTTCCTCCTGGATTTATCTTAACTTAGTAAGACTCAACAGAAATGAACACTGAAATTTTAAATTCAAACCCACCCTGTCTTTATGAAATGAGAGATGAGAAGAGTCTAAGCCGTTTCTGATGCCACCCATTGCCATACCTAATTCTAGTTGTTTGCAGTTTTTGAAAACTAACTCTGGTAGAGGCCAAAGTATGACACAGTAAGTGCAGGGAAGTGACACAAGTAAGTCATACAATGATATCCCACATTTACAAGATGAACAACAGTCTCCAACTAATTTGCTTTATTAAATTTTCCTTCAACAATATTGTATAATTACTTGCTATGTGGCTCCTCATTTTAGTGTAAGTGTCGTAACTAATTATTTTCACAGAATGAAAATAACATGTGTCCAAGTCTGAATGATTTTAAACTCTTATCTAAGCTATTATTATTATTATTAATTATTAGTCAATGTAGAAATTTGAATGATTTTAAAATCTTACATTGTTACTTAAATCTGACTCTGTAAGTGGGCTACGTTCCTTCGAATCAGACTCTTGTTCAAGTTCCCTGAAAGAGAGATGAAACCATCATGATCACCAGATATACAAACAAAACCATCATAAAGTCAATAATCACAGATATGAATACAAGAAGTTTTAAAAAGAGATTATCAATTACCTATCAGTTAAGATCACTTGTTGATGAGACAAAGTTGTGCTCAAATCAGAGGCAGCAGACTCAGAAACTTCAGGCTCTGTGGGTTCATGTTCACTCATTCCCTGCAAAAGGGTTTGCTTCAATTCCATTGCACTTGTGAGTTAAGATATCAAAAACATAATATGCCTACAAACTCACAGTTATAGTATCTTTCATCCATTCAGGAAATTTATCCGAAAGAAGGCTGATATACTGGTCCATTGCAACCTCAGGATTCATGTTCCCCAGCTTTTGCCAAGCATTCCTTGCACAACGGAATCAGTACTGTCGATCACTCATACAAAGCAGCTCTCAACCCTGTTATTATGACTAGCAATCAAGCTATACCGTGTAACTTGTACAACACGGCCGCATGTGTTGTTTACATTAATTTACCATGTTAGAGTGTTTGACACATTTTTTCTTTCCCTCTTGAATGGTAATTCTTATGTCTTTTAGGTTATATTCAAATTGATGGAAAATGATGAATGGAGAAAATGGAATTATAATGACCTAATGGTATTATATTTTATTAACTAAATTGGTAGTCTAATCCATTATTTGCTTTCATTTTTTCTTGGTGGAATAAGATGAAGTGAGAAATTTGTTCTGTTCCATTACAATCTATCCAAAGAATAAAATGAAAGTTTTATTCTAATATATTCTATTTCATTCCATTCCATTTCATGTCATTTCTTTCCATCCATCCAAATATTAGCATGACAAAGACTGTCTTAGCATTCATTTTAATCATTGGTTCCTTATTTGTCCAAATTTCGTGACTATTATGTCTTGAAGGATTTACTAATCAAATGCAAGAGAACTACTGTGTTTAATTTTGCGGGGAATTTCACAATCTAAGTGCTCTTTTTGGGTACACAAATTGGGTTTTGTTTCTTGTACTTTGAGGGAGTGAGTCAAATCCACATCCACAGCTCATTAATAAGGGGATGTGGATCATTCCCATTCTTAAATAACGTTCGTCAGATTATAGATCAAACACTTCAATTAATATATATATATAGAGAGAGAGAAGAGAATTTCTGCACCCTATTAGGTAATTTCTAAGCAGCGAAAGAATTAGTATCTTCCTTTCTTACTCAAAAACATCTTGATGCAAAAAAAAAAAAGAAAAACGGACTAGGTGTCTTCCTAACATAAAAAGTGAACTCTATAGCTAATCTCGGCAAGTCTAAAATTTATATCTCTATCCAACAATGCACAGTCATGTTATTTAAAATCTACGATCGTTTAACTTGTACCAGATAAAATGGAGACAAGCAAGCTCCACAGTAGATGATTGTATAATTTTTTGTGTACTTCAAGATAATTGATAAAGTTTCTTAATTGCACTAATTATTATTTTGTTAACTATGTTATTGATTAGAATGCAGCTGACTAATCTCTGTGAAAAAACTTAGCTAGTTACTATTTTTTTTTCAATTACTTTTTTTTAACCCATAATGTTCAGACAGAAACCCAGTTATCATTTATTATACGGTCGTTTAACACATTTTACTTGGGATAAGTTAGATAAAAAAAACTAATTGCTTCAAACAAAACCACCCAAGTAGAGTATATAACAAGGCAAAGCAAGTTAGGCAATTCAACAAACAAGGCATAACAACATCGCAATAAGCATTAACTGGCAACATTGAAAAAAAAACAAAGGAAGTTACGTAAGTTGAAATTTGATACCACTTGGCACGTGCAGAGAGCCTGAGAGGCATTGGCTGAGGTTCACTGCAAGGCCCTTCCGTCGCAACCTTGTGAAGCCCATACAATTCCATTTTCACGTTGCTTCCAACACTCCCCAATCGATCACCCTCGTTATTGACAAATTCCGTAGCCGCCATAAACTCTTTCTCCAACTCACTCCTCTCAATCCCTTCCCAATCATCATCATCATCATTATTGTAATCATTCTCTTTATTCTCTTTTACGCCGTTTTCTACAACAGAAACTTCAATTTCACTGCAAGGATCTTCAACACTTTCCACGTCCCTCTTCTCATCAAACTCTTGTGTTGTTCCCTCATTGGCCTCAGCAATTTCCTCTTTAACGGTAATGTCTGTGTGTGATTTCTCCGGTGACTCGAGAACAACGTTGGAATCGGATTCCACCGTAGCCTCTTCTTCTACCTTGTGTTCGCTTCCTAAACGCGTGGCAGCTTGAACCGGACTTAAAACCGTGCTCTCGCTTGAAGGAACCGGTTCGACCATAGCCTTTTCTATCTTGCGTTCAACGTCTGCACACGTGGCAGCTTGAACCGGACTAATACAACAGATGGTGTCCTTGCTTTCAGCGGGCTGAACAGATCGAATCGGTTCGACTGTAGTCTCTTCACATTCGATTGCTACATTCTTACATTGAGCGGGCTGAACCGTCAATAGTTTCCCGTGAGGAACCGGTTCGACCGTGGCCTTTTCTATCTTGTGTTCGGATACAGAGTGAACCGGACTTATAAAGCCGACCTTGCTCTTGCTTTGAGGGGGCTGAACCATAAAGAGTTCGGCATGAGAAACCGGAGGGACCGGTTCGGGAGCGACGTGACGTTTTGGTGTGGCGTGAGTGTCGTTGATGGCCTCGACGAGCTTCAAGAAGATGAAAGTGAGAAGAATCGTCAGAGACGCCGTGACAAAAAAATCATCTACGACGGTGAGAAGCTCCATAACAATTTTGTCCTTTTTGTTGTTTCTGGTGGAAATATCACAAACACTGAACAAGTTGGTTAGTGAGGGGTTTAAGTAAAGGATTAGGATCGGATCAAAAGGTGGTTGGTTTGGAGAGAGAGGGATTAATATGATAATTTAGGAAGGAAATGATAAGAAGGAAGGAACTGAACGAAACTGAAGAGCCGAAAAAAAGGAAAGGATAATCTGCGTAACAGAGCAAAGCATATTCTGAGGTTATTTTACTTTATGCTTTGGCTACCCAAATTTCAATTTCAATATACAACAACAACAATCTCTATTTTTTAATTTAATTTAAATTTTTCTTTTTTTTCCTTTTGCTGTTTTATGGGTTTGGGAAGGGTAATGTGGGTCCCGTTGTTGCGGAGACAACGGTGAAGGGGTCACCGACGTGTGTGACAGAAAAGCGCAAAAGGGTATATACCCCGTGACCACGTCACTCGCTGCCATGATCGTTATCCACCTTAAACATCCCACGCGCGTCATTCTTATTTCATCACAATCATCACGTGTTTTGTTGCCTTTTAATCTTATCACATGTAATGTATCTTCGTTTTAGTCAAGAATTTAAATTTCTAATTGAACATATTCGAGATCTATTCTGAATATTTCAATCATGAAATAAGTCAATTCCATCACTACTACGTAAAGATTGCATTTTCAAGTACAAAACGACATAGAATGAAAAACAATCATGAGATCTAAAATGATTGTTTTGTATTGTTATTATTTTCTTAGCCGCTTATCAATTAATACGGTAGTTTATTGTATTAATAATTACTACATAACTTATAATCTGCTTTAAAACCACTCATTTCTAAATGAGATAATAATGCAAAAATTTGAACTATATAGCCAATAATTCCGGTACAATAGTGGGGATAGAGTTAAGCAAATCCTCGATTCTCCTCCCTTTGATCATCTTTTCAAATCTTACTAAGCTCAAACCTACAACACAACCACCATATCCACCAAACAAGAGCTTGGACTATTTACCCATTGACTTCAAAATTTGAGAGATTAAAGAAGGTAGCTCGATTAAATTGCAGGACACTTTTCACAATTTATTGTGTCCCCTTCCTCTCTTATTCCAACATAAATGGCATTTTCAATGTTTGAAAAGTTAAACCGCTGTAAGTGAAAGCGTTCCTCATGCAATGGATGTTAAGACTTTAAAGATCCTGCTAAAGAACTTCGACGCGGTACTTACCAATGTATTGTGTGCACAGCTACAACTCGGCTCAATATTAGTTTAATACCAAATTTAAACAACAATGGCGCAAGGTGTTAGGTGTGCTTTTGTGTTGTAGCATCACTGTAGATAAAAAAGCCTTCCCAGTGAGAGATTTCCGTTTAATTCCATAAATTTCCAATTTTACCAAGTGACTACAAAAGAATACACAACAATGGAACCAAAAACTTGGCAAACCTCTCACAAGGAGATCATGGATACAGGAGAAAAATCAAATTCAACAGGTGAACTATCCGGGTACTATGAAGTACTAGTCAAACCAGCAAATTTTAACTCGAGGAAATCTTTCAATTTCCGTAAGCAACATAAGATAATAATAACTTAATAAGCTCAGTGAAAAAATTAAAAATAAACAAGATCACCTAGGTACTTCGTTCAACCTTGTTCAACTGGGGCATCAGAATGAATTTTCTCGTACAACCGATGTATGAGTGGAGATTTCGACATCTGGGGCTCCCTCTCCAGGACTGCAATCACATCCTTGACAGAGATGCTTCTAGCTACCCTAGTTTGAGGGGCCATGGCATGACTCTTCCCAAGTTTTCTGGCCACTGTTAGAACAATCAAAAGGGAGAAACAGCAATGAAAAGTGGCACAAACCAATAAAAAAAGGCACCAATACACTTTAGTCAAACCAACATACCATCTGTGCAACATAAAGTTACTTGAAGCCATTTTGTAGGCAACATTAATCATTTAGTATTCTACCCTATATGACAAGGGAATCGGAAACCCTTCAGCCCCAAATAAGTGGAAAGAATAGGATACTCTGCAATCTACATTTAGGTATTTACCTAAACATTCTCAACTAAAAGTATAGAATATTAGGCAAACCATATATTCAAGTTTTCTGACAATGACAGAATCCACTTCCTTCTATTCTATCTTAATTTTTCTTAATCCATATATTAAGAAACAGCATTTGAATCTTGAATAACTAAAATTGATTGCTAGCTTGCAATTGAATAAATTAAGAATGGAAATAACAGAAAAACAGCCTAAAACAAACTCACCTGAACTTGCTAGAAAAGGGGTTGAACCTCTTTTGTCCCCTTCGTGGTTATCCTTTGTACTTCTTTCAGATGTCGATGAAGATTTGCGGTTCACATCTTTAGCTGGTTGTGAACCAGATAACACGTCCACTCCCCCTTCGCGTTTCTGCTTGGCTTGCTCAGCCATAAGTTGCCACTTTGACAGCATATCATCTCCCCCATAAGCGGCACGAGCAGCCACATTTGCAGCATTTGTCCTCATCTTGTCATCCTCTTCCTTGTTCACCTGCAGCATATTATAAATCAAACAGATTTCCAGTGTTGATAAATGTTGAAAATATGTTTCAGTATATATTATTTGAATTTATTAGAGGACTATTAGAATTTCAATTGTTATAAGTTTTAGTATAGGAATTAGGTTGTTTTTTTTTATGGGTAATTTTATTTCTAATTAATTTTTAGAGTAATGGGTGTAATTGGTTTCAATTCTCAGTTATATTCTCCTTGTATTTAAAGGTTATCAATGTGCATAAAAATGTGCAAGCAATTTTCAACCTTAAAATTATTTTGAGTTCCTATAATTGGTAACTAGTTCTTTATTTGTTCTTGAGGGACCTTGTAAGATTGAGATTTCCACCAGACACACAAACACTTACATTGAGAGTTGAACATCCAATCTGATAACTATGTCCTAACACTACCTACTTTTGGGAGTGGGAATTATCACCTATGGACAGTTAGAATGGAGTCTTTTCTTGATGCAAATGATCTTTGAGAGGCTGTTGAGGAGGATTATGAGGTTGACCCATTACTAGAAAATCCAGTTCTTAACAAATCAAGTTTCATAAAGAAAGAAAACAGCAAAAATCAAAGACAAAGTATTGTCTACTTTTTGCTGTTTCAACAATAATCTTCACCAGAATTATGACTCTAAAGTCAACAAAGGCCATACGGGATTTTCTCAAACAAGAGTATGAAGGAAATAAGAGAGTCAAAGGGACGTAAGTGCTGAATTTGATCAGGGAGTTAGAGTAGTAAGAAACATTGAAACAATATTCTAACAGATTTCTAAGCAATGTCAACAAAGTGAGGTTGCTTAGATCAAAATTTTTTTAATACAAGGATAGTGCAAAAAATCCTTGTGACGGTTCCTGAGAAATTTGAATCCACTATTTCTTCTTTGAAAAATTCCAATGATTTGTCAAATATCACTTTGACAAAATTATTGTTATGCTTTACAAGCCCAAGAACAAAGGAGACTCATGAGGAGGGCATGATTGAAGGTGCTTTACAAGCTAAACTAAAGCTCAATCATGGTTACAAAGGAAAGAAAAAGAAGGTTAAACGGGCAACATTTTGCAAGAAGAAAGTTCTAACAAAGATGGAAAAAGAGAAGATAAGAAGTCAAATAATCCTCCTTGTCAGTATAGTGGAAAGAAAGATTGTCCTCACTTTAAATTTTGGAAGAGACCTAATATACGCTAGAACAATTGTAACCAGTTTGGTCATTGCAAAATTTTGTAACAAAAGGTAGTCTCAAACTGAGGCTCAATTTTGACCAATAAAAGGAGGAGCAATTATTTGCAGCAACCTATCTTGTCACAGACAACAATAGTAAAAGTTGGTTGATTGACAATGGATGCACAAATCATATGCCGTATGATGAAGAGTTGTTCAAGGAGTTGGATAGGACAACTGTTTCAAAATTCAAAATTGATAATGGAGAATGCATAGCTGTGAAAGGGAAGGAAACTGTTGCAATTGAAAGTAGAGTACAAAAATAATTGTTGATGTGCTCTATGTACTAGATACTGATACAAAATTTTTGAGTGTTGACTAATGTCTTGAAAAGGGATACAAAGTTTTGTTTGAAGACAAAATGTGTTTGATCCTAGACAAAAGTGGCTCGATCAAAATAAACGGAAATTTTATTTTCTTTAGATCTAATGGAGGAGGTGCAAGCTAGTGTTTTAAGCTCAGTTAATGTCACTGAGCTTTGGCATAAGAGAACGGATTATTTTAACCATGTCGCACTACTAAACAGGAAGAAGAACAATATTGTGGAAGGCTTTCCATCATTGGAAGATCATTTAAGTAGCTGTAATGCATACCAATATGGGAAGCAATACATGCTTCCATTTACAAAAACAAGTTGGAGGGCATCACAGAAGCTACAGTTGATTCACACAGACCTTCAAGGACTTCAACCTGAATTGTCTTTAAACAGAAGTAGATCTTACATTGACTTTATTGATGATGTTACAAGAATGTACTGGATTTATTTCTTGACATTTAAGTCTGAGTTGTTGGAGCGTTTATGAGATTCAAGACCTGGATTGAAAAATAAGACTATAAAAGTCAAGTTTTAAAGTCTGATAATGGCAAAGAGAACACCTCTAATTAATTTAATACCTTTTGTGAAGAAGTTAGGATTGAACACCAATTTATGACTTCCATACACTCCTCAACAAAATGGAATGAGTGAGAGAAAGAACAAAACGATAATAGAGATGACTAGATGTATGGTGCATGAAAAAGAACTTCCATAGAAGTTTTGGGCCGAAACTGCAAATACAACTATTTTTCTATTACACAGACTTTCTACAAAAGCAGTACAAGGAAAAACTTCATATGAATGGTATGGCTATAAACCCTTTGCTAAAAACTTCAAAGTTTTTAGTTGTATTTGTTTTATTCATGTGCCAAAGATTAAAAGAAATAAACTAGATAAAAAGGCAGAAGCAGGAATTTTCATTGGCTACAGTACAACTTCAAAAGCTTATAGAGTTTTCTTACCAAAAACTGGTAAGATTCTAATAAGTAAAGATGAATAGAAGCAGGTTCCTAATTTTTCTTTTAAAGAAAATGAAAATGTTGATGATCCACCGATTAGAGGAAACAAATTACTTTATGATATTTATGAAAGGTGTAATGTTATTGTGCTAGAACCTACAGACTTTTTTGAAATAAAAAAGATCCAAAGTGGATTCTTGCAATGCAGGAGGAACTTATCAAGATTTAAAAGAACCAAACTTGGGAATTGGTTCCTAGACCCCAACACAAAAACTTGGAGTTAATAGCTACTGATACATGAAGGAATTTTGAAAAAATGTTTTAGTATCTATTATTAGACTGTACTACAATTTATTAGAGGCCTATTAGAATTCTTATTGTTATAAGTTTATTATTTAATAGGTTGTTAAGATTTTTTATGAGTAGTTTTATTTCTGATTTATTTTCAGAATAATGAATATAAAATGCTTTCAATACTCAGTTATAGTTTTCATGTATATAAAAGTTGTCAATGTGAATAAAAATGTGTGAGCAGATTTTAGCCTTAAAATTATTTTTTGAGTTCCTACAATAAAGGTCAAGTATAAGAATGAGATATAAATACCTTTGTTGATTTACCACGACCATCATCCTTCTCCTTGTCACCATCAATTCCAGTATTGCCGTCAACCTATATTTAGAAATAGCAATTTAAATGACAAGCACACTAGTTACAACTGCAAATATACAAAAGACATGCATGGAAGGGAAATGTGCACGGCAAAGGATTTTATCTTGCAGTAACTCAACAAAATTCCAATGTTTGGAACTTACATCATTTAGTTTCCTAAGCTTCTCTGCTTCTGCCTGTTTTTTCTCCCACTCTTCCCTTACTTTCCTATTTATTGTCATGATTTGCTGCCGAACATCTGAAGTGACAACAGTTCGATGTCTTGTTTTCTCAAAATCAACCCTCTAGTAGAAAATTTCTTGTAAGTACAAAGTTTTATACAATTATAAGAGGGACTATTTGTCAAGCAGCTAGAGAAAACAACTGACCTGTTTTGATATTCTAATCAGATTACTTATCAGTCCACGCATCCTTTCCTCCACACTCTGCACATTTACTCAATCATAAGATTACATGTAAACGAATCGCACTGTAAAGGGAAAAATTGTTTGAGTGTCACCAGTGACAAGCATTTCTCCACATCATTGCTCATACCCTTCAAGCCACACTTGGACACTGCCAGAGTAACAACATATAGGAGCCATTAGGTTTTGTATGCCTACCACATATCCAGATGAGCTCAAAATGAAAAAACTAAGGCATATGGACAGTGGTATGACACAAGTTGGAGACTAACTCATGTCAATTAATTTTTTTTGCAATGGAGCTTTCTGCAAGATCAGCCTTTCCTCTTCTTCTTGCACAGCCTTTCGAGAAGCTTCTGACACTCGACTATCCTCTTTGGGCCCTGAAAATAACTGCTCTTCCTCTTCCTGTAAAAGAAACATTAGAAGTACAGGAGTCAGTATTTCCTACTTATTGACTATCTGATTTAGTTGAACATTGACGTAGTATCATACCCTAAGGTCAACTCCACTAACAGCAGTGACGTCATTAAGTTGTTCAATGCTTTGTTCTACATATCCTCCAGAAGTTTTTTGTTTTTTACTGTAGGGTAAAGGAACATTATGTATATATTGAAATTAGTTAGAGATTAAGAAATTAACCCATAAAATAAGCTATTCATAAATGATCCAGTAGAGTAAAACATGACTCACCTAGGAGGAGGAGGTGAGGAGCCAAGTGCTTCAAGGGGTTTCTTTTGGGTAACAGCAGACTTTTTAAGAGGTGTCCTTGCAACAATTCCAGAAGCATTTGATGGGATCTGAGAACTTAGCTGATCAATTTCAGAAGTGGGGCTTAGAAAATTAGGAATCAACAAAATTGGAGACATATTTATAAACACAGGGTAAGCTCTGTGAAAAAATAATATCTTGGTATTTAAATAAAAAAAAAAAAAAAAAGCATAAGAAAAGTATGACCAAGTTAGTATTTCCCAATAGTAGATTCTGTTAAAAAGACAAATTGGGACCACATGTACATGAAATGAAAATACAAGCACAAGATATCCTTGTTATTCTCCATTGCAATTTGCAATACATCTTTGATATACCTCATAAACTTGCATAAGAAAACTGGTGAATCAAAGGTTTCTTACACACCCTATATGTTGGGGCGAGCAACTTTGCAATCAATTGGTTAAAGAGTTAAACCTCAACACTAGTAAAATTGAAAATCAGGGCTGATGGATCTAATAGTGAAAATTAAAGCATCAAGGATAACAATCAACCTATCCACTTAGATACAGCTCATAATTCAACTCAAGTATAGTTAAATACAGTGAGCTCAGGATCTAATGAATGGAGCATGAGCTAAAATATATGGCTTGTTTAAAATATGATCTAAGCATAAGCCACTTGGTGCTCAACTCATTTGCTCATGAACTGACATAACATGCACATATTCAGAACATATATATTTATCAAACAAATTATTTGCCATGAATCAACTATCCCCAAAGCTTAATTTGTTCGGTAAAAGTACATGAATGGCTCTCCATCAAAATGTCCCCTCATTTAAAGGTTTTCATGCTTGAAACATTAATAATGCTCAAGCATTACCATACCTTGCACTAAAGTTTAGCCTTCTTATTTAAAAGATTACGGACACCATGGATCAAACTCATGACCACTTGCTCATAAGTGATTTGATACCATGTCACACAAGTCATATGTAACAAAATCTCAAATCATTGAGGGAAAGTACATAAATGATTCACAAGTATTAAATAATAGTTTTTTATTCATGAGTGTAGGTTGCGTTACAGTAGTATATTACATATATTGAGTGAATTTATGCAATCTGAAACTCCTTCTAAAACCCATTTGGCTCATTAAATGTTGTGACTTCACTTGGCTTAACCCAATGAGCTCATTGTGTGGACTCAAGTAGCTCATGACTTTAACTTGAGCCTGGGAAATTGTCTCACAGAATGAGTAAACTAGGATAAAAATGAATGAGCAGAGAATGGGATCATCTTAGTTCAGTTTGAATATTTATTCATGTTCAATCCTACGTGCACAGACAGTGGAGCTTCCGAAAACATCAATTTGTGTCTTCCATATAAGGAAAATGACACGAACATAAACCTAAGACCAAATGAACATAAAAACACCCCTAGGATGGAACTAATGAAATTAATTAACAGCTTTAGTAATCCTAACAAATCTCAGAAATTAAGATCTAGAAATGATAAAAAAGAATATAAATCAGCCACACAATTATAGTTAATTAAAACAAAAAATCTAGGACAATTTATCTTTATAGTTCGCTTGCTTGGCACTGGAACATCCTGTGTCGAACTGTGAATTATGGATACCATTTAGAGTTAAAAAACAATTTGACCTTTGTAGGAGAAACTAACTAGAGCTTCACCATTTATAGGGTGCTATATATTTATAAATGTGAGTGAGCTAGTTACAAATAAAGTACATAAAGATGATTTCAATAAGGGTTCTTATTTTCTAATCACTAATTTTGGTTTATGAATTGGGGATTTTGGTTTTCCCAGTTAAGGGTACTACTATCCCACTTTACTACCAGTTCGGTTCTTCGTACTACATATTTATGGGGAGAAGTGGGGTGCATAAATTGATGAGGGATAAAATGTCTCTTTCCTCAACTTGGAAACTTGTTGCTTGATTATTATTGTTTGTTGACAATGATGAATTTCAGAGTTGTTTAAATCAGTTCTTGCATACTTTGTTCTACCTTGAAGTACAGTAAATAAGCTATCCCAAACAAAAGACACTGAATACTATCTGTGCTTACTTGCAACGGCATTACAAAAGGGTTCCCAGAACTATTGGTGAAAAAGATTCTTTGCTAAAAACAATTTAATATAATAAATTTCTGGAAAACATATCTAAGCTGAGAGAAGTGATGTTTCATATATACATTCAGCATAACATTGTGCTAAAGGATGCATTGTGCCCATGAGAACAAAAACACATTTGACTATTACTTGATCTGAAAAAATTTACCATTATATCTTTAGACAAGTTCATGAATAACAGACTCCAACTTACCGAGACACTGGAGTCTAGGTGGGTCATTACAGAAGAGGAAGCAGAACTGTGTGGTAGCAAGCCAGTAGATGTTGTAGGTGGCATACTTGTGGATGCTGGAAGACCTCTTGAAAACTCATCTTTTAAAGTTCCTTGACTAGCCCCACTTTGTTCAAGCTGAGCAGAATTAACAGAAGAATACCCATGCAATTTAGACAAATTATGCCTATTTTGCTGCTCAGTAGACAAGTCACTAGGTTCCTTTTTGACATGAGAAACAGATGACATTAAGCCCAGATTTTGTTCTTTGTTTGTTGATGGTTGCCAAGCATTTGAAGTTTGTTGAGATGATGTATTGTTTACAGCAGAAGACACAGATCCACCTGGCAATCTCTTGGGATCATTGAAAGAATTCTGCTGTTCAAGTTTTGGCATACCAATTACACTCAAACCATGAGCTGACCCACCTAAGTGATTTGCACCAATACTTTGATGAGGAATTTGATTCATATGTGAATCATGCGATTGTGGTTTGGTAGATGAAGTTGAACTACTTGTTGCCCCAGAGAAAGGGTTATAGTTACCACCAGTGTTTCCATATGCTGATGCAAAATGTATATGGTGTTGCTGCTGTTTATTAAGCCCTTGTATGTGAACTGATGTTCTTTCTGTTTCTTGACCAACTGTGTTGGAACTGGAAGATGTCAACTGGTTTGGTTGCAATCCTTGAGGTTCTATTTTAACTTCGAATTCCTGAGGTTTTCTAGCATTGCTCTCTGTAGTTTGGCCAGCTGAAGAACTCATGCGAGATTGGTCAACAGCAACATTCATACTTCTTTGGTGCATCTGAGCTAAAGCATGGGGATCATTCAATTGCCTTGCAGCTGAACTAACAGTTGGCATCCTTACAGGGAGCTGCTGCCCAGCAGATGCTTGATTGGGCCTTGCCTATAATAGTATGAAAAAATGAGTCTTGGCATGACCATGACATCAATATTTAACTGGATTAAAAACCACCCAAAACACAAACCATGTTCTCTTACTACCTGTGGTTGCATTTGTACCTTCGCCAATGCTAATCTAAGCATCTGGTCCCCTACGATACCTTTCATAAGCCGCACAAAACTGTCTTTTGGTATTTCATCTTTCTAAAATGAAAAAACAAAAAAACTGATGAAATACAAAATTAGTAGCATACTAGCATGTGATGTATGTTCTTAAGCTCCTCCTAGACTATCATCACAAAGACTAAAACTTGGCATAGACAGGGGGAGGGGGGCAAAGGACCTGATAGCTAGATTGGTTTGGAAAACCCACCTTTAATTTAGCAAATAAGGTTTGAAGTTGCATGGCTCTGTCTTTGGCAAGTTGAGGAAGCAAGATGGGTAGCAACAGGCCAAATGGTACTTGTTTACTACGATTTCCTTGGCTACTTGGCTGCTCAGAGACTGTAGCCTGTTGATTACTCATCTGCTGCAACTTTGCATACTGAGATTCACTGCTGGGGTTATGACTCTTCACTACTTCATTATTAAGGACTGGATCCTTTCCAGAATTCTGAATTCCGATAGTTTGAGAATTGTGGAGGGGAACTTGTACGGCTGGTGCTTGGTGACAGTCATCTTGAGATTGTTTCTGTGATAAATGAGGATTATTTACGTCCTGAGGAGCAACATGCTGTAGGTGTTCGCCAAGAGATCCATGTTGCTTCAGCTCCATCTCAGATGAATGTTGCTCTTGTTGTGCAGTTTTATGTTCTTGATTTTGACAGTCGGTTTGGCTGTCATGGTTAGAAGTAGGCCACTGTGGTAAAGATTGACTTGATGTATTATTGCTTCCTTGAGACAACACTGCAGCCAATATAGCACCATTAACATCAAGAATGAGCACTTGTCACTTGAGAAATCACAAAACAAATATAAAAAATTAAATGTCCGGAAACTCAATTAAATTTAGAACTAAACTAATACATTTCCTATTAAGGATCAACTCATACCAAGCTTGTTCTTTCAAGGAGCTTCAGAGAAGAATTACTACTTTTCAGTCAGTTATTTGGGAGACAAAGTCAGAATGCAACATGCAGCTTTATTTCAGAATCATAGTGCTACAGTTATTATCCAGAAGGAAATGATTATAGCAGTTGCAAGAAACAAAGTGAGGACTGTTATTTGTGATGCAACACTCATACAATCAATTCATGAGGGTTGGTTGGTCTCGACTTGTTAGTGTTTGATCCAGGAGCTGCTAATGCCACTATGATAGCAAAGTGGGTTCCAAGGAATGGAACTCCAAGTCACCATACTTCTAGCAATGGGATCCAGGGAGTTTTCAGCAGCTACAGGGCAATCACCCAAATCTCCAATGCCAACTCTAATAAAAGAGAGAATTCAAAGGAATGGGATTCCCAGTCACCATACTTCAAGCAATGGGATAGTTCTTGTAGCTGCTACAACCACTGGAACCTCTACCTTGATGACAAGCTGGTTCTTACATATTTTATTTGGGGGGAGGGGATATATTGTTGGGCATTGCTATGCTGATCACATGAGACCAAATAAGGTAAGTATAGGGATTCATTTAGGCTGTTACAAACACATGACATGCCTACATGGGAACTGGGAAGCAATGAGGTGAAGTTAGAGGATGTGTGGGATAAAAGGGAACAGAGGAAATGAGAGAGGTTGGCATTATTCAATGAGAATTTGAAGGCTTCAGGCCTTTCAATTGAACTATTATATCTTTCCTTCTTCTGCTTGTAGAATTCTAGAGACCCATACTTGTGTAAGGAAATCGCCACCGTATTTTCTTAAAGAAATTCAAGATCCTATCACCCTAATTGTCCTGTTATCTGTAGTCCACCAATTGCTCTTCCATCAATTGGTATTAGAGCTTCAGATCACCAGCAATAACCAGTAATACGATAATAGGGAATATAAGCTCTGGGAAGGACAATAAGAGAAAAGGACAGAATGCATATTTGGGCTGCAACAACCTTATTTATGTGGTAAGGATGATGAAAAGCCAGGGAGGAAACGGAAAGAAAAAGGTTATTAAGAAATTGAGAAAGGTATTGATAGGGAAGGCTGGATGGAGTAGCCATGTAGGCACCCCAACTGGCTTAAAGCTCTATTATTTTCCTTTTGCCTGTCTGAGATCTATACACTATAATCCCTCTGTTTATGAAGTAATTTATAGTCTATAACTCTATTTTCCTTTTCCTGCTTGAGAGAGAGAGCTAAGTTCCAGATTCACCCAGTTTATGAGGTCATTTAGTTTCAGTAGTAGCTGAGTGAAACTTAGTTCTGATTATCTGCTCTCTCAATAATGCTAGTAAGAAAATTAACAGTCCACGAAAACAACAGAAATTTAACCATACAGATACTTTGTAGTAAGGACATCGTGATAATTTGATATTGAAGTAGAAATTCATTTAGTCCATATTGAATAAGTAAAACATATCTTGACCTTTCTAACTACAACAGACCAAATTCCATTCGAAGAAACACAAAGGACAAAAGGAGATAGCAACTTAAGGATAGTTAATTAACGTTCACCAACAACCAAAAATACTTCAGTGTTCAAACATTGTGACCAAATATAAAGGTTTTTATATCATTTGATGTTTTAATGTATAAACAGTAACCTCAAACATGGACAGAAGAAGCAGTGAATTTTAATAGAATATCAGTATTGAACAGAAAATGATGAATAAAATTAACAGATACCTGCATCTGAACCAGAAAACTGAGAAGCAGACACATCTCCTCCTATATCTCTATTTAGAGCAGCCTGGAAGGCTTCCACATCCACCCCTGAATGCATTGTTTCATCCTATGAACATTTAAACAGAATTGTCGGATAAGCAAAAACCCAATTCGGTAAGATAAGACCAAAGTTTTTCTCCTTCAAAGAATGACGAAAGAAGTGCAGAGTAAACCTCGTCATCTTCTAGAAGCTTCATGATAGACGGGTCCATAGCGATTTCACTGAACTTGTAATCTTCGTTGCTCTATTTAACCAAAATGAAATTGGAAATTTTCTTTACACCATATCTTAGCTCATAAAAGGAAGCAGACAAACTGAAATGCCGTCACCACCACCATATGTATCGATCCATAAACATTTTGATCAAGAGTTCAACTTCAACCTAAATATATACAATCGCATAATAGAATTCAACTAATTTGTTCTCTTAAAAATGAGGGATTTCATGATGTAAAGTTAGGGTGGTGAATAGGGTTATTCACAAGCTTGCAAGAATGCTCTAAACATCTAAATTAAAATACACATGGGGTGAGAGTACGAGACCTAGCAATTATTGGTATACTACTAAGCGAAAAAAGCCGAATGATGATTGTTTCATGCTAAATATAAGTCACATCCCAGAAAGAAGAGCAAAGCTATAGAGTTCATGGTTATGACATATTGACTATGCATTCCAGAGTTACGCAGTAAAATCATATTGTGAGATTTTATAATTTCTAATTCCTAAGGGGGCGCAGAAAATCGAGAAGAAAAGTGAAACTAGCCTGAGAAATTGCAACTGACCCAACCAAGAGAGAATGAAAGGTTCCGTTGAGGTTCTCCAAGAGAACAAAAGCTATTGTGCCATTTCGATTTATTTCGGAACAAGATTCGAACACAACTTAAGAGATGATCAAGAAGAGGGGTTTTGTATCTGTAGCTTCGTTTTTTGACTGGGAAAAATATGGGAAAGAAAAAGAAAGGTTTTTCTAAATATAAATTATACTGATCGTTTCTTAAATTTTGTGGAATTAAAATAATATTTTTTTAAGCAATTAAAAATTAATATAATAGTTGAAAAATACCTATATAATACTTTTCAAACAAGTAAAAAATTTCAAAAGTAGAAAAAAAATAATATATATAAGACACCCTAAATTACAGTATTCTAACTTTAAATAATTGATTCACCATCACTAACTTTATTATGTAAAAAATGAATTTTGTCAGTTAAATTGTAATTTTATATAATTGTGATTATTTATATTAAATTTTATAAAAAAATTAAATAATTAAATCATTTATATATTTTTTAAAATGTTTATTTCATCAATATTCGTCTATATAAATAAAATATCAAATAATTTTCAAAATTAATGTGAATTTTTGCATATGTGAATTGGATGAAAATAAATAATTTAATTGTAGGTTTTAATAAATATAATGATATTAATATTTCAATTTTTTAAATTTTACATAAATATTTTATTTTAAAATATTACTTCCGCTTTTTTTATAACACACTTATTTTTTTTAAATTTCTAAAAAATTAAATTTATATCCAATAATAATAATAATAATAATAATAATAATAATAATATAAGTGTGACTTAAAAATAAAAAAATAAAAATAGAACACTATTCTAATTTAGTCTGAAGTTATTTGCCAAACCTTATTAACGTTGTATTTTATTCTTAAAAAAACATAGTGGAATAAGCTTTATGTCTCCCTTGAGGCCCTGTTTTTTGTTGGGCTTGTTATTTGGGCTTCACTGACTTCTGATTTTTAAAGGAGAATCACATTTATTTTTCTACTCAAATCGTCTTCTTTTTTTTTTTTTTTCTCTTCATGTCTGAAATTTTTATTTTAAAAGATATTAAGTACTCAAATTTAATTTTAGAGTGGAAATTCGAAAATTATTTATAGAACACTTCCAGAATTGAATTTCTATTAAATATTTTCTGAAATTAATTGAAATGCAAAAAAATATTTTCGAATTAAAATTCTAAAATCAATGAAATAAAAAATTGGTTTAAAGAATGAATATCTTTCTAAATTGCTTTAATCTTTTGCAAGATCCAAACTAATTGAATTTAAACAGTTTTCGGTGAGTTTGATTAGAAAAAAAAAACAGTTTTGAGTGAGGAGAAAGGAGTTGTGAAAATTTTTAGAGCATATTTACAAATAGAAGAACGATTTTTCATAAAATAAAAAACAAAAACTTCTTAGAATATTAGTTTTCTTTCATTATGTACAAAAAAATGTAAAAGATAAATGTTTTTACATAATAATTTTTGTACTTCTTAATATCTCTGAACATGTATAATTTATACTAATATAAATATAATAAATTAGCGATTTAAAAGTATAACATGATAACTAAAAAATAGATATACCTTTTAACATTTTCCTAAAAAAAATAACATATTATCACTTCATATTTAGGCTTTATATTATTTCATCCACCATTAATCCACTTATAAAGTTATGACAGCATAGTTTCATTTCATTTCTTTAGTCATTTCTGCACCAGTAAGTGCATTAAAAAGATAAAAATAATATTGCTTATTTTGATTCAAACCTATTAAAATGGACTTAATGGTAAAGTTATAGATAATTTAGACCATACAAGGTTGTTTTAAGTTAAGCAAAGTTGTTTCATAAAGATGAACTTTTTTTTACAGTGATTTTGTTTCATTGAATGTTTCCTTTTTATTTGAGGTGGATTGAGTAATAGCTGCACTGGCATTAACAACTGCCATATTTAAAGAACATGACAGTTGCTGTTCAAATTCAATGCTTTCCAAGAATTATTTTCCAGAAACTTTGGTCTTTGTTTTACAGAAGAATGAACCATGCATATCATGGTAAGAACAATTTGAAACTATTTGAATTCTTGGAGAGTGAGTTCATCCAAAACATTTTCTGCTGATTTACCCCATTTGTGAACCAAAACATTCACATTGAATCAATGACTGTGTTCACATATCAGAACACATGATTGTTTGTGAGATTACCAAGAACAAGAAGTGGTCCCTTTCTTCATAAGTCAACTCTACTTTTTACCATGCAAAACAACAAGCCATGTGAGCCTGTGAACATGGAAGGAGGTACATAAAAAATATTTATTCACCAAATTTATGTGGTTACCTAATAGTCTTTCTACTTTTTATAGAGTGTTTCTTCTTTCTATTTTTTTTATTAAATATAATTTGTTAATATTTTCCTACGTGTAATATTTTTTGCGGTCAAACTTAATTTGAATAATTTATTTGTAAAAAGGTAAAAAGTGATTATAATACTACGTAGAAAGTGATTATAGGTTTAACTCACCCTCAAAACCAATTCAAAAGATGAGGTTTACACTTTACTTATATATCATAGTTTGACCTCATTTTTAATCAATGTGGGATTTCCCTAATAAAATTATCTGAGTATCTTTATTTCAACAGTAAATTAACTCTAATATAATTAAAGTATGGTATATGATTAATCATTGATAAAATAAATTATAATCGATGAGTTTATATAATCTAATTTGAATATGAAAGAATATAAAGTTTAAACTTATGAAAAAGTTGACAGTGAAACTATATGAATGTTTGAATTTGCATGCACAAATGACTTTTGAGGATCATAGAAATAAGCATTGAGTTCTTATCATAAAAAAATGTGACTATGTATTTTAGCATTTAACAATATACTTGTCATTTTCCTACTTTCAAAGTTGTTAATCACACGTTATTTAATTAAGGTTGTCGCTTTCGTGTTAATGGAGATGTTTTTCAGAAATGGAGTAATTAAGTTTGTTGGCTTTTTGGTTGGTATTAACTTTTATGCTTCATTGTTTTATAACTAGTTGTCATCAATTTACTTAACATTTAACATTACTTTCAATTTGATGTCATTTTCTTACTTTCAAAAAGTTGTTAATCACAATTAATTTTGGTTGTTTCTTTCATGTGGATGGAAATTTTCTCAGAATTGAAGTAATTAAGTTTGTGGGGGGTTTTTAGTTTATATCAGCTTTTATCTTTCATTAATGTTCAAAAAATTTAAAGGTGCATTATCACATTCCAATCTTATAAATAAAAAATATAATTAAAAGGAAAAAATTCATTAAAAATATAATTTAGTTTCTTATAAATATATAAATTGTGTATTTGATTGAAGGATGATGTCCAAATAAAAATATTGTACACTCCCTATACATTAAAATGTGCTATTTTGATCTTGCAGATTTTATTATTAAGACTGAAAAGAAAAAATGTTTGTTTGAAGTTAACCAGAAATAATAAAAAGCTAACACAATGAATTCTTTAAGTGTAATCAAACATGATATTTATTATGTTGTGCTAAGAAAAATTATTGAGAAAGCAAAATTATCACAATAAATAATATTTATTATTAGTTATTTTTATCATCATAATAGTATTTTAAAATAAAAATTCTTAATATTTAAAAATGTGATTTGGTTATAAATATTAAAACTTGTACAAACTATATTTTTAGATGTTGAATAAATATAATTTTTATAGTTTAGAAAATATTATATGAATTATAAGTGTTTATGGAATTATGACAATCATAATGAGTTATTGATTTATTGATGTGTATGTTATGTAATTAAAATAATGAGAAGTGATTAATTGAGAAATTATATTATTTTTATAAAGTGAGATGAACACAACTTATAATTTATCTAATATGTTTTTAATAAAGTTAATATTAAAAAAATTGAGATATATAGTTGGATTGGTATTAAAATATATGATTGAATTTTTTAATTTTTTTTATAAAGAGTTAATATTTTGAGTAGAAGGATATATTGATTTTAGATGAAAATATTTTAAATTTGAGTTTAAATTAAAATTTGTTTTGTCATTGGAAAATTTTTAATCAAAATAGAGTTTTTCCTTTAAGCATCAACTTAGAAACCTGATTGAGTGGAAAACATACCAAGATTGAGAGTTAAATTACACATAATACTTGTCGTGTGAATAGATATAAATATATTTAATTATCTTTTTATAGATTAGTTCTTAAAAATCTTCGATAATTATTATTGTAATAGCAAATTTCTTGTAATCTCTCTCTTAATTGTATATTCCTTAATGTAAAAGATATGTTCTGCCATCTATTTAAGAAAAGAAGACTGCTGAAGAATAATATCAAGTTTTTCTATAAATATTATGTTATATTATAATAGATTTATTTTTGTATTGATATTTTAATATATGATTCACATGCACAATTAAAAATCTTTAATTATATTCTTGTAGCCAACGTAACATATTATTTTTATCAAATTAAATTATAAAATAAAGTAAATTTTAATAAATAAAATTAAAATTAATTAATAAAAATTATAAAAAGGGTAAAAAAAATCTACAAATTTTTTAGGGCCTCCTCAAATTATAAAAGACATCCTTAATAAAAATATTTTTAAAATTTTTTGAGTTAAAGAAATTGTTTTTTTTT